>CM065711.1:31847370-31967370 GCA_017654935.2 Phymorhynchus buccinoides | reverse complement strand
TCTGTCTCTCTCTCTCTCTCTCTCTCTGCCTCTCTCTCTCTCTCTCTCTCTCTCTCTCTCTGTCTCTCTCTCTCTCTCTCTCTGTGACTGCCTGTCTGTCTGCCTGTCTGTCTGTCTCTCTCTCTATCTCTCTCTCTCTCTCTCTCTCTCGAGTGCCTCTCTCTTTGCCTGTCTGTCTGTTTGTCTGTCTCTCTCTCTCTCTCTGGACTGGCCTCTCTCTGAGCAGTCGTGGGAGCAACGCTGTCTGTCGGCCCAGAAGATGTCTGTCTCTCTCAGTCTCTCTCTCTCTCTCTCTCTCTCAATCTCAAATGATCTCCCTTTAGTCTATTTCTCTTCTTTCTAACTAGTTGACATTACGAATAACCTATCGTGGGAGCAACGCCACTGTACGGCCCAGAAGATGGGAGATGATCTCCCTTTAGTTACTGATAACTATTGACATTACGATAACCTATCTCGGAAAGAGAGAGAGAGAGAGAGAGAGAGTGAGGATGAGTGGGGTTAGCAGGAACAGTGCTCCAGTGAATGTATGACTTGCTCTCACAGTTATAGACCACAACACTGCCTCTCTCTTTGCCTGTCTGTCTGTCTGTCTCTCTCTCTCTCTCTCTCTCTCTCTCTCTCTCTCTCTGTGACTGCCTCTCTCTTTGCCTGTCTGTCTGTCTGTCTCTTTCCATTTCTCTCTCTCCCTCTGCTATGCCACTCTTGGATAAATGTTGATTTGTTTGTATGTCGTCCTCTCCACCATTGTTGATGTGTACTGTGTGGGTGGAGGGTCATAAAGGCGAACTTGGCACATTCTTGTTTTGAGAATGATGCTTTGTTTGTCTCACTTTGGTTCTGACCCACGCACTGCTAAATGATTGGTATCGTAATCAACTTTGGTGGAGGGGAGTTAATTAGAAAGATAGTATTACCCCGTTGTTCAATTTTGTTCTAAAATTCGTTTTATCATGAAATTAGAAGATAGCAACTGACGTGTAATTGTCGGGGTGCGGCATCCCATGGGTGATGATCGTGCTCTCCAAGGCAACAACGGGTCTCCCAGAATGCACTGCTTCCCTCACTTCCTCCGACACCCACAAACCTGAGGAAAGATGGAGCGAGAGAATGTGTAAATGAATGGGATAAAAATGTCACTACGGTGGAATCGTGCTTGGCTTCAAAACAGTACACCTTACTTTTTTTTCAGTTATCTGAGTATACAGTGGAACGTCCCTTATAAGACCTTCAAAAATCATTCAAAATGAGGTCTTACAAGAGAGGGGTCTTATAAGGGAGGTAATTTTAATACTTACAAAGAAGGGCAATGTCTTAGAAAAGTAGGTCTTATATGGGAGGGAGTGTTATAATGGGAGGGGTAAAGGTCAAGATGTGCCACCCCCCCTACCTATCTCGGTTAATTCTATTTTTCCGTTATTGCCTTTCTTACCATACATAAAGCTGTATTTTAGGAACATTTTTAGCTAATAACCTTTTTGGAATACTAACCCTAGCCCTAGCCCTAGCCCTACCCCCCACCCTATAAGATGGAAAAACGCAACGAACCACAACTGTGACAAATCGCGGTGTACTGCAGTACATAGTGGGGGGTAGGGTTAGGTTTAGGGCTAGGGTTAGGGATAGGGTTAGTATTCCAAAAAGGTTATTAGCTAAAAATGTTCCTAAAATACAGCTTTATGTATGCTAAGAAAGGCAAAAACGGAAAAATAGAAATAACCGAGAAATGCAGGGGGGTTGGCACATCTTTACCTTTACCAGAAATTATTTGTCTGGCATGCGCATAAAACACACATATCAACATAGAAATAACAAGACATGCATAATATAAATACATCATAAGAATTGCAGCATAAAACACTTGGAAAAAAACTTGGAAAACACACTTGTACACACACACACACACCACCCCGTCCCCTTCCCCACACATATTATTCAAAATCTCCACCCTCAACCACGCCTCTCCCCCATCAGAGAGAGAGAGAGAGAGAGAGAGAGAGAGAGAGAGAGAGAGAGAGAGAGAGAGAGAGAGAGAGAGAGAGAGAGAGAGAGAGAGAGAGAGAGAGAGAGAGAGAGAGAGAGAGAGAGAGAGAGAGAGAGAGAGAGAGAGAGAGAGAGAGAGAGATTAACTAACAATTTGTACAAAAGCAATAATAGAACAAAATGCATAAAACAAATGAAAATGGATAATATGAATTGGTACAGTGGAAGCTCCCTTATAAGACCTCCCATTATAAGACTCCCTCCCACATAAAGCCGGCGACAGACTATGTGACTGCCTCATATGACGCAATCACGTCGTGACGTAGGTCAAATTTTGTTTCCCGCACAGAAGAGGTCACAAGCCATCTGACTCGATCAGACTCGATCAGTGAAATTTAGAACCCGCCCTATTCGGCCCTGTCACCTGACTGGGCCCGACTGAGTCAGACTGATCGAGTTAGATGGTATGCAAATGAGGTGAAACATCACGACCTGATCGAGTCACATGAGGCAGACACATAGTCTGTCGCCGCCTTAAGACCTACTTCTGTGAGACATTGCCCTTCTTTGTAAGTATTAAAATTACCTCCCTTATAAGACCCCTCCCTTATAAGACCTCATTTTGGATGATTTTTGAAGGTCTTATAAGGGAGGTTCCACTGTATGACAAACGGTGCTAAATCATCATCATCATCATATATAGTAAAAAGCCAAGTGTCCGTGTGTGTGTCTGAAACACAAAACGGGACTTATAACTCCGCTGTTTTAAGACCTTAAAAAATCGTCTAAAATAAGGTCTTATAAGGGAGGGAGTTGCAATAGGGATGTAATTTGAATACTTACAAAGAAGGGCAATGTCTCAGAGAAGTAGGTCTTAAGCGGGAGGGAGTCTTATAAGGGATGGTCTTATAAGGGAGGTTCCACTGTACTAAAATTTAAAACTTAAAGACCCCCGTGGGGATACCGGGGGGGGGGGGATCTTCTATGCAAATAGTTCCCCCACCTTCTGGAAATTATGTGCTTGTAACTTTCTCTAATCTGTCTCTCTCTTTGACTCTGCCTTTTCCCTTGCTATATGTCATCTACTATCTTTCTGACTTTTTGGCTCATTCTCCTGCCTTTTTTCCAACAAAAATATTCCATATACAGTGGAACCTCCCTTATAAGACCTTCAAAAATCATCCAAAATGAGGTCTTATAAGGGAGGGGTCTTACAAGGGAGGTAATTTTAATACTTACAAAGAAGGGCAATGTCTCAAGTAGGTCTTGTATGGGAGGGAGTCTTATAATGGGAAGTCTTATAAGGGAGGTTCCACTGTACTATTAGTTTTCTCCTTTGAGCTCCTCCGAAATCGGAATGTGTCGGCTGAATGCAGCGAGGAAGGAGACCAGTGAAAACTGGAAAACGGACACATACTTACCCAATGTGGCCTTATGGCCTGGGAACGCAGAAGAAACTTGAAGAAAATAAACAAATTAAAGCTTGACAATTTAAATGCAAAACATCACTGGTTTTCAGTGTACTGATACTATAATGCATAAAACAAATGAATGGTGGTGTAGAGTGGCACAGTGGTAGCGCGTTCGCTTCGTGTCAAGTAAACCCGAGTTCGAACCTGGGTACAGGGGATTTTTTCCTCTCATTCTGCACTAGGCCTTAACGGTCTGAACGTGGAGTCTTTCGGATGAGACGATAAACCGTAGCATACGTTAAACCCAGTGGCAACGAAAAAGTTGTCATTTGGTAAACATTTACACACCCCCCCCCCCCCTCATCAGTGACAAAAATCGCATGCAAAAAAAAAAAAAAACCAAAAAAAAAATTGGGTGGCGCGCCTCTGGCTGCGACGCGCTCTCCAGATCGGAGCAACCCGAATTTCACAGAGACGCCTCTGTGACTATAAAGTACCTAATACTAATAAAACACTTTCCTAGCTGCACCTTATTCCTATTTCTCGTGTTTTTGTGTGTTTAAAGTTCAGATCTATACCAGAAAGAATAACAAGTGAGCTTCATCATATCGTCGGTGAAATTCAAAAACATCATATCTCAATTTTGGTAGTTTTGAGAAAAAGGAAAAAAGCTTTTAAAAATGAACCGCGTTGACCACAATTGATTAACTATGATGAATATGTTGTTCAAAACATTGCGAGTTTAGTCCTGCATTTTGTTAAAATTACTTTTAAAAAAATGTTTAGACTTGAAAAGAACAAAGATATGAGTTTTTTTGTCCTTAACTAGATCTGAATTTGAGACTTAACAACCTCATTTTAACAACCTCATTTACCCCACATAGAAAGTCGTTAGAGATACGAGCTTTTGGTGGAAGGTGGCGGGAAAAATTAGAGAGCTGACTATGTATAGATCTAACTAAAAAATTAAAATAATCGAGATACGAGATTTTTTAATTTCACCGACGATATATTACAAATCTATACTGAACCTTCAACTGTTCCCGGCATCACCCCATATCCCCTAAAGCTGTGCTCTCGTCCAATCGGCATTCCACGAAGCATCACATGACAGCCACATCCTGCAAATCCAGGAGACGCAAGTCTTCTCGACAACGCATTTAAGCGGCTGCCAATTGTCTGTTTGTGGAAGAACGTTGAGAAAGAAACGTCTGTTGTTGGCTTTGCGGAATTTCTGTGCAGTTTTCGCTGAATGGTCAGCCTCGCTTTGGCCCAGTGCGGTAACATTGTGCTGTAAATCAGCGGCCTCATTTCGATTGGACGATGTGAAGTGGACAACGCTTCGGTAATTCCCTCTTCTTCAACAGTGAGGGATATCTGCAGAAAGTTCAAATGCAAGGATATTAGACAATACAGTGTATGGTTCACAATGATCAGATAAGAGTTGAAGTTATAAACGAGGAGAGACCTATGCTGAACATGGTGAGTCTGGTAGCCTGCCGTCGCTTTTGCAGAGCTCGAGCTCTTCTTCTTCTTCCGATTGGAGATGTTTATCCTGCCCAGCGCCCAACGTCTTCATTTAGACTGCTATTGGCGCACAGGATGCATGCTTTGTGAGCTCTTGTCATCCAATCCACTGGCACACACGGCCTTCTCGTACTGAATAGTGGAATGGGCTTTAATGTGCGCGCAAGATCTTGTGCATGCGAACACGGGACCTTGGTTTTAGGTCTCATCCGAAGAACCAGGAAATAGGAGTAAAGTCTCTTTCCCAAGGATACAACACCGTGACCAGCTGGGTATGAACCCACCGCACCCACAAACCCGTTGGATTACGAGCAGCGACTCTAACCAACCGGCCACGGCGCCTCCCTCCAAGTCGCTGTTCAATATTAAAGCATAGTAGTAGTAGTAGTGATAAGGGCATGCATCATGGCCTAGGCCTCGCGGCCTATAAATCGTCCCATCATTGGTACAATCTTTATGTATGGTGTTTGATTTGCATACATCACGAAGCATGTCGGTGACGCTGGCTGTCCTGTATATATGTGTGTGTGTGTGTGTGTGTGTGTGTGTGTGTGTGTGTGCATGTGTGTCACACTGTGTGTGTATGTACGTGTATGTGTGTGTGTGTGTGTGTGTGTGTGTGTGTGTGTGTGTGTGTGTGTGTGTCTGTGTCTGCGTGTGTGACTGTCAAGAATGGCAAGATTGAAACCAAAGTGCAACTGATTCACAGCTGTATCAGATCGCCATTACTTAGATTATAATTTGTAAAGTGTACAAAGTTAAGCTTACCAAAGTAAATTTTGGTTGACTGATTCTCTTTCCAATTCTTTTTCAACTCCCCACTTCAGGCAAAAGTAAACAACTTTCTTTTTCAAGCAACAACTTCCGGTGACCTTTGCTCCCAAGGGAGATAAAGCCCGTGTTACTGAAGCGTTAAAGGGACACCACTTTGACATCACTTGGTGTGCTGAAATGTTGTTGGGCTCAGCCACGGACCTACATTACACGGACCTACATTCGTGGGCTCAGCTAACAACTTGGTTTTCATCAACTAAAATAGCGATAGGTATATTTGGATTACAATTCAGCATCAGTTGTGACGTATGTTATCTTTCTGCTGTCTATTAGTCCCTCCATCTGTTACTCTCTCTCTCTTTCTCTCTCTTTCTCTCTGACTGAGTCTCTCTCTCTCTCTCTCTCTCTCTCTCTCTCTCTCTCTCTCTCTCTCTCTCTCTCTCTCTCTCTCTCTCTCTCTCTCTCTCTCTCAGATTCACAGAGGCTGTAAGCCTTTTGCCCTCAATAGTGTAATTTCTTGTTTCAGATCTTGATTGACTTTATCAAGTTTATGGCCCGTGGATTTAGTTATGACTTTAGTGTATAACTAACTCTCAATTTTACAATTTAAGTATGTCCAAATTGGTAGAATTTTACTCTCTCTCTCTCCCCCCCCCACCTCTCTCTCTCCCTCGTGTGTGTGAGTGTGGGAAGGAGAGATACAGACAAAGACAGGGAGAGGTAGAGTATAAAACAAAAGGGGAAGAGCAAGGGATTAGACTTAGAGACTTGCTTAATAAACCTGTGCAACCTCAGTTACTCTTTGTTGTCTCTTCTTTTGATTTGTAGGGTGCTTGATGACTGGAGCATAGCTGTGGCCCCTACTTCTCAAGTGGACCCTTCCGGTGCTGCATGCATAATGAGCGTCAGAGTTTTCTCCGCCTTCTCTGGATCACTCAGACGCTGGAAAGCTTCGAACGCCAGAAACTTTCACCAGATGATACCACCATGGAAAATTGCGTTAGAGACCCCGAAAGACTGTAGACCACGCTGTGGGTTGTCGAAATCATTGCCACAAATCACAGCAGAAAGCTTAACTCCAGTCGGCAAAATCAGGCCGTTGCACACATGTGCGCGATATTCGAACCCCGTACAAAACCCTCCCCCTTCCCCCGTCCCTTCCTTCTACTCGACCACCCCCACCCCCACCAACACCGACACCACCACCCACCCAGCCCCCAACAACCAACGGCATCATCGCAGCTCTCCAAACAGAGTGAAAAAACGTCTGCAGTTGCGACAGACGGAGGAAATCGAAGAACTGTTGGACGAACACGCTGACCTTATTGCGGAGTTTGCGGGGGTTTTGAGCTGCAGCGAGGCGGCCATGAGAGACATGGTGCGGCGCGACACGCGGATTCTGACCACGTTTCACAAAGAGGCTGTCAAATCCAAAATGAGGCTGCTGCTGGAGTATGGGTTTTCATCGTCAGAGATCCTGATGAAGTAAGTTTAATTTGGGCCCTGTCCTGAAATGGTTTTTGGCTCACTCAGCACTCACTTAGCACGACGTGAGTCTATAGTACGATAGTTGTTCGGTTGTGAGTATGTGTGTGTGTGTGTTGCGTCCGTGGTCTAATCTCCAAACTTTAACGTTGGCATTTTCTTGGGAAATAGAAGGCATACATTGTTCAAACTTTGCACACATATAGATGTCGATGCAAGCTTTCAAACAATAATGATTTGAATAATTAAATACTTAAACAACACTGTAAACAGATAACAAACAGACAACATTTTAGATTAGTGGGTTAGAGAGTATTCAACAGGCAACATGAGTTAAGAAACTCATCAACACTGACAGCCTCGATAACTCATTGGTAGAGTGTCTGTCTCTCATGCCAATGGTTCCGGGTTCGATTCTTGGCAACGGCACTTTTTTTTTTTTTTTTTTTTTTTTTTTTAAAGTTGTATCCATTAACGATAGTTTCATTTGTACTTTTTAACGACCCTCCTTCTCAATGTCATTATTTTTTGGCAATCTTGTACTTAAAGTTACCCCCCCCCCCCCCCTCACGTTTACTTCCCTCAAGCTCAAAGTCATTTGTTTGCAACTTGTACTTTAGACACCCCCATCGTGTTTACGACCCTGAATCTCAAAGTCATTATTTGTTGGCAATCTTGTACTTAAACACACTCCCACCCCCACCCCGAGTGAGCCTTGAAGGCTTTGCCTCTTGTTAGTTTTATCATTGGTTGACACGAACTGTAGTTGGTGCCAGCAGTAAAGTGAAGGAGCCCTGCACAATTAGTAATGTTCTACAATGGAGGAAAATCATGGTACAGTTTGAGTCTTTGACGTGTGTGTGTATGAGCGCGTAAAAGTGTGTGTGTGTGCAGGGACCCCCATTTGGGGGTCTATGAAGTACTGACATTCTAAAGGACCCTCTAAAAGAATGTGCAGGGGGTCCCAGGGATGCACTAGAAAAACTCTTTTGAGCATTCGCAATTCCACTGGGACCCTTTATGCCTCCTCTAGGACCCTCTATGCTGTAAGTGAAGGAGTCCCTGGGGCACCTTGTTTTGCGGGACGATTGGGAGCCCTGGTGTGTGTGTGTGTGTGTGTGTGTTCAAATATGCATTGTGTACATTCAGACCTGTTTACCCTCCCGGTTTTGCCGGAATTATCCCAGGAATTTGCAAAAATTCTGGGTAAAATAATTAATTTCGGGTGAACGCGGAAAATCTCGGGATTTCGAAAAACTGTCTATTATTTGTTTCCGTTTGTATGAAAAGACGCAAGGGTTGTACTGAACTTGTAGTTTTGCGCCAAACATGTCGTCAGGCAAGTCAACCGCAGGCGGCAAGCGCCAGAAATCTTCGACAAACGACAGCAGTGATAGGGTGAAACGGCCAAAAGTGAAGCAGAAGTTTTCTCCAAAGTATTTGAAAGTGCCAGGAGTAACAAGTTCGCGTTTGGGAGACGAGCATGCACACTGCAAGTACTGCAGCGTGGACTTCAAAATTTCGCATGACGGCATAAGCGACATTGCGATGTGAATTCTGTGGGGTTTTTCTTAAGTTCAGGGTTTTTCTGTGGCAAATTCCAGGTTGTTCATTATATGGGTAAACAGGTCTGTACATTTGTGGTTTAATTTTCAGGAATGCTGTAGTCTGCTTCGTCTTCCTCTTGTTCCAGATACCAGGTTTTCGCCCGCAGTCTTCCCCACCTTCTGCGTCGACTGAAAACCGTGGAGGAGGTTCGCCGCTACCGCCGACCAATCATCTTGCTGCTTTTGAACGACGCCCAATTCAACGCCAAAATGGCCTTCTATCGGCAAGAGATCGCCGTAATGGGCGACCACTCTTCGCAAACCAGCTTCCTGGCTGATCTTCTAGACTGCTCTCTCGAGGAAATCGAGATTATATCCAGGAAACCGAACCACGAGTTTCTAATCTCTCTGCCGCCCAGCCGATTGCAAGCGATTGTGGAAGTGATTCGCTCGGAAGGTTTGAGCCTGGACGAAATTCGTGACAAATCGCTCATGCTTCGATGCCGACCCGACCTGGCTCGTGAGCGGTTGAGGCGAGTTCATGAGGCGGGCGTTTTTGAGAGAGGTCTGGTGTCGTACATCCTAACCAACTCGGAGGCTCATTTTGAAGCTAGCTTTGACACTTGGGTGGCCAACGCTGAAGCGTTAGGTTGCCACGATGACGAGAGGGCGCTGCTCATGCACAGACTGGGCTGTTCGGAACGAGAACTCGACGAAGTGATCAGCAAGAACCAGCACATCGCAGGAATGAGTTCGGCGAAAATCCAAAGTTGTTTGGATGTTTTGCTGAAGGAGGTTCAACTTTCCCCACTGACTGTTTTGCAGCAAGGGAAGTTACTCTACTACAGTCCGCATCGACTCCGAGCGCGGTGGGCTTTGCTCAGAACGTTCAATCTTTCCGAGTCTGCACGAGTGCATGAGCTGCTGCTGAGCGAGCGAAAGTTTTTAGCCAAGTACGGGTATGGCAGTGAATGAATTGGCGCTATACCCCCCCTTGGGGATACCAGGGGGTTTGTTGTATAAATAGTCCCCCACCTTCTGGAAGTTCTGTGCTTGTAACTTCCTCTAATCTGTCACTCTCTTTGACTTTTCCTTTTCCCTTTGCTTACTGTCTTCTTTCGGCCTTTCTGGTCCATTCTCCTGCCCTTTTTTCAAGAAAAAATGTCCAAAAAGATTTCCTCCGGCCGAGGTCGGACATGCTGGGCCTAATTATTTCTTACTTAGGCACATAACGGCAGCATGACGCATCTGCGCTCATAATTGACAGGACACTGTCTGAGCGATCGAAGAGGAAGAATTGGCTCTATGTGCGCTTGCACAGATCAATGGGTTGGTTTGCAATCACAAGCAAGGGAGATAAACCTGAGTGGGTTTGAAGTACCCTCGCCTCAGTCACTTTCCTTTGTTACTTCGATAGTGGATGGTCGGACGGACGCATGCATGCAAGCTGCACGGACGAGAGAAAACCAATTTGGTTCCCCACTTCGCTGGAACTCAGGAACTAAAAGAAAATCAAATAAAAGGATTTGTTTCATGAACCTAGTGGAGTCATGTACAGTGGAACCTCCTTTATAAGACCCCCTCCCTTATAAGACCCCCTCCCTTAAAGACCCCTCCCTTATAAGACCCCCTCCCTTATAAGACCCCCTCCCTTATAAAAAACCCTCCCTTATAAGACCCCCTCCCTTATAAGACCCCCTCCCTTTAAGACCCCCTCCCTTTAAAACCCCCTCCCTTTAAGACCCCCTCCCTTACAAGACCCCCTCCCTTACAAGACCCCCTCCCTTACAAGACCCCCTCCCTTACAAGACCCCCTCCCTTACAAGACCCCCTCCCTTACAAGACCCCCTCCCTTATAAGACCCACTCCCTTATAAGACCCACTCCCTTATAAGACCCACTCCCTTATAAGACCCACTCCCTATTAGACCCCCCTCCCTTATAAGACCCCCTCCTTCCCCTTAGGCGGCTAACTTGATCATGTTGAAGATTCTGCTGCGCTTTAGGGGGTAGCATGAAAAAGAAAGAAAACAACAGCAAAAGATAAGAGTACAACGTGAGGTGATGAGGTAATATGGGGAGAAAGAAAACAACAGCAAAAGATAAGAGTACAACGTGAGGTGATGAGGTAATATGGGGAGAAAGAAAACAACAGCAAAAGATAAGAGTACAACGTGAGGTGATGAGGTAATATGGGGAGAAAGAAAACAACAGCAAAAGATAGAGTACAACGTGAGGTGATGAGGTAATACGGGGAGAAAGAAAACAACAGCAAAAGATAGAGTACAACGTGAGGTGATGAGGTAATGTGGGGAGAAAGAAAACAACAGCAAAAGATAAGAGTACAACGTGAGGTGATGAGGTAATGTGGGGAGAAAGAAAACAACAGCAAAAGATAGAGTACAACGTGAGGTGATGAGGTAATACGGGGAGAAAGAAAACAACAGCAAAAGATAGAGTACAACGTGAGGTGATGAGGTAATGTGGGGAGAAAGAAAACAACAGCAAAAGATAGAGTACAACGTGAGGTGATGAGGTAATGTGGGGAGAAAGAAAACAACAGCAAAAGATAGAGTACAACGTGAGGTGATGAGGTAATACGGGGAGAAAGAAAACAACAGCAAAAGATAGAGTACAACGTGAGGTGATGAGGTAATGTGGGGAGAAAGAAAACAACAGCAAAAGATAGAGTACAACGTGAGGTGATGAGGTAATACGGGGAGAAAGAAAACAACAGCAAAAGATAGAGTACAACGTGAGGTGATGAGGTAATACGGGGAGAAAGAAAACAACAGCAAAAGATAGAGTACAACGTGAGGTGATGAGGTAATACGGGGAGAAAGAAAACAACAGCAAAAGATAGAGTACAACGTGAGGTGATGAGGTAATACGGGGAGAAAGAAAACAACAGCAAAAGATAGAGCACAACGTGAGGTGATGAGGTAATATGGGGAGAAAGAAATGATCCCAAGTTAGTCAAGAATAATTGAGGTATTTATAGTTATACTGTTTACTATGAAAAAGGATATTTATGCGATTCAAAATTGAAGGAAATTATATATATAAATTATATGAAATTATATGACCTTTGGTCATGTGTTCCTAAGAATAAGGCAGACACCGAAACGTTAGGACAATAAATAAAGTAAAGGAACCAAAATTGCTTGTTGTCTTGGAATTAAATGTTTTATTATATATATAATGCCCCCCCCCCCCTCCCCCTCTCTCTTTCTTCCAGTTTCCATTCTTCATCTCTCTGTCACTCTTCCTTCTCCCTCTTGATGTGCATGCAGGAGTGTGTGTGTGTGCGCTCGCTCACGTGCATGTGTGTGTGTGTGTGTGTGTGTGTAGCGATCAAACTTATACATTGTTGAGTTCCATGTCATTTGTTGCATGTGAACTGTTCTAACTTTTAATATAACCTGAGAGCTGTGAAAGGTGGTATGTAAAGGAGAGTTTTAATCTTCAGGCTCGAAGCCCATTGAAAAGGTTGTTTTAAATAAACGATGAAATGTCTGGAAAACAACGGTGTTTGTTTATTTTTGTATATGCATGTTTGCTTATATAATACATATATATAAAAATTAAAAAAAATATACGTGTGATACGTGTGATAGAGGGGAAAGACGAGTTGAAAGTCATGCACGACCGTTAAATGCCCCCGGTCTAGCCGGAGACACCCGGGCCCCACATCATGCATGCAGAGTGTGTCATGCACAACCATTAAGGCCCCACATGATGCATGCAAAAGATGGGGAGGTTGGGGGGGGGAGGGGCAGAGGAATGGCTGTTTAGTAGAGATGCTTTCGAAGGCCCCTCCTGAAGGCCTCCAAATCCAGAGACTGGACGGAGGCAACTTCTTCAGGGAGGCCATTCCACTGCGGAATAGTGTGAGGGAAGAAAGTGGACTGTCTGTATTGTGTTCTATGGCTAGGGATGTCGTATGAAGCTGAGTGAGATTGACGGAGACTTTTCTTCTGCAGGGTATTAGTTTTTCTTCTTCCCATTGATCGGCCTCCTTCATCAAGTTGAAGATTCTACCGAATTAGTTGGAAGATACTTGGAATTGATTGAGAGGAATTTTGTGTGGAGTTTAAAGAAGGTAGTCGGACGGGCTTCAGTTCAATCAATCAATCAATCAATCTTTTTATTGTCAGTTTTACAGGAAATTATTTTTGCAGCAATAAAACAATCAACAAAACAACACAATAAAGACAGAGACATAGTATGTAGAAAAGAACAAAATGAAATATGCGACTATTTTAAACACTGTGCGCACATAAACTTCTTGGTCACACACACAACAACCACACACATACACACATGCACGCATGCACACATATACACACACACATCATGCGCACGCATGCAACCATTTAACTACCCATCCATCTAACTTATACATATATACACATATGTTTACACATACATTACAAACATACAGTCGATGGGTCTGTAGAAGGGGCCGTTTCAAGTTTTTGAGGAGGTCTCACTGTCTGCCGATCTTGTTGCCTGGGCCACCCATCTTGCAGCTTGGCTCTGGACCTTTTCGATGGCGTCAATGCTGCTCTTGTTGTGGGGGTCCCAGACTGGACTGGCGTATTCCAGGAGGGGACGCACCATAGCTTTGTAGGCCTGTTCCTTGACTTTTTTTGTAGGGCCGCTGGCTTTGGAGGGGTCCAGTCCGGCTAGGAGGCGTCTGATTCCTTCCTCTGAGGTGATCACAGAGTCGAGCACTGGGTAGCATTTCTCATCCATGCTGCATTTTGCTGTGAACTCATCTTCATCTTCTTCTTCTTCGTCTGTGGTGGCGACCAACTTCTTTGTATAGAAGTAACTGTACGCACTTAGGGGTGTGACCATAGAAAAAGAAAGAAAAAGAAAAGAAACAAAGGGGTGGGGGTGGGGGTGGGGAAGCGCTTATAGTGATTTGATGATTTACTAATCTTTGTTGATTATTAGGTGTTGTTGACACTGACAGTCTTGTTTATGAGGCGTTGTTTGACAGTCTTGCACAGTAGTTAGTAGTTCTACATTCAGGACTTGGAGGGGGGGGGGGGGGTGAACCATAAGCCTTTTCGCAATATCCGGGCAAGATCAATCCGGCTACCGAAGCGGTCACCGGGGGCAAACCCCGACCGGCACAGCTCCTGCCCTTCATTTACCACTACTTTGACCTATGGCTCTTAATTCCCTAATTTAGTCTTGGGTGGCTGAGAGCACTGCAGCTGCAGGCTCTCCTTCAAAGGCTGAGGTGTCGGTTACACCCGAGATTACACATCTCGGGTGTAATTCTTGCCCTCACTAAATGCCGACTGGAACTGGCTGTTCAAGGCCTCTGCCTTTGCTCTGGGGTCTGCGATCAGCGTCCCGTTAACATTGAGGGGAGCCACTCCAGTGTTGGATGTCCTCTGGGTTTTTTTTATGTAGGCCCAGAAGCGTTAAGGTATTCCTTAACTCTAACTTGTCTAAGGTATCCCAGGTCCTGCCCTGCATACAGATACTAAGGTATCCCAGGTCCTGCCCTGCATACAGATACATATTATTCTCTCTCTCTCTCTCTCTCTCTCTCTCTCTCTCTCTCTCTCTCTCTCTCTCTCTCTCTCTCTCTCTCAACGCCTTTATTATTGTATTTTATGAAAATCAAAAGGGTTTTCAAGAAAACGAAAGTAAGCTGTCTGCAAGAGGAAGTTAAGTGCGCATGCGTGTTGCAGACGACCTTGACGGAGGAATAATTTAATGTAGCAAATGCACGTAAACACAAATCTTAAGCCATGAAAACGCAAATCATATTAACTTTACACGACTTATGTATAGATATATCCTACATAGTTCATACACACTCCTTATATTTGTTGTTTATGAAGCATGTTGTTTAAATATTTATTAAACCGTAGTGCGCAATGAACGCTCCCTCGATCTAATTATACGGGATCGGAAATTTCCTTGTGCTGTGGAAACTTTGCCTCAGTTGGTGGCACATTTTGCCTTGATGCAGACGTGTCGAGTTTTACCTCGGTCAATTTTAACGTGTGAATTTTCAAATGGCTTCGTTTTGATGACCTTTTTGATCCTCAAACATTAACAGTTTTGTGTTTGCATCGAAAGATTGACGATTTTCATAGAATTAAAGGATTTTCTTGATAGCAGACGATCGAATTTGAACTGATTGGGAGTGACCTCGATCGACATTTCGTAAGACCCACTTTCTCCAGACAACTGATAAACATTATTTCCGAACTTCTTTCTCATTTCTTCAGACCATATTGACTGTGAAAAACGTCATGTTAATGCCCCTCGGTGTTTTTCTCCCCGCTGAATTGCTCTTGTCTCGAGAGAATTGCAAAGCGGGGGACTTGCTGGAAATCGATCGGAAACTGTACGCTCACTGGGCGGTCTACGTTGGAAACGATGAAGTAGTTCATCTGCCCGAAACCTCCGAAAACAGGGCCGTTGTGAAAAAGTGTTCGTTGCTGTCCGTAGCCCAAGATTGTCTGGTGAGGATCAACAACAAGCAGGTTCCAGCTAAAGGACGAGGGTTGAAGGAGCTGCCCAAAGATCAAGTGGTCAGCAATGCTGTCGACTGTGTGGGGAAAACGATCCGTTACAACTTGGTGGTCAGCAACAGCGAACATTTCGTCACCAGACTCAAGTACGGCGTGGGGTGGAGTGACCAGGTGGGTTAGAAATCAACAAATCTGTGATTTTTTAAAATAAAATCACTGGAGAAAAAGCATTTTCAACGAACCGTGAAGTTGGGGGGGGAGGGTGGGGTCACTGGGGTGGGGTATGCTCTTGATTTGGGATTTTTCCGTTGTGTCTGTGTTACCTCCCCTCATAGACCTTTTTTTTACCCTTGCCCCACTACCCTTTCACATCCAATCTCACTTTCCCCTCTCTCTCTCTCTCTCTCTCTCTCTCTCTCTCTGAGTCTCTCTCTCTCTCTCTCTCTCTCTGAGTCTCTCTCTCTCTCTCTCTCTCTCTCTGAGTCTCTCTCTCTCTAGTCTCTCTCCAGAGAGCTTATTTTATTACCCTCTTACTCTATAAATAACATAGATTAGATTAGAAATAGGGACGAAAAAAAATATAGCCGTTAGGCTTTCAAATCAAAGTCCCATCTTTGTGTTTTTATTTTTATTTTTACATACTCAAGGTATATCGTGCACTCAGGTTTTTGCGTTGAATTAATCATCGTATTCATACATTTATTCAATTCAACTCTCTCTCTCTCTCTCTCTCTCTCTCTCTCTCTCTCTCTCTCTCTCTCTCTCTCTCTCTCTCTCTCTCTCTCCAGAGAGCTTATTCTATTACCCTCTATAAATAACATTTATTCAATTCAACTCTCTCTCTCTCTCTCTCTCTCTCTCTCTCTCTCTCTCTCTCTCTCTCTCTCTCTCAGATTTATTATTGTTCTACTTAGGTTAGGTTACTAGGGACTAAAAACATAGCCGTTAGGCTTTCAAGCGTCCCATCCTTAATAAGATTTTTAACGTACAAGGTTTTTGTCGTGCACTCAGGTTTTAGATAATCATTCATCATATTCATATGTCAAATTTTTATAATATTCCCAGTTATCTAATAGATTTTTGAAAGTGTTAGTATTAGGTGTTTGCTTAATATTAGTTGGTAACTTGTTCCACAAAGGTGCAGGGAGAAAAATAAAGGCAAGACTGCCAACCAAGGGGCTCTGCATAAACTGATGCAGTGGAACCTCTCTTATATAAGACTTCCCATTATAGCTAAAAATAATGTCCCGGTAAAGGTCAAGATGTGCCACCACCCCTACCTATCTCGGTGAATTCTATTTTTCCGTTATTGCCTTTCTTACCATACATACAGCTGTATTTTAGGAACATTTTGAGCTAATAACCTTTTTGGAATACTAACCCTAGCCCTAAAGCTAACCCTACCCCCCCACCCTATAAGACGGAAAAACGCAACGAACCACAACTGTGCCAAATCGCGGTGTACTGCAGTACATAGTGGGGGGTAGGGTTAGGTTTAGGGCTAGGGTTAGGGTTAGTATTCCAAAAAGGTTATTAGCTCACAATGTTCCTAAAATACAGCTTAAAAAATGTATGCTAAGAAAGGCAAAAACGGAAAAAATACAATTAACCGAGAAATGCAGGGGGGGTGGCACATCTTTACCTTTACCAATGTCCCATATGGTCTTTTTAAGACCGGGAGGACGTAAAACAAAACTTCTAAAAATAAGACTCCCTCCCATATATAGGCTAAGAGTAAGACCTACTTTGAGACATTGCCCTTCCTTGTAACTGTAAGTCTTAAAATAACCTCCCTTATAAGACCCCTCCCTTACAAGACCTCATTTTGGTTGATTTTTGAAGGTCTTATATAAGGGAGGTTCCACTGTACCTGTCACTGTTAGTGTTACAAAAACTTTATTAAAAGAAAATACTTAGGTATTTTTTCTTTCTCCCCCCCCCCCCCATCCCCACAACTTTATATATAAGTAATGTCCCATATGTTCTTTTAAAGAGCGGGAGGACGTAAAGCATAACCGACCTGACACTGAGCCTGACTTGGCTATTATTTCATTTTCAACTGAGAACGAAGAGAGAATGGGTTGGGGTGGAGACGGTGGGGTGGAGTATGCTGTATGGGGGGGGGGGGGGGGGGGGGGGCAAACCCCAGAAAAATGATTGACGAAAAGATTTTTTATGGAATAAACAGACCATTATTATGCTAGAAACAAAGTTGAATGCTGGGATTGTCAGGAACATGTATACATACATGTGCCTTTCAGTTGTGTGAGCTGTCATGATCATCAGATAGCAAGGCAGCGATTGCTATTCTGGTGCCTGGGATGGAAATGGAATGGGTTGCTCAGGGTGCAATCCCACTCAATTCTCATCCAAGACTATTAGGAAAATTCTCGGGCCAGCAAATCCCCAAGGCTGCGGTGCCAAGACTAACAAACGCAGCACATTGGCGGTGAAAGGGTTAAAGTCATTTGTGCTTTGGACAGACATTCTACCAATGAGCTATCGAGGCTTTCAGTGTTGCCTGTTGAATACTCTCTAAGTTCTAACCCACTAATCTAAAATGTTATCTGTTTGCGGTGTTGTTTTAAGTATTTCAGTATTCAAATCATTATTGTTTGAAAGCTTGCATAGACATAGATGTGTGCAAAGTTTGAACAATATGCCTTCTATTTCCCGAGAAAATGCCAATTTTAAAGTTTGGAGATTAGACCACGGACGCAACACACACAGACACATAACCGAACAACTATTATACTATAGACTCAAAAAGTGAGTGGTGCGTCACTCGATGTCATCATCACTACTTTGTGTCATGTCACCAGTATCAATGTGCCATGGCATCACTGACAAAATTGAACAAAGGGTGAATACTCTCTTTCTAATTAACTCCCCTCCACCAAAGTTGATTACGATACCAACAAAGCATCATTTTCAAAAGAGAATGTGCCAAGTTCGCCTTTATGACCCTCCACCCACACAGTACACATCAACAATGATCACTGACAGTTTCTCATTCTGTGTTGTTGTTTTCAGGCCAAAGCGATGTGTCACTCGATGTCGTCATTTACTACTTTGTTTCATGTCACCATTATCAATGTGGCCATGGCATTATTACTGACAGTTTTTCATTCTGGGTGTTTTTTTTCAGACCAAAGCTATGCCTCACTCGATGTCATCATTACTACTTTGTGTCATGTCACCATTGTCACTGTGCCACGGCATTATCAATGACAGTCTCTCATTCTGGGTTTTTTTCAGGCCAAAGCGATGCGTCACTCGCTGTCATCACTGTCGCCCCAACCCTCCACCCCCCGGCAAGTGGAACGAGCCCACCAGCACATCTGGAGCGAAATCACCAACATTCTCTCCTCCAGCCCCCCTCTCTCCCCCTCTTCCTCCCCTGTTTCACCCTCTATCTCCTCCTCCTCCTCCTCTTCCATCTCTCCTTCCTCGTCCCCTTGAGCCGTGTTGCCGCGGGAACGCCAAGACAGTTGGGGGATGGTTGAGAGTTCCATCGCCGGCTGGTTGCGGGTCGGACAGTGACATTTGTCGTAGGAAAAAGAACTGGCGTGTGCTGACTCTGACTAGTAGTAGAAGTAGAAAGCGGGTTGGTGGATTGTAGGATGTGTGACTGCCTGTTTTTTGTTTGCCAGAGAGAAAGAGGGTGTGTTTGTGTGTGTGAGAGAGAAAAGAGAGAATATTGTCATTGAAATTCAAAAACCTCGTATCTCAATTTTGGTAGTTTTCAGGAAAAAACCCAAAAAAACTTTTAACCCTTTCACTGCCGATGTCGCATTTTTGCACCACACTGATTGAACACCTGTTATCCAATGACCTTATGTTGTTAATTTTGGGAGATAAAGAAAGGCCTTATTTCATACATGTCATAGGCAGATTCACTGTATTGCAGATGCCAACTTTTCTTTCTCCTGGTAAATTACACTAAATATTTTTGGCTGAAAAATGGCTGGCGGCGAAAGTGTTCAAGATTAACCGCGTTGGCCACAATTGATGAACTATGATGAATATGTTGTTCAAGACATTGCGAGTTTAGTCCTGCGTTTTTTGTTAGACTTGAAAAGAACGAAGATACAAGGTTTTTGTCCTTAACTAGATCTGAATTTGGGACTTAGGAGTTTTTCTTCTATTTTCACAACATTTACCCCAGATAGAAAGTCGTTACAAGCTTTTGGTGGAAGGTGGCAGGATAAATTAGAGAGCTGACTATGTATCTAACTCAACCCCCCCCCCCCCAAAAAAAAATAAAAAAAATTGAGATACGAGGTTTTTGAATTTCACTGACGATATATATGTGTTTGTGAGCGAGAAGAGAGAGTGAGAGTGTTTTGCGACTAGAAGTATTAGAAATGGAGGTTGGCTAGAGCATGCTATGGCGCGCGTGTGTGTGGTATGGAGAGAGAGACAAACAGATTGCCAAGCAAGTCGTGTATTGTTTTTTTCCCCTCCCGTATCATCCGCAGACCTGTTCACTCTACTCTTTTCGAGTAGCATTCTACTCATTTTGGGCCTCTACTATGGTAGGGGAAGACGGGGTAAAAAGCGCATGGGCGGGTAAGAAGCCCACCCCAATTATCTCATGAAATAAAGAAAATTTCAGTCAAATTTGCCCATGAGACGAATGCTAGACATTAACGCTCGTCTCATGGGCAAAATGAGACAGAAATTTGCTTCATTTCATGAGATAATTGGGGTGGGCTTCTTACCCGCCCATGCGCTTTTTACCCCGTCTTCCCCTACTACTCTTCAAATTGAAAATAATGCTCTTTACTACTCATTTTCAGTGAACATTGTTTGACGGTTTAATGAATAAAACTACACATTTTGCACCCAAACTACTCATTTCAGCTGTCCAGACTACTCAAGACTTGTGTAGGGGGTAAGACAGGTCTGCATCCGTCTTATTCAGAATTGTGCGGAAAAAAGAGAAATTCAGAATTTGTGCCAACTAGACTTGTAATCTTTGGTGCCTATTCTTTTGTTCTCTTCAGGTTCGTGCCAACTACTCAGTCTACTGAACTAGGCGGATTCTGTATCATTTAGGGTGCCTGTTTAAGTACTTTTTTTTTTTTTAAATTCGTAGCTTGTGCCAACTGTCATTGTTGACTAACCGTTCTTTTATTTTTTCACTGTTTTCTTTCATTTCAGTTTTTTTGTTTAAAGTTCCCGAGCGTAGCTTCGAAGAAGTATTGTGGTTTTTTCTTCTGCTGAGTGTAATAAAATGTTAAATTGCCCGTGCCTATTCCCTTTTTTTTTTTTTCAAATTATGATTTCTAGAATTTGTGCCAAGTAAATAAGTTGACAGTTTGAGTGCCTATTATTTTTTTATTTTTTTGGTTGTTGTATACTCCAATCTGTGCCAACTAGGATAAATTGTTTACAGTTTCTAAATTGTTTCTGTTCTCATGTTTTTTCAACATGTAAACTTTAGTTCATTTGGTGCACTGGTGTTATTATTTATTCATTACAAATCGAAGAGCCAAGCAGGCTATCTAAACAGGGGGCCGTTTCACGAGGGCTAACGTTACGTAGTGTGAGCGCTAATCGACGAACACGGTACTCAGAAACACTCTTTCGCCGACGTTTACCAAAAACGTTTTGTGGCTACTCCCAAAGTATCTCTTGGCGAATGTGGTGAATACATTTCTTGTTGTTCATTGGTCCATTCAAGTTTGGTTAAAATAATGCATTTTTTTTACCAATCAGACAAGAGCTTGTAACATTCTTCCGCAAATGTTTTCTAAAGTGTTTCTTAGGCCCCGTTTGGCGTAAGCGTTATTCGCGCGGTGACCGTTATCTAGAGAAACTCGACCCTGTCATCACCAAAATTTGACAGTTTTATTTTATTCTGTAATGTGATTGGGATTTTCAATGAATGAAATTAGGCCGTTTCATCTAAACTTTTTTTTTTTAATGCATGCAGGTCATGGTGTTTTGGTGGTTTTTTTCACTCTCTCTCTCTCCATCTCTCTCTCTCTCTCTCTCTCTCTCTCTCTCTCTCTCTGAAGCTTGATATGCAGCACAGCTAACATCGAACTTTCGAAGGCACTGGAAAATTTGCATGCAAATTAGTCCCAGAAGAAATGTGTCCCGTCCTATGTGCTTGCTTAATCCAAGAAATTTGCTTCGTTTGTTGAACTTTGCACGACTAATACCACTAATAGGAGAAGATGGAAGTAATAATGTGTATGTGTGTGAGAGAGAGAGAGAGAGAGATAATCAAGTGTGTGTGTGTGAGAGAGAGAGTCCTCTTTCTCTTGCTGAAGAGAATCAAGTGTGTGTGAGAGAGAGAGGAAGAGAGAGAATCAAGTTGTGTGTGTGTGAGAGAGGAAGAGAGAGAGAATGAAGTGTGTGTTTGAGAGAGAGAGAGAATCAAGTTGTGTGTGAGAGAGAGGAAGAGAGAGAGAATCAAGTGTGTGTGTGTGTGAGAGAGAGAGAGAGAGGAAGAGAGAGAGAATCAAGTGTGTGTGTGTGAGAGAGAGAGTCCTCTTTCTCTTCCTGAAGAGAGAGAATCAAGTTGTGTGTGAGAGAGAGAGGGGGGAAGAGAGAGAGAATCAAGTGTGTGTGTGTGTGTGTGAGAGAGAGAGAGAATCAAGTGTGTGTGTGAGAGAGAGAGAGGAAGAGAGAGAGAATCAAGTGTGAGAGAGAGAGAGGAAGAGAGAGAATCAAGTGTGTGTGTGTGTGTGTGAGAGAGAGAGAATCAAGTGTGTGTGTGAGAGAGAGAGAGGAAGAGAGAGAGAATCAAGTGTGTGTGTGTGAGAGAGAGAGAGGAAGAGAGAGAGAATCAAGTGTGTGTGAGAGAGGGGAAGAGAGATAGAATCAAGTGTGTGTGTGTGAGAGAGGAAGAGAGAGACAATCAAGTGTGTGTGTGAGAGAGAGAGAGAATCAAGTGTGTGTGAGAGAGAATCAAGTGTGTGTGTGTGTGAGAGAGAGAGAGAGGAAGAGAGAGAGAATCAAGTGTGTGTGTGTGAGAGAGAGAGAGAATCAAGTGTGTGTGTGAGAGAGAGGGAGAGAGAGACAATCAAGTGTGTGTGTGAGAGAGAGGAAGAGAGAGAGAGAATCAAGTGTGTGTGTGAGAGAGAGAGGAAGAGAGAATGAAATGTGTGTGTGAGACCAAGGCTTTGTACACATTATACGCAGACACCTCATGCATTTATCCGCAAATTTAGAAAACGAAAGTAAGAAATAGGCTGATGGAATAAGCGCATGTGTTTATTGTTCTTACTTTTTCTTATTCGTGGATAAGCATATAATGAGATTCATGCGTGTAATGTGCGCAGAGCTGATAAGAGATGGACACAGAGAGAGAAGGGCGTTTCATGTAAACTCGGTCATTTGTTTGAATTTTGTTCTGAACTGGTTGTGACGAATCATATCTCAACTGTGGCAATTGATTGGAATGACATGTTCATGATTCATAAATATTCATGATATTATTGCTGAAAAGAAGTCTTACCTGCTTTTTTGCTTGAAACTATGTATTGACTGTTGAAGTTATTATGCGTTTGAATAAAACTGTTGTAAAATCAATATTTTTCTTGTGTGTGTTTTAGATTGCTTTTTGTTGTATTTCTTGTTTTTATTAACCCTTTCACCGCCAACGGTTTTAGCACCACAGTGATTTAACACCTATGTCGCTAAAAGGCATCAAATTGGGGTCTATTATCCAAACACCCTTTTGTCTTAGTTTTGGGAAGTAAGGATAGACCTTATTTTATATATGTCACAGAAGAATCCCCAATACTGCAGACAGATTTTGTTTTCTACCCAGGGCCTGTATTCACGTTGAGATAGCATGAGACTTAGCATGATGCTAACTTAGAAGCTCTTCCAAATGTCCTATTAATCCAATAGGACATTTGGAAGAGCTTCTAAGTTAGCATCATGCTAAGTCTCATGCTATCTCAACGTAGCATGATGCTAACTTAGAAGCTCTTCCAAATGTCCTATAGGATTTAATAGGACATTTGGAAGAGCTTCTAAGTTAGCATCATGCTAAGTCTCATGCTATCTCAACGTGAATACAGGCCCTGGTCAATTTAACCCTTTCGACACCAATGTCACATTTTTGCACCACAATGATTTAACACCCATGTCATTAAAACTCTTGGAATCAGGGTCTATTATTCAATGATATTGTGTTCCTAAATTCGGGCAGTAAGGATTGACCCTATTCTAAATGTGTCACAGAGAAATCCAACAATATTGCAGATGAAATCTTTTCTGTACCCAAGTAAGTTTAATGGATTTTTTTTCATATCATATCATATACGGCATATAGGCTTTTAAATAGCCTTTAGCCTGCTATTTCCTTTTAGTTTATAAGGAAACGCAATTTAAAACTTTTTGATTTTGTTATTTTATATATATATATATATATATATTTTTTTTTTTTAAAGAGTACAACATACAGTGAAAACAAGCAAACTGATCTGCATACTAATTAATTACTGAATACTTATGTTAGTATGGAAGCAATAATCTTCCCAAAAATGATCTAATTTGTTTTTAAAACTATTGAGTGTTCCTGCGGTTGCAGTATCATTTGGTAGAGAATTCCAAAAAGTGTGTTTGTAGTTCTAGTATCATAATATCCATTTAATATATTAAAAGTTTCAATCATATCTCCCCGTGCTCTCCCCCCCATCTTTTTTGCTCAAAGATGGCTGGTGGTGAAAGGGTTAATGGCAGTTTTTGGCTGAAATATGGCTGGCGGTGAAAGGGTTAATGGCAGTTCTTGGCTGAAAGATGGCTGGCGGTGAAAGGGTTAATGGCAGTTCTTGGCTGAAATATGGCTGGCGGTGAAAGGGTTAATGGCAGTTCTTGGCTGAAAGATGGCTGGCGGTGAAAGGGTTAATGGCACTTTCTTGGCTGAAAGATGGCTGGCGGTGAAAGGGTTAATGGCAGTTCTTGGCTGAAATATGGCTGGCGGTGAAAGGGTTAATGGCAGTTCTTGGCTGAAATATGGCTGGCGGTGAAAGGGTTAATGGCAGTTCTTGGCTGAAAGATGGCTGGTGGTGAAAGGGTTAATAGCAGTTCTTGGCTGAAATATGGCTGGCGGTGAAAGGGTTAATGGCAGTTCTTGGCTGAAATATGGCTGGCGGTGAAAGGGTTAATAGCAATTCTTGGCTGAAATATGGCTGGCGGTGAAAGGGTTAATGGCAGTTCTTGGCTGAAATATGGCTGGCGGTGAAAAGGGTTAATGGCAGTTCTTGGCTGAAATATGGCTGGCGGTGAAAGGGTTAATGGCAGTTGGCTGAAATATGGCTGGCGGTGAAAGGGTTAATGGCAGTTCTTGGCTGAAATATGGCTGGCGGTGAAAGGGTTAATGGCAGTTCTTGGCTGAAAGATGGCTGGCGGTGAAAGGGTTAATGGCAGTTCTTGGCTGAAATATGGCTGGCGGTGAAAGGGTTAATGGCAGTTCTTGGCTGAAATATGGCTGGCGGTGAAAGGGTTAATAGCAATTCTTGGCTGAAATATGGCTGGCGGTGAAAGGGTTAATGGCAGTTCTTGGCTGAAATATGGCTGGCGGTGAAAGGGTTAATAGCAATTCTTGGCTGAAATATGGCTGGCGGTGAAAGGGTTAATGGCAGTTCTTGGCTGAAATATGGCTGGCGGTGAAAGGGTTAATAGCAGTTGTTTGGCTGAAAGATGGCTGGCGGTGAAAGGGTTAATGGCTTCTTGGCTGAAAGATGGCTGGCGGTGAAAGGGTTAATGGCAGTTCTTGGCTGAAAGATGGCTGGCGGTGAAAGGGTTAATAGCAATTCTTGGCTGAAATATGGCTGGCGGTGAAAGGGTTAAAGTTCTTGGCTGAAAATTAATGGCAGTTCTTGGCTGAAATATGGCTGGCGGTGAAAGGGTTAATGGCAGTTCTTGGCTGAAATATGGCTGGCGGTGAAAGGGTTAATGGCAGTTCTTGGCTGAAATATGGCTGGCGGTGAAAGGGTTAATGGCAGTTCTTGGCTGAAATATGGCTGGCGGTGAAAGGGTTAATGGCAGTTCTTGGCTGAAATATGGCTGGCGGTGAAAGGGTTAATGGCAGTTCTTGGCTGAAATATGGCTGGCGGTGAAAGGGTTAATGGCAGTTCTTGGCTGAAATATGGCTGGCGGTGAAAGGGTTAATAGCAATTCTTGGCTGAAAGATGGCTGGCGGTGAAAGGGTTAATAGCAGTTCTTGGCTGAAATATGGCTGGCGGTGAAAGGGTTAATAGCAATTCTTGGCTGAAATATGGCTGGCGGTGAAAGGGTTAATGGCAGTTCTTGGCTGAAAGATGGCTGGCGGTGAAAGGGTTAATAGCAGTTCTTGGCTGAAATATGGCTGGCGGTGAAAGGGTTAATGGCAGTTCTTGGCTGAAATATGGCTGGCGGTGAAAGGGTTAATGGCAGTTCTTGGCTGAAATATGGCTGGCGGTGAAAGGGTTAATAGCAGTTCTTGGCTGAAATATGGCTGGCGGTGAAAGGGTTAATGGCAGTTCTTGGCTGAAAGATGGCTGGCGGTGAAAGGGTTAATGGCAGTTCTTGGCTGAAATATGGCTGGTGGTGAAAGGGTTAATGGCAGTTCTTGGCTGAAAGATGGCTGGCGGTGAAAGGGTTAATGGCAGTTCTTGGCTGAAATATGGCTGGCGGTGAAAGGGTTAATAGCAGTTCTTGGCTGAAATATGGCTGGTGGTGAAAGGGTTAATGGCAGTTCTTGGCTGAAATATGGCTGGCGGTGAAAGGGTTAATAGCAATTGTTGGCTGAAATATGGCTGGCGGTGAAAGGGTTAATAGCAGTTCTTGGCTGAAAGATGGCTGGTGGTGAAAGGGTTAATGGCAGTTCTTGGCTGAAATATGGCTGGCGGTGAAAGGGTTAATGGCAGTTCTTGGCTGAAAGATGGCTGGTGGTGAAAGGGTTAATGTCCTTTATTTGTGTTTGTGTGTTAAAAGCTGGTTTTGCACAATTTTAGAAAAAATAAACGAGTTTGTGTGTGTGTGAAGTTTTGTGAAGGCTTTAAAAGTACGAGTTAACTTTTTGCTACTTCGGGAAATGGTAGTTTAGCACTTTCTTTCTTTTTTTAATCTGTTTATTGATAGTGCAACAAAACAGATGAAATCAAATATCAGATTCATTGACATTTTATTTGTATGGCTTGCTGTTCTTTGCCCACCTAAAACATTAGTTAAAATTGCGTAATCAATTACTCATTCAAATTTTAACATAGACACATGAAATTTGGCTGGAATAAAGGCAACAAGGTTCTTGAAAGATACCTAAAATTTCATAACCGTAGCTTTAATACTTCCGGAGATATAGTAACTTTTATGCCTCTCGGGGTCCAATAGACCCAGTAAGCAGGTGAAGGTTAAACGCACCACATTTCGAAGAGGCATAGTTTTCATCTTCGCCACGGCGTCAAATTTATTGATTGGCTAATAATCTCCGAGAACTGCGCACACGCACGTAGGGCTTCTATGCTGTGATTAGAACCGTCTGGATGGTATTTAATGTCATCCCTATTGATTGGATGATAAAAATAGAACTATGGGGTCCTGCTGCGTTATTTAACACCCACGTTATTGATTGGCTCGGCTCTTTACTCTAAGAGCTTTTATCATTCAAATTCTCCGCAGCACGTGCAAGCATACTAAAAGTAAACTAATAAAAGATATGATTACACACACACACGCATGCGCACGGATGTACGTGAAATTGCACATTACAACAAATAATAGCGGAAAATTGACATAATTGCACCACCAAGAAAATTATTTGATTATAATCCATATGTAATATACATGTACTCTTACACACACACACACACACACACTTATATATATATACACACACACACACACACACACACACTTATATACACACACACACAAACACAAAAAAACCCACTTATGTACACACACACACACACTTATGCACACACACATATATATATATATACACACACACACTTATATACACACACACACTCAGACAAAAACACTTATGTATACACACAGACACACACACACACACTTATATATACAGACACACACACACACTTATATACACACACACACACACACACACACAAATACTTATGTATATACACATACACACACACACACACACACACACACCTTATATATACACACACACACATTGGTTCTCATTAGCCTGTAGTAGGGCCAACAGTAACATGAGCTGTATAATACGATTCTCTACATTCATGGAATATCATGGTAGTTTCATCTTTTGTTGAAGACTACGACTCGAACTAGGGGGGTATTTGCACTGGCTATAGTGCCGCAGCCAAAAGGGATGGGTTGGCCTTTGGGGACCTTCCCCAGTGCCACCTCTCCTCAAACCCCTTTTAAAGACCCCCCCACGTCACGTGTCACATTCCCTCTTATATTTGGAAGATTTCTTAAGATTTCTTACCAGCCATGAGGAGGGAAAACATGTGGTGAAAACTGATTTTGACACATAACGTGGTGGGTCTTTAACTGAGAGTGGGGATGTACCCTGGGCTAGGCATCTTCACTGTAGATACATTTTGGTCCAGCCCTCTGGAATCACAGCCGCGCCCTCTGCTATCCAGCACGGAATCGACAGACTGAAATACGGCGGAACCTCCCTTATAAAACTTTAAAAAGTCACCCCAGATAGTAGATGACAGCAAGCAAAGGGAAAAGGCAGAGTCAAAGAGAGTGACAGATTAGAGGAAGTTACAAGCACAGAACTTCCAGGATGGAAGTTCAGTTTAACGTCGCGTATCGGCTTTCGCCATGTACGACGGGCTGAACAAACCAACCAGGGTATAAACAAAAATTTATGTTCCTGAATCACTGTCTTAGCCAAAAGGCTGAGAAGCGATCAGAATTCCATGAACTTCCAGAAGGTGGGGGAACTATTTATACAAAAGACCCCTCGGTATCCCCATGGGGGGCTTGCCCCAGTAAGAAAATGGAAAAAAACCTCATTGCAATTATAGAAGAGAAAATTAATAACAGTAGCATCATGTTGCATGACGTCACGAGCAAAAGAGGCCCGTAGGAATCAACGGGATAAACTTTATCAGCAGCTAAAGAGGTTCTCAGGAATGAACAGTAGTTGAAACTTCTCTTTATGCTCGTGTGAGAAAGCGCTATATAAATTCCCATTATTATTATTATTATTATCAAATACAGAAATCAGGGCCTGTATTCACGTTGAGACTTAGCATCATGCTAACTTAGAAGCTCTTCCAAAAGTCCTATTAAATCCTATAGGACATTGGAAGAGCTTCTAAGTTAGCATCATGCTAAGTCTCATGCTATCTCAACGTGAATACAGGCCCAGAGAGTTAAGTGGGAGGGAGTTGCATAAGGGAGGTAATTGTAATACTTACAAAGAACCTTAAAGTGGGCTCCCTTTTAACACCGTGAAAAGTCATCCCAAATAAGGTCTTAACTGGGAGGGAGTTGTATAAGGGAGGTAATTTGTATGAGGGAGGTGATTTTAATGCTTACAAAGAACGGCAATGTCTTAGAGAAGTAGGTCTTAAAGTGGACTCCCTTTTAGCACCTTGAAAAGTCATCCCAAATAAGGTCTTAACTGGGAGGGAGTTGTATAAGGGAGGTAATTTTAATACTTACAAAGAACGACAATGTCTTAGAGAAGACGGTAGGTATTAAGTGGGAGGGAGTCTTATAATAGGGGGTCTTATAAGGGAGGTTCCACTGTACATATAATATTGATTGGCTGGTATAAATAGAACTTTACGCCTATGTCGGGACTGTGTTAGAGATCATTCTATTGATCAGATTATATACTGGTCTCCAAAAGTTAAGGGCCGGCTTCTGTTTTCAGTAGCTTGATATCTATTTATTGTACACCAAGACAACAATGAAGACAATGGCAAAACTTAGGCTACTCGATTCTGATCGCTTCTCGGCCTTTTGGCTAAGACAGTGATTCGGGAACATAAATTTTTGTTTATAACCTGGTTGGTTTGTTCAGCCCGTCGTACATGGCGAAAGCCGATACGCGACGTTAAACTGAACTTCCATCCCCAGGCTACTCAATAACTTTCCTTCCTGTTGCACGTGCCTGAACCAGTTTTGCAGACATTGCAGTACAGCAACAGCGTTTTCAGGTACGCTTAAAATGTGGCAAATTCACGAGAATTTCACGAAAGTTTGGTCTCTTTTCGCTGAAGAATCAGGGCTGATGCAGGTTTCTTGCCTATTGCACGTGCAAGGCATGACTGTAGTGAACACTGCTGAGCAAAAGTTAGACACGACTGTGTATTTAAGGGCGGCAACCAGAGCTCTCAATAAGCATGCCTCCAAGACAGAAGATCGTTCTTCCGGCCCTTAAATTTTGGAGACCAGTATATATATATATATGTGGGGGGTTTTCTTAGCAAAAGGTCGGCACTCAGCGGAGCTTAATGTTTAGAGGTTTCTAAGTTTAGCTTGGCTTGGGCTAAAAGATGTGTCAACGCTCAAAATAGTCGCCTCTATGACAGTTATTCGATCATTCGCCAAATCTTAGGAGCATGCGAAGGTTTTCTGTTCTGAAAATAGTCACAGAGTTTGATAATTACGACAAAATATTCAATCTTTTACTAACAGGTGAACACAAATGAATCCAAATGAATGAAAAATGGTGTTTTACGTCCTCTCGGTCTGGAACAGACACATATGGGACATTTGTAAATACAAAGATGGTGGGAACAATACTGGAGGCAACGCCCGGAGGCAGTGCAACACCAGTAAAGTCCCGAATTTTAAATAATACAGATAAGTAGCAGTAACCACGCCTCGGTTAAACCTCATCGGCTATGGTACCGCCACAGCAATGAATTGCTTAATTTTGCCCATAATGTTTTTTAAATCAATTCAAATAATACTTACCTTGGCAGTAAACTTTGCTTGATTAATGGTATTAATGGTATTGGTGTTTTTTTTTTACCAATAATATTATTTGGTATTGGTAAAAAAAAATACCAATGCCAAATATTATTAACTCATTCGCATCGCAATGATTTTGAATTATTAAAAAAAATCACAAATCACTCCAGCCATACACACAAACAAAACATACATAAACAAAAGGAGAAATGAAAGATTACAGGTTTAGACATAGGGAAGTGGTAGATCAGACTTTTTTTTATATAATATAGACTTTAAAACTACACTGATTGGTTCCCCCCCCCCCCCCCCCCCCACAACAAACCGCTACAAAAGCAAAGTCAGAGGCAAATTTGTGGTCTAAGGGAGCGAAGCGAGTTTAGAAGTGACCAAGGTATGGTGTGCACACAGATTTACTACCCTTTGAAGCAAATTGACAGCTATCTATTAATTCCGGATATATATGGCCGGAACGATTTGAATGAGTTAAATTAAGCGAGCAAAGTTTCCTGCCAAGGTAAATATTATGATTGATTTTTGTTCACCTGTTTTTGATTTATACGCCAAAGGGCAAAGTTTAGTTATTCAAAGTGCTATTTTCAGAAATAGGATTGCAAATATTGACAGATTGCGATAACCGAAATGTATAAAACCCTAGTGCCCTCGACTCCACTTGTTATGTTTATCATGCTTTTGTTGACTTGTTTTTATCTTACTGGGTTAACATTCTTTTTGATATTCTTTATCTTATGTGTTTATGGTATATCACATGTAACATTGTTTTTAGGGGGGAGGTGTGAAATTAGTTGTGACAGGGCTCCCAGGGATCCCCATTTGGGGGTATATGAAGCACTAAAATTCTCAAGGACCCTCTAAAAAAAATGTGAAGGGGGTCCCAGGGATGCACTAGAATTTTTTTTTTTTAGCATTCGCACTGCCACTGGGACCCTCTATCCCGCCTCTAGGACCCTCTATACTGTAAGTGAAGGAGTCCCTGGGACCCCTTGTTTGGCGGGACGATTGGGAGCCCTGTGTGGATTGTGTCTATTTGGCTGTGTGTCTGTTTCTATTTGTGAAGGTCTCTCTCTCTCTCTCTCTCTCTGTCTGTCTGTCTCTCTGGCTACAGAAAAACAATGCTTTGGAAAGGGGGGTTTGTGTGTCTGAATGTCCACGTGTGTGTGTGTGTGTGTGTGTGTAGTATGTGTACTGTGTGTGTGTGTGTGTTTGTGTGTAGTCTATGTGTGTGTAGTGTGTGTGTGTGTGTGTGTGTGTGTGTGTATGTGTGTCAAGTCAAGTCAAAATGATCTTTATTGAGGGTTAAAGAATAAGCTAACAAGGCTTTTTTTCATCCTGCCCTCCAATGTGTGTGACAGCTCACAACAATCCATACCAAATCTATGAATGTTAACCCTAACTACGTACACACACAAAAAGGGGGGGGGGGGGGGGGGGAGGGGGAAAAAGAGGAGAAAAGGAAGAAAAAAAGAAAAGAAAGGGTTAAAATTAAATGAAGGCGGAAGGGGTGGTGGGTTGCATGATGAGTGAGCAAGATAGCGGAGAGCGGATAGAATGATTGGGTGTGGTGTGAGAGGAGTTATTTATTTGTCTTAAATGATGTAAATGTATGTTTCATATTTTTATTTGGATATATCTCGTCTTATTTTATGCGGTGGAAGACAAGTTTCCATGCGCGCGTTGTACAATGCCAATGGACAATGAAGAGACTTATGACTTGTGACTTGCACCAAGTGTATACACACACAAGACAGGAATAAAAATAGTGACAGATTACTTTTTTTATTTTACGGTAGGTACCCTAGCCCTAAACCTAAACCTACCCCCCACTATGTACTGCAGTACACCGCGATTCGTCACAGTTGTGGTTCGTTGCGTGTTTCCGTCTTATAGGGTGAGGGTTAGGGATAGGGTTAGTATTCCAAAAAGGTTATTAGCTAAAAATGTTCCTGAAATACAGCTTTATGTTTGGTAAAAAAGGCAAAAATGGAAAAATATAATTAACCGAGAAATGTAGGGGGGGTGGCACATCTTGACCTTTACCCACACAAAACCCCGGTTTGAACCGAAAAACCGGTGCTAAACTTTCGCGGTTCAAAAAACCAGTTCGAGTTGCTGTGAACCGGTTTTTTTAACTCCAAACTGAAAGTAAGTTTTTCTTAGAACAAAGCATTCTTTTCGAAGAACAACAGATTCTCAGCACAGATTGGGTGTTTGTAAACCAAGAGTAGCTGTTTCTAGTTTGTGGCGGTGTATGGCTTTGATTTTGACAGTGTTGAGTTGAGTGTGCGTGTGTCATAAGTCATACGTTTCTTTATTGTGTGAGTGCGCGCGTGCGTGCGTGTGTGTGTGTGTGAATATTCTGACAAATAAATATGTGTTTGCATAGGTGAAACTAGTGATGCGAGTACTGGTTAACAAACCGGTTCGGCAAAACCGGTTCGAAGAAGGAAAACCGGTTCGGATTTTTGAACCGGTTCTCAACTCTACTGGAAACGCAGAAGAGAAAGAAGAAGAACTACTTTCATCCATGTCCTGTCTCTCTCCATCAAAACACAAAATCAAATCATTGTTTTTTGTTATCTTTATTTAATGAAAGCAACATATTTCAATACACACCGCAACACAACTTGGTAAAAAATAAAACGATTCCTAATTCAACCAGCACTTAACATCAAGTAAAACACAGAAAGCCGAACCTTCATGTTTCTAACAAACATTCAAACACGTTGCCTTTCCTTTCTGGTTCTGAAAGCTAAATGTGATTAATTAACCTCTTCGCTGCCGACGACGTATATATATATATAAATAAATCATATAGACCAACGATCACCATCAGATGGTGAGCTGTGCAGGACAGATGAATCAAATAATACAGAAAAAGATAACAGCCGCACAAGCCAAACTTCCCACTCCACACAACTCTGTAGGACTAAAAAGTTGCATTTGAAATGCCGAATTGATGAAACTTTTCTGTATCTAATGTATGAATTTGTGAACTTCAGAAACCAGTTAACGTTATAAAATATTCTGTGTTAATTTTTTTTTTTTTAAACCCACCTTTTTAAAAAATTAATAATAAAAATAATAAATATAATAAAATGTGCTGATTTACTTTTTCTCCCAATGGGGGAGGGACAGTGCCCGATGCAAAGACAGCTGTTTCGTCTTTGAGAAAGACTCTTCAGTCTGCATATCGGCCTGCAAAGAATGTCCACAGTGAACATTCAAACTGAGCTAGAAGACCTTCCCCAAGAGAAAGGTTGTCCTCTTTGCACCAGATCGAAAGTCCACAATGTGGGAAGTTGGGAAGTTTGGCTTGTGTGGCTGTTATCTTTTTCTGTATTATTTGATTCATCTGTCCTGCACAGCTCACCATCTGATGGTGATCGTTGGTCTATAGGATTTATTTCTTAACTATATATATATATATATATACGTCCTCTATAGAGCTTCAGTACTTGCCACCAACGTATATATACGTCGCCGCTAAGTAGCGATATTGTAGCGTTAAATAATTGCGCAGCAAACCGGCGGCACATGCGCAAGTAGTAGGCGGCAGCGAAGGGGTTAATTACACAAAACTGAAGGTCAATTACGAAATTGAACAAAGGGTGAATACTCTCTTTCTAATTAACTCCCCTCCACCAAAGTTGATTACGATACCAATCACTTAGCAGTGCGTGGGTCAGAACCAAAGTGACACAAACGAAGCATCATTCTCAAAAAAAAAGAATGTGCCAAGTTCGCCTTTATGACCCTCCACCCACACAGTACACATCAACAATGGTGGAGAGGACGACATTGGAGATCAATTACTTTCTTATTGAAAAATGTCAATGCATATTGCCGCTAACAAGTCACGCTTATTAACATTTACGTTTTAACAATATTGGTTACTGTCCAAAAGAAAATCATGTGAATAAAACAGTTTGCAAGAAACAAAATGGTTACGTTTTCAATGCAAAGAACTTTCCCCCTGAAGTCGAAGTGTGGCTGCCCTCGTGGCAGGGTAATCAAGAACGGTCGCACACGTAACGTTCTCACCCCTAGCTGGTGCATTGTACCATAGTGTTCAAGTGTTCCGGCTGTTGAGATGATCCCTGGAGTCTTTTAGCCAGGGTAAGTCAACAACAATGCAAAGAACAGTAAGACTTTCGTTAATATAAACTAATATTTCCGGAAATTGACCCCCCCCAAAAAAAAACACACCAAAAAAACAAAAAACCAATTTAAAAATGAAATTAGTTAATTTACCCAATACAAATTTAAGTTCTACACAAGAAAATTGTTGTACTTTTCAATGTGAAGCATAGTACATATACATTAAAAAGCGTATTTTTGTGTCATACATAGACCTAGGAAAGTACTTAGCAGTAAATTAGAACGGTTTAAAAGCATAATACATTTAATTTTCACAACAAGAGGCAATTGTATTGTACAGTGGACCTCCCTTATAAGACCTTCAAAAATCACCCAAAATGGGGTCTTATAAGGGAGGGGTCTAATTGGGGTCTGCAACGAACACCTTTTGCAAGAGTGAATGCCCTTGGTGGGTGGGGGAAGATGGTGCAGTACTGACCTAACAGGGGGATAACTCTCGCCAATAACCCTATTTGATGCCACTAAATGGCTGCCTTTCGCAAGAGTGAATGCCCTTGTCAGTACTGACCAGCAAGGGCATCACTCTCACTGTCAAGGGCGTTAATAACCCTAGTTCCAGAGGCTTATAAGGGAGGGGTCTTATAAGGGAGGTAATTTTAATACTTACAAAGTAGTGCAATGTCTCAGAGAAGTAGGTCTTATATGGGAGGGAGTCTTATAACGGGAGGTCTTATAAGGGAGGTTCCACTGTACTGGCAATGTTAGACAAGTCAGCGTAAGGGAGATAATCAATTATCAGTCACCAGAAGTCTGTGTACACTGCCCTAAATTAACACAATTTACAAAAAACTAAAATAGAACTATGTTTTTCCCATTGAATATTTGCATTTATTTCTAGTCAGTTCTGAACATGCCTCAACACAAAAATAAAGTTAAAAAAACAGCTTATCCGTCCTACACTAAACAAAAGATCCATTCACTTTGATATGTAAAAAGTTATACATTTAGAAATAAATCAAATAAGACCAAAATTACATCTGCTTTTCAAAAAACGCAAAAGCTACGGTTATGCCAGATCAGGGGAAGCGACTTTCACAAGTAGAATTCTTCATCATCAAATGCTGCTTATGCATGTTCTTATTTCATACATGCAACTCATTAGAGACCCCCACCCACGTCACGTGTCACATTCCCTCTTATAGTAGGAAGATTTCTTAAAGACCCCCCACGTCACGTGTCACATTCCCTCTTATGCTAGGAAGATTTCTTAAAGACCCCCCACGTCACGTGTCACATTCCCTCTTATGCTAGGAAGATTTCTTAAAGACCCCCCACGTCACGTGTCACATTCCCTCTTATGCTAGGAAGATTTCTTAAAGACCCCCCACATCACGTGTCACATTCCCTCTTATGCTAGGAAGATTTCTGAAAGACCCCCCATGTCACGTGTCACATTCCCTCTTAGTCTTAGGCTAGGAAGATTTCTTAAAGACCCCCACGTCACGTGTCACATTCCCTCTTAGTCTTAGGCTAGGAAGATTTCTGAAAGACCCCCCATGTCACGTGTCACATTCCCTCTTAGTCTTAGGCTAGGAAGATTTCTGAAAGACCCCCCACGTCACGTGTCACATTCCCTCTTAGTCTTAGGCTAGGAAGATTTCTGAAAGACCCCCCACGTCACGTGTCACATTCCCTCTTATGCTAGGAAGATTTCTGAAAGACCCCCCACGTCACGTGTCACATTCCCTCTTATGCTAGGAAGATTTCTTAAAGACCCCCCATGTCACGTGTCACATTCCCTCTTATGCTAGGAAGATTTCTTAAAGACCCCCCACGTCACGTGTCACATTCCCTCTTAGGCTAGGAAGATTTCTTAAAGACCCCCCACATCACGTGTCACATTCCCTCTTAGGCTAGGAAGATTTCTTAAAGACCCCCCACATCACGTGTCACATTCCCTCTTAGTCTTAGGCTAGGAAGATTTCTTAAAGACCCCCCACGTCACGTGTCACATTCCCTCTTAGTCTTAGGCTAGGAAGATTTCTTAAAGACCCCCCACGTCACGTGTCACATTCCCTTAGTCTTAGGCTAGGAAGATTTCTTAAAGACCCCCCAGGTCACGTGTCACATTCCCTCTCTTAGGCTAGGAAGATTTCTTAAAGACCCCCCAGGTCACGTGTCACATTCCCTCTCTTAGGCTAGGAAGATTTCTTAAAGACCCCCCACGTCACGTGTCACATTCCCTCTTTTCTTAGGCTAGGAAGATTTCTTAAAGACCCCCCACGTCACGTGTCACATTCCCTCTTAGTCTTAGGCTAGGAAGATTTCTTAAAGACCCCCCACGTCACGTGTCACATTCCCCTCTTAGGCTAGGAAGATTTCTTAAAGACCCCCCATGTCACGTGTCACATTCCCTCTTAGGCTAGGAAGATTTCTTAAAGACCCCCCATGTCACGTGTCACATTCCCTCTTAGGCTAGGAAGATTTCTTAAAGACCCCCCAATCACGTGTCACATTCCCTCTTAGTCTTAGGCTAGGAAGATTTCTGAAAGACCCCCCACGTCACGTGTCACATTCCCTCTTAGTCTTAGGCTAGGAAGATTTCTTACCACATGACGTGGCGGGTCTTTAAGGTTTGGTTAGAGTAAATGATATCATTTGACTTTTCCTAAACAGATGCGCATAATTTATGAATCCTTTAGCGTAACGGTGTTCTACAGGCTGCGGCTGCCGTTACGGGCCCGTAACCAATAGCCCGTGTTTTGGACAAAAGTCAAAACACACACATCTTTTTTGCACAACACAAGAGATCTGTGCGATACAAGTACTAATATAACAGTAAACCAACCCACAGCAGTGCTTCTTGTTTCCTTTGCAAGTTCTGAGCAAGTTGCAACAAGTGCATAGACTGACAAACGCTACCCTATTTTACGGACTATAAGGCAACACTTTTCCCCTAGACTCAGAACCCTTAGAATATAGTAAGAAAATAGAATGACAAAATCTGAATTTTGTGTAAAATTTGTGTGGGGGGGGGGGGGGGTTGTTGTGCGCCTTAGTAGTCCGTAAAATACTGGTACATATTGCATTCAAAATCTAAGGCCCACATCAAACGGTAAAAAAGAAAACAAACTGGAAACAGAAAACACAAGCGAAAATGTCAGTCCAAGTAAAGCATGAACTAATATCAAAGGCATGTGAAAAATTTAAAGGGGCACCCTGGCGGATGAGTTTTTGCAAGAAACACGTCGAGATCGCCAGGAAAACACCCTTTACAGAGATCGCAACACTCACTTTGCTCAGGTTTCCTAGAAGTCAAATCGGCGATTCTTCCTTGGCGGAGGTGCTGGAAGTCAGATTCTTTCAGAGAAAGAGCACGCATGAGCCTTCTCTTTTCTAATGGCCGCCAGAGTTTAGACCAAATCGTTTGCATGAAATTTCCACAATACAAGCCTCTTTATTTATTTAAAAAAAATGTTTTATGCAGTTTACCAAAAGGAGTTTTGCTCACAACAAAGGAAATAGTTGTCATAATTTGTACTTCTTTTTCCTTTCTTTTTTTCCTCTTCTTCTTCTGTATGTATTTGTTTGATTGGTTGTTCATGAATATGTCTATGGATTTGTTTGTTCTCCTTCACTTAGTATTCCCACGTTGTTGTGCCTTTGTTTCTGTTCCCTTTCTGTCATCATTTACCCAGTGTACTAACTTCACTAGTTGCAGCCAATACTGTGTACTTCAAATGTTTTGAGCACCTAGTATAAGCTTTAAGCTCGTTGTGCTCTGTGATCCTTATTCTGATGCTGCTTTGATATGCGATTGTTTATGAATACATTTGTTTAAACCAACAAAGGAAATAGCTCCTTTTTGGTTTTTTAACTGCACTACAAAGAAGAAAAAGCTTCAACCAAAATGAGTGGCCTCCACCCACCCCGTCCAAAATGGCTTCTCTCCGCCAAGGAGGAATCGCCGTTTTGACAGTTTGATTTCTAGGAAACCAGAGCAAAGTGAGTGTTCCGATCCTTGAAAAGGCTGTCTTTCTGGTGATCTCGACGTGTTTCTTGCAAAAACTCATCCGTCAGGGTGCACCTTTAAACAGGAAAATACAATCCAGTTAATTAACAAGAGATCTACAACCCAGAGAAAAAGAAATAACTAAAAAAAAAATTCAATCCCCAAAAATATGTTCATACATGAATACTTGGGTTAAAATAATGAAGAAACAGATCTATCAACTGAACTTTAATATATATAAAAAAACCGGTACAAAAGAAATGTGGACATCTATAATGAACGAGAATCTTACCAAATACATCCATTTTGTAAATAAATTAAAAAAATAAAAAAAATTCAGGATGTACTCTTATGAAGTTTGTAGACACGGCAAAGAGTTTGTTGCTATCCCAGACCTGTTTACCCCTAGTTTGCAAAGTTGTAATTTCTCAAACCAAAAAAACGTAATTTTGAAGAAAAAAAACCCTAATCCAACCTGTTGGATACTTGATGAACGAAGAAGAAGAGGGAGGGGCTCAGATTATGGGCAAGCTACGGCCTGTTTCGGCCGACTTCAATACGCAGAAACAATTTCCGGCTGGCCGGTCTCAGACCTGTTTACCCCCTACACAAGTCTGGAGTAGTCTGGATGGCTGAAATGAGTAAGTTTGGGCTCAAAATGTGTCGTTTTAGTCATTAAACCATCAAACAATGTTCACTGAAAATGAGCAGAGCATTATTTTCAATTTTGAAGAGTAGAGATCCAAACTGAGTAGAATACTACTCGAAAAGAGTCGAGTAAACAGGTCTGCAGACTTAACCAGAATAAATGCAAGAGGGTTTAGTAAGTCATTTCTTGAATAAGTGAACTACGAAGCATTTTCTCGTAAACAGTTTATCCTGCCGATGAAGTACATCATAATAAGCCCTGCTATAAACAAAATGAAATATTTCTGCATAATCATTTGACACTCACTGCCTTTACGGTATAATTAGTCAGTCGCGTTGGGTTCCGAATATACTACACAGCAGGCTACACTTCTAGATCTAGGCGTGTAAATCAGCGAATATTTGCACAAACGAGCGAAGTAACAAAAATAGTGTAGAGTGTAGTGAAACAAGTGCAAACAGAGGGGGGGGGGGGGGGGGGGGGGGAGGACAACTGAAGATCTGAGAAGGCAACAACTGAAAGGTCAATTGAAAGTCTCAGGGTAAGGAGGGAGAGGAGTGTTGAAAGGAGGGGGGTGGTGAAGAGAAAGGTGAGAGGGAAGGGGGCGGAGATTGACCGGTGGCCAAGTAAGTTTAGTGGAAATGTTTGGCTCAAAGATGGGCTGGCGGTGAAAGGGTTAGGTATTTGGGGGCTGAAAAATATCTAGTGGTGAATTTAGGGTTAAGACGGCAATCAGACACTGAAGTATGTCTGTCAGACATCAGACACTGAAGCATGTCTGTCAGACATCAGACACTGAAGTATGTCTGTCAGACACTGAAGTATGTCTGTCAGACACTGAAGTATGTCTGTCAGACATCAGACACTGAAGTATGTCTGTCAGACACTGAAGTATGTCTGTCAGACATCAGACACTGAAGTATGCCTGTCAGACATCAGACACGGGGACCCTAACTCACATGATCCAACCCCGCGGCAACGCGTCTCGTGTCACTGGCGCGCCTCTGTGTGCTCACCGTACTATTGTCCCGGCTCCACACGAAAGGCACGTTACGGGGTCATCATAACTGTGTGAGTTTGTAAACTGTGCATGATAGACAGTGTCCCTTTATCCGATGCCTCACAGTGCACACAGCTGTGTCCGATTATGGGTCTTATTATTTTTAGGCGGTTCCTAGGAACAAGGAATGTCTTTATTTTTAGACAGACAAGAAGAGAAAGTGGAACTTCAAAAATCATGAAAATAGGAATGAAAATCCGTTTAACGTCCTCCGGTCTGAAACAGACACATATGGGACATTAGTAGATATAAAGATGGTGGGAACGATCCTGGAGGCAATGCCCGGAGGCAGTGCAACTCCAGGAAAGTCCCGAATGTTTAGCGATACAGATATGTATGTCATAAACCTTAAAAATCATCCCAAACGAGGTCTTTTAAGGGAGGGCTCTTACAAGGGAGGTCATTTCAATACTTACAAACAACGGCAATGTCTCGGAGAAGTAGGTCTAATATGGGAGGGAGTCTTATAATGGGAGGTCTTATACGGGAGGTTCCACTGTATTTAACCCCTTGACAGCCAGAAATTAAAAAAAAATAAAAATCATTGGGCAAATCATGCCACGAAAAAGACAACGGATATCTAGAGCCAATCTGGCAAAATGGTCTGGGGAGTATAACTCTCTTGACTGTGATCAGATCTAAAAGCCAGCATATTAGGGTTGTTCCTCTTCATCCGATGACGTCATCAGGTCAGTACGCAATACGCCGGTGGCAGTCAAGGCAGACCTGCCTACTTGGAATTTTCCCAATCAGTAGCCCAGCCATCAATTTTCAGTAGCATGGCAAATTTTTCCGTAGCATCCACAAACGACGGCAATCGATTTGTTCTTTTTCTGAGCCGAAACGCACTGCTTATGTTTCGCCGATTGAACGTGTTGACGGCAATCGTCTCCACCGCCATGATTCACAGAGAAGTCTGCATGGCAGAGGTTGCACTGCAGCGAGCATGGTTCGCACCGAGTCAACTTCTGACGATGCAAGGCCACTCCTCCGTGTAAGCTATTTTAAAAACTTGTGCGGCAGGCCGATGTTTTTTCTTAGAACAAGATGGTGTGGCAGATGATTTTCGTTTTCTGGTTTGGGTTCGGTTTTATTCGTCTGAAACATCTCCCGAATCGCTACTGCTGCTGGAGTCCGCCATTTTTTTCAGAGAAAGTAATAAGAACGCATGCGCAGTCACTTTGATAAAAACGGAAGTGACTAGGTTATCGCGCGTGACACGGCGTCTGCTCTTAGAAACCGACAAAACCGGGAACGGCATAAGCAAAAATAAAATGCGGCGGCAATTTGTTTTTTCCGTAGCAATGTTAAGGTTGCCGTAGCTCCGTAGCAAAGCTTTATTTTTCGTAGCTGCTACGGCCAAATCGTAGCAGTAGGCAGGTCTGTCAAGGGGTCAAGAGTTCATGGATACAGACAGTACATCCGGATTTCTTGCGCGGAAATCATCAATAATTAAAAGAAAGAAGGAAACAATAAGCGCAGGTGTCCGTATTTCCCATAATCCGTATTCTTGTCCCCCTTCTTTCTTGTACCTTTTGACTATTTCCGCGCGGAAAATCTGGTTGTACTGTGTACCGGGCCTAACTGGTGTAGAGTGGCACAGTGGTATCGCGTTCGCTTCGTGTCAAGCAAACCCGAGTTCGAAACCTGGGTACAGGGGATATTTTTCCTCTCATTCTGCACTAGGCCTTGAACGGTCTGAACGTGGAGTCTTTCGGATGAGACGATAAACCGAGGTCCCGTGTGCCCATGCACTTAGCACACGTTAAAGTTGTCATTTGGTAAAAATTTACCCCCCCCCCCCCATCAGTGACAAAAATCGCATGCAAAAAACAAAAACAAAAACAAATTGGGTGGCGCGCCTCTGGCTGCGACGCGCTCTCCAGGTGGGAGCAACCCGAATTTCACAGAGACGCCTCTGTGACTATAAAGTACCTAATACCTAATAAAAATGGAATCCACATAAAATCGGTGTTGTGGAGTCAAACTGAGGGGTCTATTGGGAAGCTACCGTATTTTTCAGGCTATAAGGCGCACGTATGTATACGGTGCAGCACCCAAAGTTCAGATTCTGTTATTATATTTTCTTACTATTTTAGTAGTCATATTATAAGGCGCAGGGGTCTCAGTCTGGGGGAAAAGTTTCGCCTTATAGTTAGAAAAATATAGTATATGCGAGCACAACCAGAGTCAATTTTACCAACAATGTGTGTGTATGTGTGTGTGTGTGTGCCACTGTGTGTGTTTGTGTGAGAGAGAGAGGGAGAGTGAGTGAGTGTGTGTGTGTGTGTGTGTGAGAGAGAGGAGAGAGAGAGAGTGAGTGAGTGTGTGTGTGTGTGTGTGTGAGAGAGAGAGAGGGAGAGAGAGTGAGTGAGTGTGTGTGTATGTGTGTGTGTGTAGAACAATAAGAGCGTTGAGTGTCCAAAAATATAAAGTGGTACAGTTATGTGCAAGTGTGTGCATGTGTGTGTGTGCATGTGTGTGTGCGAGTGTGTGTGTGTGTGTGTGTGTATGTGTGTGTGTGAGTGTGTGAGTGTGTGTGTGTGTGTCTGTGTGTGTGTGTGTGTGTCTGAGTGTGTCTGAGTGTGTGTGTGTGTGTGTGTGTGTGTGTCCGAGTGTGTGTGCACGTGTGTGTGTGTGTGTGTGTGTGTGTGTCTGAAGTGTGCTTGTGTGTGTGTTGCAATAATTTGAAGTTTAGTCGAACAATGGAAGCCACCATAGTCCACAGATAGAGGTCCTCTATATGTGTGTGTGTGTGCGTGTGCGTGTGCCTGTGCACATGCACAATTAGCTGAAGTTGTCATAGGCAGAACAACCGGGACCACCAGTGTCCACAGATACAGGCCGACACACAGCCATGTGCATGAGAGTGTGTGCATACGTGCGTGTGTGTGTGAGTGTGTGAAACATCCTGGTAAATGGCCTCTTTAGCTAAAGTCTAGGGGTCCAGACGTAGAGACCAACACACAGCCATGTGCATGAGAGTGTGTGCATACGTTCGTGCATGTGCGTGCGTGTGTGTGTGAGTGTGTGTGAGTGTGTAAAACATCCTGGTAAACGGCCTCTTTAGCTGAAGTCTCGCCCGGACAGCACAACTGGAGCGACCAGGGTCCAGACGTAGAGACCGACACATAGCCATGACGACACAATCTTCACCCACACAGACGCCATGTTGGCATTGAGCGTGCGGAAATCGGAACTGGGGCTGAAACGAAAAAACAAACAAACAAACGGACGATCAATACGCATTATTTTTTTGTTTGTTTGTGTGTGTGTGGATGCGACTGCTTGTAGTTTGATTTCTTTGTAAAGCGCCATGAATAGAATTTTCTAGATATGTGCGCTATATAAGTGCCAATTATTATTATAACTATAGCCACAAGGCTGCAGCACAAATTTCTTTTCTTTTCAATTTTTGTTTCTGCGTTCCCCGGCCATATGGCCATAATGGAAAAGGTACGTATGCGTTTTTTTGTTATAGCTTTCGTTGGTCTCCCCGCTGCAGCCAGCCAATACACTCCAATTTGGGAGGGAGTTCAAAGCAAAGAATGCGTTGGAATATTTGTTATTTTAAATCAGGGCCATTAAGGCAGAAACACAGTTGAGGACAGCAAGAAAAGGCAGAGTCAAAGAGAGTGATAGATTTGAGGAAATTGCTAGCACAGAACTTGCAGAAGGAGGGTGAACTATTGGCACATATACAGAGCTTGCAGAAGGAGGGTGAACTATTGGCACAGACACATAACTTACAGAAGGAGGGTGAACTATTGGCGCAGAACTTGCAGAATGTGGGTGAACTATTGACACAGAACTTGCAGAAGGAGGGTGAACTATTGACACATAACTTACAGAAGGAGGGTGAACTATTGACACATAACTGCAGAAGCTGGGTGAACTATTGACACAGAACTTGCAGAAGGTGGGTGAACTATTGACACAGAACTGACAGAAGGTGGGTGAACTACAGACCTGAACCAGTTGGTGAGCGTCATCATGATGTAGAGCGAAGAGACAGAACTGACAGAAGGTGGGTGAACTACAGACCTGAACCAGTTGGTGAGCGTCATGATGTAGAGCGAAGAGACAGAACTGACAGAAGGTGGGTGAACTACAGACCTGAACCAGTTGGTGAGCGTCATCATGATGTAGAGCGAAGAGACAGAACTGACAGAAGGTGGGTGAACTACAGATCTGAACCAGTTGGTGAGCGTCATCATGATGTAGAGCGATGCCAGGCACAGAACTGACAGAAGGTGGGTGAACTACAGACCTGAACCAGTTGGTGAGCGTCATCATGATGTAGAGCGATGCCAGGCACAGAACTGACAGAAGGTGGGTGAACTACAGACCTGAACCAGTTGGTGAGCGTCATCATGATGTAGAGCGAAGAGACAGAACTGACAGAAGGTGGGTGAACTACAGATCTGAACCAGTTGGTGAGCGTCATCATGATGTAGAGCGAAGCCAGGCACAGAACTGACAGAAGGTGGGTGAACTACAGACCTGAACCAGTTGGTGAGCGTCATCATGATGTAGAGCGATGCCAGGCACAGAACTGACAGAAGGTGGGTGAACTACAGACCTGAACCAGTTGGTGAGCGTCATCATGATGTAGAGCGAAGCCAGGCACAGAACTGACAGAAGGTGGGTGAACTACAGACCTGAACCAGTTGGTGAGCGTCATCATGATGTAGAGCGAAGAGACAGAACTGACAGAAGGTGGGTGAACTACAGACCTGAACCAGTTGGTGAGCGTCATCATGATGTAGAGCGATGCCAGGCACAGAACTGACAGAAGGTGGGTGAACTACAGACCTGAACCAGTTGGTGAGCGTCATCATGATGTAGAGCGATGCCAGGCACAGAACTGACAGAAGGTGGGTGAACTACAGACCTGAACCAGTTGGTGAGCGTCATCATGATGTACAGCGATGCCAGGCACAGAACTGACAGAAGGTGGGTGAACTACAGACCTGAACCAGTTGGTGAGCGTCATCATGATGTAGAGCGAAGAGACAGAACTGACAGAAGGTGGGTGAACTACAGACCTGAACCAGTTGGTGAGCGTCATCATGATGTACAGCGATGCCAGGCACAGCATGAAGTGGAAGAAGGAATAGCTGTAGGACACGGCGTCTTCTTCGTTGTCCCACACACGCTGCCCCGGCCTTTCCTCGTCTGCTGCCTCCGCATCCTCGAGCCCTGGAGAAAGAAAGCATCCGTCATCGTTATCGACATCATCGTATCATCCTCACTCCTTCAAAGAAAGCATCCATCATCGTTATCATCGTCATCATCATCATCATATCATCCTCACTGCCTGGAGAAAGAAAGCATCCATCATCGTTATCATCATCATCATCATCCTCACTCCTCCTCAAAGAAAGCATCCATCATCCATCATCATCATCATCATCATATCATCCTCACTCCCTGGAGAAAGAAAGCATCCATCATCGTAATCGTCATCATCATATCATCCTCACTCCCTGAAAGAAAGCATCCATCATCATTATCATCATCATATCATCCTCACTCCCTGGAGAAAGAAAGCATCCATCATCGTAATCGTCATCATCATATCATCCTCACTCCCTGGAGATCCCTGGAGAAAGAAAGCATCCATCATCATTATCATCATATCATCCTCACTCCCTCAAAGAAAGCATCCATCATCGTTATCATCATCATATCATCCTCACTCCCTCAAAGAAAGCATCCATCATCATCATCATCATATCATCCTCACTCCCTCAAAGAAAGCATCCATCATCGTTATCATCATCATATCATCCTCACTCCCTGCAAAAGAAAGCATCCATCATCATTATCGCCATCAAATCATCGTTATCATCATCATCATCACATCATCCTAACTCCCTGAACGAAAGCATCCATCATCGTTATCGTCATCATCGTCATCATCATATCATCCTCACTGCCTGGAGAGAGAAAGCATCCATCACTTCAATCGTCATCAATCTCCTCTCCATGGAGAAAGAAAGCATCCAAACATCGAATCATCATCATCATATATCATCCTCACTCCCTGGAGAGAGAAAGCATCCATCATCGTTATCGTCATCATATCATCCTCACTGCCTGGAGAAAGAAAGCATCTGTCATCGTCATCGTCATCATCATTGTTATCATTAAACATACATACAAAATGGAGCATCAGATCTGAGTGTGAAAAAAACAACCAATTCAAACAATAACTCATCAAAAAACAAAAAAACAATATTATTTCATAAAATAATTAATCCTATCATACACAAAACAAAATTGGAACAAAACTCAAACAACTAACTGAAACATCAGGCTTTTTTGCACAGAATAAAACCTACTTCAAACGGATCAATCTTCTCAAACTGAAACATCAAACAAGAACCAATCAACTATCAGGCCAGTCACAACCTGTTTCAAACAGTAACGGATCAATCTTCTCAAACTGAAACAATAACGGACCAATCTTCTCAAACTGAAACAGCAACGGATCAATCTTCTCAAACTGAAACAATAACGGATCAATCTTCTCAAACTGAAACAGTAACGGATGAATCTTCTCAAACTGAAACAATAACGGATCAATCTTCTCAAACTGAAACAGCAACGGATGAATCTTCTCAAACTGAAACAATAACGGATCAATCTTCTCAAACTGAAACAGCAACGGATCAATCTTCTCAAACTGAAACAATAACGGATCAATCTTCTTAAACTGAAACAGCAACGGATCAATCTTCTCAAACTGAAACAGCAACGGATCAATCTTCTCAAACTGAAACAATAACGGATCAATCTTCTTAAACTGAAACAGCAACGGATCAATCTTCTCAAACTGAAACAGCAACGGATCAATCTTCTTAAATTGAAACAGCAACGGATCAATCTTCTTAAACTGAAACAATAACGGATCAATCTTCTCAAACTGAAACCAAAACGGATCAATCTTCAGCGAAACTGAAACAATAACGGATCAATCTTCTTAAACTGAAACAATAACGGATCAATCTTCTCAAACGTCCAACCAAAACGCAAATCAATCAAGCAGCGAAACCAATTAAAACCTGGGGTGGGGCGAGGTTTGCGCGACCCAAAGGCAGATAGTCTCCACTTGTTTTTTTTCTTCGGGGCAGAGCTTTGGTGAGGGCCGCTTCCTGGGGCTGTTGTTACAGAGAGTAGGGGCTGTTGTTACAGAGAGTATGGGCTGTTTGTTACAGAGAGTAGGAGCTGTTTGTTAGAGATTATGGGCTGTTGTTACAGAGAGTACAGGCTGTTGCTACAGAGAGTAGGGGCTGTTGCTACAGAGAGTATGGGCTGTTTGTTACAGAGAGTAGGAGCTGTTTGTTACAGAGATTATGGGCTGTTGTTACAGAGAGTAAAGGCTGTTGCTACAGAGAGTATGGGCTGTTTGTTACAGAGAGTATGGGCTGTTGTTACAGAGAGTATGGGCTGTTGTATGGGCTGTTGATACAGAGAGTATGGGCAGTTTGTTACAGAGCATGGGCTGTTGATACAGAGAGTATGGGCAGTTGCTACAGAGAGTATGGTCAGTCAGTCACACATCCATAGAGAGAGATGTCAATCGAATGAACCACTACTGACCGTTGTCTGTGGGTAGGATGGTTTTCTCAGACATGGTCAGTCACACACACACACACACACTAGGCATTAGGTACTTCATAGTCGCAGAGGCGTCTCTGTGAAATTCGGGTTGCTCCCACCTGGACAGCGCGTCGCAGCCAGAGGCGCGCCACCCTTTTTTTTTTTTTTTTTTGGCATGCGATTTTTGTGCGACTGATGAGGAAGGAAATGGGGGTGGGGTGGGGGGTGTGTGTGTGTGTGAAACTTTGACCAAATGACAACTTTTTCGTTGCCACTGGGTTTAACGTGTGCTAGTGCATGGGCACACGGGACCTCGGTATATCGTCTCATCCGAAAGACGACCTTAAGGCCTAGTGCAGAGTGAGAGGAAAAAATCCCCTGTACCCAGGTTCGAACTCGGGTTTACTTGACACGAGGTGAACGCGCTGCTACCACTGTGCCACTTTGCACCACCACATACATGTATACACACACACACACACGCAGTCACACACACACACACATACTGACCGTTGTCTGTCGGTAGGATGGTTTTCTCAGACATGGTCAGTCTTCCCACCTGGCTGTTGGTGGAGGTACGAATGCTGAAACAATAACAACAACATCAACATTAATAATAATCATAATAATATTTCCCCCACAACAAACTACTACAAAAGCAAAAAGTCAGAGGCAAAATTGTGATCTAAGGGAGCGAAGCGAGCTTAGAAGTGACCAAGTATGGTGTGCACATAGATTTACTTCCCTTGGCACTGTCGGCTCCTCTCCCATCTGACAAATGTTTTATTGACACACTTTTGCAACAACACAATATATATGTAGACAAGAGTACAACAAGCCGAGGCTTATAAAGTACTCCACACATAGACATCGTACTAGCAACAGGCTGCATCACACTGTACAATTAATGGAAGTCAGTCACACTTTGTAAGATAAGCTGAATAATGATCGATACAACTGACTTTCGGTAAAAGGTGAACAATATAAACAAACATGAATATCAAGGTCATGAAAAATTATTCTAAGAACTAATCATATAATAAAAAGCCAAGTGTCTGTGTGTGTGTCTGTGTGTCTGAAACACAAAAGGGGCCTTATAACTCCGCCGTTTTTCGACCGAATCGCTTCAAATTTGCTGTGAGCCCTAACGGGGCGATGGCAACGGCAACCGAGGCGGCCGTGTCATTTGCGTGGTTTGGCAAATGCGTGAAACGCGTATCCGCCGGCCTCTCGGCGCCCGTATCACCGGTATTTCTTACCGGCCTTATAACTCCGCCTTTTCTTAACCGAATCGCTTCAAATTTGCTGTACTCGGCGTTACCAGTACTTGGCGTTACCGTTACTAGGCGTTACCGTTACTAGGGAGAGCGCATCACTCTCAGAGCGGCGCCAACGGGAAACAGGGCCTTATAACTCCGCCTTTTCTTAACCGAATCGCTTCAAATTTGCTGTACTCAGCGTTACCAGTACCTGGCGTTACCGTTACTATGCGTTACCGTTACTAGGGAGAGCGCGTCACTCTCAGAGCAGCGCCAATGGGAAACAGGGCCTTATAACTCCGCCGTTTCTTAACCGAATTGCTTCAAATTTGCTGTACTCAGCGTTACCAGTACTTGGCGTTACCGTTACTACGCGTTACCGTTACTAGGCATTACCGGTACTCGGCGTTGCGCTAGTAATTCATAAAAAACGGAAGAAAAGGGAATAAATTAGTAATGTTAAGTGGGGCAACTCAATGTATCACTGTAACAAGATATCCATTTAAGCAGGAGAATGTTTTCTATATCACCAGGGACAACAAGAAGGATACACACATATTAATCTGGAGCAAAACGCTTGGAAACACTAATGAATTTTCCAACTACATGGAGGATTTGTCTGTTTTCAATGGCATTTTTATCCCTCCCACCGAACAACAAAATGTTAACATTGTTTTTAACGTCAATAGGAAGCAGACCCAATGTCTGAACACGTGCGTTCTGGAACAAAGGGCATGTCAACAAAAAATGTTCTATGCAGACCTGCCTACTTGGCATTTTCCCAATCAGTAGCCCAGCCATCAATTTTCAGTAGCATGGCAAAATTTTTCGTAGCATCCACAAACGACGGCAATCAATTTGTTCTCTTCCTGAGCCGAAACGTACTGTTTATGTTTCGCCGATTGAACGTGTTGACGGTCGTCTCTACCGCCATGATTCACAGAGAAGTCTGCATGGCAGAGGTTGCAGTGAGCATGGTTCGCACCGAGTCGACTTCTGACGATGCAAGGCCACTCCTCCGTGTAAGCTATTTTGAAAACTTGTGCGTCAGGCCAATGTTTTTTCTTAGAACAAGATGGTGTGCCAGATGATTTTCGCTTTCTGGTTTGGGTTCGGTTTTTTTCGGTTAAAACATCTCCCGAATCGCTACTGCTGCTGGAGTCCGCCATTTTTTTCAGAGAAAGTAATAAGAACGCATGCACAGTCACTGATAAAAACGGAAGTGACTAGGTTATCGCACGTGACAAACCGGGCGTCATGCTCTTAGAAAGCAAAAATATTTTCTTCGTAGCAATGTTAAGGTTGCCGTAGCTCCGTAGCAAAGCTTTATTTTTCGTAGCTGCTACGGCCAAATCATAGCAGTAGGCAGGTCTGTCTATGTCATCACCACAACCGCCTCTCCCATCTGTACCGTCTGAAGATCTCCCACACGGGATGAATGTCCGTGCGACACAGGATTACAGACACCAGACCACATGCTGCAGGACTGCCCTACCCTCAGATGTGGGGTACTGCCGAGTTGCTGCTGTTGACCGCAACCTTCACCTTCTTCTTCGATCGCTCAGACAGTTTCCTGTCAATTATGAGCGCAGATGCGTCATGCCGCCGTCATGCGCCTAAGTAAGAAATAATTACACCCAGCATGTCCGTCTTCGGCTGGAGGAAATCTTTTCGAAAGTATTTCATGAAAAAAGGCAGGAGAATGGGTCGGAAAGGCAGAAAGATAGTAGACGACAGCAAGCAAGGGGAAAAGGCAGAGTCAAAGAGAGTGACAGATTAGAGGAAGTTACAAGCACAGAACTTCCAGAAAATGGGGGAACTATTTATACAAAAGACCCCCCGGTATCCCCACGGGGGGGGGGGCCGACCTTCATCAACCGAACCGGACTGAGCATCTGATACGTCCGGGAACAAATTAGAAGAAGGATTCGGGAAAGCTGGGCAGACTTTGTGGCACTCACCTAGAATACAGCACAGCCAGCATCCAGATGATGAGGGCCAGGATGCTCTGGGCGTCAAACTGAGTCCTGGCGTAATCCCCAGACGACGGGGAAGCTGTGGTGGAGTTGCCGTGGCTGCTGGGATTGACGATCTGACTCAGAGAGGGGTTGCACGACTTGTCTAAGGAAAAAAACCCACACACCAAAACATAAATACTGAAATCATAGCAAAATACATACAGCGGAACCTCCCTTATAAGACTTTCAAAAATCATGCAAAATGAGGTCGCATACGGGAGGGGTCTTAAAGGGAGGTAATTTTAATACTTACCTTGCCTTGGCACATATGCATAGACAGACAAACACACAGACATATGCATAGACAGACACACAGACCAACACACAGACATATGCATAGACAGAAAGACCAACACACAGACATATGCATAGACAGACAGACAGACCAACACACAGACATATGCTTAGACAGACAAACACACAGACATATGCATAGACAGACAGACAGACCAACACACAAACATATGCATAGACAGACAGACACACACAGACATATGCATAGACAGACAGACAGACATATGCATAGACAGACAGACAGACAAACACACACCTGGGTTGTTGGTCATAGCGGACCAAGTCAGATAGGTGATGTAGGCGCTGATGATGCTGGCTTGGAGCAGCCCTGAGCGTGGCTGTGCTGTAATGGAAATACTCACAATCCTGTCACAGTGTCATCATTATACTCATAGCTAATTGATTGCAGATGACCACAAAACACCGCACACAGCGGTGTTCAGCAAAACAAAACGAATATCTTGCACGTAGATTAGCAACCACTCTTCCCAAACACACACACACAAACACATAAACATGCGCGCATGCACACACACACACGTATACAAGAAACGCACACACACAATTAATGTTGACAAGGAAAGCATAGCCGACATTTATCATTCTATACTTTGGACACACATTTCATCATCATCTTCATCACCATCTTCATCATAATCATCACCACCATCATCATCATCACCACCACCACATCATCATCATCATCACCATCATCATGATCATCACCACCACCACCATCATCATCACCACCATCATCACCACCACCATCATCACCACCACCATCATCATCACCACCATCATCATCATCATCACCACCATCATCATCATCACCATCACCATCATCACCACCACCATCATCATCACCACCATCATCATCATCACCACCACCATCATCATCATCATCATCACCATCATCATCACCACCACCATCATCATCACCACCATCATCATCACCACCACCATCATCACCACCATCATCATCATCATCATCATCACCATCATCACCATCATCATCACCACCACCATCATCATCACCATCATCACCACCACCATCATCATCATCACCACCACCATCATCATCATCACCATCACCACCACCATCATCACCATCACCATCATCACCATCACCATCACATACCATTCTGCACTGGGGGTATAATGGACACCCCACTCATCCCAAGGCACAGGATGAGGTTGAAGGAGACGAAGAACTTGTGCAGCTTGCAGTCCCCCTGTCCAACAACAGACGACCCATTGGTCACTGCAGTGAATGAAAAAACCCAACAACAACAACAACAGACGACCCATTGATCACTGCAGTGAATGAAAAAACCCAACAACAACATACAGTATTCACACGGCGCTCAATCTTGATAGAAATCAAATCAAAGCGCACAAACAACAATGCAATACAAAGCGAACACACACGTATGACATACATGGTATACAGCAGAAACAGACCTAAAGGCAAGAGAGAGAAGAGAACGAGAGTGGAGCCACAATGATGGGGGGAAACAGGTGGGTTTTGAGGTTAGATTTGAAAGCAGAGAGGGTCGGTCGCTGACGGAGGGAAAGGCATAAACACATCTCTTAGTACCGTATGTTTCTGATCATTAGGCACTGCTGTGTATAAGGCGAATAGGGCAATTTTCAAGAGAAATCTGAAAAAATTAAAGTAAAGGGCGCCCTCGTTTATAAGGCGATACACACCTTGCAAAAGAAAGTCGAAGTTTGAAGCCCGTACACGTCCTGTAAACGCTTACCGACCGCCATTACTGCTGTCATAAACGAGAGTTGGCTCCCTTCTCAAATAATCGAACTTCCTTTTTTGCGACTTCTGGTTGTTGTGTTTGGACAATTCTTCGCGAAAACTGGTAGAATTATGGCATTTTAAGCTGTACAACGATGCTTTGTACATCCAATGAAGGGTTGTGGCATCTGTTGGACAGTATCTCGGATGATAATAGGGATTTTGAAGCATTTTAACGCGAGTATTCGTCATATCGGCGACTCGTGACCACTTTCGATGTTGTGACTCACAGTAGACTGTACTGAGCACGGCAATCGTTGCCTCTCTTCTCACGATTTTGTTCACTAATAGGGCGCCCTCGTTTATTAGGCGCATAGGTCGAAATTGGAGAACAAAATATCGCCTTATAGTCCGAAAATTATGGTACATAGATTTTCCCTTCTAATTATTTCACGTTTCTAGAATCACATTTTTTGGTAAGAAAGCAAAGCAGCACTTCAACATTTTTCTGAAGCATGGCTTTCCCTAGTTAAAAAAAATAATTCAGGTTATAGATTAAAACACAACAGAAGATCAAAGTGCGTTAGATACACATACAGGAGATAAACATCCCCCCCCCCACCCCCCCCACCCCTTGAAAAAAAAAACCCCCAATAAATTCTTCTCCTTCTTCTTCTTCTGCATTCCCAGGCCTTATGCCATAATGGGTCAGGTACGTGTGTGTCCGGTTTTCAGTTTTCACTGGTCTCCCCGCTGCGTACAGCTGACACATTCTGATTTCGGAGGAGCTCAAAGGAAAAAAAATTATTTGGAAGATTTTTTTTTTTAAGGCAGGAGAATTGGCCAATAATAAGTCAGAAAGATAGTAGGTAGATGATAGAAGGCAAAGGGAAAAGGCAGAGTCAAAGAGAGTGGCAGATTAGAGGAAGTTACAAGCACAGTACTTCCAGAAGGTGGGGGAACTATTTTTACGAGACCCCCCGGTATCCCCACGGGGGGACCCAATAAATAAACCCCAACAAAGATGAAACTGAAGCAGTACTAACATCCGCGTAGAAGATGTAGAAGAGGACAGTTCCGGTGATGGTTAGAATGTAGAAGACCGCCGTGAAGACCAGCAGACCTGAAATCAACAGAAAATAAACGTCATCAGTCGTACAGAAATAGAAACAAAACACTCACACACATACATGACTCCTCTTTCTTTAGTTCTTTCCCCATCTCTTTCTGTGCTTATTCCGCTTCTCCTCCCTCAATAAAAAAAACAACCCCACACCATTTGTTCGTTCGTTCGTTCTCTTACCAGAGTTTTCTTTCCTTTCCCCACCCCTTAATTGGAACTCTCTCCCTTACCATACATACCCGTAACCAGTCCACTCTTCCTTCATCCAAGTCCCAACTAAAAACCCGCTTCTTCAGGAAAGCTTTCTCTCTGCAAAGTCTATGATCCTTTCCCCACTCTTGTCTTCCAGCTCAATGACGTTGAGTATGAGGTCAATTAATGCGTGTGCGTGTGTGTGGGGCGTGGGGATGAGGGTAGGGGGTGGGGATGGGGATGTGGGGGGGGGGGGGTGTAGGGAGGGAGGGGGGTGTTAGTGTGTTGTGTTATGATTATATGCAGTGCGTTTTTTTATATGAATGCACTTCATTCTCTAATGTATTCATTTTCATAGAGATGTATGGTGAGGATACGTGAACCAGTCTGTTAGAAATGTTCTGTACGAATGGTGAGTGAAAAGCGCATTGAGTTGCTTAGCAAGATTCTGCACTATACAAGCATTATTAATTATTATTATTTAATTTACCCCTTGCCTACCCCAATCTCGTTTAAGACCTAGCCACACTGCATACAATTTGACCCCAATATGATACGATTGTGACGATGTCTGTGAGTCACGATTCACGTGAAATACTTCCGTCTGAAAATAACTATTTTCGTTCACTGTACTGATGTAGACCGCAATACACGACTCAAATCAAATATCCGATACAAAAGTAAGATATTTTATCAGATTCGTGTAGGGGAGACTATAAACATAGTGAACTAGTGGGATTTCATCAGATTCATTTCGACAGCAGGATTTCACGTCATCATGCCTCACAAATGTCAAAATCGGATCGTGGAGAATCGAATTGCATGCAGTGAGGACAGGCCTTCACACTTTTTTTTTCTATTTTTCACGCCTTCACCATTTTGTTCTCTCTCTCTCTCTCTTGCCCCCCTCCCGCCCTCTCCCCCACAACCCCCCCTCCTTGCTTTCAGTCCTTCCTTTCTCCCTCTCTCTCTTCTCCAGGGCCTGTATTCACGTTGAGATAGCATGAGACTTAGCATGATGCTAACTTAGAAGCTCTTCCAATGTCCTATAGGATTTAATAGGACTTTTGGAAGAGCTTCTAAGTTAGCATGATGCTAAGTCTCATGCTATCTCAACGTGAATACAGGCCCTGGTACATTTATTTCAAACAGTCCAACGTTCTATTACTGTTATTTGAGGCGACTCGAGGTACACAAGATTAGTAAATCATCGGATCACTATAAGCGCTTCCCCACCGCCACCCCATCGTTTCTTTTATCTATCTGTCTGTTTCTATGGTCACACCCCTAAGTGCGTACAGTTACTTCTATACAAAGACGTTGGTCGCCGCCACAGAAGAAAAAGAAGGACTGCTCCCGTCTTAGAATCCAAAACGCCCCTTTCCTTTTTCAATTTGAGGATAAGGTGTGTGTGTGTATGAGGACCCCACTCTCTTTCTCTTCTCTCCCTTGCCTTTAGGTCTGTTTCTACTGCATACCATTTATGTCATAGGTGTGTGTTCGCTTTGCATTGCATTTTTGTTTGAACTAGCGCAACGCTGAGTACCAGTAACGCCTAGTAACGGTAATGCCAAGTATTGGTAACGCTGAGTACAGCAAATTTGAAGCGATTTGGTAAAGAAACGGTGGAGTTATAAGGCCCTGTTTCGCGTTGGCGCTGCTCTGAGAGTGATGCGCTCTCCCTAGTAACGGTAACGCCAAGTACTGGTAACGCTGAGTACAGCAAATTTGAAGCGATTTCGTTAAGAAACGGCAGAGTTATAAAGCCCTGTTTCCCGTTGGCGCTGCTCTGAGAGTGACGCGATCTCCCGATTTTCTTCAAATTTGCTGCCAGGCTTTGCCCCGGTGACAGCAAGCCTGACAGCAAATTTGACGCGATTCGGTTGAAAACCGGTAGAGTTATAAGGCCCATTTTGCATCATGCTGCTGTTATGCGCCTAAGTAATGGATTCGCTTCCGGTTTGGCACATTGATAGTCACCGTCCCCGGTCATATATCTGCCAAATTTGAAGGCAATCGGTCCAGAAATACCGGAGATACGGGCGCCGAAAGGCCGTCGGATGCGCGTTTCGCGCATTTGCAAAACCGCGCAAATGACACGGCCGCCTCGGCTGCCGTTGCCATCGCCCCGTTAGGGCTCACAGCAAATTTGAAGCGAATCGGTCGAAAAACGGCGGAGTTATAAGGCCCGTTTCGTGCTTCAGACACACAGACACACGGACGGACAGTTGGCTTTTTACTATATGATGTGCTATGAATGCTAACGTGTGTGTGTGCGCCTTGATTTGATTTCTATCAAGATTCAGCGCCGTATAAATACTGTATGTTGTTGTTGTGTGTGTGATTGTGTAGGCGTGTGCACATGTGTGCAAGTGTCTGTCAGCTGCTATTATGACAAACTGGGCAGGAATCAGAATAGACTCACCCACATAGTGCGCCTTAGACCCATCTTCTTCATACCGTCCCACCCAGCTGTCGGCCCAGCCGTGGGCAAAGTCGATGAGGAGGACCAGCTGAATGAGGATGAACAGGAAGGCACCAATGAGCCCTATCACCATCCACGCTGAAAACATCAATCAATCAATCAATCAATCAGTCAACGTCACTTTAAAGGTGGGCAAAGTCCATGAGAAGAACCAGCTTTTTTTTCTTCGATCGCTCAGACAGCTTCCTGTCAATTATGAGTGCAGATGCGTCATGCTGCCGTTATGCGCCTAACTAAGAAATAGTCAGGCCCAGCAAGTCCGACTTCGGCTGGTGGAGGAAATGTTCTTGAAAGTGTTTCGTGAAAAAAGGGAAGGAGAATGGACCACCGGTAAGGCAGAAAGATAGTAGACGACAGCAAGCAAAGGGAAAAGGCAGAGTCAAAGAGTGACAGATTAGAGGAAGCTACAAGCACAGAACTTCCAGAAGGTGGGGGAACTATTTATACAGGGTATTAAAGGTGAGCAGTCGAGCAGAGTCGATGAGCAAGAAGAGCAGGTGAGGTTCAGGGGGAAAAAAAGAGCATAAAGGGGTGGAAAAGAAGAATATAAAAAAAAGAGAACTAGATTGTGAAAACGCTGTTTAATCAAGCAGTCATGGGGCAAGCATTTTCAGCCCTAGCGACCTTAACCTTTGACCAACGACCTTCATTTTCGAACTTGGCCTAGATATCCTAACTGCCCATCCACACGCAAAATGTGAGGGTCCCAGGCCCCTCTGTTTAAACGCTATCGTGGGTAGCGTAGTCGGATAGTCAGCCAACCGGGAACCGACAGACAGACTCCCCAGACAACATTAAGCAGCTTTTGCTTTGCTGCAGCTTAGGAGGTCACGAAGAAGAAGAAGAAGAAGAAGAAGATGATGATGAAGAGGAAGAAGAAGGAGAAGGAGAAGAAGAAGAAGAAGAAAAGGACAAAAGAGAAGAAGAGGAAGAAGAAGAAAAAGGCAAAGAAGATGAAAATGAAGAAGAAGAAACAAATGACAAAAGAGAAGAAGAAGAAGAAGAAGAAGAAGAAAAAGAAGAAGAAGAAGTAAAGAAGAAGAAGAAGAAGGACAAAAAGAAGAAGAAAAGAAGAAGAAGAAGAAGAAGAAGAAGAAAGAAGAAGAAGAAGAAGAAGAAGAAGAAGAAGAAGAAGAAGAAGAAGAGAAGGAAGAACCTTGAAGAAAGAAGAAGAAGAAGAAGACACAAGAAGAAGTTCAGTTTTTGACCCTCTTTCTCTCCAGAAGAAGATAAAGAAGGAGAAGACAAATTCAAAGAAAAGAAGAAGAAAAGGACAATACAAAATACAATCAGAACAAAAGAAGAGGAAGAAGAAGAAGCACAAAAACACACCTTTCCCAAAGTCCCCTCGGGGGATGAAGAAGGCGGCCACACACAGACCCACCATAATCAGAACCTTGAAGAACCAGAACCTGGGAAACAAAATGATATTGTTAGCATCGACACATTTCATAATGATTTTTGGCTCTGTGTGTGTGTGTGCGTGCGTGTGCGATATTTCCATTTATACACCAGCTCGCACATTACGTTCAGTTTCTGACCCTCTTTCTCTCCAGATCCCTAGGTATAAGCTTTCAACTGGTCTCAGGTCCGACATCTTGGAACAAACTTCCTCTTTCCCTCCGTCAGCGACCGACCCTCTCTGCTTTCAAATCTAACCTCAAAACCCACCTGTTAGGCCCCCCAAGGGATCATCATTGAGGCTCCACTCTCTTTCTCTTCTCTCTCTTGCCTTTAGGTCTTTTTCTGCTGTATACCATTTATGTCATACGTGTGTGTTCGCTTTGTATTGCATTTTTGCTTGAATGCGTTATGAATGCTAACGTGTGTGAAAACAGCCGATTTGTTTCGTGGCTTCAGCTACACGCTTTTCTGACTTGATTTGATTTCTATCAAGATTCAGCGCCGTATAAATACTGTATGTTTGTGTCATATGTGTGTGTGTGTGTGTGTGTGTGTATATGTGTGTGTGTGTATGCGTGTGTGTGTGTGTGTGTGTGTGTGTGTGTGTGTGTGTGTGTGTGTGTTGCGTCCGTGGTCTAATCTTTGGCATTTTCTCGGGAAATAGAAGGCGTACATACTACATTGTGTTAACACGAAGTGAGTCTATAGTATAATAGTTGTTCGGTTGTGTGTGTGTGTGTGCGTGTGCGTGTGCGTGTGCGTGTGTGTGCGTTGTGTCCGTGGTCTAATCTCCAAACTTTAACGTTGGTATTTTCTCGGGAAATAGAAGGCGTACATTGTTCAAACTTTCAAATACACATAGATGTTTATGCAAGCTTTCAAACAATAATGATTTGAATAATTAAATACTTAAAACAACACTGTAAACAGATAACAAACAGATAACATTTTAGATAAGTGGGTTAGAGAGTATTCAACAGACAACATGAGTTAAGAAACTCATCAACACTGAAAGCCTCGATAGCTCATTGGTAGAGTGTCTGTCTGTCATGCCAATGGTTCCAGGTTCGATTCTCGGCAAAGGCACTTTTTTTATATTTTTTAATTTTTTATTTGTATCTATTAACGATAGTTTCATTTGTGCTTTAAACACCCCCCTCATGTTTACGACCCTCCATCTCAAAGTCATTATTTGTTGGCAATCTTGTACTTAAACACCCTCATCATGTTTACGACCCTCCATCTCAAAGTCATTATTTGTTGGCAATCTTGTACTTAAACACCCTCATCATGTTTACGACCCTCCATCTCAAAGTCATTTTTTGTTGGCAATCTTGTACTTTAAACACCCTCATCATGTTTACGACCCTCAATCTCAAAGTCATTTTTTGTTGGCAATCTTGTACTTAAACACCCCCATCATGTTTACGACCCTCCATCTCAAAGTCATTTTTTTTGTTTGTACTTTAAACAATCTTGACCCTATCTCAAAGTCATTTTTTTGTTGGCAATCTTGTAACACCCTCATCATGTTTACGACCCTCCATCTCAAAGTCATTATTTTGTTGGCAATCTTGTACTTTAAACACCCCCATCATGTTTACACCCTCATCTGTTTACGACCCCCTGTTTACGACCCTCCATCTCAAAGTCATTATTTGTTGGCAATCTTGGCAATCTCATGTTTACGACCCTCCATTCAAACATTTGTTGGCAATCTTGTACTTTAAACATCATGTTTACGACCCTCCATCTCAAAGTCATTATTTGTTGGCAATCTTGTACTTAAACACCCCCTCATTCTGACATTTCCACCCCCCACCCCTTCTCTCCACCCCACCCCCCTCTCTCACCTATTCTGAAACTTGGCTCGAGGGTCTCTGGACGATTTCACTTTGATCATGACGAGAGCCATCCAACAAAAGAACGCCGCCATATCAAAACAGACACACACATTCTGACATCCCCCCCCCCCTCTCTCCCCCCCCCCCTCTCTCACCCATTCTGAAACTTGGCTCGAGGGTCTCTGGACGATTTCACTTTGATCATGACGAGGGCCAGCAAGACAAAGAACCCAGCCATGGCAAAACAGACGCGGTACACCGCCAAGAATCCAACAACGTTGTCACACTGCTCCGCTCGATCGTCCGAGCTCTTGTAGACGCTGATGTCGACAAAATCTTTGCACAGGCCAGGGATCTGTGGGAAAATAAATAATGAATAAATTATTCAAATACAATTACTTAGAAAATGTCTATTTTTGCAAGCAGTGCTCAGTAAGATTTAATAAAAGCACTTTTATTAGTTTCACTATCTTAAAAGAATTTCATGACTCATGTTGTTCTTTTTAATAAAACGAATAAATGAGGTTAAACACATACACACACACTCTCTCTCTCTCTCTCACACACACACACACACACACACATCTCTCTCTCTCTCTGACTCTCACATGCATACAGTTTCTGTCCCTCTCTCATCTTGTCGAGTTCTTGGCGAATGTCAGAAGCCAGCATGCAACAGGCGAAGATTGTTCCGACCAGCAGCATGATGGAATAAGGTTAGGTTAGGTACATTATAGTCACAGAGGCGTCTCTGTGAAATTCGTGTTGCTCACACCTGGAGCGCGTCGCAGCCAGAGGCGCGCCACCCAATTTTTTAATTTTTGTTGTTGCATGCGATTTTTGTGTGACGAGGAAGGAAGGGAGGGGGGTAAATTTTGACCAAATGACAACTTTTTCATTGCCACTGGGTTTAACGTGTGCTAAGTGCATGAGCACATGGGACCTCGGTTTATCGTCTCATCCGAAAGATTCCACGTTCAGACCGCAAGGCCTAGTCGGCTAGTGCAAAACGAGAGGAAAAATCCCCTGTACCCAGGTTCGAACTAGGGTTTACTTGACATGAAGCGAACGCGCTACCACTGTGCCACTCTACACTCTAAGTCTAACACACACTCTCTCTCTCTCACCATATCAAGTTCTTGGCGTGTCAGGAGCCAACATGACATAAGCGACAATTATTCCGACCAGCAGCATGATGGAATAACACACACACACACACACACACACTCTCTCTCTGAGTTTCTCTCTTAAAGGTGTAGAGTGGCACAGTGGTATCGCGTTCGCTTCGTGTCAAGTAAACCCGAATTCGAACCTGGGTACAGGGGATTTTTTCCTCTCATTCTGCACTAGGCCTTAACGGTCTGAACGTGGAGTCTTTCGGATGAGACGATAAACCGAGGTCCCGTATGCCCATGCACTTAGCATACATTAAACCCAGTGGCAACGAAAAAGTTGTCATTTGGTCAAATTACCCCCCCCCCCCCCCCCCCCCTCATCAGTGACAAAAATCGCATGAAAAAAAAAAAGGGTGGCGCGCCTCTGGCTGCGGTGTGCTCTCCAGGTGAGAGCAACCCGAATTTCACAGAGACGCCTCTGTGAAAATAAAGTACCTAATAAATAATACTCTCTCTCTCTCTCCCCCTCCCTCACCTTATCGAGCTCTTGGCGTATGTCAGGAGCCAACATGACACAAGCGACGATTGTTCCGACCAGCAGCATGACGGAATAGCCGATGCGTGAGGCTGTGGAGTTTTTGCAGGAAGGGCAGGCAGCACAGCAACAGCTACACGCCGCACTGCCAAAGCAGCAGGCCAACTGCGGATGGAGAATAAGTCGAAACGTGATTTAAATTTTATTACAAGATCATTTTTGTTATTAAAATGGTATGTCAGATAGGTGTGTACCAAACAATACTTATGCATGAGTGTGTGTATAATGTGTGTGTGTGTGTATGTGTGTGTGAGTGTGTATGTGAACGTGTGTGTGTGTGTGTGTGTGTGTGAGAGCAAGCATACAAGTGTGTGTATACAACATACATATGTACGTGTGTGTGCGCGTGAGCATACATGTGTGTATTCATGAGCAAACTTGCGCATACGTACAAAGTGTGTGTGTGTACATGCATGTGTGTATGTGCATGCTGTGTGTGTGTGTGTGTGTGTGCAAGCATGTGTGTGAGAGAAACAGTGTTGTGCATCTAGAGCGTGTTGAAAGGATCTAATGACACACATAATCTAACACATCGGAGGATGCGAGGGTGGAGGATGTGGCATTGTGGGATATTCTTTTTAGTAGATCTTCAGGGGAAAAAAGACTACCTTAAAAAAAAGGGAGGGAAAAAGAAGAAGAAAAAAAAAAGAGAAAAGGAACAAGGGAAAAAGGAGGAAAGGAAGGAAAAAATAAAATAATGGGTTAAAAATGAAGGCGGAAGTGGTGGTGGGTTGCATGATGAGTGAGCAAGATAGCGGAGAGCGGATGAACGATTGGGTGTGGTGTGAGAGACCTAGAGCTACAATATATTTGTTTTAATATAAATTTGTTTTATATTTTTATTTAATATTTTAATTTTGATATGTGCGTTGTACAATAACAATGCCAATAAAGAAACTTATGACTTAGTTAAAATACTTCCTGGTTAAACTTGTTTCAGTTTCACGAAGTTTTAATTTAATAATCTGCATTTCTTAAACGACAGTCCAGTGCAATTGAGAAGGTACAGAGGAGAGCAACCAAACTGATAAAATCCATGAAAAATTTGGATTATGAGGACAGGCTAAGTAAATTAGACTTGCCATCTTTAAAATACAGAAGACTAAGGGGAGATTTGATAAATGTTTACAAGATTTTTCAAGGCACTGACAATACTAACAAAGGCTTGTTTCACTTGTCTAACGAAATAAAAACCCGTAATAGTGAACTTAAGATCCTAACCAGGTACAGCAGAACTAACATTAGAAAAAACTTTTTTTCTAACAGTCACCCAATATTGGAACAACCTCCCTGCACATACTAAACTGGCCTCAGATACTTACATAACAAATTCAAAAACCTCCTAGACAGTGATCCACAAATTGCCCTGTTGAACTTGAAGTACATCCATGATTAGTGCATCAATATGGATGCTAAAAACCGCCACAGCAATTGCCAAACTCTAACCAAAAGGAAGGACGCATTGAGAGGCTGCAAGGCCTGGTCGTCCAAATACCTGACCTGACCTGACCTGACCATTTAGTAATTAACATTACTATAGTATTAAAACTAGTAGTAGTAGTAGTAACAGCACACCTAGGTAGGTAGGTAGGTAGGTAGGTAGGGACAGGCTTCAGCCTTTAAGCCTCGTGGCTTATAAAACGTCCCATCCATTTGAAATTTATTTTACATGTTTGCATATTGCATGGGGTAAAAAGTACGACTTCAAATCAATCGTCCAAATCAAAAATTATTTGACTAAAAATTTTGTTACTGTCCAGGAGATTTTTGAATTAACCTATATTAATTTAATGTTATTGCTTTAACAATGAAACTCATCTTTCTAACTTGCTTTAGTACTCACAGTAGGCTTGTAATAAAAACTGTTTTTTGTTTGTTTTGTTTTTTAAATAACTTTAAATAAGGTGTTCCTGTTTTGACGGGCATCATGTTGGGGATCCACATAGAACCAGCTGGCTGGGTCATTGCTCTCTCTTTTTCTTTTATGTTACTATTTTATTTTATTCTTTTGTTTTTCCGACTTCGGACCTCGACCGAAATAGTGCCATAAACATCAAATTGTTGATTGTGGGCGCTTTAACCGGAAGAAGAAGAAGAAGTTCAAGAAGTTTCAAATTTGGGGGGCACCAAACTTTCTGAAACAACCTGAAAAAAATCCAGAAGTTGTACTGCTATTAAACATTGCGTAGACTTACCGAGCCAAGGATACAACCCATTTTTTAACGGTGATAACAAAACTGCCAAAAAATATTCAGTAGATCTAGTCAGATATGATGGCGAAATGTCTCAATGTCAGGCCAGTTTGACTCAACTCTTGTTTATGTCATGTGACAATCTGTGACAATCATGGCGACTGCAGTGTGATATCGGTGCCATGGGAGTTGACGTGATCAATATTTTTTAAGTTTAAATAAAATTTCAGAAGAACGACAGCTTCAAATTTGTAGCAAAATGCATGCGATTGACTTCATTTCGTAATTATTTTTTTATTTTTTTATTCTTGATTTTTTTTCTTCTATGAGAATTGAGAGTTACCTCTCTTGGCCATTTCAAGGAGTGTTTTTTGTGTGTGTGAAAGCAAAACGGTCAGCGATTGACAGGGAGCATTTCTTACCACAGAATTGATTTTGCTGTGAGTTGTTTATTAGGCTACTACTTCACAGTAATCCCTGTAAGTTTAAAACAGAGATTGTGGAGTGGAAAATAACCTGAAAAAAAATGTTGATTGTGGCCACAAGAGCCGAAGAGGCAAGATTGCAAGAAGTTGAAGAACTAGACTAAAGTGTAGTAAAGAAGGGAAAGATTCAAAGAAGGATTTTTTAGGATTGCTAAGTCTTAGTCTAGGCTTAGGCTAGTACTCTAGGCTAAAGACTAGGCTACTACACAGCACTAGGTAGGTAGGTAGTGTCGTATGAAAAAAGGTAGCATCGTGTAAATTCTTCGCTCGCTACTATGAGTTAGCATTAAATAATATTCAATGGCCTTGTTGATTTATCTTGGAATAACATTATGATATTTAAATCACCTCAATGCAGTACAACAAGAAATTCATACGGTAAAGTTTTTATTAAGCAATGTAAAACTAACACTATAAAAAATTGTTTTACTAACAGCTAGAGTTGCTAATTGTTGGAATGATTTCACTTTTGATTTAAAATGTGCACCTAATGTTGATATATTCAAAAATCGTCTTGATAATTCTCCAAAATTAGTAAATGCATTGATTATTGATTTTTGTATTATAGGAAAATTCAACCGTAAAACCTTGACCGCTAAAAAATATCAAATTGGAAATCGATGGGACTGCTAAAATAGTAAAAAGCTTAACGGCTTGATTAGTCCCTATTCTACTACTACTACTAGTACTACTACTACTACTAATATAGTACTATTTGCGACAATAACTAAGGATGAACGACAAATTTCACCTTTTTTGTATTTGAAACACTTTTCCATACTCAAATCGTTCATATTTCATGACATTACGGAAAAAAGTGAAATTTAAAAAACTTCGCTCTATGTCACAAATGCTAAAGCTAAGTCTCGGTAGCGAGCGAAGAATTTATATTTACACGATGCTACTTTTTTTCATACGATATGTAGCCTAACAAGCCGTGAAGCTTTTTAAAACGGTCCCATCTTTTATCTATTTTCTGGTAATTTTTTTCCTTTCGGTCAAGGTTGATGTGGCATAAATTTTCCTAATAAATTAGTGAAAATGCATCCAGACGATTTTTAAACATGTTAGTAGAAGGTGCACATTTTATGTCAGTAGGCAATTTGTTCCACATGTTGTGGACTTGGCCTACAGGGCTCCCAATCGCCCCGCAAAACAAGGGGTCCCAGGGACTCCTTCACTTACAGTATAGAGGGTCCTAGACTAGAGGCAGGGGGATAGACATAGAGGGTCCCAGTAGCATAGCGGATGCTAAAAATAATTTTTCTAGTGCATCCCTGGGAGCCCCTGCACATTCTTTTAGAGGGTCCTTTAGAATTGTAGTACATAGACCCCCAAATGGGGGGTCCCTGGGAGCCCTGACTTTTTTTCCAAGACTCAGACCCCTGCGCCTTACAATGTGACTGATGAAATAGTAAGAAAATGTAGTAACGAAATCTGAAATTTGGGTCAAATTTGGGGGGTGCGCCTTGTACAAAGGTGCGCCGTGTCGCAGTCAAAAGTGTAGCTCGTGCAAATCTGCCGCTCGCTACTATGAGAGTGTGTATTTGCAACATTGAGCATGAACCAAATTTCACTTTTTTGTAGGGTTAGGGTTAGGTAAATGGTTCAAGTAAAGAAAGAGTGAAATTTGTGGTTGTCGCAAATACACACTCTCATAGTAGCGAGCGGCAGATTTGCACGAGCTACACTTTTGACTGCGACACGCCGTATAGTCAGAAAAATATGGTATTATTAAAGGTCTGTTTCAGTGACTGACCTTAATTCCACTGATTCAGCTAGTGATGTCATGAAGAGGTCACGTCTCTGTGTTCAGGCGTACGTTGGTGTGTTTGTAGACATCTTTGTGTAGATCTCTTTTGTTCGTATCATGTATTGTGTTCTTGGGTAGGGTGAGTGGTGGTGATGGTACTTGCAGGTAATGGTGTGTGGGTGTGCATGCGTGTGTGGGTGCGTGCGCGCGTGTGAGAATGTGTGTGTACGTGTGTGGGTGGGTGGGGATGTATGTATTACTATTTGCATACTATGTGTGTGAGCGATTATTTGTTTTTGTTGAATTTCTTGCTTTTAATTTTTGTTGTTGTTAAGCCCATATAGCTCCCATGTGCAGGAGTGCACTATATAAATGATTCACTATTATTATTATTAATATGGCTTCGGAGAAAGCTAAACTTTCTCGTATTATTTTTTTTTTAAAGTATTTAATTTTTTTTTCCTATTTTACAAATTTCATGACGCGCATCAACTGATCAACATAATAACTAAATAACTTTTAATAAGCCTTGAATGGTGGTAGTTTTAGAAACACAACATTATTATTAATATTATTGTGTTAAAACATGACAGTTTGTGTTGACGTGTGGTGTGGTTGCAGCACCATGGCGGACAGTGAAGCTGGCTGAACCGTTTCTCCTCGCTGTTTTACCAAATTCCATGGCACAGGTAAGACACACGTGACTGGTAGGTACTGCTATGCGCTGGCACATCAACAACAACAACAACATACAGCATCGTGGGTGCAACCTTTCCTGCTAATGCTATGCAAGGATTTCCTGTTTTTGGATTTTACCAGAACAGAAATTTCCTTCTTTTTGTTTTAAATTTTCATATAAATATAAGATCTTTGTGCGTCTACAGTATTTTTCTAACACTTTAAAGACCCCCCACGTCACGTGTCACATTCCCTCTTATGCTTGGAAGATTCCTTAAGACTAAGAGGGAAAACACGTGGAAACCATGATTTTGACACATGACGTGGTGGGTCTTTAAAACAAGCATTTGTATTAATTGGGGAAACAGGCAAAGTAAAATACCTTCATAACTCAAATTTTTCTTCAGCTGCATGGGGGACATTACCCCTAGACCCCGGCCTTTCAGGGTTTTTTTTCATTTTGTGTAGTTGCACCCATGTGTTATTTATACGGCGCTAGATCTCGATAGCACACACACACGTTGAGCATTCACAACGCATTCAAACAGAGACGCTATGCAAAGACGAACAAGAAGATAACAGACACACACACCTATGAGAAATAGACCTAAAGGAAGAAAGAGGAGGGAAAGAGAGAACGATCTTCAATGACGGGGAAACAGGTGGGCTTTGAGGTTTGATTTGAAAGCAGAGAGGGTCGGTCGCTGACGGAGGGAGAGAGGAAGTTCGTTCCAGGAGGTTGGTCCTGAGACAGCAAAAGAGCGCCGACCAACAGTTGAAAGCTTATACCTAGGGATCTGGAGAGATAGAGGGTCAGAGACTGAGCGTAAAGTGCGAGCTGGCGTATAAATTGAAATACTGTCGCAGAGACCGTGCGATGGAGCAGCTTGATGAATACACACACATACCACAGAGAGAGTGGGTTACAGCACAAAGAGAGAGGGAACTTACACACACACACATAGAGAGAGAGAGAGTTACATCACAGAGAGAGAGAGAGGGGGGAGACTTAGAGAGAGACAGACACACACACATAGAGAGAGAGAGGGAGACTTACAGAAACACACACACATAGAGAGAGACAGAGAGAGAGAGAGAGAGAGAGAGAGTTACATCACAGAGAGAGAGAGAGGGGGAGACTTGCAGACACACACACATAGAGAGAGAGACTCAGAGAGAGAGAGAGAGAGAGTTACATCACAGAGAGAGAGAGAGGGAGACTTACAGACACACACATAGAGAGAGAGAGAGAGAGAGAGAGAGTGAGAGAGAGAGAGAGAGAGAGAGAGAGAGAGAGAGAGAGAGAGAGAGAGAGAGAGAGTTACATCACAGAGAGAGAGAGAGGGGGAGATTTACAGACACACACATAGAGAGAGACTCAGAGAGAGAGAGAGAGAGTTACATCACAGAGAGAGAGAGAGAGGGAGACTTACAGACACACACACACACAGAGAGAGAGAGAGAGAGAGAGAGAGAGAGAGAGAGAGAGTTACATCACAGAGAGAGAGAGGGGGAGATTTACAGACACACACATAGAGAGAGACTCAGAGAGAGAGAGAGTTACATCACAGAGAGAGAGAGAGGGAGACTTACAGACACACACACATAGAGAGAGAGAGAGAGAGAGAGAGAGAGAGAGAGAGAGAGAGAGAGAGAGAGAGAGTTACATCACAGAGAGAGAGAGGGGGGGAGATTTACAGACACACACATAGAGAGAGACTCAGAGAGAGAGAGAGAGAGAGAGAGAGAGTTACATCACAGAGAGAGGGAGACTTACAGACACACACATAGAGAGAGAGTTGCATCAGAGAGAGAGAGAGAGAGAGAGAGGACTTACAGGACATAGAGAGAGAGAGAGAGTTACATCACAGAGAGAGAGAGAGGGGGGGGGGGACTTACAGACACACACACACACACACACATAGAGAGAGACTCACAGAGAGAGAGAGAGAGACCCATTCACACAGTGAGAAGGAGAGTAGTTAAGTTACTGTCATTATGACATATTTGTATGTGTGCCTTGCTGATAACAATGGAGTGACAAGGAAGCAAGTTCAACTTCAAGGTTGCATTGTACAGTCTTTCATTGTTTCAATCAACCACTCTTTCTGTCTGTCTCTTCCTGTCACCGACACTCAGGTCTCTTCCTTGTCTGTGTATGTCTGTTTCTCTTATTGTCTGTTTATGTCTCTCTCTCTCTCTTTGTCTATCTCTCTGTATGTTTCTCTCTATCTCTAGCTCTGTGTGTGTCTCTCTCTCTCTTGTCTATCTCCCTCTCTCTCTCTCTCTCTCTCTCTCTCTCTCTCTCTCTCTCTCTCTCTCTCTCTCTCTCTCTCTCTCTCTCTCTCTCTCTCTCAATCTCTGTGTGTGTTTAAGACTAGTAAGAGTTGTCTCTGTCTGTTTCTCTCTCTCTTTGTGTCTATCTCTCTGTATGTTTCTCTCTATCTCTATATCTCTGTCTATCTCTCTCTGTCTATCTCTCTCTGTATCCTCTCTCTCTCTTTTCTCTCTTTATCTCTCTCTCTCTCTCTCTCTCTCTCTCTCTCTCTCTCTCTCTCTCTCTCTCTCTCTCTCTCTCTCTCTCTCTCTCTCTCTCTCTCTCTCTCTCTCTCTCCCCCAATCTGTGTGTGTGTTTAAGACTAGTAAGAGTTGTCTCTGTCTCTCTCTCTCTCTTTGTGTCTATCTCTCTGTATGTTTCTCTCTATCTCTATATCTCTGTCTATCTCTCTCTGTCTCTCTCTCTCTCTATCTCTTTATCTCTCTCTCTCTCTCTCTCTCTCTCTCTCTCTCTCTCTCTCTCTCTCTCTCTCTCTCTCTCTCTCTCCTCTCTCTCTCTCTCTCTCTCTCTCTCTCTCTCTCTCTCTCCCCCAATCTGTGTGTGTGTTTAAGACTAGTAAGAGTTGTCTCTGTCTGTCTGTCTCTCTTCAGTCTTATATATATTTCTCTGTCTGCTTCTCTCTCATCTCTCTTTCTGTCTGTCTCATTGTCTACAGGTACTCTTTCTGGGTTTCTCTGTCTAGCTCCCCCCCCCCCCCGCCCCCTCTCTCTCTCTCTCTCTCTGTGCTCTGTCTCTCTCATTTTCCTTCTCCTGTCAGTCTGTCTCTCTCCCGAAAGTGTGTGACCAGGACATTCTGACTATCAACGCTTGTAGTGTTGTAAGAGATGTCAATAGTGTGACCCCTGTTGTGACGCCACCCAGGCCAACAGGAAGCAAATAAGAGAGCATTACGTTCTGATGTATTCTTGATTGTCAATTGCATGCCATGGTATATAACATCACAATGTTTATGTATGAAGCTATTTGTATTTTGTCATTGTAAGGCGTTTTGAGCTGAGTTTTATTGGGATATTGCGCCATATTATTCTTTCAAGATAATAATTAGTATATTTTTTCTCCTCATTATTATCAGTATTATTAAAATGCCTTCTATTGCGTCTCCAGTATGTGAAAGGGCAATAAATCCACCTGAAGCGCTCCTTCTCAAAAGCACACAGAGAATTCATGCATCTCCTAGAAAAAAAGACGAGATATTTGTCGTCCAGTCAACGTCTTGTCTGTCAGTCTTTTCCTCTCTTTGTCTCTCTCTCTTCTCTCTCTCTTCTCTCTTTTTTACCTTTTTTTTGTTTGTGACTGCCTAGTACCTTCCAGGGCTCCCAATCGTCCCGCAAAACAAGATGTCCCAGGGACTCCTTCACTTACAGTATAGAGGGTCCTGGAAGCGGGGTAGAGGGTCCCTGAGTGGCATAGTGAATGCTAAAAATATTTTTTCTAGTGCATCCCTGGGACCCCCTGCACATTCTTTTAGAGGGTCCTTTAGAATTCTAGTACTTCATAGACCCCCAAATGGGGGTCCCTGGGAGACCTGACCTTCTTTTCTGTGTCTCTTTCTGTTTGTCAAGGACAGATTGTAAGAGTAGGCATTGCCTAAAATCTTCATCCTAAGTTTTTCAGTGTTCAGTGTTCATTAGCTGTTTCTCTGTGTTACGTTTTCTCTCTCTCTGTCTCTCTCTGTCTTTGTCTCTGTGTTTCTTTCTCTTTCTCTTTCTTTCTTTCTATCTCCCTCTTTCTTAATTCATAACAAAGGCTGCAATTTGCACCTCGTGCAAACAAACTGGACTGTTCTTGTTTTGTTTTAAATCAATGAGACAAATATTACATTTGTATAACTATAAGATACAAATAGAAATCATTGCATGCATAGTACAAGTGATCTAGTGTTAGATTTTATTCCGGTTACTTTGTGTGTGTGTGTGTGTGTGTCTGTGTGTGTGTGCATGTGTGTGTGTGGCTGTGTATGTATGTGTGTCTGTATGTGAGTGTGTGTGTATGTGTATGCATGTGTCTGTGTATGTATGTGAGTCTGTGTGTGTGTGTGTGTGTGTGTGTGTGTTTGAGACTGAAAGAGAGAGGAATATCTCATTCGTGTGATGCCATAAACAAACACCCACAGGGAATAAAGATCAATCATCATTGAATGGAATCAATAATAGCTATGACCTAGTTTGGGAGAAAAAAACATGTTTGAGGAAATTACGACATTGGTGGCGACAATCGTTGGCCCTACGACACACTATTGAAAGATTGATGACATGATGATCGATGCAATAATGCAGATGGTATTAACACACTACGCACTGTTGAAAGATTGATGACATAATGATCGACACAGTAATGCAGGTGGTATTAACACACTTGACATAGCGTATCAATAACAATCAATAATAAGATTATTTGACGCCACCGAAATAGAGTTGTTGTTGTTATGGCCGATGCTGAGAAAGTTGCCACCGTCCCAAAATAGAGGATTTGTCACCGCCTAAATAGCCCTTGGATTTGTGTGTATGTGTGTGTGTGTGTTGTCTGTCTGTATGTTTGTCCATATGTCTCTGTGTCTGTCTTTCTTTTTGTTTCTTTCACATTCTCTCTCTCTCTTTCTTTGTCTGTCTCTTTCTTCTCTCTCTAGCTTTCTTTTCCTCTTTCTCTCTCTTTCTGTGTGTGCATGTCTCTCTCTCTGTCTGTTTCTCTGTGTCTCTCTCACCCAGGGCTGGGTGTAAAAAAGCATGTAACTTGCTTATCTCATGTTCCCTGGTTAAATAAAATTCCGTTCGTTTTCGTGTTCTCTCTCTCTCTCTCTCTCTCTCTCTCTCTCTCTCTCTCTCTCTCTCTCTCTCTCTCTCGTCTCGTCTCCTCTCTCTCTCTCTCTCTCTCTCTCTCTCTCTCTCTCTCTCTCCTCTCCTCCTTTCTCTCTCCTCTCTTGCCTACAACTACAACCTCTCTCTGTCTCCTTTTTTTTAATTCTTTAAGCCCCTCCCCCCCCCCTCTCTCTCCTTCTCTCTTCCCTTTCCTCTCCATCTCTTCGTCTCTTTACCACGTGCTACATGAACAAATTAATAATATTACTTTTAAGAATAATTTGATGTGAAGAAAAAATTTCGGTTGTTTGTTTTCCTGCTGTTTGTTCGCTGTTGGTGTAATTTGGTTTGTGTAACATTAGTAATGGGAGTGTGACTGATTCTGGAAGTCTTGACAAAGATTAGTAAATCGAAATGTTGACAGATGTTGAGCTTCTTGTTTTGTTTCCCCCCCGTCAGATCTTCACCTACAAGAGATATATTTCCTATAAATAATTAAACACACGTTTCATACAGACTATTCTGTGGGGGAAATGATCATTGATTTTTTGGTAAAGGTAAAGATGTGCCCCCCCCCCCCCCCCCCCCAGCATTTCTCGGTTAATTGTATTTTTCCCGTTTTTGCCTTTCTTACCATACATAAAGCTGTATTTTAGGAACATTTTCAGCTGATTCTCTTTTTGGAATACTAACCCTAGCCCTAGCCCTAAACCTAACCCTACCCCCCACTATGTACTGCAGTACACCGCGATTTGTCACAGTTGTGGTTCATTGCGTTTTTCCGTCTTATAGGGTGGGGGGTAGGGTTAGGGTTAGGGATAGGGTTAGTATTCCAAAAAGGTTATTAGCTAAAAGTGTTCCTAAAATACAGCTTTATGTATGGTAAGAAAGGCAAAAACGGAAAAATACAATTAACCGAGAAATGTAGGGGGGTGGCACATCTTGACCTTTACCGATTTTTTGGACAACTAGCTCAGATGTACTGGGTACTGCGTGCATGTATATTTTCTGTGTGTTTATGGATGGTTGCAGAACTGTTGGGGGTGATATTGTTTCACGGTGATTGAAAGGTAGGTACGTTTTGCATGCCGTGGGCTAATGGAGTGTTTTGATTCATTTGACATTAGTAAAGAAAGGTGGCGGGTGATTTTATGCATGCATGTAGTTTTAGCATTTACCGTAAAATACGGACTATAAGCCGCTACTTTTCCCCAACTTTGGCCCATGCGGCTTATAGACTGATGCGGCTTATCTGTGGATTTATTTCCATTCTACATTTATCAGTTTGATTAAGTCTGTTTCTGGACACATTCTTCAGCCTATTTTGAGCTTCTTTAGACTCAAAACTGGTTTTGGTAATCAATAGATTAAAATCTCATGTTCAAAGTGTCTGAGAACATTAAATACTTATGTTCTGATAGGAGAATTTCTGTATTTGTGCTGGTTTGTGCAGATACATTTTTTTGTGTGGCTTATGAACTGGTGTGGCTTATATGTGAAGAAATACCTAATGTTTTGTCAATTTAAGGGGTGTGGCTTATAATATGCAGGTGCGTCTTATAGTCCAGTTTTTACGGTAATCTCTTCACATAAAATAATGTGTGGTTGAAGAGAGAGAGAGAGAGAGTGTGTGTGTGTGTGTGTGTGTGTGTGTGTGTGTGTGTCATTGATGTACCGAGGATCGAAAAGTGACAGGACAAACTACCCAGAGACAAGATAAATCGATAGGACAATGTCCTGGCTCTTGCAGAAATCAATAAGACAAAGCGTGCCTGTGTTAAAAAAATGTAATCAAACATTTGTCCTGACAGGGGAGAACACAATATCTAGGAGGACATTTTCAATTCTAATAGGTCAGTGGCCTATGACCGGGGCCTCGGGACATCACTGACTCTGTGTGTGTTTGTGTGTGTGTGTGTGTAATTCCACCCATTTCCCATCCCCCTTTTCCTCCCTTTCCTCCGTTACCACTTACCAGGATTAGAGTCTGAGGCCATCGTGCATTGCATGATTACAGAACAATTGGCGTCGATATAGTTTTCCGCAGTGTTTGAAAGGTGAGGTGATTTTGCATTTGCATCCTGTGTGGTGGTGGAGGGATTTGTATTGCATGATGTACCATAGTTGTAGTTTTTCTGACTTTCAGTCACTCTTTATTGTTATGCCTCTTCACATTTAACTGTAGGAGAGAGAGGGAGAGAGAGAGAGGGGGTCAGGGAGAGAGGGGGGATCAGAGGGGGGGGGGGGTCAGGGAGAGAGGGGGGTCAGGGAGAGGGGGGGGATTAGAGAGAGGGGGGTCAGGGAGAGAGGGGGGGTTAGAGAGAGAGGGGGGGTCAGGGAGAGAGGGGGTCAGGGAGAGAGGGGGGTCAGGGAGAGGGGAGTCAGGGAGAGAGGCAGGGTCAGGGAGGGGGGGTCAGGGAGAGGGGGGTCAGGGAGAGAGGGAGGGGGAGGAGAAACAGAGAGAGAGAGGGGGGGAAGGAAGAAAAGATGGAATGGGATGGGGGATAGAGAGGAAAAGGATAGTAGCAGAAAAAGTGTGGGTGTGCGCGTGTGGGTGTGTGTGTCACGGTGTGTGTGTGTGTGTGTGTGTGTGTGTCATGGTGTGTGTGTGTGGGTGTGCAATAATCAGTTGCTTTGGTGGGGTGTGCCTGTCAGTGTGTGTGTGTTAATGTGTGACATTCTCACAGCCTTGCATGCTTTTGGAGAATTTATTATAACACAAAATGTTCTTTCAAGAGCACATACACTATAATAAATAAGGCATTTCACTATTTGCTTGCATGCTTAGCCACTATGCATATATTCATTATCTCTGAGTCTCTCTCTCTTTCTCTCTCTCTCTCTCTCTCTCTCTCTCTCTCTCTCTCTCTCTCTCTCTCTCTCTCTCTCTCTCTCTCTCTCTCTCTCTCTCTCTCTCTCTTTAACCAAGGACAGAATGGAAGACTAGGCCCAGCCTAAATTCTTTTCCTTGTAAAATAAAGTTTTTTCTGAGTTATCTCTCTGTGTGTGTGTGTCTCTCTCTCTCTCTCTCTCTCTCTCTCTCTCTCTCTCTCTCTCTCTCTCTCTCTCTCTCTCTCTCTCTCTCTCTCTCTCTCTCTCTCTCTCTCTCTCTCACACACACACACACACACACACACACACACACACACACACACACACACACACACACACACACACAACACACAGAGACTGTCACTCTCTCTCAGTCTCTCTCTCTCTCTCTCTCTCTCTCTCTCTCCTCTCTCTCTCTCTCTCTCTCTCTCTCTCTCACACACACACACACACACACACACAGACTCTCTCACTATCTCACAGTCTCTCTCTCTCTCTCTCTCTCTCTCTCTCTCTCTCTCTCTCTCTCTCTCTGTCTCTCTCTCTCTCTCTCTCTCTCTCTCTCACACACACACACACACACACACACACACACACACACACACACACACACACACACACACACACACACACACACACAGACTCTCTCACAGTCTCTCTCTCTCTCACACACACACACACACACACACACACACACACACACACACACACACACACACAAGCCATATAAGCATACATGTGTGTGCACACGCATGTGTGCATGCACACACACACACACACAAAATGCATACACGCACACACACATTAGTAATGATTACACACACACACATTTACAGACGTAGCTGTTTTAAATGAACATTATTTCAGTTCTCTCACACAGAAGCTGAGGATAAACCAACAGCCTCTAATTGTCTTGTTTTATATATCATCCGATCGGCAAGCATCTGAATGACTAAATGTCATAACCCACACGACCAAATTGCTACTAATTTGGTTCAAAACCTTAACCCTGCAACTGTCACGTTGGTTTTTTCTCATATTAACCCATAACCACCCAATTTAGTACTTTCCGTCACTGCATTAACATGTACCGATAACTTAACATTGATTAAAATTGTACTGTAAGGCCAAATGTTGACAGTTTCTTACTTTCTATCTCTGTATTAACCCTTTCATCGCCACTGTCGCCTCTTGGCACCACAATGATTTAACACCCATGTCACTGAAAGGCATCAAATGGGGGTCTGGTATCCAGTGACCTTATGTTCTTAATGTTGGGAGGTAAGGATAGGCCCTATGTTGTGCATGTCACAGAGGAATCCCCAATATTGCCAATGAAATCTTTTCTATACCTAGATAAGTTTAATGGAAAGTTTTGGCTGAAAAATGGCTGGCGTTAAAAGGTTAACCCTTTCACCGCCATCCATCTTTGAGCCAACATTTTCCATCAAACTTACTTGGCTGCAGAAAATGTTTCGTCTGCAATATGGTGGGATTTCTCTGTGACACGTTTAGAATGGGGTCAATCCTTACTGCCGAAATTTAGGAACACAATATAATAGAATAATAGACCCTGAGTTTCAATTTGAGTAAATACGCTTTCCGACTCTGGTGTGTTCATGTTAAGCGTAGTTTTAATGGCATGGGTGATAAATCATTATGGTGCAAAAATGCGACCTTGGCGGCGAAAGGGTTTTAACATGTGCCAATAACTTGTGGTGAAGGATCATTGATTTAATTCAGTTACAATATTACCCACACTCAACACCACCACCCCTCTCACCTCTCGAAGATACGAGGGTTTTTGTCCTTAACTAGATCTGAATTTGGGACTGACGAGTTTTTTTATTCTATTCTCACAACCTCATTTACCCCAGATAGAAAGTCGTTAGAGATACAAGCTTTTGGTGGAAGGCGGCGGGGAAAATTAGAGAGCTGACTATGTATCTAACTCAAAATTCGACATACGAGGTTTTTGAATTTCACCGATGCTATGGATGTTTGCAAATGTGTGCACTGTCTAATAGTGGAGCATGACAGCTTCCAACTTGTTGTAGTGTTACAATTCTGGATGTTTGCTGATAGCTGGTAGTACAGTGGAACCTCCCTTATAAGACCTTCAAAAATCATCCAAAATGAGGTCTTATAAGGGAGGGGATCTAATAAGGGAAGTAGCTTCAATACTTACAAAGAAGGGCAATGTCTCAGAGAAAGGTCTTATGTGGGAGGGAGTCTTGGATGGAAGTTCAGTTTAACGTCGCGTATCGGCTTTCGCCATGTACGACGGGCTGAACAAACCAACCAGGGTATAAACAAAAATTGATGTTCCTGAATCACTGTCTTAGCCAAAAGGCCGAGAAGCGATCAGTATTGGGAGGGAGTCTTGTAATGGGAGGTCTTATATATAAGACCTTCAAAAATCATTCAAAATGAGGTCTTAATTGGGAGGGGTCTTATAAGGGAGGTAACTTCAATGCTTACAAAGAAGGGCAATGTCTCAGAGAAGTAGGTCTTATGTGGGAGGGAGTCTTGTAATGGGAGGTCTTACATATAAGACCTTCAAAAATCATCCCAAATGAGGTCTTATAAGGGAGGGGTCTTATAAGGGAGGTAACTTCAATGCATACAAAGAAGGGCAATGTCTCAGAGAAGTAGGTCTTATGTGGGAGGGAGTCTTGTAATGGGAGGTCTTACATATAAGACCTTCAAAAATCATCCCAAATGAGGTCTTATAAGGGAGGGGTCTTATAAGGGAGGGGTCTTATAAGGGAGGGGTCTTATAAGGGAGGGGTCTTATAAGGGAGGGGTCTTATAAGGGAGGGGTCTTATAAGGGAGGGGTCTTATAAGGGAGGGGTCTTATAAGGGAGGTAACTTCAATACATACAAAGAAGGGCAATGTCTCAGAGAAGTAGGTCTTATGTGGGAGGGAGTCTTGTAATGGGAGGTCTTATAAGGGAGGTTCCACTGTAGTAGTAGTAGTAGTAGTAGTAGTAGTAGTTGTGGAATGATTGTTTTGTAGTTTTGTCTTAAGCTGGAGACAGACTATGCGACTGCCTCATATGACTCGATCAAGTTGACCAAATTTTGTTTCCCGCACAGAAGAGGTCACAAGCCATCAGACTCGATCAGTGAAATTTAGAACCCGCCCTATTCGGCCCTGTCACCTGACACTGGGCCCGACTGAGTCAGACTGATCGAGAATGATGGTATGCAAATGTGGTGAAACGTCACGACCTGATCGAGTCACATGAGGCAGTCACATAGTCTGTCGCCAGCTTTAGAGGTGATGGGTTCTCTTCTTTTTTTCCGATTTTTGTTTTGTTTCTGTGGGAGGCCTGATGCTTGAAGAATGTGGAAGGTTTAACCCCTTGACTGCCGTGTAACGTATCACGTACTGACTTGATGACATCACTCATGACGTCATCGGATGGAGAGCAATAACTCTGATATACCGCTTTTTGCTGTAACGCAATCAAGAGAGTTATACCCCCAGACCATTTTGCCAGATTTGCTCTATCAGTTGTCGTTTTGTTGCATGATTTGTGCAATGGGTTTTTTCTTTAAATTTTCTCAGTCAACTGGGGCTAAAAGGATTTATTTTTAACCCTTTCACCGCCAGCCATTTTTCAGCAAAACATTTCCATGAAACTTACTTGGGTAGAGAACAAAAATCTGTCTGTAATATTGGGGATTCCTCTGTGACATATTTAAAGTAAGGCTTATCCCCACCTCCCAAAATTAAGAGAACAGGATCTTCGGATAACAGACCCTGATTTGATGCCTTTTAGTGACATGGGTGCTAAATCCTTGTGGTGCAAAAATGCGACGTTGGCGGTGAAAGTGTTAAGCAATTCGCTATTCCAATAGCTACTGATTTCTGACCAACATATTTCTTTAGCTTGACGTTGAATGTTCTTTCTTGTGAAATTTCTCACTTTAAAAATATGACGTTTTGATCTTTCTTTGATGGAGCTAAAAATGCTGATGAGTTTATTTGGGATTGGTGATGTTCGTTAGCTAACTGTTTGTCAGTCATTGTGGAATTTAAACATTGCTTTGGAATGTTTTCGCTAAAATATTTTAATTCCGATATTCTTCTAGAACTTATATTTTAAATCTTTGATTTGGACATAATTTCTGTAAGAATTTGTTGTTGTTTTTACTTGAAAACTGTTTTGACGATGAACCTTTTTCTCTAAAACTAAAAGTGTGTTGAGCTGGATATTCTTTTAGAAGATTATTTTAGAAGTTTCTTTTGAAAACTGAGTTGGATGTTCTTTATTGTTTAGAAGTTTCATTAGAAAACTGAGTTGGGTATTCTTTATTGTTTAGAAGTTTCATTTGAAAACTGAGTTAGATATTCTTTATTTCATAACTTTTTTTTCATGAAAAGTTTGTTTTAGAATGGTTTTCTTTGAAAAAGACTGATTATCTCTGTCTCTACCATATTATGATTTTTTTAAAATAAAGTTTGTTTCTTCTGATTATTAACACAGTTTATTATTCTCATTATTCTGAAATAGCGCACACAATTCTGATTCAATTACGGCAATCACTCCTAAAAAAATGTCTCCTGTTATAGCAGATTTTTTTTATTCACCCCCCCCCCCCCCCTTACCCTTAGGCCGGGTTCACATTAGATGCGTAAGTTCCATACGGAAAACCCTAAATAAGTGGAAGAAAGAAGGATACAAGTTTACGCATATAGGGGAAATTCGGACACGTGCGCAAATCTTTTCCCTTCTTTGTTTCACTTATGTATGGATTGCGCACAGGTTTCCGCAGGGAATATCCGCCTTTGTGTGTACACAGCCTTATTCTTTCTGTTCTCCCTCATCTCCCTTCCGCCCCTCACCGATTCTCCAGGACCTAAGTTTTACTGGCGCCATGGTTAAGGCGTCCCAAACAACCAAAGGAGCGACGTCGCACGCGGCTCAAAGCCGCTCAGGCGTTCACAAAACCAGCAAGCGTCTCCCTCGCAGACCTCCGGAGTTGCACTTCCTTATACAGAGATGGCGCCGGCGCCGATCGAAAAAGGTTTGTTGGGCATTTTGGTAGCCGGACTGTTCCGGAAGAAACTGCAAGTGAACGTTGAATTAAAACTTTCACAGAATTATGAAAAGAGAATCTGTGTAGAAGGACATTTGGGAGTTTGAAATTTGAGAGCACCGTCGTTACGTTACGCCGGTTGCCTGTGTGTGTATCTTTTGTGTGGATCTAACCCATCTTATGTCCTTGTACCCTTAACCATTATCCAACGCCCCCCACCCCCTCCACCCCTTCTTCTCCTGCCAACAATTGAGGAGATCATTGGGCAGCTATTCATAATCTCAAATTTTCTTTTTTTAAAATCTTTCTTTCCAGTATCTGTCTCTTTTCTCTTCACCCTTCTCTCCCTCTCTCTCTCTCTCTCTCTCTCTCTCTCTCTCTCTCTCTCTCTCTCTCTCTCTCTCTCTCTCTTTCTCTCTCTCTCTCTCTCTCTCTTCTCTCTCTCTCTCTCTCTACTCTCTCTCTCCCTCTCTCTCTCTTTCTCCCACCACCTCACTCTTCTCCACTCTTATCTCTCTATCACTGAGATCCTGCCTTTCTCTTTCTCGTCTCTCTCTCTCTCTCTCTGCCCCCATCCCCACTTATGTCTTTCTCTGACACTCTCTCTCTTTTATCTTTGTCTTTCTCTGTTTCTCTCTCTCTAAAAAATGTTTCAAATGTTTTTCTCTCTCTCTCTCTCTCTCTCTCTCTCTCTCTCTCTCTCTCTCTCTCTCTCTCTCTCTCTCTCTCTCTTTCTTCTCCCCCACCCCACTTATCTATTTCTCTGACACTCTCTCTCTCTGTCTTTGTCTTTCTCTGTTTCTCTCTAAAAACAATTATATGGTTGACACATTGATTTGGTTCCTGCAGGATGATTGGATAGTTTGTGGAACATTGCCAGTGGGGTTATTTTGTAAAAGAAACATGGGGGGGTTGGAAAGGAGGAAGAGGGGTGGGGGGTCCGGAAAGAAGAAATGAGGTGGTTTGGGCCAAGTGTGTATGTGTGTGTGTGTATGAGTCAAGTCAAGTCAAAAGTCAAAAATACTTTATTATCACGTTAGGTGAAATGACAGTGTGGTCTCGTACAAGCACAATACAAGCAAGGAAACACATTTGCATGCATTAAAAATGGAAACAAAACTAAGGAAAAATGGACCCCCAAAAATTTTTGGCTTGGAGTCAAAACGGACTATCTTTAGATAGTCCATTGATATATATTATTGAACTTATTACGAAAACTAATAAACTTGCATAAAAAAAAGACTGCTAAAATATGAAAAGCTAAACCCCCTTTATATATTTCTGCAGTCATTGTTTGATACAAGTTATTAGTTTTAGTAATAAATCCAATAATACGTCAATGGACTATCTAAAGATAGTCTGTTTTGACTCCAAGCCATCGAAATCATGCTTCGCAAGAAGTTGGACATTAGTCAGTGTGTGTATTCTGTCGTGTCAGAAATTGGTGAATATCGGCATCAAATGTTTCTGTTCTCATTCTTACTCTGTCGCTTTTTGTGTGCTTTTAGTTTTCCTCCCTCTCTTTCTGTCAGTCTCTGTCTCTCACTAACCGTCTCTGTCTCTGTCTCATTTCATTGTGTGGCTAAATATCTCCACTTCTCTCTCATTCTCTTTTTCTCCCTGTTGTTCCTTCTTTTATTTCGTCTGCCGTGATTACGAAAATGCTTCATGGATTGATTACGCCCCTTTGCTATGAAGGCTGTAGCTACTTGCAGTCAACATGTTTGAAATGTGGAATTTGAATCTCTTCATGTCTTTATGTTTGTGTTTGTCTTTCTCTCTGTCTGTCTCTCCTCCTCATCTACTTGCTCTCTCTGTCTCTCATTTCTCTCTATGACGCAGGTCTCAGCTCTGCTGGGCTGGGCATGTTGTTAGAATGTCTGATGAGTGCCTCCCAAAACGCATCCTCTAGGGAGAACTCCGGTTTGGTGCACGTAACCATGGAGGGCAAAAGAAACGGTTCAAGGACACCCTCAAAGTGTCCCTGAAGGACTTTGACATCAACATTTCCTCCTGGGAAACTTTGGCCCCAAACCGACCAGCATGGCGTGGTGCAGTCACCAAGGGAGCTGCCGAGTTCGAGGCTCACCGAATCGAGACAGCCCAGGCACGTCGAGAAGTGCAGAAAACAATTGCACGAGCAGCAGCAATTCTCCAACTCCAACAGATCCCCTCAACTCTCTTTCCTGTCCCCACTGTCACAAAACCTTCAAGGCCCGCATCAGACTCATCAGTCATCTTCGTACCCACCCCACATCCTGAACCCTTTGACATTGGAACTGTTGACGGATGGTATTCATCCCTTGGGACGGACGAACATCATCATGACACAGGGTTGGCCCAAACTATTAGCCTAGTCAGTGGCTAGCAGAAAAATCTGTGGGCGAGTAGATTTCAAAAGTCACTAGCCCAATAGGCAATGAAACTTTTAGTACTGCACGGCCCTGGGTTTTTTGGGTCACCGAGTCTCCCCACACCATCTCTCCCTTCCATGTAACCAACTATCAAAGCAAGCAAGCTCAGCTGTCTGCTAAAATAACAACATGCCAGCACCGGTACTGAAAAGAAAGGAAAGGCAGCCTCCTCAATCTCCTCCCCATTTTCTCTCCCCCCCACCTCTCCTGGAATCGTTTCTCTTCCTCAAGTTACTCGCCCGGAGTGAAATTATTAAAGTTTGGCCAGCCCCCGGCAACATTTGGAATCTTAGTGGTCTTAACTGCGAGTTGTTTACACAATAGATAGTCGTTTACACAGGTGCATGCTGCAAGTATGCGCATCATTGCTGTGACATAATGCTTTGGGGGACTCTTTCTCAAGTTCTATCCGTCTGTTCTCTCTCTCTCTCTCTCTCTCTCTCTCTCTCTCTCTCTCTCTCTCTCTCTCTCTCTCTCTCTCTCTCTCTCTCTCTCCTCTCTCCCTCTCTCTCTTTCTCTCTCTCTTTGCTTGTTTATTTATTGATAATCCGCTTATTTACGCGTTGACACATACACCCTTCCTTAAATGGGGCGATGCCTTTTCTGGAATAAAATATTGTCATTCTCTCTCTCTCTCTCTCTCTCTCTAGACTCTCTCTGCTTGTTTATTTATTGATAATCCGCTTCTTTACACGTTGACACCCACCCACCCCTTCCTAATGGGGCGATGCCTTTTCTGGAATAAAATATTGTCATTCTCTCTGTCTCTCTCTCTCTCTCTTGCTCTCTCTCTCTATCTCTCTCTCTCTCTCTCTCTCTCTCTCTCTCTCTCTCACACACCCTTCCAAATGGGGCGATGCCTTTTCGGGAATAAAACATTGTCATTCTCTCTCTCTCTCTCTCTCCTCTCTCTCTCTCTCTCTCTCTCTCTCTCTCTCTCTCTCTCTCTCTCTCTCTCTCTCTCAAACCTGTCATTGTCATTATCTCTCTCTCTCTCTCTCTCTCTCTCTCTCTCTCTCTCTCTCTCTCTCTCTCTCTCTCTCTCTCTCTCTCTCTCTCTCTCTCTCTCTCTCATAGTAACGGGGCGATGCCTTTTCTGGAATAAGACATTGTCATTGTCTCTCTCCTTGCAGCCTCATTTTTCTCTCTGTTCTCACAGCCTGTGACCAAGTCGACCGGTGAAGGTCAGCCGTCCAGCCCAAATCAGAGTCCCAGTCGGGAACAGCAGGAGAGGTTTTTGTCTACAGGGCGGACGGGCCGACGCAACGCGATGTCCGACCCTTTGAACCCAGGATTGTGTAACGTCAGCACCGCCGGTTTGCCCTTGGATCTGGGCAGGCTGGGGTTTGCTGGTGAGCACCCTGTTTTTCACCCCTTATTATGGGGCCCCCCCCCCCATAATTTTACACCAAATTCAGATGTTGTAACGTTTCTTACTACAGACAAACCTCTATTTTAAGACTTCCAAAATGTCCGGAAAAATCGGTCGTAAATTGGAGGGGTCGTATGACGGAGGTTTTCACTGGCAGCCGTAGAAAGAAAAAGTTCAGCACAGTTCATACTCTCTTCTTCATGCACACATACAATGACATATTAAAACTGGATTTGGGTCTTTCCAACTCCATAGGATTGTGCAATCGATATTACAGTTTCACTTTGCCGACTTCTTTTAATCACCTCCACTCTCGTCCAAAGTCAGTGGTTTTCTTTTTCAAAGTCAGTGGTTTTCGTGCTTTTCCTACGCTCTCCGCCATCTTTTCTACAACAAGGGAAGCGACTCCGCTTTCAGGCCCTTGACCGTGGTTGTTTCCCTTTGCTCGAAGTCTATGCAGACGACAACAACGGTCGTAAAAACCAACAAAATGGCGGTCGTAAGTCGCGTTTTAGAGGAAGTCGTTTAAGAGAGGTCGTTTACATAGTAAAATGCATCTGTGCCAACAAATCCGGTCTCAAATGAGAGGTGGTCGCTTAACAGAGGGTCGTAAAATAGGGGTTTGTCTGTATACTATTCGTCATATTATCTGGGGGCCAACGTTACGTAGCGTGTCAGCGCAAATCGGCAAAAACGGAACTAAGAAACACCTCTTTTGCCGACGTTTGTCGAAAACGTTTTGTGGCTGCTATCGAGGTAGCAAGCGACAAACTATTTGAAGGATCATGGGAAATATCAATACTTCCGGCTTTTTTTTTAATATATCTCGCGTGACGAGACTTTAACTTTAAAAATGGAAGACCAAAACAACAAGCTTGCCACAGCAAATATTCTTTAGTCTATCGTGAAAAAAATACAGGATTTTAGCAAATTAAACAAACGCAAGTGTTTTTGGAGTGCTCTTTCTTAATTTTTCACCATGTTAGATGGCATAATATAGTGCAAATTTAATTTTCTGCAGACAAATAGACGTGGGTGAAATGTAAAACTTTGTACAAACTGACAGAGAGGTATGATTGTTCTCCCTTATGATAGCAACCCTTTTCTCTCTCCCAAAAATGAAGAGCGAGCTTAAAGAGTTATCTGACCTTAGCAAACGTTTAGGGTGTTTCTTAGGCCCCGTTTGGCGTAAGCGTTATTCACGCGGCGACCCTTATCTAGAGAAACTCGACCCAGGTGCAGAGGTCTCAGTCTGGGGAAAAAAGTATTTGGTATTAGGTACTTTATAGCCACAGAGGCGTTTCTGTGAAATTCGGGTTGCTCCCACCTGGAGAGCGCGCCGTCTGTCTGTCTGTCTGTCAGTGTGTCATTGATGCGTATCTGTTCGTCAGTCGTTTCTGAGTATGACGTCCAGATAGTTCTACTGCTGCTGCTGCTCCTCATTCTACTTCAGTTGCTGCTGTGATGATGGTCAGGATTCTGATGATGTTGCAGGGGTTGCGCTAACGCATTTTCTTGCGTATTTGACGCATTTAAAAAATTGCTGACGCATTTTTACGGCGTTTACTCGTAACCCGTACGCAAAATGACGTCCGCTCAAAATCGCATCTGAGTCTAGATGGTGAATCAGACTTTAGAAGTCCTACGGTCCCTACACGTAGAGTGGTTCTGCTACACCAAACATTGGAACAGACTATAGAAAAGTGCCACTGCTTTCAGAGGAGGTAGGCCTAAGTATCCCATCCTTTCTCTTTCATTAGTTATCCAGATTCCGTCCAGTACTGCTGTGACGTAGGCGCAGTGCAGTGTGGCGGGAAAATCACTGTAAGCGCATTGTCTGACTCCACCCCCCACCCCATCTCCCCACCCCCTTCCAGCCTTTCCTTCCTTTCATGGTGCTTGGCCACTGGATATCCAGATTCCAGTCAATTAACTGTGACGTAAATGAAACATTTGGCGCGAAATGAGCGCGTTGTTGCACAATTGCCAGACTTCTGTCTTTGAAAATGACTGGTTAGTGAATCAAAATGCATGTTTTTGTTGCTAGTCTTGTTTTCATTGTTTTTAGCTTAGATTTATCATTTTCTTCTTTGACGCGATTTTTTGCTTCCCTTACGGATTTTTTGGCCGACGTCGCATAAGCAAAACGCGTTTTCAAAAACATTAGTGCGACCCCTGTGTTGACAAGATGATGAAGATGATGTAAATGACAATGATGATGAAAATGACAATGATGATGTTGACAAAGATGATGATGATGACAGATGATGACGATGAATATGATGATGATGATGTAAATGACAATGAAGATGATGAATATGAAGATGATGTAAATGACAATGATGATGACAATGATGATGATGAATACGATGATGAAGATGATGTAAATGACAATGATGAAAATGACAATGATGACATTGACAAAGATGATGATGATGACAGATGATGACGATGAATATGAAGATGATGTAAATGATGATGATGATGAAAATAACAATGATGATGTTGACAAAGATGATGATGATGATAAAGATGATGACGAAGAATATGATGATGAAGATGATGAAAATGACAATGATGACGTTGACAAAGATGATGATGATGACAAAGATGATGACGATGAAGATGATGAAAATGACAATGATGACGTTCACAAAGATGATGATGATGATGAAGATGATGTAAGTGACAATGATGATGATGATGACAAAGATGATGATGATGAAAATGATGATGATGAAGATAGTAACATAATGATAAGATTAGGAGGAGGGGGGGATTATTATAGCGAAATTGAAACACAAATTTTTGTAGCTTTTTATTATTTTAAATCTCCAGAATCGAATCTCCCAACACCAGAAATCCCAAAGGAAAGCAGTTCAGCCGATCTGCCCAAACCAGCGACAGACACGGAAGGCTGTTCCACCAATTTGCCATCCTCCCATGCCAAGCAACACAACACCACTGGATCCTAGCACAGTTTCCCTTATTGGGCACCAATCTGCCATCCTCCCATGCCAAGCAACACAACACCACGGGATCCTAGCACAGTTTCCCTTATTGGGCACCAATCTGCCATCCTCCTATGCCAAGCAACACAACACCACGGGATCCTAGCATAACATAGTCTCCGTTATTCAGCACTAATTTTATTCAGCACTGTTTTTTTTGTTTTTTCCCCTCTCCCCTTCCCTACTACAAGACTTCCATATTTGGTTCAACCCTTTCACCGCTAAAGTCGCATTTTAGCACCACAGTGATTTAACACCTATGTCACTAAAAGGCATCAAATTGGGGTCTGTTATCCAAAGACCCTATTGTCTTAGTTTTGGGAAGTAAGGACAGACCTTATTTTATATATATGTCACCGAAGAATCCCCAATACTGCAGATGGGTTTTGTTCTCTACCCAGCTAAAATTTAATGGAAATATTTGGCTGAAATATGGCTGGCGGTGAAAGGGTTGCAAACTTATTGATCAAAACTTGAAAATATGACATTTACACACACACACACACGCACGCATGCGCGCACGCACGCACAAGCATATAAAAAGGGCATCAAGTGAAGACTTGCAAGGGTTTTTTTCTTGTTTTTTTTTAACTAGTGACTGCCGGGGGTCACCCAGAGTCATAAAGAAAAAGAATCGCCCGCTCGTTGGATTACATTTTTTTTTCTTTCAAAATTACTGTTTTTTGTTTCAGAAATTACAAATTTGCATAATAGGGGTAAACAGATCTGGAACGCAGAAGACGGAAGTATTTTGCATGAATCATGACTCACAGACATCGTCATAATCGCATCGCTTTGTGATCGGATCGTACGTTGTGTAGCAGGCCCTCTAGGCTTTTTACACGGGCATGTAAATGGCGTACGTCTTTCGGATCAGATGATAAACCGAGGTCCCGTGTGCCCATGCACTTAGCACACGTTAAACCCAGTGGCAACGAAAAAGTTGTCATTTGGTCAAAATTCACCCCCCCACCTCCCCACTTTCCTTCCTCATCAGTCACACAAAAATCGCATGCAAAAAATAAAAAAATTGTGTGGCGCGCCTCTGGCTGCGATGCACTCTCCAGGTGGGAGCAACCCGAATTTAACAGAAATGCCTCTGTGACTATAAGTACACTACTCCTTTCCGTTGTTTTTGTGTCACGAGTGAATTTTTTCTGTATGGCGGCTAGTCTAACTAGTTCAGTGGTGTTAGCTCCCAAGCACAGCTGAGAACTATTGGTTTTTTTCTTGTTTTGAAAGTGAGCTGCTTGCATATTTGTGACCCCGCACCACGAAAGGGACATTAAGTGTCAAACTGACCATTCTGAGAAAATTATACATTTGAAAACTTCAGACAATTCTCTTTCTAATGATACAAGAACCATTATTGTATCTTTTTTCCGTTTCAGAATTATGGGCATTTAAAGTTCGTAGGGTGAGCATCGACCATTTTGAGAAAACACCGTCTAAAGTCTAGCCTAGCTGAAGAAAATGCATTGACCTACTCGTTTTAAAACACTTATAAGACCATTTAGAGACAATATTAAAGATTGTCCTTTATAAATATGAAATATAAGATGTCAGAGAACACGAAAATACCCGTAACTCAAAATTGACAAAAAATGAGATTTTTGACTTTGCAAGCCTGTTGTGAGAAACTAGCCCAGCGACTTAATGTCCCTTTCGTGGTGCTGGGCCATATTTATGTTCTAGTTGGTAAAATCATTTTTGCTGAGCCATAGGTGGCTGTAAACTTTAACTTTACATCGCAGAATGTTGCAATGTTTTTCGAGTCACACTCGCATGTTTTTAACTACTCTTGGCACTGTTCACTTTGCTATTTTGTTGCATAGATTCAGGGGTGCTAATTATTGGGAACATGCCGGAAATCCTGTGTTTGTGTTTTTGAGGGTGCCAAAACTCGCGGCTTCCAGTTTTTGGAGTTAAGAGCGGTACAGAAAATCTCTGTGATGAGACTTCATGAAAACATTGGAAGTTTTGTAATCAGTGATGCGAATTTTGTGATTTGGGGCGAACTTAGGCATATGGTGAATGTTCGTTTTCTGTCAGTGCCCCTTCTGTCCGGAACTCCCTTCTTCCCTGCTCAACAAAACTTTGGATGATTGTAAAGCTGAACTTGGCATATCTCTATTTTGTTCTTACTCGCTGGTTTTTTGTTGGAAGAAGTGTGTGTGACTGTGTTTGTGTGTGACTGTTGTTCGAGTGTAATTGCATGTGTTTGTGACTGTGTGTGTGTGTGTGCATGTGTGTCAGAGAACACAAGTGGACTAAATGTATTGGGTATTTGATAATCTATGCAGATGCAAACTTATAGAAAAAGCTGACAATGCTATCTAAATGAAAGAAAAAATGCAAGCGAATTGGCAAACACTTCTTTTTTCATGCTGAAACTTCTAACGTGTTTAAATGCAGTTTGGAACGACATTTACAATGTATGCTTACTCAGGTTTGTCCCCAAACTGCTTCAATGTTTTAATGCAAATAATTTTCAACAAAGGTCCATTTCAATTTTTGATATAAATTTTGTCAACACTTCCTGCTTCAACTTCTAATGCAATTTTTAAAGCAAAATTGAGCTGTATCTTTGAATGCAAATAATGTTCATACATTTTTCTTTTTGGCGTTATTTATAGATTTTTCTATGGCAGCTTTGCCTCCCGATTCCCTCCGTAAAAAAATGTGCAGACATTTTCACTGCTTATTATTTTTAAAGTGATTAGATGCAAATACTGGTTGAAACTCACGAGAGACAGAGAGACAGTGAATTGACAAACAAAAAAAATCAGGCAAATTATTTTCTCTGTCTTGCGTTTGTGTGAATAGTTTGTAGCTAATCGATGATGATGTTGGTGAGAAAATGTATTGAAAGACTGCTGCATGCAAACATTCCGTTTAAGTCACGGCATTGGTGCCAACAGATAGGCTTACTTTTTTCTTAATTCTTGGGAGTTTGATTCCAAAGATGCGCGCTTTATTTTGTTCATGTTCAAAGTTGTCCTCTTCTTCTTTTTGTGTTTTGTTATGTGTGACAGAATTTTAAGGATGTTGTGTTTTGGGGTCATGTGTGGTTTATTCAATTAACCCTCCGAGACCCCCCAAGACATTTGAACCTCCAAAAAACGGTCGTTGTCTGGTTCGCGTAACGCCCGATCGCGCCCGCTGAACAGCAGGTCTAGTAGTTTCACTTTCACTTTTGCCCTACCCACAATGCAATATACTAAGTTAGTGCTTCCTTTACCTGAGTCTCATTGATCCGTTTCTGGCTTTTACAGCAAGGGAAAGCAGCCACTAGTCTTTTTTAACGGATTTTTCAAAGTGACACAATTTTTTTTTTCTTTCCACGTGACATGCGCAGTATTGACTCGGCGCGATGCTCGGAGTGCCATGATGGATTTGTTTCCCTAATTCATGGTTTGTTGTGTGACAGTGTGTTAGCTTTCGAATGCAAATATCATCATTGCTATTCAATATGCATCTTTCAGAAATGAAATGTGAGTTAGACTTTATTCTGGGTGATTTTTTGAATGAAAAGATTTGCTGTGACGTTCGGAGTTAATTCCCTTCTCTCTGGGGACTGGGATCGATTCTCGGTTTGAATGGTTGGGAGTCATTGGGTTAGCACCATGGACAAATACATTTGCCCAGTACAACACTCTACACTCCCACCAATTGCAAAGACATTCACCGCCAAGCACCCTGCCATGTTTAAAAAAAAAAAATCTTTTGTCACCGTTTCTGCTGTTAACTCTTTCGCCGCCAGCCATTTTTGGCTGTCAAACTTGCCAGGGTTTTGAAAAGTTGGTGTCTGAAACACTGCGAAATACCTCTTGTGACATGTCTCAAAAATAAGGCCTTTCCTTGTTATCTCCTAAAGTTAACAACATATAGTCATTGGATAATGATGAAATTCTGCTTAACGTCCCCCCGGTCCGGAACAGACACATATGGGACATCAGTAGATATAAAGATGGTGGGAACGATCCTGGAGGCAATGCCCGAAGGCAGTGCAACACCAGTTATTATTACAGACCTGTTTACCCCCTACACAAGTCTTGAGTAGTCTGGATACCTGAAATGAGTAGTTTTGGTGTGAAATGAGTAGTCCTCTTCATTAAACCATCAAATAATGTTCACTGAAAATGAGTAATTAGAGCATTATTTTCAATTTTGAAGAGTAGTAGAGGTCCAAATTAAGTAGAACACTACTCGAAAAGAGTAGAGTGAACAGGTCTGAGTTAAGTCCCAAATTGTTTAACAATGCAGATGTGTATACCATATGTTAACCCTTTCAGCGCCAATGTCGACTTTTGTCACCACATTGGTTTTACACCCATGTCACTAGAGGGCATCAGGTCAGAGCCTGTTGTCTGGAGACCCTGTTGTCTTGATTTGGGGAGGTGGGGATGGGCCTGATGTTACATATGTCACAGAGGAATTCTCAATATTGCAGAGAATTTTTTTTCTCTACCCAGTTAGGTTTAAGGGTATTTTTTGGCCGAAAAATGGCTGGCGGTGAAAGGGTTAAATAAGTCATTGGATAACAGATCCTAATTTGGTGCAGGCCTTTCAGTGACAAGGGTGTTCAATCAGTGTGGTGCAGAAATGCGACACTGGCGGTGAAAGGGTTAAATAAGTCATTGGATAACAGATCCTAATTTGGTGCAGACCTTTCAGTGACAAGGGTGTTCAATCAGTGTGGTGCAGAAATGCGACACTGGCGGTGAAAGGGTTAAAACAGTGCATGCACACTCGAGAAAAAAATAGCCACTTCCCAGTTGAGATGTAATGGACATCGAAGAACGTCAAAACATCAGGCATGAAAGAATTCCGCTTTTCGCGGAAAATCCGCCGAATTTTTTCAAAACTTCCGCAGAAAAAAAAATCTGCTGAATTTTGTTTTTTCAAAAAATGTTTGTATGGCTGGTACCCACGTGTCGTCATATCCGGCCACAAGGAGTGCCATATTATGGGAGACCGCCATCTTAGTCCTTACCTTTGTTTAAAAAATGCTAGATCGATGCTGCGTATTTGGCTGTTCCAATTCGAAACATCTAAATTGTATTTATAACATCTGGATGTTTTCTTTACACATTTAAATAACATTTTCACTTTGTTTACACACAAATAAGGACTAAGATGGCGACACTTCCGTTGGAAGGGTCGAGATGCGCATGCAGGTGGGTTGGAGCCATAGAAGTAAAGGACCGATCTTGCCGTATTCTTATATCTACAAGTCTCTATTTGGCGATTCTCAAACTGGTTAACCGGAAGTCGCTTTAGCTCACTCGCTTCATTTGTGCGAAGGAAGGCGAAATGAGTAGCTCCCGCTCAACAAAAGTAGCGATGTTAGCTGAAAATGTGGATGGAAGGATATTTGTGCCGACCAAATTTTTGGAATAGATTAGCCACCCTCCCCGCTGAACAAAACTTCTGACGTTAGTTAGCTGAAAATTCGGCTGGAAAAAAAATGTTGGGAACGTTCTCCCACCCCCGCCCAACAAAACTTTAGATGTTAGGTGAAAATCGGGGTGGAAGGATTTCTCGGCTGCAAAAATCTCATTCTTTCATGCCTGAAAGATGTTTGTGCCGGAACAAATTTTTTGGGGAACGTTCTGCCTCCCTGATGTTAGGTGAAAATCCGGGTTTCTCGGCTGAAAAAATCTCCTCTTTTTGGGGGAACAGTAAGTTTCATGACAAAATTTGTTTTCCTCTTTTTTGATCTGTCCCCACTTTCATGCCTGAAACATACATGACGTTACCGACTAGAAGAGTTAAAGAAGGAAAATGTTGCTTCTGTTGTGGGCTTACCCCATGAACCATCTCCCCCTCAATAGCTTTAGTTTTCCCTTTATTGATCTGGGACGGTATTCACGTTGAGATAGTATGAGACTTAGCATCATGCTAACTTAGAAGCTCTTCCAAAAGTCCTATTAAATTCTACAGGACATTGGAAGAGCTTCTAAGTTAGCATCATACTAAGTCTCATGCTATCTCAACGTGAATACAGGCCCTGGACTCTTACTGATCTGGGTCGAGTTTCACAAGGGCTAACGTTTCGTTGTGCTCGCTCAAATCGGCAAAAACGGTCTAAGAAACACCCTTCGTTTGCCGATTGTTCGCATGGCGTTTTGCTCTCAGTCGAAGGGTGACAAGCGGCAAACTATCTGGAACTAGTAGGGGGTGAATACGGTTCTTGTTGTTGATTGGTCCATTACAGTTTGTTTAAAAAAAAAAAAAAAATTGACCACTCGGACAAGAGCTTGTAATATTCTTCCGCAAACGCTTTCTAAAGTGTTTCTTAGGCCCCGTTTGGCGTAAGCGTTATTCGCGCGGCGACCGTTATCTAGAGAAACTCGCCCCATGACTCGATAAATAGAGCGGAATGGCTGAGATTTCCAGCACTGTCTGGAATGATGTGCTATAGGGTGCAATGAGGGAAGTGTCATGTTATGAATTGTACTATCTTTTTAATGGCATTTGAAGAAACGAAGACTGCTGGGTTCAATGCAATTCACAACAAATTAAAATAGAGTTGAAATTAAAACCCAAAATAAAAGGTTTAGTAACAAAAAACACAGAGCAAAACAAATCAAATTTTTATTAAACCTTTTATTTTGGGTTTTAATTTCGACTGTTTTAATTTGTTGTATATTTTTTATGTTTTCAGGTTTTGTACGTTGTTAAGAATCATTGATTTGTGTCTTGCTATATGTGGTTGAACTTTACGCGGTGACAGTCCTGAGATATCCACAGCTCTTGATGGGACTTTTATAGACTAACTAACTAACGTTCCTCTTATGATTTTAAATACGTAATTCTACTCGCTAAGAAATGAGAGCTCCCCCCGCGGGCTTCCACCTTGTCGTGGTGGGGGAGCTTTAATCTAAGAGTACTGCCCCTCATCCCCATGTTTCATTCTCTCCACCCTCATTTACAAATTTATGACATGCCAGCTGCTTTTTTTTGTTGTTCACTAGCTTTCACGCGCGAGACCATGCGCGTTTGAGTGGGCACATGTTGCCCACTCTGCAGTGCATATTTGCCTATAATTATGGCCTTTTTTAATATATTTTTGTTGTTACTAGGATGTGTTTGTTATCCTTTTTTACTGTTTTTTTAAAACCTGGATCTAATAAGTAGAGTAGAGTGGCTCAACGTTTCCAGCACTGTGTGAAATTATGAGCTATAGGGTACAATGATGAAGATGCCATGTCGTGAATTGTACTTTTTTTTCAGGTTTTGGGACGTTGTTAAGAATCGTTGTGTGTTTTGGTATGCGTGGTCGAACTTTACGCTGTGACAGTCCTGAGATAACCATAGCTGTTGACGGGACTATAACAGACTAACTAAGAAAGGAGAGAGAGAGAGAGAGCGAGCTTAGTTCCAGCATAAATGACTTATGACTGTTGCTCTCAAAAGATCTGCTGTAATACGGTTTTGTAAACATGTTCCAAGATGATTTTAACAAAATTTAAAATGTGAGCGTTGTATGGTGTAGCTCCCCGTGGGGATACCGGGGGGGTCTTTCATAAAATAGTTCCCCCACCTTCTGGAAGTTCTGTGCTTGTAACTTCCTCTAATCTGCCACTCTCTTTGACTCTGCCTTTTCCCTTTGCTTTCTATCATCTGCTATCTTTCTGACTTAGTGGCCCATTCTCCTGCCTTTTTTCCAAAAAATCTTCCAATTAACTTTTCTCCCTTGAGCTCCTCCGAAATTGGAATGTGTCGGCTGTACGCAGCGGGGAGACCAGTGGAAACTGAAAACCGGACTCATATGTACCTTACTCATTATGGCCATATGGCCTGGGAATGAAGAAGAGAAGTATGGTGTAGTGTGTGTGTAGAGCTAGTCTTACTTTGGAATCTCTCTGTGCGAACATTCTCTACATATTATATGTCTGTATGATTTTACAAAGAGTTACTTTTTTTTAATTTTGCATTTGCAAGCTTAACTATTTTTTAGTACGTTAGAATGCAAATCTGTTATGTTTGTTTTCCATTTGCAAGAATGAACATTTTAGTATGTTAAAATTAATAACTGATGGGTTTTTTCTGCTTTGCATTAGAAAAAAACCATTTGAATATGACTTGTATGAATATTTGAGTTATGCAAATGGCGTGTTGTCAGGAAACTAATTTTTTTGTAGTGTGTTAGCTTAGCAAATGCTCTTTTTCAAAGGATGTATGTAAATGTATACATTTTATGTAAATCATATGCAAATGATTCGATGTTTGGTGCATATGACCGTCTTCATTTTATGTAAATCATATGCAAATAACAACTCAATGTTTGGTGCATATGACTTCATTTTATGTAAATCATATGGAAATAATAACTTGATGTTTGATGCATATGACCGTTTTGCATTTCATGTAAATCATATGCAAATGATGACTCGATGTTTGGTGCATAATGTTGTTTAATTAACGTTAGTTTCCATGGTGCATAATCGTTATACTCAATGTTAGATTGTTGCCCGTCATGCATAAACAATAAAAATTGTTAATAATATTCAAAATATTCTCTTCCTTGCGTATGAATTATGTTGTTTTTGATAAGCTTTGCAATCTAACGCATTGTGCGTTTTGCTTGAATCATGTTTACCACTCTCAATCTCAGTCTGGTTATTTCAGTTTCATGACAATAACCCTAGGCTGATCCTAACCCTATCCCGTTCCAGAGAATGGCTGAATGTTCTGTTTCTAATTGAACATTTTCGATGCGAAAATCTGATTGGAGTGCGTGTGCGCATGCGTGCGTGTGTGTGTGTGTGTAAATTACGACTGTTCAGAATGACTTGCATGCTTCTAGTTCTTCAGTCCCATAATGCACACATACCAGCACAATTCTTCTTCGTTCGCTCAGACAGTTTTATGTCATAGGAGCGCAGATGCGTCATGCTGCCGTTATATGCGCCTAACTTGGAAATAGTTAGGCCCAGCATGTCCGGCTTCGGCTGGAGAAATTGTTGAAAGAATTTATAGAATAAAAGGCAGGAGAATGGACCAGGGCCTGTATTCACGTTGAGATAGCATGAGACTTAGCATCATGCTAACTTAGAAGCTCTTCCAATGTCCTATAGGATTTAACAGGTAAGGCAGAAAGATAGCAGATGACAGTAAGCAAACGGGAAAAGGCAGAGTCAAAGAAAGTGACAGATTAAAGGAAGTTACAAGCACAGAACTTCCAGTAGGTGGGGGAATTATGTGTACGAGCCCCCCCCCCCCCCCCCCCCCTACCTCCCGATGGGAGCACAATTCATTCAAATGGTTTGTGGTTGATTGTTTTCAAGCTGGGCCACCAGTAAAGAGGTAGAGCTGTATGATGATCAATTTTGCAGAGCGGTGGAACGCCGAGTTAACAGCTTCGTTTTTGGTTGATTGAATAAGAGTAGGGGAAGACGGGGTAAAAAGCGCATGGGCGGGTAAGAAGCCCACCCCAATTATCTCATGAAATGAAGCAAATTTCAGTCTCATTTTGCCCATGAGACGAGCGTTAATGTCTAGCATTCGTCTCATGGGGGCAACTTTAACTGAAACTGTCTATTTCATGAGATAATTGGGGTGGGCTTCTTACCCGCCCATGCGCTTTTTACCCCGTCTTCCCCTAGGACTCTTGGGTGACCCAGCGACCCACTGCATACCATTCAATCCAAACGCGATCCGATTGCGACGACGTCTGGGAGTCACGAGTCACGTGAAATACTTCAGTCTACTTGTTTTCGCTCACTATACTCAAAACGCAAATTAAATCAAATGTCTGATACAAAAATACTCAGATATGTCATCAAATTCGTGTACGGGGGGGACTGCATATCGCTGTCAGCATGCAATACAGACTTAACTACAAATTGGTCATCTTCGATGTGTTGGACTTACCAGTTGATCCAGACAAGCTGCATCATCTAACAAAGCTGTAAAACAACAATTTGCAAAGAAAAAACACCGATGGTGACGCTAAAGGAACAAAAAATGACGTTATGTGGCCTGAAATGACCAAAATATTGAGTTTTCCATTCCTCATGTGAAGTGACGTCATTCGACTTACGTCTGTATTGCATGCGGGCGGCGACATGTAGTGAAGAAAACGAGTAGGATTTCATCAGATTCAGTTAACATTATTGTGACTGACGCTGCCTCAGCCAATTCTCAGTGCAGGCCCGAGCCTGCCGCGGTACTACTCCTAGAAATTGAGTGGTTGTAAACAAACGCGTCTTACGAAGCTGAATGATGTCCTTTTGCGACCAAATTTTGGTTACTTACTGAAAAAAGGCTGTTTAATTCGCATATGTAATTTATAAGTTGATAGGAATAACGCTTTTTACATGCCGACTTGAAAAACGGGAACGATTCATTGTTTACATGCCCCCCCACACATGGCTGCATTCGACGACACCCCCTCCCACGACCAATAGACTCAGTCTCTTGACTTGTCGAAGCCACAGGCACACTGTCACTAGTTTCACAATCATCCTCACTACTTTCGTCGCTTTCAGAGTCAGAAAAAAACAAATTCTGGGTCCCTGTCGTCAGGTTCATCCAAGTCAAGCAGTTGAAGAATGTCCTCTCTCGTAAGACTTCGTTTATATGCCATTTTTCATCACTAATTGCTGTCAAATTGTACATCGAAACCAAGGGAATTCGAGAAACGGAATCGAACAAGGGAAACAACTCACAGAACAACCTGTTCTGTACTGGAAAATAACACAAGAGTTTTGTACCTTATACCGTGATCCTACTGTAGTCGCGACCCGTCCACACAGAATGCACTGCAGTTCCTACTGTAGGGGAAGACGGGGTAAAAAGCGCATGGGCGGGTAAGAAGCCCACCCCAATTATCTGATGACATAAAGAAAATTTCAGTCAAATTTGCCCATGAGACGAATGCTAAACATTAACGCTCGTCTCATGGGCAAAATGTGACTGAAATTTGCTTCATTTCATGAGATAATTGGGGTGGGCTTCTTACCCGCCCATGCGCTTTTTACCCCGTCTTCCCCTAGTTGCGACCCGTCACCAATGTGTTCAGACAGTAGAATTTCAGGAGAATCAAGCCTCACAAAGGTCACCATCGGGTCGTATGCAGTGTGGCAGCATCTTTAGTGCTGCACCACACGGGATTTGTTGGCCCCGTCACTTACTGCCTTTACGTTTTCCTGTCCCGGAAAGAGAGAGGACGTATCCTGGGCAGGGCATCTCCACTATGAACAAAGTTTTGCCTGGATTTTTTTTACTGTGGAGATACCGGGGGTCTTTTGTATCAATAGTTCTCCCACCTTCTGGAAGTTCTGTGCTTGTAACTTCCTCTAATCCGTCTCTCTTTGACTCTGCCTTTTCCTTTCTATCATCTACTATCTTTCTGACTTGTCAGCCCATTCTTCTGCCTTTTAAAAAGAAAAATCGTCCAAATTTTCTCCTTTGAGCTCCTCCGAAATCGGAATGTGTCCGGCTGAATGCAGCGGGGAGACCAGTAAAAACTGAAAACCGGACACATGTACCTTACCCCCTATGCCCTTATCGCTTAGGAACACAGAAACAGCCCGTATTTCCGGAATAGTAGCTTAGTATTTTGTTATGTGGAAGTCCTGGTCATAGCTCACTTGATTGAAAAAGAACAACATTCACTCCTCTTCAGAAAAGCAAAGTTTGCAAAACGTCAGCAAATTCTTCATATATAGTTTTAATGCCCTCATGCTTCACATTTGTAAATGGATTATTCATACACTGTCAACACTTCAAGCAAGGATTATTCATATCGTCGGTGAAATTCAAAAACTCGTATATCTCGATTTGGGGGGGGGGGGTTGAGTCAGCTCTCTCATTTTTCCCGCCACCTTCCACCAAAAGCTCGTATCTCTAACGACTTTCTATCTGGGGTAAATGTTGTGAAAATGGAAGAAAAACTCGTAAGTCCCAAATTCAGATCTACTTAAGGACAAAAACCTCGTATTTTCAAGTCTTAAACAAATTTTGTAAAGTAATTTTAACATATTGCAGGACTAAACTCGCAATGTCTTGAACAACATATTCATCATAGTTAATCAATTGTGGTCAATGCGGTTAATATTTTAAACCTTTTTCTCAAAACTACCAAAATTGAGATACAAGGTTTTTGAATTTATTTATTTATTTAGGAAACTTTTATAGCGCATTACCGTAACTCTTCTACTACCAAGTATTACTTAGACTGTTTACTGTTGCGCACCAAGTAATTTTTGCTGCTGCACTGATTTTCGCACACTCACTTTAAAAATTCATTAAAAAAATACTCGCTCGAATCATCACTAAATTTACCTGTGTCGATCTGCTGCTGCAAACCCAAGATCGTTTCAACACTTTCGATGCTCTTTTTGATTCGCCTAAGTTCAGATTCTGCCACTTTTTCCACAGTAAATGCTTCGTCGGCACTATCGCCATCTTGTAGAGGTTCACGCCAAAAGTTGTCAGTTTCCATCGTCGAAAACCACAAAATTTAGCCTACAAATGAAGATGGCGGAAGGTTGTGCTTTCCCTGAGTGAACTGCGCATGTCACGGAAGTAAAGGATGTGATGTCACTTGATATAAATAGCGCAAAGGGGGACACCGGGGTTTCCCTAGTATCTGGCGTCAAACCCGCCCATGGCTAGCAACGGTATACGGTAAACCGGCGGGTCAACCCGCCGACGGTAGTAGAAGAATTAAAGCTCATTACCGTAAAGCTCAATACGCTCAAAGCTCAATTTCACCACCTCAATCTTAGCTTGGGCTAGTCACAAATTTCGCTTGCACGCGGCCACAGAACACACGAGGTAAAGTCAAATCCTAAATGAGGGGCAGAAGTTTTCATCCCTGGACTTTGAAGCAAGTTTTGCCTGAAATGTGAACATGGTTGAAAGTCCTCCCCGTGGGGATGCCCGGGGGGGGGGGGGGGGGGGGGGGGGGGTCTTTCGTAAAAATAGTTCCCCCACCTTCTGGAAGTTCTGTGCTTGAAACTTCCTCTAATCTCTCTCTTTGACTCAGCCTTTTCCCTTTGCTTTCTGTCATCTACTATCTTTCTGCCTCATTGGCCCATTCTCCTGTCATTTTTCAAAAAATCTTCCAAATAATTTACCTCCTTTGAGCTCCTCCGAAATCAGAATGCGTCGGCTGTACGCAGCGGGGAGACCAGTGAAAAACTGAAAACCGGACACATACGTACCTTACCCATTATGGCCGTATGGCATGGGAATGCAGAAGAAGAAAGGAGTTCAGGCATGCTCCTGAAATCAGGATTAGAAAAGCTGATGGAAGGTCTTCAGGATCGGACATCTTGTCATCCGGAACCACAGTCTTATAAAATCAAACATTTCTGCCGAAATTGATGGCAGATTCAAACTAGATGATAGATTTGTTATTCTAACTCCTATCCCCCCACCCATCCTGTGTATTCACAGACAAACACCTTGGACATTATTTTGTTAATGCGGTCATCACCGCTTCAGGACTGGGAAGATTCAGAGAACATTAAAACGTGTCATTTACAAACAAACAAACAAACGACCCAAGAAAAATGTTACAAACTGAACAACATCCTGCAGGGTTCCCAGGGCTTTCAGCTATCCCCAAGTAAGGACCTTGTAAGGACCTGTAGGCCTAAGGATAATCTCCATCTTTTAGCCAATGATCTTGAAAGGAACACTTTCCCAGCATTGTAAACAATGTCTAAGCAGATAGAAAAACTATGGCTGACACAGATATACAGGTTTTCTCGCAAAACGACACCAGGATAAAGAACGAGATTTCAGTCCAATTTATCTTGACAATTCGCGGTGCATTGTTCGTCTGCTAAGCGGTCAGTTGAAACGGGAAGGTGGGGGAGGGGGGTAAGGTGGAGTAGGTGCTGAGCGATGTTTCTCAAGTGTAAAATCGCTGCTTCTGCAATCTATTTTGAGTATGGTCTTGCTGCTCAGGGCAGTTTTTGGCAGCTGTCAGGACTTGTAAGGACCTTGAAGCGAATGTAAGCACTAGTAAGGCCTTACTTGGAGATTTCAATTGGTCAAGACTTATAAGGACTGGTAAGGCCCCTATGAACCCTGTCCTGTATACACAGACAAACACCTTGGACATTATTTTGTTAATGCGGTCATCACCGCTTCAGGACTGGGAAGAATCAGAGAACATTAAAACGTGTCATTTACAAACAAACAAACAAACGACCAAAGAAAAATGTTACAAACTGAACAGAGTAATGTCAAGCAGGGTTAGTTTTTTCACACGTTTTATTGAACAAAACTGGAACAAAGCGTTCTAGCGGGGGCAAAAGAAAAGCAACACTCACACTCACACACTCACTCTCTCCAATTGCGGTATACTCGTGCCTCTGAACAAATATTTCCAATTTCCAAAATACGCCTTTCAAATAAAGAAAAGCTACAAATCCAGACAAAAACCAAAAGATACGAAAATAAACCTATACCAAAAATAAAAATGCAAAGATCTACACGTTTCAATTCAACTTTTGTTTCGATCCTTATAAAAATTAACCTGCTTTTGCAGTCAAAAGAATTTTTGCAATCAGTAGCCCAGCCATCAATTTTCAGTAGCATGGCAAATTTTTTCGTAGAATCCACAAACGACGGCAATCGATTTGTTCTCTTCCTGAGCCGAAATGCACTGCTTCTATGTTTCGCCGATTGAACCGTTGAACGTGTTGACGGCAATCATCTCTACCGCCATGATTCACAGAGAAGTCCGCATGGCAGAGGTTGCACTGCAGCGAGCATGGTTCGCACCGAGTCAACTTCTGACGATGCAAGGCCACTCCTCCGTGTAAGCTATTTTGAAAACTTGTGCGGCAGGCCGATGTTTTTCTAATTAGAACAAGATGGTGTGCCAGATGAGTTTCGTTTTCTGGTTTGGGTTCGTTTTTCTTCGTTTGAAACATCTCCCGAATCACTACTGCTGCTGGAGTCCGCCATGTTTTTCAGAGAAAAGTAATAAGAACGCATGCGCAGTCACTTTGATAAAAATGGAAGTGACTAGGTTATCGCGCGTGACACGGCGAAACAGACAAAACCGGGAACGGCATTATATACTTAAAGCAAAAATAAAATGCGGCGGCAATTTGTTTTTTTCCGTAGCAATGTTAAGGTTGCCGTAGCTCCGTAGCAAAGCCTTATTTTTCGTAGCTGCTACGGCCAAATCGTAGCAGTAGGCAGGTCTGCCCATGTCGCTAAAAGGCGTGAAAACGGGATCTGATATCCAGTGACCTTATGCTTTTAATTTTTGGAGATAAGTAAAGGCCTTATTTGATACATGTCATAGGGGGGGTGGGGGGGGTTGACAGTATTGCAGATGCCAACGTTACTTGACCTAGTTTGACAGAACTTTTTGGTTGAAAAGTGGCTGGCGGCGAAAGGGTTAAACTCACCCCCTCGCCTTGGCAAAAGGCTGTGTCGGACCAATTGACATAAGCTAGAACACCAAGGCTACATCAAAATGGTGCTATGTACTGCATAGTAAACACTTGAAAATAAATAGATGACCACTAGGACCAATAAAAGACACAAGGCGTTCAGGTAGTATTTGGTCCTTTAATGAAAGTCAATAACCAGACGTTTCGAAAACCATACGAAACGTCTGGTTATTGACTTTCATTAAAGGACCAAATACTACCTGAACACCTTGTGTCTTTTATGTGTCTACTGCATAGTAATGTGGGGGATTGTCTCTAGCCATGGCAAGCTCCTAGCATAACACCATCAGTCCAAAATCCTCCGAAGTCGGAGTGTGGCTGCCCACGTGGCGGGGTAATCAAACGGTCAGTCACACACGTAATGTTCTCATCCCTAGCTGGTGCATTTGTGCCTTGGGTGTTCAAGTGCTTCCGCTGTTAGGATAATCCCTGGAGTCTTTAAGCCAGGATACGACAACAAACTAACTCACCCCCATTTTCAGGTTAAATTTAATTTCACAAGTAATATCTCCAGCACGCAATCTCCCACCGTTCAAAATTAGCATGCGGCACGAAACATCTTACGCGAAAACCCCTCTCATTGCCAAAAAAACCAACACCTTCCCCCCACAAAAGAATGCTAAGATGCCTTCATTTATTTCAGAATCCCCAAAATCTGAAGGTGAAAATCTTAACCCCCCCCCCCTCAGTAATATCTCCAGCAAAAAATCTTTTACAAGCAAATCTCCCACCGTTCAAAATTAGCACACAGCATGAAACCCCTTATGCGAAAAAACCCTCTCATTGCAAAAAAACTCCAACACCTTCCGGCCACACAAGCTAAGGTCCCCGCGTAGCGTCATCTCCTCCTCTCTCCCTTCTGGGTTCGCTTCTTCTCCGTCTCCTTGCGTTGCTGCTGTTTGAGGCGCTGCGCCTCCCGGTCCTGCTTGTCCTTCTCCTTCTTCTTCTCGTGCTCCTGCCGCGACTGCTCCCGCTGAGCCTGCTGGGCCTGTCCGCAATAATATCAACATACAAAACATCGTATTTTTCTCTCCTTCTTCTTCTCGTGCTCCTGCCGCGACTGCTCCCGCTGAGCCTGCTGGGCCTGTCCGCAATAATATCAACATACAAAACATCGTATTTCTCTCTTCTTCTCGTGCTCCTGCCGCGACTGCTCCCGCTGAGCCTGCTGGGCCTGTCCGCAATAATATCAACATACTAAAACATCGTATTTCTCTCTCCTTCTTCCTGTGCTCCTGCCGCGACTGTTCCTGCTGAGCCTGCTGGGCCTGTCCGCAATAATATCAACATACTAAAACATCGTATTTCTCTCTCCTTCTTCCTGTGCTCCTGCCGCGACTGCTCCTGCTGAGCCTGCTGGGCCTGTCCGCAATAATATCAACATACAAAACATCGTATTTCTCTCTCCTTCTTCCTGTGCTCCTGCCGCGACTGCTCCTGCTGAGCCTGCTGGGCCTGTCCGCAATAATATCAACATACAAAACATCGTATTTCTCTCTCCTTCTCGTGCTCCTGCCGCGACTGCTCCCGCTGAGCCTGCTGGGCCTGTCCGCAATAATATCAACATACTAAAACATCGTATTTCTCTCTCCTCCTTCTTCTCGTGCTCCTGCCGCGACTGCTCGTATTTCTCTCTCCTTCCTGCTGAGCCTGCTGGGCCTGTCCGCAATAATATCAACATACAAAACATCGTATTTCTCTCTCCTTCTTCCTGTGCTCCTGCCGCGACTGCTCCTGCTGAGCCTGCTGGGCCTGTCCGCAATAATATCAACATACAAAACATCGTATTTCTCTCTCCTTCTCGTGCTCCTGCCGCGACTGCTCCCGCTGAGCCTGCTGGGCCTGTCCGCAATAATATCAACATACAAAACATCGTATTTTTCTCTCCTTCTCGTGCTCCTGCCGCGACTGCTCCCGCTGAGCCTGCTGGGCCTGTCCGCAATAATATCAACATACAAAACATCGTATTTCTCTCTCCTTCTCGTGCTCCTGCCGCGACTGCTCCCGCTGAGCCTGCTGGGCCTGTCCGCAATAATATCAACATACTAAAACATCGTATTTCTCTCTCCTTCTTCCTGTGCTCCTGCCGCGACTGCTCCCGCTGAGCCTGCTGGGCCTGTCCGCAATAATATCAACATACTAAAACATCGTATTTTCTCTCTCCTTCTTCTCGTGCTCCTGCCGCGACTGCTCCTGCTGAGCCTGCTGGGCCTGTCCACAATAATATCAACATACTAAAACATCGTATTTTCTCTCTCCTTCTTCTCGTGCTCCTGCCGCGACTGCTCCCGCTGAGCCTGCTGGGCCTGTCCGCAATAATATCAACATACAAAACATCGTATTTCTCTCTCCTTCTCGTGCTCCTGCCGCGACTGCTCCCGCTGAGCCTGCTGGGCCTGTCCGCAATAATATCAACATACTAAAACATCGTATTTTTCTCTCCTTCTTCCTGTGCTCCTGCCGCGACTGCTCCTGCTGAGCCTGCTGGGCCTGTCCGCAATAATATCAACATACTAAAACATCGTATTTTTCTCTCCTTCTTCTGTGCTCCTGCCGCGACTGCTCCTGCTGAGCCTGCTGGGCCTGTCCGCAATAATATCAACATACTAAAACATCGTATTTCTCTCTCCTTCTCGTGCTCCTGCCGCGACTGCTCCTGCTGAGCCTGCTGGGCCTGTCCGCAATAATATCAACATACTAAAACATCGTATTTTTCTCTCCTTCTCGTGCTCCTGCCGCGACTGCTCCTGCTGAGCCTGCTGGGCCTGTCCACAATAATATCAACATACAAAACATCGTATTTTTCTCTCCTCCTTCTTCCTGTGCTCCTGCCGCGACTGCTCCTGCTGAGCCTGCTGGGCCTGTCCGCAATAATATCAACATACTAAAACATCGTATTTTTCTCTCCTTCTCGTGCTCCTGCCGCGACTGCTCCTGCTGAGCCTGCTGGGCCTGTCCGCAATAATATCAACATACTAAAACATCGTATTTCTCTCTCCTTCTTCCTGTGCTCCTGCCGCGACTGCTCCTGCTGAGCCTGCTGGGCCTGTCCACAATAATATCAACATACAAAACATCGTATTTCTCTCTCCTTCTTCCTGTGCTCCTGCCGCGACTGCTCCCGCTGAGCCTGCTGGGCCTGTCCGCAATAATATCAACATACAAAAAATCGTAGTTTAGGAAAATATGTATGTGCAATATAATACAAAACTGCACATACAATTGTCTAAAAATAGTCGACAGTATTTGCAAAAAACTGCATGTGCAATTTTCTAAAAATAGTAAAATGCATGTGCAATTTTATAAAATGTACGTGCAAAATTGCACGTGCGTTTTCTTCTTCTTTTTCTTTGTTCGCTCAGACAGTTTCCTGTCATGTGAGCGTAGATGCGTCATGCTGCCATTATGCGCCTAACTAAGAAATAGTTAGGCCCAGCATGTCCGACTTCGGCTGAAGAAATCTTTGTAAGAATTTATAGAAAAAAGGCAGGGAGAATGGACCGGTGAGATAGAAAGCTAGCAGATGACAGTAAGCAAAGGGAAAAGGCAGAGTCAAGGACTGATGGATTAGAGGAAGTTACAAGCACAGAACTTCCAGAAGGGGGGAACCATTTATACAAAAGACACCCACCCACCCTCCCCCCCCCAAAGGGGGTACTTTTCTTTTTAATTCCAGTATTTTAGCTTATGCTTTCTACCCGTGGAGATAGTTCCCCCATCTTCTGGAAGTTATGTGCTTGAAAACTTCCCATCACTCTCTTTGACTCTGCCTTACTGTCATCTACTGTCTTTCCGCCTTACTGGTCCATTCTCCTGCGTTTGTTCTAGAAACTCTGACAAATGTACGTGCAAAATTGCCTGTGCGTTTGATACCATTTTGTCCACCATACCACACAGCTGTGAACACAGATTTGAACAAGGCCCTTACCTCAACAACTACCGCCGAGTTAGTGTTGCGTTCCATCAGGGCTGTAGTGTGGGTCAAGGTTTGAACAGAGGCACAGTGGCTCAGTGGTGACTCGTTCGCCTCGCGAACCCAAACCAAACAAACTTAAGATCGTTCATGGCCGCAGCGCGGAAAACGTTTCTGCACACTCTCCACTAGCCCTTGTGGTCCGAATGTTTTCCTTCCCGATGAGACGACAAAAACTGAGGTCCCGTTTGCTCACGTACTTAACCAGGACTCCCAGGGACCCCCATTTGGGGGTCTATCTATGAAGCACTAAAATTCTACAGGACCCTCTAAAGGAATGTGCAGGGGGTCCCAGGGATGCGCTAGAAAAATTCTTTTTAGCATTCGCTATGCCACTGGGACCCTCTATCCCGCCTCTAGGACCCTCTATGAGGAGTCCCGGGGACCCCTTGTTTTGCGGGACGATTGGGAGCCCTGTTAACGCATGCTAAACAACCCAGTGGTAACAGAGCAGCTGACCAAACTTTACCCCTACCCCTCCCCCGTCAGCCACACATAAAAACGCTGGCATGCAACAACCAAAAGAGTGGCGCAGCACTAGAGGTGACATCCTCTCCAGGTGGGAGCAGCACGTATTTGACAGTTACAAGTCTCTGTGACAAGAAGAAATACCAATACCAACACCAAACAATGTAAGGCAATGCCAACTCACTACACACACGCACGACGTTGCACTCACACGGACAGACTTTCATAGATGTTAAAATGAGGTAGAAGGGTACAGATTCGCACAGTGCACAAACTATTATCCGGGCACAATTCCAACAAAACAGGAGTATTATTTTTGGAAACACGCACTCCCCTCCCCACCCCCTTTCCTTACCCCACCTACACACACTTTCTCAAACACATGTTCACACACACACATTTTACTCCTCTCTCATTAAACGTGTGTGCACCCAGACACACATCTGCCCGCCCACGCGCAGTACGTGTGTGTGGGCTCCCAATGTGTCCCGGAAGTAAGAGAACGTTGGTGTCCCAGGGACTATTTCACTTACTAATGCATTAGAGGTTTGCCTAGAGTTCTTGTTATCAAGAGGGTCCCACTGAGCTCATGTGAGAAAGAATGCTATAAAATTCCCATTATTTCTATTGCATTAAATGGGACACCACGCACAGATTCGCACAGTGCACAAACACATCCGGGACATTTCCAACTAAACAGGAGTTTACTTTGGAAACACGCACCCCTCCCCACCCCCTTTCCTGGGACCCCACCTACACACACTTTCTCAATACATGGCACACACACACTCACATGGCTCTCTCATAAACGCACTGCACCCAGACACACATCTGCCCCCCCACGCGCATACACACCAGGGCTCCCAATCGCTCCAAAACTCCCCTCCCAGGGACTCTTCTATTACACATAGAGGGTCCTAGAGGGGGGATAGAGGGTCCCAGTGGCTTTGGCAGCTAAAAGCAATTTTTCTAGTCCCCCCCTGGGACCCCCTGCACATTCTTTCAGAGGGTCCTCTATTTCCTAGTACTTCATAGATAGACCCCCAAATGGGGGTGCCTGGGAGCTCTGCACGCAAAGCGATACCGTCAGAATCCCCCTTGGCTTTGGCAGCGACAGCAATCTCCCCTGCCCCCCACCTCTATTTCCTCGCTCCCTCTCCCCTCCCCCTGTCTCTATTTCACAAAGGATACCATCAGAGTCACCCTTGGCTTTAGCGGCAGGAGCAATCTCCCCCCCCCCCCCCCCCACCACCTCCTCTATTTCCTCGCTCCCTCTCTCCCTGTCTCTCTTTCACAAAGGATACCATCAGAGTCCCCCTTGGCTTTAGCGGCAGGAGCAATCTCCACGGCCTCTTCGTCCGTTCTGGTTGGAGTTAAGGATCAGGTCAACGTAATCAAATCCAACAAACACCAAATCAAATGAAATGAAAACGCTACGGTTAAATTAAAATCAACCCTTGCTCACAAGACCCCCTTTCTGTTACTATTAATTTGCCCCGCTTCCTTTTACCTCCCCTTTCCCCTTTGGAAATCAGGGGGTCCGAATGAGTACCGTAATTCACGGACTACAAGCCGCTTCGTAATATAAGCCGCACCACCTACCTGAAAAAAAATCTGAAAAAAGTAACGCATAAGCCACGTCGAAGCATAAGCCACGTCGAAGCATAAGCCACGTCGAAGCATAAGCATAAGCCACGTCGAAGCATAAGCCACGTCGAAGCATAAGCCACGTCGAAGCATAAGCATAAGCCACGTCGAAGCATAAGCCACGTCGAAGCATAAGCCGCGGAAACGTGGCGATGCACGATGTCCGAAGGTGATTTTTTTTTGTCATCAACCGTGAACAAGGCCACAGATCAAAGGTCTGAATCAAGGATGCCACTGAGTTGAGTTTACTTTCACTTTCGGTAACGCTTAGGCCGCGGCACTGTACTAGTAACTAGCCGCAGGGGGAGGGGTGTTAAGTTGCGGCTTACAGTCCGCGCATTACAGTTACCTAAAATGTGAATTTAAACATACACGAGGTGCAAAGTATTTCAAGGCGCATGCAAAATGATCGAACAAAAGCAAAAAATAGATCGAAAACACGAGGTCGACTCAAACAAAGGAGGTCAGTATTTTGTCTAGTACAGACAAACTCCTATTTTACGACCCTCTGTTAAGCGAACACCTCTCATTTGAGACCGGAAGGCACGCATGCATTTTACTATGTAAACGACCTCTCTTAAAGCTAAAACGCGACTTAGACCTAAAACACCGAGTTGTCATCTCATAGACTCAGCAAAGGGAAACAACCACAGTCGGTATTTTGCTTCCCTAGATTCTGTCAAAACCACTGACTTTCTTCAGAACGACACGGAAGTTACTGTACTGTCAAAACAATCTCAGAACGACGTCGCTATCCGGATATCCATATGATGAAGCACTTTTACCCATCGTCTGCGTCAGAGAGCCCAGAAAAGTCAGAATTGAAAAACACGGAGTAGCTTTCTACAATGAGTTTCGCTCCAGTAGCCCGTGTCTGCCATGATTGTAATTGTCTTTAGCTGTCGAAACCGAGGCTGCGATGCCATATCCTGCTTCAAAAAACCCTCCACCCCTTTTTTACTGTGTGAATGTGTCGTCTGCTTCGGTGGCTTCATTCACGATTTCGGCCCGATAATCCATCTCAATAGGTACGATATGAATGGAATTCACAACTTTGTTTGCCTGCTTTTTGCTATTTGCTTGTTTGTCTGTGTTGATAAAGGCACATTCGCCGAAATATCAGTTTTGTTTTGTCTCTTGTGAATAAAATAACGTCGCTTTACACTAGTCGTGTAGTCAATAACTGACTCTAAAGGCCTTCGCACACTAGCATCAGGCGTCAATTGTTTCTCAGAGCAACGCCTTGACGCGTTGACGCCTGCATCACAGCACACATTGTAGCGAGGCAGTGGTGTTCTCACACACGACTATTGTCGCTTCGCCTCTTGTCGCGCGAACTTCCTTATTTGGAACGCAAGGAAAGACTACTCTAGCGTCAAACCTCCTCCTAGAAACAACAGTATGGCTGACCACGATGATTCGTCTTCTTCAGAAGATGAAATGTATGTCATTGTTTGTGCTGCTTTATTTCGGGTTCGAGCAAGTCTGCCATTTGTTTTCTTCAATCAGAGTTATGGTCCTTCCGTCCGTTGTGATTGGCTAGTTTCACGATCTCAGCGATCTTGAGCATCAAAATTAGAGCCGGTTCTATTCTCGAGCAACAAAAAATCGCGCAGCTACGCATAAAAAATCCTGCCGCGCCGCGAATCTCTCACACGCAAGCGGCGCATCAAACTGCGCCTTGCAGCAAAAAATCGCCGCGATCTCGAGATCTTGACGCTAGTGTACGAAGCCCTTAAGGGGGCTGGGCCGCACCCAGGTCATGTCTCCGGGATGCCCTCTGTTGTCAATACGTGTTGTTTTTTTCCTTGCGAGTCGGTGACAGGACTCTTACCCACATCGTCATATTCATGGATAACAAGAAAAAGGCAAAGCCTTCAAGGCTCACTCGCTTTGCATTACAAAACAACAAACGAATAATTACCGTCCATAAGGGTCTCTGACCGATTGGACGCTAATCTCATCACCATGGGTGCTCCTGGGAAATTTCAAAAATCCTGCAAGGCAGGGGTCCAGGGGCCGCCCAGTTAACAACTTGACTTAAACAATCCTAAAAATATAAAGTTCCTGGTAAAGGCATGTACGTATGTATCTGTATTCATTTTTTTAATATTCTACACATGCAGGAAACCGACAAAATGTTTATAAATATGAAATTTGTTGCTCTTCAAATTCTCATAATCTGGCGATGCCGGCTCCAGGCAATTAAAAAATCCTGCATTTCAGGACATCCTGAAAGAAGGAGCATCCATACATCACCATCGAAAAGTTTTGACCACAGACAACTTACATACAAACCGAACCAATGATGAAAACATATATACGCATAGACTCGCTTCGCTAACACGAGTGAGCCAAAAAAGGATACTCATCCCCGTCAGACACGTGGGCATACTGAGCCAGGATGGCTCGCTTCCGCTCCTCTTCCTCCGCCGTTCGCTTGTTCTCCTTCACCGTGGCCAGCGTCTGCTGCTCCATTATGGCGGACAGCACGTCGCCTGCGTCTATTGGGGGAGATGACCAGGAAAATTTTAAAAATGATTGTCACTGGATGACTGCGAAATTACCAGTTTAACTTTCTACAGTTAAAGTTTGCTGAACTTGTTTGGGTTTTTTAAGAAAGTAGAAGAAAAAAAATTACCCCCCCCCCTTTAACCCTTTCATAGTTTCAACGCTAGCCATTCCTCAGCCAAAATTTACCATTAAACTTACCTGCTAGTTATAGAAAGAAAAAATTCTGGAATACTAGGGATTCCTCTGTGACATGCTTAAAAATAAAATAGGGCCTATTCTTACCTCCTAAAATTAGCCGTCAGCGGGTTGAACCGCCCGGTTTACTGTTTACCGTTGCTAGCCACGGGCGGGTTTGACCGCCAGATACTAGGGAAACTCCGGTGTCCCCCTTTGCGCTATTTATATCAAGTGACATCACATCCTTTACTTCCGTGACATGCGCAGTTCGCTCAGGGAAAGCACAATCTTCCGCCATCTGCATTTGTAGGCTAAATTTGGCCATTTTCAATCGATTTTCGTCGCGTTTTCGACGATGGAAACTGACGATGACTTTTGGCGTGAACTTCTACAAGATGGCGACAGTGACGACGAAGCATTCACTGGATTTACTGCGAAAGAAGTGGCAGAATCTGAACTTAGGCGAATAAAAAAAGAACTGCTGAATTATCTTGGGTTTGCAGCAGCAGATCGACAGGGAATTTTAGTGATGATTCGAGCGAGTGTTTTTAATGAATTTTTAAAGTGAGTATGTGCGAAAATCAGTGCAGCTGCAAAAATTACTTGGTGCTCAACAGTAAACAGTCTAAGTAATACTTGGCAGTAGAAGAGTTAAGAACATAAGGTCACTGGATACCAGACCCTCATTTGATGCCTTTCAGTGACATGGGTGTTAAATCATTGTGGTGCCAAGAGGCGACAGTGGCGATGAAAGGGTTAAAAAGTTTCTTTCTTAGAATAGAATCTAGACCGCACAGCAACAAGCCAACACTCATTATAAAAACAATAGAACCATGAACCACTTTTTCAGCATTGTGACATTTTATTTTTAAAGAAAAGATGTGATTGATAGTGTACACTGTACAGTAGTGTGAGTGGAGAGAGGGGGATTAGACGAACAAACAGGCAGAGAAAAAGAGAGAGACAGACAAAGGGGGAGAGAGAGGGGAGAGAGAGACGGAGGGAGAGACTCAGAGAGACAGACAGAGTTAAAGACAGACAAAGTAGAGAGAGAAGGGGGGAGGGAGAGACTCAGAGAGACAGACAAAGAGTTAAAGACAGAGGGGAGAGAGAGAAAAATAGAGAGACGGACAAAGCATAGAGAGAGAAGGGGGGAGGGAGAGACTCAGAGAGACAGACAAAGAGTTAAAGACAGAGGGGAGAGAGGGAGAGAAATAGAGACGGACAAAGTAGAGAGGAAGGGGAAGGAGGGAGAGACTCAGAGAGACAGACAGAGAGACAGAGGGGAGAAGGGAGAGTTAAAGACAGAGGGGAGAGAGAGAGAGAGACAAATAGAGACAAAGTAGAGAGAGAAGAAGGGGGAGGGAGAGACTCAGAGAGACAGACAAAGAGTTAAAGACAGAGGGGAGAGAGGGAGAGAAAAATAGAGACAAAGTAGAGAGAGAAGGGGGGAGGGAGAGACTCAGAGAGACAGAGAGTTAAAGACAGAGAGAGAGGGAGAGAAATAGAGACAAAGTAGAGAGAGAAGGGGGGAGGGAGAGACTCAGAGAGACAGACAAAGAGTTAAAGACAGAGGGGAGAGAGAGAGAAATAGAGACAAAGTAGAGAGAGAAGGGGGGAGGGAGAGACTCAGAGAGACAGACAGAGTTAAAGACAGAGGGGAGAGAGGGAGAGAAATAGAGACAAAGTAGAGAGAGAAGGGGGGAGGGAGAGACTCAGAGAGACAGACAAAGAGTTAAAGACAGAGGGGAGAGAGAGAGAGAAATAGAGACAAAGTAGAGAGAGAAGGGGGGAGGGAGAGACTCAGAGAGACAGACAGAGTTAAAGACAGAGGGGAGAGAAGAGAGAAATAGAGACAAAGTAGAGAGAGAAGGGGGGAGGGAGAGACTCAGAGAGACAGACAGAGAGTTAAAGACAGAGGGGGAGAGAGAGAGAAAAGGGGGGAGAGGAAAGAGAGAAGAGAGAGAAGACTCAGAGAGACAGACAAAGAGTTAAAGACAGAGGGGAGAGGGAGAGAGAGACAGAGGGAGAGAGAGAGAGAGAGAAATAGAGACAAAGTAGAGAGAGAAGGGGGGAGGGAGAGACTCAGAGAGACAGACAAAGAGTTAAAGACAGAGAGAAATAGAGACAAAGTAGAGAGAGAAGGGGGGAGGGAGAGATCAGAGAGAGACAAAGAGTTAAAGACAGAGGGGAGAGAGGGAGAGATAGAGACAAAGAGAGAGAAGGGGGGAGGGAGAGACTCAGAGAGACAGACAGAGTTAAAGACAGAGGGGAGAGAGGGAGAGAAATAGAGACAAAGTAGAGAGAGAAGGGGGGAGGGAGAGACTCAGAGAGACAGACAGAGTTAAAGACAGAGGGGAGAGAGGGAGAGAGAGACAAATAGAGACAAAGTAGAGAGAGAAGGGGGGAGGGAGAGACTCAGAGAGACAGACAAAGAGTTAAAGACAGAGGGGAGAGAGAGAGAGAGACAAAGTAGAGAGAGAGGGGGGAGGGAGAGACTCAGAGAGACAGAGAGAGAGAGGGGGGAGGGAGAGACTCAGAGAGTACAGAGAGAAGAGTTAAAGACAGAGGGGAGAGAGAGAGAGAGAGAGAAAATAGAGACAAAGTAGAGAGAGAAGGGGGGAGGGAGAGAGAGACTCAGAGAGACAGACAAAGAGTTAAAGACAGAGGGGAGAGAGGGAGAGAAATAGAGACAAAGTAGAGAGAGAAGGGGGGAGGGAGAGACTCAGAGAGACAGACAGAGTTAAAGACAGAGGGGAGAGAGAGAGAGAAATAGAGACAAAGTAGAGAGAGAAGGGGGGAGGGAGAGACTCAGAGAGACAGAGAGTTAAAGACAGAGGGGAGAGAGAGAGAAATAGAGACAAAGTAGAGAGAGAAGGGGGGAGGGAGAGACTCAGAGAGACAGACAAAGAGTTAAAGACAGAGACAGGGAGAGAGAGAGAGAGAAATAGAGACAAAGTAGAGAGAGAAGGGGGGAGGGAGAGACTCAGAGAGACAGACAAAGAGTTAAAGACAGAAGGGGGGAGAGAGAGAGAGAGAATAGAGACAGAGGGGAGAGAAAGAAATAGAGACAAAGTAGAGAGAGAGGGGGGAGGGAGAGACTCAGAGAGACAGACAAAGAGTTAAAGACAGAGGGGAGGGGAGAGAGAGAGAAATAGAGACAAAGTAGAGAGAGAAGGGGGGAGGGAGAGACTCAGAGAGACAGACAGAGTTAAAGACGAGGGGAGGGGAGAGATAGAGAGAGAAATAGAGACAGAAGTAGAGAGAGACAGGGGGGAGGGAGAGACTCAGAGAGACAGAGAGTTAAAGACACTCAGAGGGAGAGAGGGAGAGAGATAGAGACAAAGTAGAGAGAGAAGGGGGGAGGGAGAGACTCAGAGAGACAGAGAGTTAAAGACAGAGGGGAGAGAGGGAGAGAAATAGAGACAAAGTAGAGAGAGAAGGGGGGAGGGAGAGACTCAGAGAGACAGACAGAGTTAAAGACAGAGGGGAGAGAGAGAGAGAAATAGAGACAAAGTAGAGAGAGAAGGGGGGAGGGAGAGACTCAGAGAGACAGACAAAGAGTTAAAGACAGAGGGGAGAGAGAGAGAGAAATAGAGACAAAGTAGAGAGAGAAGGGGGGAGGGGAGAGAGACAGAGTTAAAGACAGAGAGGGAGAGTTAAAGACAGAGAGGAGAGAGTTAAAGACAGAGGGGAGAGAGAGAAATAGAGACAAAGTAGAGAGAGAAGGGGGGAGGGAGAGACTCAGAGAGACAGACAAAGAGTTAAAGACAGAGAGGGAGAGAGAGAGAGAGGAGAGAGGAGAGAGAGATAGAGAGAGAAGGGGGGAGGGAGAGACTCAGAGAGACAGTAGAGAGAGAAGTAGAGAGAGAAGGGGGGAGGGAGAGACTCAGAGAGTTAAGACAGACAAAGTAGAGAGAGAGGGGGGAGGGAAGACAGAGACAGGGTTAAAGAGAGGGGAGAGAGAGAGAGAAATAGAGACAAAGTAGAGAGAGAAGGGGGGAGGGAGAGACTCAGAGAGAGAGAAGAGTTAAAGACAGAGGGGAGAGAGAGAGAGAAATAGAGACAAAGTAGAGAGAGAGAGGGAGAAGGGGGGAGGGAGAGACTCAGAGAGACAGACAAAGAGTTAAAGACAGAGGGGAGAGAGAGAGAGAAATAGAGACAAAGTAGAGAGAGAAGGGGGGAGGGAGAGACTCAGAGAGACAGACAAAGAGTTAAAGACAGAGGGGGAGAGAGAGGGAGAGAAATAGAGACAAAGTAGAGAGAGAAGGGGGGAGGGAGAGACTCAGAGAGACAGACAAAGAGTTAAAGACAGAGGTAGAGAGAGAGAGAGAGAACAGAGAGACAAAGTAGAGAGAGAGGGGGGAGGGAGAGACAAAGTAGAGAGAGAAGGGGGGAGGGAGAGACTCAGACAGACAAAGAGTTAAAGACAGAGGGGAGAGAGGGAGAGAAATAGAGACAAAGTAGAGAGAGAGGGGGGAGGGAGAGACTCAGAGAGAGACAGAGTTAAAGACAAAGAGTAGAGAGAGAAGGGGGGAGGGAGAGACTCAGAGAGACAGACAAAGAGTTAAAGACAGAGGGGAGAGAGAGAGAGAAATAGAGAGACAAAGTAGAGAGAGAAGGGGGGAGGGAGAGACTCAGAGAGACAGACAAAGAGTTAAAGAGAAGGGGGGAGAGAGAGACAGGGACAGAGAGAGAGAGAGAAATAGAGACAAAGTAGAGAGAGAAGGGGGGAGGGAGAGACTCAGAGAGACAGACAAAGAGTTAAAGACAGAGGGGAGAGACAAAGAGTAGAGAGAGAGAGTAGAGAGAGAGAGAGAGAAAAAAGAGAGAGACGGACAGAGTCAAGCTCAAAGAAATTTCCACAACCTAAACGACGCAGTTTCCTTTTCGCATAGTCCAGTGAACAAAGCCTAATTTGAAATGTCACTCTGATCACATGTGGATAATTGAATGATTGACTGCTTGAACTTGAAGGATTGATCGATCAATACTTGTCAGGCTAACTGACCTTTTTTGACTTGTGCATTGGCAGAGGCCAAAGCTCTGGAGCTGTGCTGGTTCCACTCGTCCACAATTTGTTTACAGGCAGCGCTGCTTTTCCCTTCACCCTGATAAAACACAATGCACGCATCAACTACTGAACTGGTTATGATAAACATTGGAGCTGTGCTGGTTCCACTCGTCCACAATTTGTTTACAGGCAGCGCTGCTTTTCCCTTCACCCTGACAAAACACAATGCACGCATCAACTACTGAACTGGTTATGATAAACATTGGAGCTGTGTTGATTCCATTCGTCTATGATTTCTTTACAGGCACCGCTGCCCTCTTCTTCTCCCTAAGGACACCACAACAGACCTGTTCACCCCCTACACAAGTCTTGAGTAGTCTGGACAGCTGAAATGAGTAGCTTTGGTGCAAGATGTGTAGTTTTCTTCATTAAACCATCAAACAATGTTCACTGAAAATGAGTAGTAATCAAGAATTAAAGAGCATTATTTTCAATTTTGAAGAGTAGTAGCGATCCAAATTGAGTAGAAAACTACTCGAAAAGAGTAGAGTAAACAGGTCTGCCACAATGCACGCATCAACTACTGAACAGATTATAATAAGCTTTGAATGGATAGCCTGCCGATAGGATAGGACAGCCAAACAACCGGCCAGACTTGGACCTTTCAGCGGTGCCCAGCGTGATTCCGGCCCAACCACTGCCCCGAGGTCTGATGTGCAGTGATGTCCCGAGACCCCGGTCATAGGCCATTGACCTATTCAAATTGAAAATGTCCTATTGATGTGTTCTGCCCTGTTAGAACAAATGTCAGATTTTTTTTTTTTTTACACTGGTACTGTGGTAGTACCAGTGGTACGCTTTGTCCTATTGCAGACCTGTTTACCCAAAATCTTCACTGTCAGTAATCCCAAGCTCTGAAATCAGTCATTTCAGGCATTGCTGGCCGAGAAATCCTTCCACCAGAATTTTTCGCTGCCATCTAACCTTTTGTTGAGCGAGGGAGGGGGGGGGGGGGGGAGAGAATGTACACGCACGCTGCAGCTTCCCATCCAAACCCAACTGCCGAAATTTTGGTTGCGTTGAGGCGGGAGCTCGCTTTTTTCTTTGGCGTCCGATCGGGATCAGAGTCGGAATCATCCGCTTGCAAGTGGGGTTTTTCCAGCATGCCTTCAGATTGCACTTCGTACCTAGAAAAATGGCGGCATGGAGAAATAAACTGGAAGTATTCATTCAAGGGACATCACTCGAAGTGATACCATTGATAGCAGACCACACAGTAGTGAGTACGGCTCAAACGCCATGCCTTCTTTCGATTTTTTCCCCCCCGCACTCGTTCAGCGGAAATGCGGATTTTTTGGTTGCTGACCATAATACTAATAGCGTAACCGGAGGTCTCAAAACGTAATAATTACGGACAAATCCATAGGGAAAAACGGGTCTGACATTGCCTTCTGCAAGAGCCAGGACATTGTCCTATTGATTGCTCTTGTCTAAGGACAGTTTGTGCTGTCACGTTTTGATCCTCGGTACATCACTGGATGAGTGTTTATTCAGAACTCTGCCAGCAGCCTTCTGAAGGAGGCTTTGGCAGAAGGGGCCTGGGTGGTATCTGGGTGTAGGGCGTTCCATTCTCTGATGGTACGGGTGAAGAAGGAGGAGCTGCGCCGATGGGTGTGACAGGGGATTTTGCAGTATTGCTCGCTGTGTCCTCTTCTTGATCTTTTTTTTGGTTTTGGGTATATTCTAGTCACAGAGGCTTATCTCTGTGATATTCGGGCTGCTCTCCCTGGAGAGTGCGTCGCTGCAAGTGCAGCGCCTACCCAATTAAAAAAAAAGAAGGTATTATGTACTTTATAGTCACAGAGGCGTCTGTGAAATTTGGGTTGCTCCCACCTGCAGATCGCGTCGCAGCCAGAGGCGCGCCACCTTTTTTTTGGGGGGGGCATGCGATTTTTGTGTGACTGATGAGGAAGGAAAGGGGGGGAGGTACATTTTGACGAAATGACAACTTTTTTGTTGCCACTGGGTTTAATTTTTTTTTTTTAAGTGGGTAGGCGCTGCACTTGCAGCGACGCACTCTCCTGGGGAGAGCAGCCCAAATTTCATAGACTTATAGAGATAAGCCTCTGTGACTAGAAGTAGAAATTAGTAGAATATACAGGCATGAAAGTGGATGAAGATAAAAAAAAGAGGAAATTTTTTCGTCAGATAAATCCTTCCACACGGATTTTCACCTGACGTCGTTAGTTTTTTGGGGGGGGGGGGGGGGGGGGACGTTCCCTCAAAAAAATTTTCCAACCACCTTTTCACCTAAATCAAGTCTTATTCAGCGAGGAGGGGGTCCGAAAATTTGGTCGGCACAAATAGCCTTCCACACACATTTTCAGCTAACATCGCTACTTTTGTTGAGCGGGAGCTACTCATTTCGCCTTCCTTCGCACAATTGAAGCGAGTGAGCTAAAGCGACTTCCGGTTAACCAGTTTGAGAATCGCCAAATAGAGACTTGTAGATATAAGAATACGGCAAGATCGGTCCTTTACGCGGAATTTTTTTTCTTTTCCGCGGAAGTTTTGAAAAAGTTCCGCGGATTTTCCGCGAAACTCTTTCATGCCTGAATATACCACAGGGGGGGGGGGGGGGGGGGGGGAGCACACTCTTGAAAAACCTAGCTATCAATTTGGCCATACAGGCAGCAGGATTTCTCCATAGATCTGCACTTGGCATGCACTTGTTGCTCTGTTGATTTTGGAGAGGGTGGTGTCTGCAAGTCTGGTGAACTGTGGGACAAAACAAGCTGTGAAGCTTTCTACAAATACTTAAATCATTCCTGACTATCTTGCGCTCTATCTATCTTCTTCTTCTTCGTTTGATCTTCCACCTTCATCGTACTGAAGCCATCAGACGATATAAATGGCCGCCACTTGCTGACATCGTCCAATGAAAATTGGGAGTCCAGACTGCGGTTAGCTTCTCGTAAGATTACTCCCCATAATATTTCATCTTCTCCCCATAATATATTGTTTCACTTTATAATACTCTATCTTTGCTGAACTTTTTTTCTTTCTTTTTTGTACTACCCCCTGAATATTCAGTATGTTGAACTTGAAGGTGGACAGTGAAGCGAAGAAGAAGAAGGAAAGTGCAGCAGAATCTTCAACGTGATAAGTCAGATAAGACTCTAAGTGATGAAGTTCAAGTTGGCTGTGTCGCATGAAAAAAGGTGTCGCATGAAAAAAGGTAGCTCGTAAAAATAAGTAGCTCGCTACTATGAGTCTGTATTTGCGACAACCACAAATTTCACTTTTTCTGTACTTTAACCATTTACCTAACCCTAACCCTAACCCTAGAAAAAAAGTGAAATTTGTGGTTCATGCTCAATGTCGCAAATACACACTGTCATAGGTAGCGAGCTACTTATTTTTACGAGCTACCTTTTTTCATGCGACAGGCTGCCTAAAAAAGTATGAGGAACAGGGATTTATCACCAAAACTTGAGACAAAATCTCCTCGATGTTCTCCGTAACTTCCTCGACCGAGTCGTCCGTGTCTAGCATACTGATGATGTAGGACACAAACACATCTGTGTCGAATTCTGGACTCAGTGACTTCAGCTTTTCCGTTAGCCAGTCCTCGTACCGACCCACGGCAGCCGCCATCTTGAGAGGGATTCCAACTTTTTAAATTGTCTTTGCCGGCTATGAGAATCTTTTTTTTTAAAAATGAATTACAATTCGAACTTTAAGTAAAGGCAAGGCATTTAAAATACTTTATATATTTTACACATGGAATAGCATTATTTGCATTTATTGTATTCATTTTTGTCCTAAAAGAAAGAAAAGAAAATATACAACTTTTTAACAAACCACGGGAGGTCACTCTGTCAACAAAAAGCAGACAAGGTTATTGCTTGTGGTAAGATTAGTTACTTTCAGTTTCATTATAAAGGACTCTCTCTCTCTCTCTCTCTCTCTCTCTCTCTCTCTCTCTCTCTCTCTCTCTCTCTCTCTCTCTCTCTCTCTCTCTCTCTCTCTCTCTCTCTCTCTCAGTCTCTTGCTTTCTCTCACAAAATGCTCTTTTTCACAACTTTAGACACACACTACACTTTCTCTCTCTCTCTCTCTCTCTCTCTCTCTCTCTCTCTCTCTCTCTCTCTCTCTCTCTCTCTCTCTCTCTCTCTCTCTCTCTCTCCCCTCTCTCTCTCTC
>CM065711.1:31822370-31842370 GCA_017654935.2 Phymorhynchus buccinoides | reverse complement strand
CCCTCCTCATTTTTCTCTCTCTTTCACACGTCTATTCTTCTCTCTTTCATTGGTCGACAGGTGTCAGGAACGGCGTCGAAGCTCGGCCGAGATCGGAGTTATCACCACTTCACCCTGGTGTTTGACGTCAACAAGGATACGCTGTCCTCTATTCTGCATAGTCCTATGGTAAAGAGAGAGGGGCTAACGCTAAGATCAGCTCCCTCCGCTGTTCCAGGGTGAAGGCTTAGGGTTAGGGCCAATCAGCTCCCTCCGATTCACCTTTTCCGTTAAGCTGATTGGCCAACTTCACCATGGAACAGCGGAGGGAGCTGATCTTAACATTTGCCGAGAGAGAAAAAACGAAATTTTAATCATCCAGGGAACACGCGATAAGCCATAACGGCAAGGATCAAAATGATTTGTGAAAAGGGAATAATAAATAAATAAATAATATTTGGAATAAATTTCTGTAAAAAAAATTACCACCAACAAAATATCCCACTCTTCCAATGTAAAATTTCACCATTAAAAATTGTCACTTTAAAAATTTAAATAAAAGTAATGGCACCAAAATATAGCAATTTCAAAATCATCAAGTTTTTTTTTGGGGGTTTAGGGATAGAATGTTGGGAGTTCCACAGGAAATAAATGCATTTTAAAGATATTTAATAATAATAGTGATTCATTTATATAGCGCACTCCTCCACCAAATGTGGAGCTGTATGCGCTAAACAACAACAAAAATTAAAAGCAAGAAATTCAATAAAAACAAATAATCGCTCACACGCATGCAAATAGGCATACACATACATCCCCCTACCCACCCATACACACATTCACGCAGGCATGCACGTACACACACATGCACACACACACGCACGCACACACACGCATGCACAACACACACACACACACACACACACACACATTATTTGACCCTTCCTTAAATTTTGACATACATATTCAAAAAATTGTTAATAAAGCAAATCAAGTGATGGGGCTTATTAAAAGATCATTTGAGTTCCTAAATAAAGATGTATTTGTTAAACTTTATAAAGCTATGGTAAGACCACGCTTGGAATATGCCAACTCAGTTTGGTGCCCAATCTTTAAAAGGCAATCAATAGCTATAGAGAAAGTGCAAAGAAGGGCGACAAAATTGATCAAAGCATGTAAGAACAAAACTTATAGTGAAAGATTAACATTCCTGGGATTACCTTCTGTGAAGGGAAGAAGAGTCAGGGGAGACCTTATACAAGTATATAAAATAATGAATGATATTGATGACATTGACTTTAACAACCTTTTTGTTAAAAGTATCACAAACATGACACGAAATAGTACAGAGAAGTTATTTTTAAGACGATCAGTTACTAACATCCGCAAGTTTTTCTTTTCTAACCGAGTTGTCCAATACTGGAATAACTTGTCAACTAACATTAAGGCTGCACCTAACATAAATATATTCAAAAAATGTATGGACAAAGACGCAGTTATGTCAATTTTTTATAATACTTTTGATGAATAAAAAAAAAAGGAGAGAAAAAGTCCCTTCCATAATTTTGTTAAATTTGATAGTTTAGCTGTAGAAAGCAAGCCACCTTGAAACAAATCAAAGTCACAAACGAGAAAGGGCGTAAAAGGGCCGCGAGGCCCACTTCTAGCTCTAATTACTACTACTACTACATCATTACCATCACCACTACCAGACATGCCTACCGTCACAGGTTATCCGTATTTGTTACGGAAATGTATTGATTTTGGCAGTGTGTTCCGAAAATACGGAAAACAGGCGCATGTTACGGGAAAAATTAAAACATCAACAACAAAAAATTACAATGCTGGCTGGTGGTTTAGCGTCTGCGAGAGAGAGGGAGAGAGGCGGGAAAGCAATACTGAAAGCTTGCGAAAGTCAGCCCCGAAGTTTTCCCAGAGAGCTTTTCAACCAATCGTCTTTCACCAAGGTCGAGCCAAAATTTGACCGGCTACGCGCTTGGCAGCTTCAAGCGTCGGAGTGCGCGAATTCCATGAAGATGGATGCTGGACGGAAGCTATGTTCCTGAAAATCATGCTCTGTTACTGATTTTGAGTGGGAGTGTTCCTGAAAAGCAAATTTGAGGGTAGGCATGTCTGCCACCTGACTCACCCCACCCAAGAACACAATACATGATACAATCTGTTGAATAAAGCATCAACATTCTCTCTCTCTCTCTCTCTCTCTCTCTCTCTCTCTCTCTCTCTCTCTCTCTCTCTCTTCTCTCTCTCTCTCTCTCTCTCTCTCTCTCTCCCTCTCTCTCTATCTCTCTCCTCTCTCTCTCTCTCTCTCTCTCTCTCTCTCTCTCTCCCTCTCTCTCTCTCTCTCTCTCTCTCTCTCTCTCTCTCTCTCTCTCTCTCTCTCTCTCTCTCTCTCTCTCCCTCTCTCTCTCTCTCTCTCTCTCTCTCTCTCTCTCTCCTCTCTCTCTCTCTCTCTCTCTCTCTCTCTCTCTCTCTCTCTCCCTCTCTCTCTCTCTCTCTCTCTCTCTCCACAAATTCATGAAACTTTTTTTTTTTTTTTTAAGCTCTTCTAGCGCCTGTATTTTTTGACGTTCTTGGTCGTCTGTTGCATCTCAACCGAACAAGAGGGGAGTGACTGTTATTTTCGAGTGCGCATGCGTTGCTTTAACGGAAAAATCTCTGACATAAGCCCTAACAATACACAAACACATGGCAGGGTACTTGGCAGTGAATGTCTTTGCATTTGGTGTGAGTGTAGAGTGATGTCCTGGGCGAATGTATTTGCGAAGAGTTAAAGTCCTCAGCTGATAAGTTAATCTTGGAATGACCTCCTAATGAATGTAAGGAGAGAGAGAGAGAGAGACTTCAGACTTCATGCAATAAAATACTACTTATGAACATTTACACAGGAAACATCGCCAACAGAAACAACAACAACAGTAATATAGCACAAGAAGGATAAGAATTTAGGCTGGGCCTAGTCTTCCATTCTGTCCTTGGTTCTAAGCATGCAATACATAACTAATACTATAAATGAACATTGAGACACAGGAACATCGCCAACAGAAACAACAACAGTAATATAGCAAGGACATGGTAGGCAGAGAGAGAGAGAGAGAGAGAGAGTTTGTAGTTGTGGAAAGAGTATTAGTTGTGATTACCGGTAACTAATTAATATTTGAATTGTCTGTGATGCTTTTTTTTTATATATATTCTTCTTTCAGTCGGGGCTGGATTCCAAAGCGACAAAGAGTGTTGCCTCCCATGTGAGGAATCTCCGGGAAGACGCCCCAGACATGAGCTTTGACACGCTGGTCAAGGTCATAGGTCAAAGGTTTCTGCAGCAGGATTCAGAGCAGGTGTGTGTGTGTGTGGGGGGGGGGGGGGGGTGAATTGAGAGAGATGGGGTGTGGGTGGGGAAGGGGAGAGAGAGAATCTTTAGTTTGAATCTGAGTTTGAGTCTACAATCTCCCCGTGAGGATACCGGGGGGGTCTTTCGTAAAAATAATTCCCCCACCTTCTGGAAGTTCTGTGCTTGTAACTTCCTCTAATCTGCCACTCTCTTTGACTCTGCCTTTTCCCTTTGCTTTCTGTCATCTACATACTATCTTTCTGACTTATTGGCCCACCCATTCTCCTGCCTTTTTTTTCAAAAAAAAATCTTCCAAATAATTTTTCTCCTTTGAGCTCCTCTGAAATCGAAATGTGTCAGCTGTATGCAGCGGGGAGACCAGTGAAAACTGAAAACCGGACACATGTGTACCTTACCCATTATGGCCATATGGCCTGGGAATACAGAAGAAGAAGAAGAAGAAGAAGTCTAAATTAGCAATAATAATGCTGATTAGGATATTGACCCATGGATTTAAAAAAGCGAATTGAGTCCACATAAGGAAACATACATAAAGCGATACTTTTCCCCCAGACTGAGACCCCTGCGCCTTATAATGTGACTGATAATATAGTAAGAAATAGAGTAGGTAACAAAATCTGAATTTTGAGTCAAGTTTGGGGGGTGCGCCTTATAATCAGGTGCGCCTTGTAGTCCGTAAAATACAGTACTATTTTACTTTTCCCCCAGACTGAGACCCCTGCGCCTTATCTGTATCTGTAGTCGGCACGTTGGCAGTAGCCACTTCTGGAATTTGAAACCAACAGGACATCCAGGGGAGAGCATAAACATTTCTAAAAATAATACAAGAAAAAACATTAATAGTAATAAATTTTAAAAAATGTGACTGATAATATAGTAAGAAAATAGAGTAACAATTTTTTTTTTAAATTTTAGTTTTTGGGGGGCGGGCGCCTTATAGTCTGTAAAATACGATACTTTCACAAAACATATAAACAAATGAAAACCACACCTTGCTAGCTTGTTGAAACAGAGACAAAGAGGGGAGAAACAGACAGAGAGAGACAGAGAGATTGAAATGTTTTGTCTGTTTCTTTTTCTCACTTTGTCTCTCCCTTTTTGTTTGTGATTGTACCATGTTTTGGGACTATAAGGCCTGGGGCAGGGGTTTACAGGGTTTCTGGAAACCCCCCCCCCCCCCCCCCCCCCACCCCCACCCCCCCCAAAAAACAAATGGAGGAACCCCCCTGTCGCCCAAAATGTACGTTATAGAAGGGTGAAAAGTACGAAAATGACTCGATTTTTGGCTTAAAAAGCAATGAAATGGCGATGTAGCGCCCCCCAAAATAGTGTGATTGAGTGTTAGAAGGCAAGGTAGGCTGTGAAAGGAGTTTCCGGAAAAACCCCCCCCCCCCCCCCCCCCCTGTGCCTTAGGATGTACCTTAAAGAAGGTACAACGGCTCGCGACAAGTGTGTTTGAGATAGGCGCTGAAATGCTGTGAATAAATATCCCCCCCCCTCAAAAAAGCTTCCGATGGCAGTGACAAATTCTGTTATCATGCGCTCATGATATACCTCTTTGTTCAATGTGCATGTATGTGTAAGTAATTTTCTTCATCTTCTTGATTAACCTTCACCATGCTTCCTGGGTATTCTAGTACCCAGAGACACATAAAAACTGTTATATCTCAAAAAGTATTTAAGCAATCATCATGAAATTTCATGAGTTTATCTAAAACGTTAATGGCTTTATGTGTCTTAAATTTCATTAATGTGTATAAAATACAAATGACGTAATATAATGCGTCATTTGAACATGCTTGTCATTGATTGCGCGGGTATCCTACAACCCATACTTTAAAGAGCAGAAATATGCCACTGCGGTGCATTGAGTATGGGTAGTGGGACACCCGCGGCATCTGGATAAGGATAAACACATGGTGACTCTATGACAAGTATGGGTACTGGAGAACCCGCATCATCTGGACAGGGATAAACACTGTTAAAATGCATGTCCCTTTTCTTTTTAATGAGTATGGGTCGTGGAACACCCGCGCGATCGTGACTGTGTTGTTGAACAGGGGATCCGGTGAAGGTTAATGTGAATTTGCTTGACTTTTATAAAAAAAATTATGTATCTGTGAATTTTCGCTCATTGTCATATACACCAGAGGATGTTCTTATTTGTATTTTTAGTTTTGGTTTCTGTTTGTCGTGGGCTTGTCCTTCATTTTGTTCATGTGTGTCTATTTTGTCCTGTCAGCTACGGTTTTTTTCCCCTCCTTGTTTCTTTCGTTCCCTCCTTTCATTACAACAACAACAACAACAAAGCAATACATGAATGCATGTAAGAAACTGATGATGTGTATGTGTGTACATTATGTATTGTAAAAGAAAAGGTCAATAATAAAATTAAAATTATTCTGGTTCAAGTTGGGGGTTTTGTCGGTTGGCATATATGAACGTTGGGTACAAATTTTGGGTGTGCCTTATACAAAGGTGCGCCTTATAGTCAGAAAAATATGGCTTGCAAATCTTTCTAAAATTATTGTCACCTCACATTTATGAACCCAAAAATCAAAATTATTTTTGTTGTTATTTGTTACGTTATTGTTTTTAGGACTTCATTCTAGTTGACCCAACTGACGAAACCCAATTTCCCGGAGTGACGACAATCCAGCAGCGCTTTGCATCGTGGGACTGGATATGGGGGAAAACTCCGCCATTTTCCGTCACCCGAACCTTCGTCAAAACGATCCAAGATGGCAGCTCGCGCAGCCGTCCTTACGATCGCTACACACTCAAAGTCAGGCTGGGTGTTGAAAAAGGAACCCTGAACGATTTGTCGCTCGATTTGTCGGCGAGATTGAGAGAGAGCGTGCGAGACGTGAGTTTGCCGTTTCGGCTTTTAGATTTGGTGGGGGTGGGGGGAGAGAGGGTGGAGAGAGAGGAGTGTGAGAGAGTTGTGGGAGAGGGGGTGGGGGGGAGAGTGGGAGGGGAGGAGGGAGAGGATGATTATGAGTTGTTGATGTGGGGGTGGGAGAGTGTGATAAGATGTTTGCCGTTTGCTCCGAGAGAGAGATGACGATTGAAGAGAAGAATAGGTTTCTGTGGAGGTACATGTAGATCTGAAATTTAAATGGGTGAACATCTTATGTGTGTGTGTGTGTGTGCGTGTATGCGTGTATGCAAGGCATATGAAATGTGACATTGTGTGTGTGTGTGTGTGTGTGTGCAGTACATGCTTGTGCATGTGTGTGTGTGTGTGTGTGAGTGTGTGTGTGCATGCGTGTACATGTGTGTGTGTAAGATTTAAAAACTATTAGACTAAGGAAAGAAAAATAACTTTTTGGAGACATGTAAGATGATTTTTGTTTGTTTGCTTAATGTTTGCTGCTTAATTTTCAGTTCAGCATCTTCAACTACAGCATGAAAATGCTACATCAAGCAGCCGCATGGCAGTATTTTCAGCTGAGTGTCCTTGACCTTTGACCAATGACCTTCATCTTCGAACTTGGCCTAAGTTTCTTAACTGCCTATCCGCATGCAAACTTTAAGGGTAACATAGTCAGATAGTTAGTCAGCCAGCAACAAACCAGACAGATAGCAATGAAAACATGAAGCAGTTTTCGCTTCAAAGCTTCGGATGCAAAAACGCTGTGAAAAACGCCACAGCATGTTTTTAGAATATCGAAAAGCACAGACTGCAAACTCTATCCCTATCACGTATCTTTTGTGTCGCATTCTTCAAAATAAATTGAGCTCTCACATATTTTTATTTTTTTTAAATCGCGATCTACTATTAGCCTCTGCAACTAGGGTTATTAACGCCCTTGACAGTGAGAGTGAATCCCTTGCTGGTCAGTGCGGACAAGGGCATTCACTCTTGCGAAAGGCAGCCATTTGGTGGCCTCAAATAGGGTTATTGGCGAGAGTTATTCCCTTGTTTGGTCAGTGCGCAACCATCTCCCCCCACCCACCAAGGGCATTCACTCTTGCAAAAGGTGTTCTTTGCAGTAGCCAATAGCCGGGAAATCAGCCGAATCAAGCAGCCATTGTGTCTCACCCACAACGCCATTTCTTTCAAGAAACACATTCTTGATATGATGTCACACCCCGTGGGGATGCCGGGGGTCTTTTGTATAAATCGTTCCCCCACCTTCTGGAAGTTCTGTGCTTATAGCTTCCTCTAATATGTTACTCTCTTTGACTCTGCCTTTTCCCTTTGCTTTCTGTCATCTACTATCTTTCTGCCTTACCAGTCCATTCTCCTGCCTTTTTTCATGAAACGCTTTCAGAAACATTTCCTCCAGCCGAAGTCGGACTGGCTGGGCCTAACTGTTTCTTAGTTATGCGCTTAACGGCAGCATGACGCATCTGCGCTCATAATTGACAGGAAACTGTCTGAGCGTTCGAAGAAGAAGATATGATGTCACCCCAAAGATGCTGCATTGAAACAAGCAAAGACTTCTCTGGATGACGTCATAGCTTTATAATTCTGTCGAACGAGATTTCACAAAGTAAACAACGTTCTAGTGAACGCCACAGTGCATTTTTGCAAATTATGACTTATCGGCTCAATTTATTTTGAAAAATGTTACACAAAAGGTAGGTAGCAGCGATATAATTTGCAGTCTGAACCTATCTATGTTATCTGAGACGTTTTTCAAAGCGTTTTGGCATCCGAATGGGGGGGGTGAGCCTCCTTTAAGAAAGTTTTACCCCCCATGGGGATACCGGGGGGGTCTTTCGTACAAATAGTTCTTCCACCTTCTGGAAGTTCTGTGCTTGTAACTTCCTCTAATCAGTCACTCTCTTTGACTCTGCCTTTTCCCTTTGCTTACTGTCATCTGCTATCTTTCTATCTTACTGGTCCATTCTCCTCCGGCCTTTTTTCTATAAAGTCTTACAAAGATTTCTTCAGCCGAAGTCGGACATGCTGGGCCTAACTACCTCTTAGTTAGGCGCACAACAGCAGCATGGCGCATCTACGCTCATATGACAGGAAACTCTCTGAGCGAACGAAGAAGAAGAAGAATAAAGTCTTTATTTGGTGAGAGTGAAAAACCAAGGGGGAGATGACGGAATTGAAGAAGGAATGTTGTGAGACAGCTGAAATATGTGTTGTTTCTAATTTCTAGTATAGAAATGAGTATTGTAAAAAATGGACTATAAGACGCACCTGTATATAATCCGCATCCCTTAACCCTTTCACCGCCAGCCATTTTTCAGCCAAAAAATGCTATTAAACTTAACTGGGTAGAGAAAATAAATATCTGCAATATTACGAATTCCTCTGTGACATGTATAGCATTAGGCCTATCCTTACCTCCCAACATGAAGAAAATTGGGTCTTTGGATAACAGGCCCTGATTTGATGCCTTTTAGTGACATCGTTAAACCAGTGGTGCATAAATGCGACATTGGCGATGAAAGGGTTAAATTGACAAAATATGAGGTATTTATTCACATATAAGCCGCACCAGTTTATAAGCCGCAGAGAAAATTGTATGTGCAAAAACCAACACAATATCAGAACAGGAGTACTTAATGTTCTCAGACACTTTGAACATGAGATTTGAATCTATTGATTAACCCTTTTGCCGCCAGCCATTTTTTAGCCAAAAAATATCATTAAACGTACTTGGGTACAGAAGAAAAAATATCTGCAATATTGCGAATTCCTCTGTGACATGTATAACATTAGGTCTATCCTTACCTCCCAAAATTACGAAAGTAGGGTGTTCAGAGAACAGACCCTGATTTGATGCTTTTTAGTGACATGGGTGTTAAACCATTGTGGTGCAAAAATGCGACATTGGCGGTGAAAGGGTTAACCGAAACCAGTTTTGAGTCTAAAAAGAAGCTTATAATAGGCTGAAGAATGTGGCCAGAAACAGATTGAATCATACTGATCAATGTAGAATGGACAAAATCCACAGATAAGCCGCATCAGTCTATAAGCCGCATGGGCCAAAGTTGAGGGAAAAAGTAGCGGCTTATTGGGGTCTGCAACGAACACCTTTTGCAAGAGTGAATGTCCTTGGTGGGTAGGGGAAGATGGTTCAGTACTGACCAGACAGGGGGATAACTCTCGCCAATAACCCTATTTGATGCCACTAAATGGCTGCCTTTGGCAAGAGTGAATGCCCTTGGAGGGTGGGGGAAGATGGTTCAGTACTGACCATACAGGGGGATAACTCTCGCCAATAACCCTATTTGATGCCACTAAATGGCTGCCTTTCGCAAGAATGAATGCCCTTGTGAGTACTGACCAGCAAGGGCATCACTCTCACTGTCAAGGGCGCTAATAACCCTAGTTACAGATGCCTATAGTCTGCATTTTATGGTAATCATGATTGATTTTGTGTGTATGAAATGCGTGTGATCAGGTAAGTTTTCTGCAATAATTTATTGAAGGAAAATATGATGTGATGTTTTCTCGATTGGACTAAGTGACATTCAAAAAAATTAAATGAGTGAAAAGTCAAAGTCTTCCATTGCTTATTATTGTATCTTGTTTTGAAAAAAGGAACACAAGTTCAATGATGAAAGAAAAAATGCAAAAATTGTGATTTATTTTTATTTATTTTTACTGCTTTGTTACTTTGTGGTATCACTCCTGCTTTGTTTTTAATTTTGGGTTTGTTCCTGTGCACCTATTTTTCTAAACCCATGGCAAAGCGTGTTGGTGTTCTAGATGCCTTGATAGAAGGTGTGTATCTTTCAAATGGAGAGTGATCTCTTTTTGTTTGTTAATATTTTTTTCCAACTTTCGTTAACATAGTTGGGCGTCTGCATTTATTTGAGTCGATATTCATATTCTTCTTCGATCGCTCAGACAGTCTCCTGTCATATAAGTGCAGATGCATTATGCTGCTGTTATGCGAATAAGTAAGAAATAGTCAGGCCCAGGATGTCCGTCTTCACCTGGAAAATTTGCCTTGGCATGAGGCTGTGTCAGACCAGTTGACATAAGCTAGAACGCCAAGGCTACATCAAAATGTCGTTATGCTCTGAATGGTTGTGCGGGGATTGTCTTAAGCCATGACAAGCTCCCAGCATTACATCATCAGTCTAAAATCCCCCGAAGACGGAGTGTGTGGCTGCCCACATGGCGGGGTAATCAAAAACGGTCACACATGTAATGTTCTCATCCCTAGCTGGTGCATTTGTACTGAATTGTTCAAGTGCTCTGGCTGTTGGGATGATCCCTGGAGTCGTTAAGCCATGGAACAACAACAACAACAACCTGGACAATGTTTTTCATCCAGCCTATCTTTTGTTTACAAACACACTGCCTTGGAGAAAATCTTTTTTAAGACGAAAATGTAGGATTTTTGTTTGTGGCTCAAGCCACAAACCTATAACTCACTTTGTCGGTCTGTCAGTCTAGAATTGTCGCACATTTTGACAAAATTGTCGCACTTCAAATCGAGGCTACACTTCTGGCCGCTCTTTAAAATGATGTATTTTAAAAGCGTACAAAATAATAAACATACGTAATACAGACACTGCAACAGACACGACAAGTATGCGGTGCTTCTTTTGATGAGTATAAGTAGGATACATAGTTTTAAATGTTTTCCAAAAGATATAAAAAGTTACGAAATGGTGCAGAGATAACATTCTGGTTTACAGATTAAAATTATTGAAAAGCCAGGGGAGGTAACTCATGATTGGAGTGGTAAAAATAGACCGCGTGTCACGACACGCTAAGGTCGGACGTAGAAAATAAAACAAAGCCCTACAAAAAAAAAACTAAACCCCAGGAAAAACCTACTGACTGCTCTCACTCATCCACAATACACAGGTACGTACAAACATATAACTTTTATTCACAAAAAAAACCCATCAGCGCCAATACAAACTTACATGGCATCAAACATCAAAACCAATCAATCCCCCGCAATTATCAGTCTTGTTTCTACCCTATTCTTCCTTTCTCCCCTTCCCTAATAGTCACAGTTCACATTCACCACCCATATTCCCACAGTCATTCCTCACTTTCTACCTTGTCCCTGCTTCTCTTCTCCAAGCATCCTTGCCGACACTGAGGGCTATAACAAGAGTTCGTAGTTCTTCCGCCGACCCTATCGCCCGTGACAAACCTGTGCCGACGAAGATTCACCCCTCCCAGCTACCAACACAATTGCAGCCGACGCCCGCGAAATGTCCTCGCTGATCCCCAAACGACGCTGGCGTTGTCGCACACAGACGCAGAATGCAGACAGGAGGCGCTGACAACACAAAGCGATCCCGCGACGGCGTTGACGACGCAAACCCGTGGCACTGCGGGCGGAGAAACGATGAACCCGAGACAATGCAGGAACACCCACGGCTTCTCAGCTTCTTCGGTGACGCCGACCCCTCAACACTGCAGCAACACGGAGAAAGCGCGAGTCGGTGGCTTGCGTCGAAGACTTCTCGGCTTCCTCAGTGTCGATGACCCCCGACACTGCATCATCATGGTGAGAGCGCGAATCGGTGGCTTCTCAAGGTCCAAAAGAGGGGGTGCCTTAGGTCCAGAACAAAACAGCTACAAAACACGTAGGCACACTTGTCAAACACAAGTCTATAGGCCCACACACAGATACGAAGAACCACGCCTAACGCCCAAGCAAACTACTCTTCATGCGTTAGCTGACCTTGACCAAACCGATCAAAAACTTGAGAACGAGCTCAAACAGCTCACTACTCCTAGCCTACCACAATCTGGCTACCACTAGGATCTGGTCTGACTTCTTCGGCAAATCGACAGAAAGTGATGAGCATTTCTTTTCGCACAGGGGACTACATCTTGTGTAGAAACTACACACCCCTTGCTTGAAGCCAATCAACATAAACCAGACAATTTTCTAAATCTAAGACATCCCCTCATTGGATAACAAACATGCATACCCAGATTCATACACGCACTCACTCGACCTCTCATGAACTTTCTCATTAAAGCTAACTCCCGAAACACAGAATACGCAAACAACCTGTCGTCTGCTATCGTGTATGATAACACAACAAGCCTACAAGCTGAAACCGGAGGCCTAGCCTAGAGCGGGTAACGCCAAACAAGCCGTTTGTGACACCGCGTGCCACAAACTATTGCGATTTTGCGCTTGTTTTACTTTGCTTCTTTTTCCTATCTTCACCTGTTTAGCGTTGTGGTGTTTTTTAGTTCAGTTATCTGGGGAAAATCTTTGTAAGAGTTTCTAGAACAAAGGCAGGAGAATGGACCAGAAAGGCAGAAAGATAGTATAGATGGACAGTAAGCAAAGGGGAAAAGGCAGAGTCACAGAGAGCGACCGATTAGAGGAAGTCACAAGCACAACACTTCCAGAAGGTGGGGGAACTATTTGTGCAAAAGACACCCACAGGGGAGGGTGTCCATAACTTTTATATACATAATGTGGAAGGACTAATCGGAAAAATCATGAAAATAATGCACCATATTTTACGGAATATAAGGCGCAAAATTTTGTTGTAACAGTTGGTAAAAGTAAAGATGCGCCCCCACCCCCTTCCTCCATTTCTCGGTTGTTTCCACTTTTTCAGTCTTGCCTTTCTTATTGCAGATTGAGTGCTTCATCTTCTATCGTTTGCTATATTTAACACTAATTTTCACCCATTTACATCATGAAACACATGCATTCAATAATAGTAGAAGATCAAGGCAAGACGGGAAAAACTGCAATGAACCAGGAATGTGACAAATGCTCCGCGGCTGTTGTGTGTACTGCACTACATAGGGGTGGGGGGGGCTATTAGATAATGGCCTTTATCATGACTGCGATTAATTATTCAACAAAGATAATCATCTGAAAACGTTAATAAAATACAGCTTAAACCTTTCACCGCCAGCCATATTTCAGCCCAAAATTTCCATAAATTTTACCTGGATTGAGAACAAAATCCATCTGCAGTATTGGGGATTCTTCTGTAACAGATATAAAATAAGGTCTATCCTTACTTCCCAAAACTAAGACAATTGGGTCTTTGGATAATATACCCCAATTCGATGCCTTTTAGTGACATAGGTGTTAAATCACTGTGGTGCTAAAATGCGACTTTGGCGGTGAAAGGGTTAATGTTTGGTAAGAAAGGCAAGTGTAAAAATGCGGGAAGAGCCGAGAAATGTAAGGGGGGGAGGGGGGGGGGGGGGGGGGGGGGGGGAGGGGGTCCACAGTTTTCTTACTTTATTTTAAGTCATATTAATGATAAAGTGCAGGAGTCTGAGTTTGGAAAACAAAAGTATCGCCTTTTAGTCCGTACATTACGGTATATTGCTTCAGCCTTGTGAAGTGTGAAAAAGAAAGAAAATGGTGCTTTACGTCCTCTCGGTCTGGAACAGACACATATGGGACATTTGTAAATACAAAGATGGTGGGAACAATACTGGAGGCAATGCCCAAAGGCAGTGGAACTCCAGTAAAGTCCCGATCTTTTAACAATACAGATAGGTGTAGCGGTAAGCACGCCTCGGTTTAACCTCAACGGCTATGGTACCGCCACAAGTATTGCCTTGTGAAGTGTTTGAGTCGGTAATTGTAACATGCTTACAGCTAAGATTATGTGTTAGGTATGCATGCATGTAATGGAATGGAATTATGCAAGATATTTTGGTGATGAAATACAATTTGATGATTTATCGCGATCATGAGATCGTACAGTTACAGAAATGTCTTTGGAATAAAGTATATTTGTCATTTTTATCAGGGATGTTTTGGACCGAGGAAAACTGAAAGAGAGATGGAGAGAGAAGGACAGAGAGATACAGAGAAAGATGGCACTCACATAACAAACATGCATACACTTGCTTCCATGCATGCACATACCATGCAGACATGCACATACACACACACACACACACACACACACACACACACACACACACACACACACACACACACACACACACACACACCAAACACACACACACACACACACACACACACACACACACACACACACCAAACACACACACACACACACACACACAACACACACACACACACACACACACACACACACACACACACACACACACACACACACACACACACACACACACACACACACACACACACATCAAGTTCCAGTATACTTTAATATCTCCAAAAGAGAAATTCAGGTTAGGTGCAACAACATTACAGAGATACAACATAACCTCCCTGTGGGAATACCGGGGGTTCTTTCGTACAAATAGTCCCCCCACCTTCTGTGCTTGTAACTTCCTCTAATCTGTCACTCTCTTTGACTCTGCCTTTTCCATTTGCTTTCTGTCATCTACTATCTTTCTGACTTATTGGCCCCATTCTCCTGCCTTTAAAAAACCCCAAATCTTCCAAATAAATGTTCTCCTTTGAGCTCCTCTAAAAATCGGAATGTGTCGGCTGTACGCTAGCGGGGAGACCAGTGAAAACTGAAAACCAAACACGTACGTACCTTATCCATTATGGCCATATGGCATGGGAACGCAGAACTGAGAAGAAGGAGAAGAAGAGAACGGACGAGGGTGAAGGTGGAGGAAAACCACGAGGATGAGGAAGAAGAAAAAAAAAAGGAAAAATAGGAGGGGGGAGAACGAAAAAGATTAAGAAAATGAGGAGGAGGAGGAGGAGGACGAAAAGGAAAAAGAAGAAGAGATAAACAGAAGAACAAAAAAGAAGAAGTTGGGGAGAAGGACAAAAAAAGAAAAGGAAACGGAAAAAAAAGAAGAGGAGGGGGAGGAGAGAATGAACAAGAAAAAGAGAACGAAGGGGAGGGGAGAGAGAGAGAAAGAGAGAGAGAGAGAGTGAGAAAGAGAGAGAGAAAGAAAGAGAGAGAGAGAGAGAGAGAGAGAGAGAGAGAGAGAGAGAGAGAGAGAGAGAGAGAGAGAGAAAGAAAGAGAGAGAGAAAGAGAGAGAGAGAGAGAGAGAGAGAGAGAGAGAGAGAGAGAGAGAGAGAGAGAGAGAGAGTCAGTGAGAAGAAGAAGATAAAAGATTAAGAAGAGCTGAAACAAGTGTCTGTAGTATAGTTGGACCTAAAAATTAATGTTAGCTTGGAACCCAAAATGTTTTATGCGTTCTTTGCATCTGTACTTTGAAACCAATGCTTGCCCTACTTTATGTATCTTTATTGGTAAGAGAGTGATTCTTACGTACCTCCAGTGGCAAAAGAGTACTCCACATTGACGCACACTTCGAATGACTTTCAAGTTTGGTAACAATTGTGTAAGAGATAACTTACAACAAGCAAGGTGAATCAGTTGCTGTGGCTTTTAAACTCAGTTGAAAATGAACTCTGCTCCAGTTTTATCGGCTCTGCTACGTGGTAGCCATCAGTTAGGGCTGGTAAAGTGTTGCCAACGGTGTCTGATTTCAAGAAGAAGTCGTCTGCTAAGTTTGCCTTCTTCTTCATGTGTGCCTGTAACTGTAAGTTTGTATGTGTTGTACTTATCGATCATTCACCCTCAGTCTTTGTTGTTACTCTGTGAATGAAATTGGTCAAAAGAAAAGAAAGAAGTTAAAACTGCTGAAGGAACTTTACCCAGATCGAAGTAAATGCATGAAGGGCAGGAGCTGTGCCGGTCGGGGTTCGACCCCGGGGGCCGCTATGGTAGCCGGATTGGTCCTGCCTAGATACTGCGAAAGGTCTGTGGTCCTTCTCTGCATGCAACATGTGTGGCCTTACTCAGTTACTGTCACATGTCCCCTACTCCTTTGCATGCATCATGTGGGGACTTAACGGTTGTGCACGACACACTCTGCATGCATCATGCGGGGCCCAGGTGTCTCCGGCTAGACCGGGGCATTTAACGGTCGTGTATGACTTTTAACTTGTCTTTCCCTCACACGCCCCCCCCCCCCCCCCCAATATTTGACTTATTTTTTTAAAGTTTTAATTTAAGTTATAAATCTATCTAATAAAATTCTTCTTCTACATGTATAGCAAACGAAGTATCAAAATACTTAAATTATCCCTGACTATCTTTGGCTCTCATCTTTTCCCCATAATATCTCATCAGTTCACTTTCCACCCTATCTGTGCTGAATTTTTATTATTTTTCTTCTTCGTACTACCCCCTAAAGTGCAGCAGAATCTTCAACGTGATGAAGTTGGCTGCCTAAGGCGAAGAAGAAGAAGAATACTCCGTGACCTGGCTGACGAACTTGCTCCAGCCGTTACACTGCTCTACAGGTCCTCTCTTTCCTCTGGCATCGTACCACAAGACTGGATGACCGCACATGTTACCCCTGTCTTCAAGAAAGGCGAGAAGTACAGGCCGGAGAATTATCGTCTGATCTCGCTCACCAGCATCCCGTGTAAAGTTATGGAGCACATTCTTGTGAGCACCATTCTGGGCTTCGCTGAAGAGAACGTCATCTGCCAGGAGCAACACGGCTTCCGAAGAGGACGGTCCTGTGAGAGCCAGCTCCTTGGACTACTAGATGAACTCACCGACGACTTGGAGAAGGGAAAACAATCTGACGCACTCGTCATGGACTTCTCCAAGGCCTTCGATAAGGTGTCCCACTCTCTGATGGTCCATAAGTTGAGCCACTGCGGCATCACAGGTCTGGTCAACAGATGGGTCCAAAACTTCCTGGCAGACCGCAGACAGGCTGTTGTAGTGGAGGGTGCTAGGTCGGAATTTGTGGCAGTTGAGTCGGGTGTCCCCCAAGGTTCCGTCCTCGGTCCCACCTTATTCCTGCTATGCATCAACGATCTCCCCCAAGGTCTCACAGCAACAACTCGCCTGTTTGCTGACGATACTCTGTGCCACAAGAACGTCACCACCCCATCTGATCAACAGGCTCTCCAGCACGACCTCGACAGACTGGCAGACCGGGAGACAAAATGGCATGTGGAATTCCATCCTGACAAGTGCCAGTCCATCCAGTTCACAAGAAAGCGCAAACCCACAGTGAACCAGTACAATCTTCATGGCCATACCCTCTCTAACACCGAGGAGATAAAGTACCTAGGAGTCACCATCTCCAATGATCTGCGGTGGGACTCCCACATCTCCAGCATCGTCAATAGAGTCAACAAAACTCTGGGCTTTATTAGAAGAACTCTGAAGGTCTGGAGTATCCACATTAAAGAAAGGGCCTTCCTAGCTCTAGTACGACCAACACTAGAGAATGCAAGTAGTGTGTGGGACCCCTACACCAGCAAAAACATCAAGAAAATAGAAGCTGTGCAGCGGAGGGGGGCGCACTGGGTCATCAACTGACACCGCCGGACGTCCAGCGTAGACTATATATATATGAGCAGCTGAACTGGTTCCCGCTATCAGAACGAAGAAGAAAGGCACGGCTCACCAACTTCTTCAAGTTCCACCATGGAGAATTGGTGATCAACTCCTCCAGAAAGCCAGCCCCCAGTCCTCCAACAAGATCTACTCGTTTCCTGCATGTTGAGGCGTACCAACTGCCAGCATGCAGGACTCTGTACCGTCAGCAGTCCTTCCTCCCTTGGACCACTGCCGAGTGGAACCTGCTTCCGTCTGTGGCAGTGTCATCAGCCACAGTGGGAGCCTTCTGTAGCAGTGTGGGGACACAGCTACTATTGCCCTCTAAGCTTACTCGTAGCAGACGCCTATTTTTGCTAGTTTGGAGTTATCTGCCTGAGTTAACTCCCTTGAGATTTATTTGTAATTAAATTGTATTTTATCATATTCTCGTTTAATTAAAGTTTGTATTGATATAAGATGCATATGGTTGGAACCAGAAAAAATCATAGATTTTATCCCATACATTTGTATTAACTGAAATACTCGCATAGCCTGACAATTCAAGATTTGTGTGATTGGTAAAATTAACACGTGGGTCAAAATATTCCAGGTCGTTTCGCATGTTTTCTATTCTTATTCAAAATTTAGTCAAATGTTTGAATTTCTAATTATACGACATAAATCTATAGTCTATCCCCTTTCATTTCATATATGGCATGCTATGGACCTTTTCCGTATAAACTTGTAGTATTGCAAAATGAATGCAGTCCATTCATTGTAGCTATTCACGAACCTCCCGAGTTCTTTGTACGGTAGGCTAGGCCTATACCACGTGTGAATGCCGATTGACTGTCTTTCGAATCGAAATACTAATTTTCTAAACCAAGCAATATTATTTTGATTCGCCCTTTTGTTTTCGTTCTAATAGCTAACAAAACTAGTTTTGTATATTCAAAATGATCTTGGACCTTATAGATTTATAATATTTTACGATTTAAGATTTGCTTCAAACCACAAGCATGAAGCCTAGATCAATAGAAATTCGACTTGTGTTTTCTATCGAATTTCGGGACACAAATTATAAACTTTATAGATTGAATTGGGACTTGAAATTTATACAAATGAAAGTTTGTGCATGTTGCTTTTTCATTATTAGTTTGTTATTCTGATTTGTGAAGCAGTTATTTAGTTATTTTATAAAATATGGGTTGGGCTTGTTAAAAGGTGGGATCACTTTGCACCTTAATTGCAAGTATTTCTTTTTAAAGAGAAACTGCTGACTATTGATGAATGTCATATTATTCTGTGTTTTTCAAGCTTTCCAACCATATGCAACATGTCTTGTTATGTATGACGACCGTAGAGACAACACACTTAAAAGGTGTAGTAACAAACACAACTTTGGCGGCCATTAGCTCAGTGGGAGCAGATTGCGTGAAAGGTAAAGTTGTTGTCTTTGCGGTCCGGGTTTTGTCGATATATCTGGCCACAGGTAAAAATTGAGGAGAGACTTATTTGAGACTTACCTGAGACTTACCTGAGACTCTACCTGAGATGGAGAGAGAGAAGCAATAAAGAGAGAGAGAGACCTGTGTCAGCCTTGACTGCATGTTACTGTTTGCTGCTTGCTGATTGTTTCCTGCCTATTATTCCTGCACTCCTGTCTGTCCCTGCACCCTTCACCCTTCCACTCCACACCATCACACTTCAAAAGCCAGATCTCTGTGTCTGTGTGTCACTGTGTGTGTGTGTGTCTAGCTCTCTCTCTTCTTCCGTCCCTGAGTCCCTCCCTTGCCCCCCCTCTTAATTTATGTCACTCTCTGTTTCTCTCTGTGTCTCTCTCTCTCTCTCTCTCTCTCTCTCTCTCTCTCTCTCTCTCTCTCTCTCTCTCTCTCTCTCTCTCTCTCTCTCTCTCTCTCTCTCTCTCTCTCTCTCTCTCTCTCTCTCGTGTGTGTATGTTGTCTTTAGTTTAATTAAAATACATCTGATCTATCTGTGGATATCTCTTAGGTCGTGTGCAGAGCCGAAGCAACAGAATTAGAAAAAAGAATGAATACATGTGTAAATAAATAATAACTTTATGGGGGGGGGGGGGGGGGGGGGGGGGGGGGGGGGGGGGGGGGGGTGGGGGGGGGGGGGGGGGGGGGGGGGGGGGGGGGGGGGGGGGGGGGGGGGGGGGGGGGGGGGGGGGGGGGGGGGGGGGGGAATCTTACTTTGTAAGTTTTCACCAGTTGTTTACAATTTTCATCCTTTTTGTCTCACTCACAGACGGCATCACTCTTCACCAGTGGAGGAAGCAAAGCTAAGTCAGCGGAGAGCGAGGGGTCAAAGGTCAAGACTGGACTGTGGAGCAAAATCAAGTTTGATCTTGGCTTTATTACGGGGCTTAAATATCCTAAATCTGTGAGTGTGTGTCGTGTGTGTGTACGCATGTGTGTGTGTGTGTGTGCGTGCGTGAAT
>CM065711.1:31779870-31817370 GCA_017654935.2 Phymorhynchus buccinoides | reverse complement strand
TGAGAATGTCGACTATGGTAATGATGATGATAATCATTATGCTAATGTATGCAGGCTGTGCGTGGTATGATTGGCTAGTCTTGGTAAATGTGTCTATATTCCGTAAAATACTGGTAATATTGATGATAATGAGAATGTCGACTATGGTAATGATGATGATAATCATTATGCTAATGTATGCAGGCTGTGCGTGGTATGATTGGCTAGTCTTGGTAAATGTGTCTATATTCCGTAAAATACTGGTAATATTGATGATAATGAGAATGTCGACTATGGTAATGATGATGATAATCATTATGCTAATGTATGCAGGCTGTGCGTGGTATGATTGGCTAGTCTTGGTAAATGTGTCTATATTCAGTAAAATACTCGTAATATTGATGATAATGAGAATGTCGACTATGGTAATGATGATAATAATCATTATGCTAATGTATGCAGGCTGTGCATGGTACGATTGGCTAGTCTTTTATTCCGTAAAATACTCGTAATATTGATGATAATGAGAGTGTCGACTATGGTAATGATGATGATAATCATTATGCTAATGTATGCAGGCTATGCATGGTACAATTGGCTAGTCTTGGTAATGATGATGATGATCATTATGCTAATGTATGCATGTTGACTATGGTAATGATGATAATCATTATGCTAATGTATGCAGGCTGTGCATGTTACGATTGGCTAGTCTGGGCAAAGATGGCCGTGTGCTGAGAAACTGTCTGGTCAAAGCATTGTGGGAAGATGCCGAGGCTCGAAGCAAACAACTGGGGGTGAGTTAGAGAGAGAATACGAATATGAATGTTTTTATTGAGGGTAAAACAGATAAGCTGGGTAGCTTTTTTACACTATTGCCCTCAAGCAAATAAACAACAATTAATGAAGAAAATGATGAACAGAAACGTAAAAACAACAACAACAACAAAAACGGCAACAATAGTGACAAAAATATACAAAGTAGTATAATACAACAAAGCAAAAATGGCCACACAACATCAAGAGAGAGAGAGGGAGAGGGAGACGGACAGAGAGACAGACAGAGGGAAGTGCATACATGTACGTATTTTGTTCGTGTGTTTGGTATTTGATTGAGAGTGAGGAAAGATGTGAATTTGTGTCTGTGTCTCTGTGTGTGTGTCTTTTCCAGTGTCCTGTAACGTGTAATGTATTACAATTTTCCAGTGTCCTTAATGCGTAATGTATTACACGTTTCCAGTGTCCCGTAACTCGTAATGTATTACACTTTCCCCATTGTCCTGTAACTTGTAATGTATTTCACCTTTTCAGTGTCCTGTAACACGTAATGTATTCCACTTTCCCAGTGTCCTGAACGTGTAATGTATTACACGTTTCCAGTGTCCTGTGACACGTAATTATGACACTTTTCCTCTGTCCTGTAATGCGTAATGTATTACACTTTTCCTCTGCCCTATAACGGGTAATGTATTGTACTTTTCCCTCTGCCCTATAACGGGTAATGTATTACACGTTTCCAGTGTCCTGTGACACGTAATTATGACACTTTTCCTCTGTCCTGTAATGCGTAATGTATTACACTTTTCCTCTGCCCTATAACGGGTAATGTATTGCACTTTCCCCTCTGCCCTATAACGGGTAATGTATTGCACTTTCCCCTCTGTCCTGTAACGCGTAATGTATTACACTTTTCCTCTGTCCTGTAACACGTAATGTATTACACTTTTCCTCTGTCCTGTAACACGTAATGTATTACACTTTTCCCTCTGTCCTGTAACACGTAATGTATTACACTTTTGTTCTGTCCTGTAACGCGTAATGTATTACACTTTCCCCACTGTCCTGTAACGCGTAATGTATTACACTTTCCCCTCTGTCCTGTAACGCGTAATGTATTACACTTTTCCCTCTGTCCTGTAACGCGTAATGTATTACACTTTTGTTCTGTCCTGTAACGCGTAATGTATTACACTTTCCCCTCTGTCCTGTAACGCGTAATGTATTACACTTTCCCCTCTGTCCTGTAACGCGTAATGTATTACACTTTCCCCTCTGTCCTGTAACGCGTAATGTATTACACTTTCCCCTCTGTCCTGTAACGCGTAATGTATTACACTTTTCCCTCTGTCCTGTAACGCGTAATGTATTACACTTTTGTTCTGTCCTGTAACGCGTAATGTATTACACTTTTCCCACTGTCCTGTAACGCGTAATGTATTACACTTTCCCCTCTGTCCTGTAACGCGTAATGTATTACACTTTTGTTCTGCCCTATAACGGGTAATGTATTGCACTTTCCCCTCTGTCCTGTAACACGTAATGTATTACACTTTTGTTCTGTCCTGTAACGCGTAATGTATTACACTTTTGTTCTGTCCTGTAACGCGTAATGTATTGCATTTTCCCATTGTCTTTGAATGCGTAATGTATTACACTTGTCCAGTTTCCTTTAACACAATTTCTAGTGTCCTGTAACGTGTAATGTATTCCACTTTTGTGGTGATCTGTAACGCGTAATGTATTCCACTTTTGCGGTGATCTGTAACGCGTAATGTATTCCACTTTTGTGGTGATATGTAAAGCATAATGCGTTGTTTGCAGCAAGCAGCTTCCCTGACGGCACGGAAGGAAGGCATTCAGGAGCTGGCTCATGTGTTCTACGCCTCAATCATCGCCTATGACGAGGTGAGTTCATCAAATTGTGTGAGGTGTGTGTGGGTCTCTCTCTGTGTGTCTCTCTGTGTGTGTCAATGTGTGTGTGTCTGTCTCTCTCTACATGTGTGTGTCTGTGTCAGTGTGTGTGTGTGTCTCTCTCTATATATATGTGTGTGTGTTGGTGAGAGTGTTGACTTCACAACCGCATGGATGCTCCTTCTTTCAGGATGTCCTGAATTGCAGGATTTTTAAATTGCCTAGAGCCGGCGTCGCCGGATTATGAGAATTTGAGAAACTGATTTTCTTAACACACTTGTACACTAAAAAGGGCCCGTATAAGCATTTGCTATGATCAAAGGAATGTAGCACTAGTCTAGTGTGGGTGCACTACCCCTGCACTCCGCCGGGGCCGCCCCCCTAGCAGGATTATTCTAATTTCCCAGGAGCACCCGTGCAACCGAGTTATTTCCATTCTATCAAAGTAGCTTTAATAACCCTTCGCTGCCAAAGAAAAATGGAGAAATTACCGATTTAAAAAAAAACCACCGTATTTTTTTAACTATAAGGCGATATTTTTGTCTCCAATTTCGACCTATGCGCCTAATAAACGAGGGCGCCCTATTAGTGAACAAAGTCGTGAGAAGAGAGGCAACGATTGCCGTGTTCAGTACAGTCTACTGTGAGTCACAACATCGAAAATGGTAATGAGTCGCCGATATGACGAATACTCACATTAGAATGCTTCAAAATCCCTGTTATCGTCCGAGATACCGTCCAACAGATGCCACAACCCTTCATTGGATGTAAAAAGCATCGTTGTAGAGCTTAAAATGTCATAATTCTACCAGTTTTCGTGAAGAATTGGCCAAACACAACAACTGGAAGTCGTAAAAACGGAAGTTTTGATTATTTGAGAAGGGAGCCAACTCTCGTTTACGACAACAATAATGGCGGTTGGTAAGCGTTTACAGGACGTGTACAGGCTTCAAACTTCGACTTTCTGTTGTGAGGTGTGTATCGCCTTATAAACGAGGGCGCCTTTTACTTGGATTTTGTCAGATTTTGGTTGAAAATTTCCCTATTCGCCTTATACACAGCAGCGCCTAATGATCCGAAAAACATGGTAGTAAAACTTAAATGAGATCCGTTGGAGAATCAATCTGAGGAAATGGTCTAGAGATATAAGTTTTCCGCCGACTTGTCTGAAACAAAAAGCAGCATTCCAGGACTCTGACATCAAACGTTATGACATCATCAGTGACATCACACAGCCGGCAGTGAAGGGGTTAATGTTGTAAGAATCATCACACGATTCACATGAAAATGTGATAATTACGAGGATGATTTTCCCCCACATGAAAGTGGTTATTAAGAAAAAGGTTTGGGGGAAATGTTTCAAAAAAAATTGTGGATAATTTTGTTGCGGAATGCTTGTTTAGGGGGGTTGTGATTTGTGGTGTTGCTGAACAAAATGTTGTCAAAACAAAATGTGGATAATTTTGTTGCGGAATGCTTGTTTAGGGGGGTTGTGATTTGTGGTGTTGCTGAACGGAATGTCAAAACAAAATGTGGATAATTTTGTTGCGGAATGCTTGTGCAGGGGGTTGTGATTTGTGGTGTTGCTGAACGAAATGTTGTCAAAACAAAATGTGGATAATTTTGTTGCGGAATGCTTGTGCAGGGGGTTGTGATTTGTGGTGTTGCTGAACGAAATGTTGTCAAAACAAAATGTGGCAAATTTGGGAATATGAATGAAGAAGTGTTGATAATTCTCGTTTTTATGTATTTATATTTAAAAAAATGTTTGCCATTTATAAGTGATCCTTTAACATATACATAACATATTCACGTCTTTATAACACTCCTCCATGCCTCTTTCTTTAAAAACGTTTTTTGTTTGTTTGTTATTTTTTCTTCTTGGTTTAAACAAGAATTTATTCAAGAATAGAAAATCATAACAAAGCAGCAATACATTTATGAACTTCGAGTACAACAAGCTAAGAGCTTATAAAGCGTACTCTAATATTTGAGTTGCACAGTAAGGACTGCACACGCAAAACTAATCTAACATTGAAAAAATAATAACATAAAAGCAACAACAGTAGTAAACACTTATATACAAAAAGGAAACAAAAAGAACAGAAAAAAGAAAATACACAACAAAATTAAGTAAATCTAATCTACATGAACTTTAGGGGCAATATAAAACATAATGTCAGCTTGCATTGAATCAGTCATCACAAAGCTATACCTACCAGGGCTTTTATTCTCCCCCCCCCCCCCCCCTCTCTTATTATTCTTTTTTTGTGTCTGTATTGAACGATTTATTCACTACTTAATTTATTTATTGCTCATCTGTCTGTCTTTATCAAGTTTAAAAAAAGGAATGGATGTATGCTAAATGTAAATGTAAACTGCATGTATATGTTTGCTTTTGTTTGATTCATTCGTTCATTAAAAAAAGTTTCAAGCAAACAAAAAAGAAGTGTTGTTGTAGCGGTTGAAAAATAAAAATGGGAAAGTTGAGGTATTTTGAGATGATGCTGACAATGATAGTGATGATGATGGTGGTGTTGATGACGATGATAGTGATGATGATGGTGGTGTTGATGACGGTGATAGTGATGATGATGGTGGTGTTGATGATGATGATAGTGATGATGATGGTGGTGTTGATGACGGTGATGATGATGGTGGTGTTGATGACGATGATGATGACGATGATAGTGATGATGATGGTGGTGATGATGATGATGATGATGATGATGATGACGATGATAGTGATGATGATGGTGGAGTTGATGACGATGATAGTGATGATGATGGTGTTGATGATGATGATGATGATGATGATGATAGTGATGATGATGGTGTTGATGATGATAGTGATGATGATGGTGTTGATGACGATGATGATAGTGATGATGATGGTGTTGATGATGATGATGATGATAGTGATGATGGTATTGATGACAATGACGATGATGATGATGGTGTTGATGACGATGATGATTGCTGTCTTGCAGGGAATCCTGGGTGATGACAAAGCGTTATCCGGAGCGGTGTGGCGAACTTTCTTTGAGGCAAAACCTGACATCGACCCGTCTCACTTGGAACTGGCGGTGGCTTACATCCGCAAACAGGTCCGGGCGTTATAATACGTTGTTTTCTTTCCACCCGTGGGGATACTGGGGGGGTCTTTTGTATAAATAGTTCCCCCACCTTCTGGAAGTTCTGTGCTTGTAACTTCCTCTAATCTGTCACTCTCTTTGACTCTGCCTTTTCCCTTTGCTTACTGTCATCTACCATCTTTCTGCCTTACCGGTCCATTCTCCTGCCTTTTTCTCGAACGCTTTCAAAAAGATTTCCTCCAGCTGAAGTCGGACTTGCTGGGTCTAACTGTTTCTTAGTTAGGCGCATAACGGCAGCATGACGCATCTGTGCTCATAATTGACAGGAAACTGTCTGAGCGATCGAAGAAGAAGAAGAAGAAGAAGATGTCGTAGCCCTGGATTTATGGTTTTGGGTTTAGACAAGTCCGGAGAGATATATCTCTAGACCCGTTTTCTCAGATTGAGTCTAAGCTAACAGGCCTCTTTGAAATTTTACAATAAGAAAATCCAGAATTTCTGTTTGCCTCTGGCAGTGAAGGGGTTCTTCTTCTTCTGCGTTCCCAGGCCATATGGCCATAATGGGTAAGGTACGTATGCGTCCGGTTTTCAGTTTTCACTGGTCTCCCCGCTAGCATACAGCCGATACATTCCGAAATTTGGAGGAGCTCAAAATAGACATTATTAGGAAGATTTTTTTTTTTTAAAGGCAGGAGAATGGGCCAACCAATAAGTCAGAAAGATAGTAGATGACAGTAAGCAAAGGGAAAAGGCAGAGTCAAAGAGAGTGGCAGATTAGAGGAAGTTGCAAGCACAGAACTTCCAGAAGGTGGGGTAACTATTTTACGGGGGGTGGGGGTGGGGTATCTTTTTATAGTTCAAAACCTTTTTGGGGAGAAACTGCGTCAGATGAAAATGTGCTGTTTTGGGACGTACTCAAAGACTGTATAGGGGAAGACGGACTACTTAAAGAGTTACTGCGAACCGGGCTGATAGAGTTATCGTTAGTGAGGACGTGACACCATTCACAGCGGCGGCTCTCCAAAGACTCAGACTGGAATTTGAACGGAGAATTCGACTGGCCTATCGACGTGTAAATGTGTCACGTTTAAAAGGGACATAACCAGTGTTTCTGTCCTCACTACTCATATAGGGAAAAGAGACCGGATGCTTATCTTCCCCAGTACAGTCTTTGACGTACTGGCCTGAGATCCAATGCGTAAGATGGTAGATTTGTACATATGCGAGTAAAACATTAACACCGCTTTGTATGATGAGCTTCTTATAGATGATTGAAAAACCTTTAGAACTTCTTCTTCTTCTTTGTTCGCTCAGACAGTTTCCTGTCATATGAGCGTAGATGCGTCATACTGCCGTTATGCACCTAACTAAGAAATAGTTAGGCCCAGCATGTGCGACTTCGACTGAAGAAATCTTTGTAAGAATTTCTTGAAAAAAGGCAGGAGAATGGACCAGTGAGATAGAAAGATAGCAGATGACAGTAAGCAAAGGGAAAAGGCAGAGTCAAAGAGAATGACAGAATTAGAGGAAGTGACAAGCACAGAACTTCCAGAAGGTGGGGGAACTATTTGTACAAAAGACCCCCCGGTATCCCCACCTTTAGAACAATGAGAAATTGAAAAAAGAAAAGAAAAAATGAAAAGTAAAGGTTCTTCGACAGCATTAGATGATTTTCGGGAAAAAAATAGGGGAGAGCACTTTGTGAAAATTAGAGTTGTTTACCTCCATTACTCGGTCAAATACCATAGCATCAATGCAACAATGGCGTCGGAGCTTGAAACTGCAGGATGCGAGTCAGCGACTTGCAAACATTTTTTTAAAGAAAAACTAGGGGTGGCCAGTGGCCACAAACTAATAAAACTTGCAAAAATGTGACGTAAAAATATGAATGACATACATTTTTAGAATGACGCACGGTGTTCTAAGTGCTGTATGTCTGCTCAAACACACGAGTCGATAGGCTACGAGAGCTGATGGTAGAGTGACTTCCCCTGTTTGACCGATTGAATTAGGCAAGATCACTCCCACACACCATGAAATTACTCCCCTTAATTATTTCCGAACAATTCCTATTGGAACAGCTCATTTGAAATTTGATTGGACATTCTGTGCAAATCCGTAAAGAAATCCCACCAATCATAATTGAGCAGGGTTATTTGTTTTAGGTTTTTGTCTTTCTAGGTTTTTTCTTTTTGGGGTATAGATAAGGCGTGAAGGTCAAAACGCTGTAAATCACACAAAAATTTAGCACCTTTGTGGTTTTACAAATATGGTATAAATTTTGGTTAAAAAAAAAAGAAGAGAAACTATTTAAAAAAAAGGACTCTGTACCGTCAGAAGTCATTCTTCCCTCGGACCATTGCCGAGTGGAACCCTCTTCCGCCGGTGGCAGTGACAGCCACGGTGGAAGCCTTCAAGAACCAAATCTCCCCCCCTCCCCTCTTCTACCCCCTCCTCATGTCCCTCCCATTTCTATGGCGCGCCAAAGATACAAAACTCTATCTAGCTGTTCGATAGAGTTTCAAAACTGTATCTATCAGTTCGATAGAGTTTGAAAACCCACAAAATAACCCTATTGAGATATAGTTTTTCTATCACGATTTCTGATTGGTACATGGCTTCAGCGACAAGTTTGTGGCCTTGGCAGGGCAGTGACCCGTGAATTTGAATAAGACGATAGGCATAGGCCCCTACATGTAATCAAACAAACATGGCAGCTGAACGATTTCAACGAGCAAATCTTCCCAGCGTTTCATCTGTAATTGAAGCCGCTAAACGAGTTCGTAGAATGCCACCTATTAGGCTAGGTGTAGGTCACAGTCAAAGATACTAGTCCTATCTACCAATGAAATGCTTCGTTTAAAAAAAGTATCAAAATGGCGCGTTTGATAGAGTTTTACGACGAGAAACTATCTAGCTGCTCGACAGTTTTGAAACTCTAACTGCTAGCTATAGTTTAGAAACTGTATCTAACAGTTCGATAGGGTTTTTGTTTGTGGCTCAAGCCACAAACCTATAACTCACTTTTGTCGGTCGGTCGGTCGGTCGGTCTGTCTGTCGGTCGGTCCAAAATTGTCGCACAATTTGACAAAATGTCGCACTTCAAATCGAGGCTACACTTCAAATTGAGGCCGCTCTTTAACATGATGTATTTTAAAAGCGTACAAAATAATAAACATACGTAATACAGACACTACAACAGACACGACGAGTATGCAGTGCTTCTTTTGATGAGTATAAGTAGGATACATAGTTTTAAATGTTTTCCAAAAGATATAAAAAGTTACGAAATGGTGCAGAGATAACATTCAGGGCCTGTATTCACGTTGAGATAGCATGAGACTTAGCATGATGCTAACTTAGAAGCTCTTCCAAAAGTCCTATTAAATCCTATAGGACATTGGAAGAGCTTCTAAGTTAGCATCATGCTAAGTCTCATGCTATCTCAACGTGAATACAGGCCCTGGTTTACAGATTAAAATTATTGAAAAGCCAGGGGAGGTGACTCATGGTTGGAGTGGTAAAAATAGACCGCGTGCCACAAACTATTGCGATTTTGCGCTTGTTAAACTCTGACGAACTGCTAGATAGAGTTTTGGTCATTCGGCGCGCCATACATTTCATACCCTTACTGTTCTCTTCGCCTCCCCAGACTGCCACTAGTCCCCCCCCCCCCCCACTCCCGTCCTCACCCAGCCACCTTTCTGCCAACAAAAGACTCATCACACCCTGGACGTGACACAAATCAACCCTGATGTGTCCCTCTACCCCTGACTTGACTCCAACTAAGCCAGGGCTCCCAATCACCCCGCAAAACGAGGGGTCCCAGGGACTCCTTCACTTACAGCATAGAGGGTCCTAGAGGCGGGATAGAGGGTCCCAGTGGCATTGCGAATGCTAAAAAGAATGTTTCTAGTGCATCCCTGGGACCCCCTGCACATTCTTTTAGAGGATCCTTTAGAATTTTAGTGCTTCATAGACCCCCAAATGGGGGTCCCTGGGAGCCTTGCTGAATGTATGCGCAGAGCCCTCCTTAGCACCATCAGAATCTTCGACACGACGAAGGCGGATGGTTGAAGGAAGAAGAAGAAAATTTTAGACAAAAATTATTTATTTCTTTCTTTGATCATGATTTTTTTCTCTTTCCCTATAGGTGGCGCACTTGGACCAGCAAGAGGAGGAGACCATTTTGGGTCGAGGCTTTGTGAGTTTCCTCCCTTTGAGAGGGGAGAGCATCGACCAAAAAGCCGCCGAGAGACAGGCCCTGACTGTGGGGAGACTGAGACTGAAATACTGAGGGGGAGAGGGAGAGAGAGAGGGAGAGACAGGCCCTGACTGTGGGGAGACAGACTGAAATACTGAGGGAGAGAGAGAGAGGGAGAGACAAGCCCTGACTGTGGGGAGACTGAGACTGAAATACTGAGGGGGGAGAGAGAGAGAGAGAGGGAGAGACAGGCCCTGACTGTGGGGAGACAGACTGAAATACTGAGGGGGAGAGAGAGGAGAGACAGGCCCTGACTGTGGGGAGACTGAGACTGAAATACTGAGAGGGAGAGAGAGAGAGACAGGCCCTGACTGTGGGGAGACTGAGACTGAAATACTGAGGGGGAGAGACAGGCCCCGACTGTGGGGAGACTGAGACTGAAATACTGAGGGGGAGAGAGAGAGGGAGAGACAGGCCCTGACTGTGGGGAGACTGAGACTGAAATACTGAGGGGGGGAGAGAGAGAGAGAGAGGGAGAGAGACAGGCCCTGACTGTGGGGAGACTGAGACTGAAATACTGAGGGGGAGAGAGAGAGGGAGAGACAGGCCCTGACTGTGGGGAGACTGAGACTGAAATACTGAGGGGGAGAGAGAGAGAGAGGGAGGGGGGGAGAGAGAGGCCCTGACTGTGGGGAGACTGAGACTGAAATACTGAGGGGGAGAGAGAGAGAGAGAGGGAGGGGGAGAGAGAGGCCCTGACTGTGGGGAGACTGAGACTGAAATACTGAGGGGGAGAGAGAGAGGGGAGTGTGTGTGCGGGGAGGGGGGGGGGAGGGAGGAAAGTGTCAGGAGATATTTACTTTGTCAGTGTGTGTGTGTGTGTGTGAATATGTATGTTAGTAAGAATGATACCATTGTGTGTGTGTTCTGGTTTTCCCCGGGTAGTTTTGACAATGTTCTGTAAATCGGCATTCATTGTCTTGACACCCCACATTGTTTTGACGTCAAAACAACGGAGAAAGTGTGAAGTGCAATTGTAGTGCACGCGAACTACAACCGCACTTGCGCTCCAAGTCACAAGTGTACTATCCGGGACAGAAAATATTGGTCGGATTTATGGACGACAAAAGGGAGAAATGCATTCTAACAATCCCCTATAGAGACAGCACTTTTTCCGTTTTTGATGGTAACGATACTGTTTTTGTCAAAACAACGCGGGGAAACCCAGTATGTGTGTGTGTGTGTGACTGAATATGTATGTGAGTGAGAATGATAACAGTGTGTGTATGTGAGTGAATACATATGTGAGAATGATAACAGTGTGTGTGTATAGGTGTGTGTGTTTATTGTGTGTGTGTGTGTTTGTTGTGTGTGTTTGTTGTGTGTGTGTGCTGTGTGCATACATACTGTTCAGTTGATTTTTGCACTTGTAGATTTGCTTTCAATATCTCTTTGTGGTGACCATTTTAATGTAAAAATAATAAAAAGTCTCTAATTTGACATTTGACTTTTTAAAGTTTTGGGGGAATTGTCCATGTTAGAATATTGATGAAGAGGTAAACACACACACACACACACACACACACAGACAACACACACACACACACACACACACACACACACACACACGCACGCACGCACACACACGCACACATAAACATTGTAAAAAAAGCATAATGTAATGCTTATTCGATGTACATCTGGAAATAAAATGTTGACTTGACACACACCACTGTTTCAAATCAGAACTGTATTTTAATTGCATTGAATTTTAAAATGGAAACACCTCGAAGTAAAACTGGAAATTGGTGGAAAAAACAAACAAACTCGTGCAACTTGAAAACTTCAAATGAAAAACACACACACACCAATTATTTTTCTATAATTAAATCATTGATAATAAAAATCAACAACAAATAACGAATCAACAGTTTGCGACTTTTTTTTTATCATTAAAATCTATGAACAGTGCTCTGATGAAAGAGAAAGGAAAAAGCGTGTGTTGGAAGAGAAATCAATTCGTCGGTGAAATTCAGAAACCTCGTATAGTGGAACCTCCCTTATAAGACCTCCCATTATAAGACTCCCTCCCACATAAGACCTACTTCTCTGAGACATTGCCCTTCTTTGTAAGTATTAAAATTACCTCCCTTATAAGACCTCCCATTATACGACTCCCTCCCCCATAAGACCTACTTCTCCGAGACATTGCCCTTCTTTGTAAGTATTAAAATTACCTCCCTTATAAGACCTCCCATTATAAGACTCCCTCCCCATAAGACCTACTTCTCCGAGACATTGCCCTTCTTTGTAAGTATTAAAAATTACCTCCATTATAAGACCCCTCCCTTATAAGACCTCATTTTGGATGATTTTTGAAGGTCTTATAGGGAGATTCAACTGTATCTCAAATTTTGAGAAAAATTAAAAAAACTTTTTTTAAAATTAACCGCATTGACCACAATTGATGAACTATGATGAATATGTTGTTCAAGACATTGCGAGTTTAGTCCTGCATTTTGTGAAAATTACCTTCAAATTTTTTTTTTTAGACTTGAAAAGAACGAAGATATGAGGTTTTTGTCCTTAACTAGATCTGAATTTGGGACTTACGAGTTTTTCTTCTATTCTCACAACATTTACCCCAGATAGAAAGTCGTTAGAGATACAAGCTTCTGGTGGAAGGTGGTGGGAAAAGAGCTGACTATGTATCTAACTCAACCCCCCCCCCCCAAAAAAATTGAGATTTTGAATTTCACCGACAAAATACTGTTTAGATACATGTGTTCTAATACGCTTGCTGACTTTTCAAACATGAATCACACACAAAAACAACAAAAACCCAGCCCAACCACACACCTACACAAATTTGTGGAAATTGTTTTGGAAAAGATGCGCACACACAATAACGTATGATGACATATCAATGAACACAACTTTTTTCCTAGAAATTTGGAAGAAAAAGTCTGCATGTATATGTGTAAAATCGTGCACACACATACGTATAAATGAACACATATCCTATGTAAATTGCGATAAAATTGTCAATCTTTGTATTCCGCTTCACCATCTAAAGATTGTACATATTCGAATGAGTTGAGTAATCAAATTAACAAAAGAAATGAGAAACCAACAAAGAGCAAGTAAGTAAATGTTTGTGTACACGTTGCCAGATTCACAAAAGACCTCTATTTTCCCATGGCATATAGAGTACTGAAGAGGGTTGCGTACCCCTTAACCGCCAATGTCGCATTTTTGCACCACAATGATTTAACACCCACACCATTCAAACTCTTGAAATCAGGGTCTATTATTCAATGATATTGTGTTCCTAAGGTTGGGCAGTAAGGATTGACCCTATTCTAAATGCGTCGCAGAGAAATCCCACAATATTGCAGACGAAATCTTTACTGTAGCCAAGTAAGTTTAATGGAAATGTTTGGCTCAAAGATGGCTGGCGGTGAAAGGGTTAAGGCGTTGTCGTAATATGACGTCAATTTGTGGATCTCCAGTTCGATATTGGAAAAGATTTAGATCACCAGTGTCTGTTAAAATGTTTCTGCTTCCACCGTATCAACGCTCTGCTTTGTAACTGAAACCGTTTTCTAGAAGCAAACGGATTTCTGAAGACTGTGGCAAATTGGTCATTGCGTACCGGTACGGGTCAGTGCGCACCCTATATACGGCTGTTGCGTTTTTATCTATATACACTTATATGTAACCATAGCAACTTTCACCCCGTGCCAAGTGAGGAAGGAAACCTTAACGTAAAATAAGTAGATTCGGATCTTACCTTCTAACTCCATGAAAGTTGGTCTCTTTCGGTTGAAAAATGGAAGCCGGAAGAAATAAACGTCATTGGAAAAAATGACGCAAGCATGACGTGATTTCTTTACAATCTCTATGATTTCAAGGGGGCGGGTATGCAATGACCCAGCCAACGTGCAGACCCGTCAGTACTCTAGTGTCAGGCTACTCATAATATGACTTACAACTCACTGTGTTGCCATGGGGAAATAGTGACATTTTGTGAATGATGTTAACATTCTGTCTAAGGCCTAACTTTTCAGTTTCTTCTCAGGCTTTGAGCCTTTTCTTCCGGCATAAGTGGTAGAACCTCCCGGTTCCGTGGCAAAATAATCAAAGTGTTGATTGTGGCCACGCACAGCGAAGAAGAAGAAGATGTACCTTAAATGGTAATCCACATGACAATGGAAGAACTAACATTTCTTTGTTCTAAAACGAAACAGAAAACTGTGATAATATAAATGAAGAAACAAAAAGATTGGTTATAGATTAAAATTTTAGTATTTTCTTCTTGCTTCTTTTTTGATTGCTCAGGTTTTTGTGTCAATTATGAGCGCAGATGCATCATGCTGCCGTTATGCGCCTAAGAAATAGTCAGGCCCAGCGAGTCTGCCTTCGGCTGGAGGAAATCTTTTTTGAAAGTGTTTCTTGAAAAAAAGGGCAGGAGACTGGACCGGTAAAGGCAGAAAGATAGTAGATGACAGCAAGCAAAGGGAAAAGGCAGAGTCAAAGAGAGTGACAGATGAGAGGAAGTTACAAACACAGAACTTCTTGTCTTGTCTTGACGGTTGGCTTGACGTCCAATTAGGCATTGCCTCTTATGAAGTGTTCCTGAAGACTGGATCTTCCTGGTATAACTTCCAGAAGGTGGGGGAACTATTTATGCAAAAGACCCCCCCCCCCAGTATCCCCATGAAGGGAGAGTGCAGTGGAACCTCCCTATAAGACCTTCAACAATCATCCAAAATGAGGTCTTATAAGGGAGGGGTCTTGTAAGGGAGGGGTCTTATAAGGGAGGGGTCTTATAAGGGAGGGGTCTTATAAGGGAGGTAATTTTAATACTTACAAAGAAGGGCAATGTCTCGGTGAAGTAGGTCTTATGTGGGAGGGAGTCTTATAAGGGAGGGGTCTTATAAGGGAGGTAGTTTTAATACTTACAAAGAAGGGCAATGTCTCAGAAAAGTGGGTCTTATGTGGGAGGGAGTCTTATAATGGGAGGTCTTATAAGGGAGGGGTCTTATACGGAGGTAATTTTAATACTTACAAAGAAGGGCGATGTGGGAGGGAGTCTTATAATGGGAGGTCTTTTTAAGGAGGGGTCTTATACGGAGGTAATTTTAATACAAAGAAGAGCGATGTGGGAGGGAGTCTTATAATGGGATGTCTTCTAAGGGAGGGGTCTTATACGGAGGTAATTTTAATACTTACAAAGAAGGGCGATGTGGGAGGGAGTCATAATGGGATGTCTTATAAGGGAGAGGTCTTATACGGAGGTAATTTTAATACTTAAAAAGAAGGGCGATGTGGGAGGGAGTCTTATAATGGGAGGTCTTATAAGGGAGGGGTCTTATACGGAGGTTCCACTGTATTTTAGTTATGTTTTCTTTGGAATGACTGGCGTGGTTTTTTTAGTTGTTTTTTTAGCAAAGGTTTAAGGTAATGATAAAGTAATTTAATATCAAACAACAAAATAACAAATTCCGTGGAATGATTTTCAATCGCAGCGAGTTTTCATGCGCACTAAGGTCATGTTGAAGACATAATACAAGATACAAAAATACAACAACATACGAAATAAGTCTCAGCTGGTGCATACAATATAATAATAATGAACTGAAACAGACTGCAACGTCACTGGAACATACAACAAACAATCAACTACATGACAAGTGCAAAGTGACGTTATTTTATTCACAAGAGACAAAACAAAACTACTGGATATTTCGGTGAATGCCGCGCCTTTATCAACACAGACAAACAAGAAAACAGCAATACAGTGGACCCTCCCTTATAAGACCTCCCATTATTAGACTCCCTCCCACATAAGACCTACTTCTCTGAGACATTGCCCTTCTTTGTAAGTATTAAAATTACTTCCCTTATAAGACCCCTCCCAATAAAGACCTCATTTGGGATGATTTTTGAAGGTCTTATAAGGGAGTTCGACTGTATTCTTTTTTTATCTTGATTTTCTTGCTCCTTTTTTTGCCTGCTTTTTGCTGTTTTCTTGTAAAATAACGTCACTTTACACTTGTCGTGTGTAGTTGTTTGTTGTATAATAATAATAATAATAATTAATTAATTATTCAGAGTAGGTCATAAGCAGCGGAATCATCAACAGTCAGTTCGACAGAAGCAACGAGAAGAAAAAAACACCATACTAAAAACGTATTTCTTGGTGCATAAACTGCAACGACCATAAGTACTGTTCACATTAGCAGCAGTCGTATCAACTAAAAAGCAAGACGTGGGACAGAAAATGCGCATTTCAACGCTATGAAATGTATTCTGGTGCAGAAAAACACAGCAGCAGTGATTAACTCATTCAATCGTTCCGGCCATATATGCCCGCAATTAATAGATAGCTGTCAATTTGATGCATTTGCTTCAAGGGAAGTGAATCTATGTGCACACAATACCTTGGTCACATCTAAACTCGCTTCGCTCCTTTACACCACAATTTTGCCTCCGACTTTGCTTTTGTAGTGGCTTGTTGTGGGGTAACCAATCGGTGTGGAGATTTGTTCTATATAAAGTCTATATGATGTCAAATGTCATCAATAGGACATTTGAAACAATATAGGTCAATAGGACATTTGAAATCTTAATAGGTCAATGTCAGGAAAATGACTGAAACGTGCATCACTGAACTCTACTCACCCATAAAAAGTCTTCTCCCCAAAAATATAACCTCCTTGCCGGAGTTACTGACCGTCATGTTCACATCACAATCTACGCCACAAACAACGAACAAACGGTGAAATTAAACCATCACAAATCGCTTGGAGAGTGGGTGGGTTTGTTTTTTTGGGGGGGTAAAAATTCTGTATACACTTGGTAAAAATTCGGCAACGGCGAAAAAAAGTGAAATGCTGTTTTGACTAGAAGCACAAATAATGATACACATTTGGCACAATTTGATGATTAAACGATTCGTATGTTGGTGCTTTGACTAGAAATGGAGGTGGGGGTGGGGGTGGGCGCGATCAATTAGTTTGATAATAATACACACACTCACACACTTGTTTCATGAATGAAAATGGGACTCAACGGCCGCTCGGCTGTTAGCGACACATGAGACGAACCATCAACCAACCACTGTTAACAACGACGATTGAAAAGCGAGATAAAACTGTTTCATTGGCTGCCACAGTGACTAGAAGTAGAAAAACTTCCCGTAGGGGTATCATAAAAAGTTCCCCCACCTTCTGGAAGTTCTGAGCTTGAAACTTCCCCTAATCTGTCACTCATTGACTCTGCCTTTTCCCTTTGCTTTCTGTCATCTACTGTCTTTCTGACTTAGTGGCCCATTCTCCTGCCTTTTCCCCAAAAAAAATCTTCCGAATGAAAAAACGTTTCTCCTTTGCGCTACTCAGAAATCGGAATGTGTTGGCTGTACGCAGCGGGGAGACCAGTGAAAACTGAAAAACGGACACATATGTACCTTACCCATTATGGCCGTATGGCCTGGGAATGCAGAAGAAGTAAAAAAAAAGATGTAATTTTGTTGGATTTTATAACACTGTACAAACATCAAGTAAACTTGGAGAAAAAAAAAAGAATGAAAAAAAAAGAACATTTTAAATTGTTTGCTGTTTTTGCGACTAGAAGCAGATCAGGATTGGATTTCTAAAACACTGAACAAAAATTAATTATGGCATAACATCTTAACGAACAAGCACACAAGCACAAAAGCAAAATAGAAATTCGAAACATCATCACTTAATAATAAACATTGTGAACTGGAATGAGCAAAACTTCAAAGAAGATTGAACAATACTAACAGTTACATACTATTTAAACACACAAATAAGTTTGGTCAATACAGTGGAAGCTCCCTTATAAGACCTCCCATTATAAGACTCCCTCCCATATAAGACCTACTTCTCTGAGACATTGCCCTTCTCTGTAAGTATTAAAATTACCTCTCTGATAAGACCTCATTTTGGATGATTTTTGAAGGTCTTATAAGGGAGGTTCCACTGTACTAACAGTTACATACAGTGGAACCTCCCTTATAACACCTCCCATTATAAGACTCCCATATAAGACCTACTTCTCTGAGACATTGCCCTTCTCTGTAAGTATTAAAATTACCTCTCTTATAAGACCCCCTCCCTTATAAGACCTCATTTTGGATGATTTTTGAAGGTCTTATAAGGGATGTTCCACTGTACTAACAGTTACTAATGTCCCACATGGCCGAAAGGCCGAAGAGGGCGTTAAACCCTATTTCGTCGTCGACTAACAGTTACATACTATCTAAACACACACATAGAGTATTGGCAGAGTTGTGAGAAATATTTAACGAAACAAAGTCAAAGTACAGTGGCACCTCCCTTATAAGACCCTCCCTTGTAAGACTCCCTCCCACATAAGGCCTACCGTATTTTTGTACGGACTAGAAGACGCACCTGATTAAAAGGCACCCCCCAAAATTTTTTATACAAAATTCAGATTTTTTGTTTTTAATGATTGATGGAAATGAGGCAGATGACTATGATGATGTTGATGATGCTATGGAGTTCTGTATCAGTCTGAGACTACATGACAGGGCTGTATTATACGCTTCCTTTCATCAGGCATGAAAGTGGATGAAGATCAAAAAAGAGGAGATTTTTTCAGCCGAGAAATCCTTCCACCCGGATTTTCACCGGACGTCATGGGGGGGGGGGGGGGGGGGGGGGGGGGGGGGGGGGGGGGTGGGGGGGGGGGGGGGGGGGGGGGGGGGGGGGGGGGGGGGGGGGGGGGGGGGTGACAGTACGTTCCCCCCAATTTTTTTTCCCGGCACAAACATCTTTCAGGCATCAAAGAATGAGATTTTGACAGCTGAGAAATCCTTCCACAAGGATTTTCACCTAACGTTGGTCCGAGGGGGGGGGGGGGGGGGGGGGGGGGGGGGGGGGGGGGGGGGGGGGGGGGGGGGGGGGGGGGGGGGGGGGGGGGGGGGGGGGGGGGGGGGGGGGGGAGAGACGCAGAACGCTCTGCAAAAACATTTTTCAGCTAACTAACGTCCGAAGTTTTGTTCAGCGGGGAGGGGGGCTAATCTATTCCAAAAATTTGGTCGGCACAAATATCCTTCCACCCACATTTTCAGCTAACATCGCTACTTTTGTTGAGCGGGAGCTACTCATTTCGCCTTCCTTCGCACAAATGAAGCGAGTGAGCTAAAGCGACTTCCGGTTAACCAGTTTGAGAATCGCCAAATAGAGACTTGTAGATATAAGAATACGGCAAGATCGGTCCTTTACTTCTATACAAACATTTTTGAAAAAATAACATTTCTGCAGAATTTTTTTTTTCCCGCGGAAGTTTGAAACGCAGAATTCTTTCATGCTTGTTTCATAATGATATCCCGGCGTTAACCAGGCCCAAGAACTACAGACACCTGCAGTGTTGGTCTTGAAATTAGAGCAACACTCTCAGAATCGCATCTGTTAAGCGGATGAAACTCGACTGTGTGGTTTCAGTCTTCTCATTGAGCCCACAGCCACTCACTCTGGGTAGGAGTCGGTCCAGGACCGAAAAAAAACCCCGCCTCTGATGGGATTTGAACCCAGCCAGTAGTCCGTGACGCTAACCACTACGCCACGGCGGCTGTTCAAAATTTAGATGCTGTTATTATAGTTTCTATATTATCAACAACATACAGTATTTATGCGGCGCTGAATCTTGATAGAAATCAAATCAAAGTGCACACACACGTTAGCATTCATAACGCATTCAAACAAAAACGCATCAGTCACATTATAAGGCGCAGGGGTCTCAGTCTGGGAAAAAAGTATCGCTATATAGTCCGTTAACTATGGTAGGTTTTTAAGCATTGCCGTTCTTTGTAAACATTAAAATTACCTCCCTTATACAACTCCCTCCCACTTAAGACCTCATTGTGGATTCTTTTGTCAAGGACTAAACCATTTCGCCGCCAGCCATTTTTCAGCCAAAAAACCCATTAAATTTAACTGGGTAGACAAAAAAAAATCTGCAATATTGCGAATTTCTCTGTGACATGTATAACATTAGGCCTATCCTTACCTCCCAAATTTAAGAAAATAGGGTTTTCAGATAACAGGCCCTGATTTGATGCATATTAGTGACATGGGTGTTAAACCATTGTGGTGCTAAAATGCGACGTTGGCGGTGAAAGGGTCAAAAGGAAGGTATCACTGTATTAAAATAAACTACGACACATTTTGAGTAAGTAATGAAAAAAAACTACACACACAACACACAAAAACAGACAGGTATTTACCACACATCTGTACACACACACAAGAGCATTGGCATATTGTGAGACAAAAGTTCCATAAAATACAAAAAGAACATTGAAAGTGAAACAGATTAAAGTCAACACACCCCATCTTAAAAAACACAACAAACATTTTGATGCCTGAACTGCCAGGTTCAGTGATGAAAAATTTACAAAAAGTTGCATCTTTGTTCAACAGTTGACAGTTCCATTGCGAAATTATGATACATTGAGACAAGAAAGTAACATAAAAAAAAGGCAATTTCAACTTTCTATGCAGGTACACGCACACACTTATACATTTGCACAAGCAGAGAAATGGTAACCATGAATTTTTCTGAACTCTTTCATCGCCTCTTGGCACCACAATGATTTAACACCCATGTCACTAAAAAAGGCATCAAACGAGGGTCTGGTATCCAGTGACCTTATGTTCTTAATTTGGGGAGGTAAGGGTAGGCCCTATTTTAGGCATGTCACAGAGGAATCCCCAGTATTCCAGATGAAATATTTTCTCTACCCAGGTAAGTAACTATTTTACTCTTGTATGTGTGCGTTCGTGTGTGTGTGTGTTTGTGCATGTGTGTGTGTGTGTGTATGTGTGTGTGTGCCTACAGGCATGCGTATGTGCATGTGTGTGTATGTGTGCGCACACGTACGCGTGTGTGTGTATGTGCGTGCGTGTGTGTGTGTGAGAGGAAGTAAGAGAACGTTGCGTGCAATCATCATGTTTATTTTACTTTCTAATGATTCATTATTTGTTTGCCTTTAATGTTCTTGTCATCAATGTAAAGCACACTGAGCTCATGTGAGAAAGAGCGCTATATAAATTCCCATTATTATTATTATTAAGTTTAATGGTAAATTTTGGCTGAGGAATGGTTTTAACCCTTTCGCCGCCAGCCATTTTTCAGCCAAAAAATACTAGGTTGAGGAAAACAAATTGTCAGCAATATTGGGAATTCCTCTGTGACACGCATAACATTAGGCCTATCCTTACCTCCCAAAATTAAGAAGATAGGGTCTTCGAACAACAGGCCCTGATTTGATGCCTTTTAGTGACATGGGGGTTAAACCATTCTGGTGCATAAATGCGACATTGGTGGTGTAAGGGTTAACAAAAAACAACCACACACACACTCAATTCTTTTAGAAACAATGGCTTTCCTTCCTACCGTTACTGGTCGATCTGATATGTGAGTAACAAGTTAAACTTGTGAGATTCAATTTTCAACACAAATTAAAAGTGCAGATAACAAGAAATGTAGTGCGGAGATACAACTGAAAACAGACTGCAACGTCACTGACCAAAGTACAGTGCAACCTCACTTACAAGACCTTCAAAAATCATCCAAAATGAGGTCTTATAAGGGAGGGGTCTTATAAGGGAGGTGATTTTAATACTTACAAAGAAGGGCAATATCACGGAGAAGTAGGTCTTATGTGGGAGGGAGTCTTATAATGGGAAGTCTTATGTGGGAAGGAGTCTTATAATGGGATGTCTTATGTGGGAGGGAGTCTTATAATGGGAGGTCTTATAAGGGAGGGAGTCTTATAAGGGAGGAGTCTTATAAAAGGGAGGTGATTTTAATACTTACAAAGAAGGGCAATGTCTTAGAGAAGTAGGTCTTATGTGGGAGGGAGTCTTATAATGGGAGGTCTTATGTGGGAGGGAGTCTTATAATGGGAGGTCTTATGTGGGAGGGAGTCTTATAATGGGAGGTCTTATAAGGGAGCTTCCAGTGTAACAAACACACAACAAGTGCAGAGCGACAACAAAACAACGTGTAATATTTCAACCAAAAATGTCTCTTTCAAACAACACAGAAAACACAACAATACTTCCCCAGTCTTCACAGTCGAGCAGTCTCCAAAATGATCAGGTTTAGAAAGAAAAACAAGCATCGTTGTTGTAGTGCAGAGATGTTTAACCCAATGACTCCCAACCATTCGAACCGAGAATCGATCCCAGTCCCCAGAGAGAAGGGAATTAACTCTGAACGTCACACCAAATCTTTTCATTCAAAGAATCACCCAGAATAAGGTCTAACTCGCATTTCATTTCTGAAAGATGCATATTGAATAGCAATGATGATATTTGCATTCGAAAGCTAACACACTGTCACGCAACAAACCATGAATTGGGGAAACAAATCCATCATGGCACTCCGAGCATCGCGCCGAGTCAATACTGCGCACGTCACGTGGAAAGAAGAAAAAAAGATGGTGTCACTTTGAAAAATCCATTCAAAAAGACTAGTGGGTGCTTTCCTTTGCTGTAAAAGCCAGAAACGGATCAGTGAGACTCAGGTAAAGGAAGCACTAACTTAGTATATTGCATTGTGGGTAGGGCAAAAGTGAAAGTGAAACTAATACAGGGAAACCCATTTAGTACGAGTACGGTTTAAACGAGAGCCCGTGTTTAACGAGTGGTTTCAAAATTCCCGACCACAAGCCTTCTTTTTCCTTGTTAAATAATTCTGCATACAACGAGCTCGCTACAACGAGCAACTTGCATATAACGTACAATTTATTGACTCCCAAAGTCAAGCTTTTATGCAAAAACTACGCGGTTAGAACGAGAACGCACTTACAACCACACCGCCATCCCAAAGTCAAGCTTTCTTGCACAACTACCTGGCTAGAACGAGAACACACTGACAACAGCATCGCCATCTTGACTGACCCCTCAATATGTAAGCGGCATTCTGATTGGCCGATATAACAACTTGGGTGTCTGCAGCGCAAGCAGACGACACTGGACTCGCTCTTTGCGCACTGATCTTGTGACTTCCGGGAAATTTTAACTTTCTCTTAAAGCGCGTGTGTGGATTTTATGTTTTTGATGTTATCGTGTGTTAATAAACTGTTTTAAAGTGTATGTAATCGGCATTAAAAACCCTATGGATACAGGATACTGGGCTTACAACCATGCTTTGTTGGGTAAGTGTGTTGTTTCCGTTTTTCTGTCTTTTTCACACTTTACCAACACGCACATCACAGTAGATGTGAGGACCGATTGATAGGTTCGTCAGGGTTGCCAAAATCGATAAAATGGTTTGAACGAGCAATGCTTACAACGAGTAAATTGGCCCTCCCCCGTACTAAACGGGTTTCACTGTAGACCTGCTGTTCAGCGGGCGCGAACCAGACAACGAACGTTTTTTGGAGGTTCAAATGTCCTGGGGGTCTCGGAAGGTTAAAGAGATACAATTGACTTGTGTAGTACGCTCTGTGACTTAAAATACACACACACACGTACACGAGCATGCGTGCGCACGTACACACACACACACTACTACAACTACTTTTACTAACATTTCTCATGTCTACAAATCATTTTTTTTCAACAAATCTATAATCCCAATTTTAAAAACACACGCTTCTATCTTTTTGCTACACTTTGACAAAACTGGAGGAAAATATCAAAACAATAACACACCTAGACTAAAGATATGTCAAAATGGAAGAAGTTTTGGAGATTTGTTTCAGGGCTCCTCAATCGTTCCGCAAAACAAGGGGTCCCAGGGACTCCTTCACTTACAGCATAAAGGGTCCTAGAGGAGGGATAGAGGGTCCCAGTGGCATTGCGAATGCTAAAAAGAATTTTTCTAGTGCATCCTTGGGACCCCCTGCACATTCTTTTAGAGGGTCCTCTAGAATGTTAGTACTTCACAGACCCCCAAACGGGAGTCCCTGGAAGCCCCAAGTGCTGTTTTTCCTGCACTTTTCAAGCCCCGGAAAAGGCCTTGCTAGTTTTCCAGGACTTGTTTCAAGCTTTAAAGGACTTGTGGGAGCCGAACCCTGCATACATGACTCGACACATATAGATCAAAATGTTTTGAAACGGGAAGAAATTGGAGAACTGTTCTTTTAATAAAAACGTTTCCCGGCAACAGGTAAAACGTTCACGTTTGACTTACAGAGTAAACATCACGCACATATGTATATTACATATTGCACAACTGTTACATAATATGAGACTAGAATCACACAGAAACAAAAACAACAAGATTCAGAAGTGGAAGATCATTTGAGTATTAGGTAAAGGTCAAGATGTGTCACCCCCCTACATTTCTCGGTTAATTGAAATTTTATGGTTTTGCCTTTCTTACCATTTTTTTTAGCTAATCACCTTTTTGGAATACTAATCCTATCCCTAACCCTAAACCTAACCCTACCCCCCACTATGTACTGCAGTACACCGCGATTTGTCACAGTTGTGGTTCGTTGCGTTTTTCTGTCTTATAGGGTGGGGGGTAGGGTTAGGGTTAGGGATAGGGTTAGTATTCCAAAAAGGTTATTAGCTAAAAAGGTTCCTAAAATACACCTTTATGTATGGTAAGAAAGGCAAAAACGGAAAAATACAATTAACCGAGAAATGTAGGGGGGGTGGCACATCTTTACCTTTACCGAGTATTATATTCACCAACAATTAAAACATGCGGCTGCTCTATCAAATACTGCTAATGTGGATAAAGTTGATATTGTTGATTAGTAAAAATGACGCAATGAATACAAAGACAATATGATTAGTAAAAATAACGCAATGAATACAAAGACAATATGATTAGTAAAAATAACGCAATGAATACAAAGACAATATGATTAGTAAAAATGATGCGATCAATACAAAGACAATATGATTAGTAAAAATGATGCGATCAATACAAAGACAATATGATTAGTAAAAATGACGCAATCAATACAAAGACAATATGATTAGTAAAAATAACGCAATAAATACAAAGACAATATGATTAGTAAAAATGATGCGATAAATACAAAGACAATATGATTAGTAAAAATAACGCAATAAATACAAAGACAATATGATTAGTAAAAATGATGCGATAAATACAAGACAAGTAATATTATTAGTAAAAATGACGCAATAAATACAAAGACAATATGATTAGTAAAAATGATGCGATCAATACGAGGACAATATGATTAGTAAAAATGACGCAATGAATACAAAGACAATATGATTAGTAAAAATGATGCGATCAATACAAAGACAATATGATTAGTAAAAATGATGCGATAAATACAAAGACAATATGATTAGTAAAAATGATGCGATAAATACAAGACAAGTAATATTATTAGTAAAAATGACGCAATAAATACAAAGACAATATGATTAGTAAAAATGATGCGATCAATACGAGGACAATATGATTAGTAAAAATGACGCAATGAATACAAAGACAATATGATTAGTAAAAATGACGCAATGAATACAAAGACAATATGATTAGTAAAAATGATGCGATCAATATGAGGACAAGTAATATGATTAGTAACACGAAGAACGGTCATGTGACAAAGTGTTAAAGAATTGGTAATATCATAATTATCATAATAATGGGAATTTATATAGCGCTCTTTCTCACATGAGCTCAGTGCGCTTTACATTGATAACAAGAACAGGCAAACAAAATAATGAATCATTAGAGAGTAAAATAAACACGATGATTGCAAGCAACGTTCTCTTTCTTCTTCACACACACAACCATAAATGTTAAAACAGATACCCAATTACATTTTTGAATTCTAAAATGAATCATATCATAATTTATGATAAAAGAAATAATACGAGCGATTTTTGGTGTGTGCTTGTCAGGAATCTCTGACTATGGTTTCAATTCCAGACGGCTATTCGGGATAGCTGGGCTTAAAAGAGGAAGACGCCTTGCTCAGGATACATGCCCACCCTCTCAGCTAAGGACAAAAGCCCCTCGAGGCAGAAGAACAGAGTCCGTGTCAGTTTGAAGGTCATAGTCGTTGATGACAGTTGTAACTTGCAGACCTGCTTACCCTTATAATGAACAACCTGGAATTTGCCACAGAAAAACCTGGAATTTGAGGGGAAAAAAACCCAGAATTCATATGAACCTTTCGAGTTTGTGTTGGCCCGCAGCTGGGTCCTTTGCGAGAGTCGCGAAATTGCCATGCTTCTTCGTGTTGACATGTTCAGTGATGTCGCTTATGCCGCCATGCGAAATTTTGAAGTCCATGTTGCAGTACTTGCAGTGTGCATGCTCGTCTCCCAAATGCGAACTTGTTATTCCTGGCACTTTCAAATACTTTTGAGAAAACTTCTGCTTCACTTTTGGCCGTTTCACCCTATCACTGCTGTCGTTTGTCGAAGATTCCTGGCGCTTGCCGCCTGCGGTTGACTTGCCTGACGACATGTTTGGCGCAAAACTACAATCTCTGCCAACAAGAAATACTATCATTGGTTGAGGGGGGTCCACGGACCAATGAAAAAATCGCGTCTCAGAACTCCAAGGTTTCGGTCAACCCTTGCGTCTTTTCATACAAACGGAAACAAATAATAGACGTTTTTTCCGAAATCCCGGGATTTTCAGTGTTCACCCAGAATTTATTATTTGACCCAGAATTTTTGCAAATTCTCGGGATAATTCCGACAAAACCGGGAGGGTAAACAGGTCTGAACTTGCACAATAACTTTCCACTGGGAGAAAGGTGGCAGAGTGGTTAAGACGTTCGCCTGCCACAAATGTAACGCGTGGTGACTGCAGCGTGAGTGACCCGGGCTCGAATCCCAGCCTTGATCGCCCTTTCTCTCTAGTTTGACAGGAAAATTGAACTGAACGTCCAGTCCTTCGAGAGATGGGGACTTAAAGCTAGTCTGACCCGTGCGCTTTACAGCATGTAAAAATCCCACGGCAGTTGAAAGTCGGTAAGAGCAGGGATAAATCCTACTGCCTGGTATGGACAAATTGATAGCTAGGTTTTCTAAGTGTGCCCCCCCCCCCTCCTTACCCTGTGCCAAAAAAAGTTAGGCGATGCACTTGCAAGAACAAGTCCCAACTTGCAGCCACACCCTGGCTTGTCGGGAATGAAATATTTGGTGAATAAACAAGTCCCAACTCACAGCCACACCCTGGTTTGTCAGGAATGAAATATTTGGTGAATAAACATGTCCCAACTCACAGCCACACCCTGGCTTGTCGGGAATGAAATATTTGGTGAATAAACAACAAGTCCCAACTCACAGCCTCACCTTGGTTGGTCGGGAATGAAATATTTGGTGAATAAACAAGTCCCAACTCGCAGCCACACCCTGGTTTGTCAGGAATGAAATATTTGGTGAATAAACAAGTCCCAACTCGCAGCCACACCCTGGTTTGTCAGGAATGAAATATTTGATGAATAAACAAACAAAAAAAGGTGTAAAATCAAATACACATTTTCTTCGTGACTCATTGATATGCAAACTTTTATCAGAAAAAACAAAAGACATTTTGTTTAAAATCTAAAATAATTTTTTTTTAAATCACAACATTTGGAATGTTTAAATAATGAAAGCATAAACGAACAATTCTTCATACATACATTAAATCAAAACCATAACACACACACACACACAATTGTTGCAAATTCTGCAGCTTCAACAATATTATTTTCTTACCTTACTACTATTTCAAAAAATGTTAAAACATTCCTTCGTAAAAAAAAAACACAACAAAAAAACATTCCTTTGTTCAAATGAGGCTTTATACCGAAAATTATCTGCCCCTGTCTCGCGACCTCAAATGTGAACGCCACCTACTTAAGATTATCGCCCTTGCCTGTCAGGAACTAGTGGTATGTAGCCACAGAAGATTATCTGCTCCTGACTTGTCACCAGGGGGCATCGGAAGTTCGGCCCTAAAATTATCGCTCTTTCGTCTGGGCAAGAAGTAGTATAACGCCTCATTAACAAAACCAAATCTGAGCTATAAAGATTGACAATGTTAAAAGAAAAGTCACAGAAAAATATCCAACTATTTTTACAGTTTCGGTGACATTTTCATTTTCGAACAAAACAAAACCATTCAATAATACAGTGGAAGCTCCCTTATACGACCTCCCATTATAAGACTCCCTCCCATATAAGACCTACTTCTCTGAGACATTGCCCTTCTTTGTAAGTATTAAAATTACCTCCCTTATAAGACCTCTCGCTTATAAGACCCCATTTTGGATGGTTTTTGAAGGTCTTATAAGGGAAGTTCCACTGTAATTAAAAAACCCAAAAAAACCTCACACATAATTACTCTACTACTTTGCAGCTTCGATGATATATTATTTTTCCTTTAGATTTTCTGAAAACTTTCGATGATCTTTCTCACTGTCCCTCCTCCTCCCCCTCCCCCCAGCAGTTTCGAGACGTCCCATTGGATAAGGAGTCGGTCACATGACTGGCTACGATTCGCTGCCGCAGAGTGTTGTTGACGTTCCGGGGCGATTTACTCCTGCCGTTGGTGATCCTCCGCGCCGGGGACTCCCCCGTGTCTTCATACGCCTGCACAGAGGGAAAGTAGTTCCTGCGTTGATTGAGAATGAAGATGGTTTGTTCCATTATCTGGTGGATTGTTGAATGAATTGTGGGAGAATGGTTCATGTCAGTGTGTCAGGGTGCGAGTCAGTGCATGCAAGCGCCTCCAGTTAATGTATTCAACCCCCCCCCCCGTGGGGATACCGGAGGGTCTTTTGTATAAATAGTTCCCCCACCTTCTGGAAGTTCTGTGCTTGCATCTTCCTCTAATCTGTCACTCTCTTTGACTCTGCCTTTTCCCTTTGCTTGCTGTCATCTACTATCTTTCTGCCTTACCGGTCCATCCATTCTCCTGCCTTTTTTTCATGAAACATTTTCAAAAAGATTTCCTCCAGCCGAAGTCGGACTTGCTGGGCCTATTTCTTAGTTAGGCGCATAACGGCAGCATGACGCATCTCCGCTCATAATTGACAGGAAACTGTCCGAGCGATCGGAGAAGAAGAAAGAAGAACGCATAATTTAACCCTTTCACCGCCAAAGTCGCATTTTAGCACCACAGTGATCACCTATGTCACTAAATTGGGGTCTATTATCCAAAGACCCTACTGTCTTAGTTTTGGGAAGCAAGGATAGACCTTATTTTACATATGTCACAGAAGAATCCCCAATACTGCAGATGGATTTTGTTCTCTACCCAGGTAAATTTAGTGGATTGCTTTGGCTGAAATACGGCTGGCAGTGAAAGGGTTAAAGAAAGGTGCTATACAAATGCTATGAATTATTATCATTATAAAGAAAGGAGAGGGAAGAGAGAGAGAGAGGGAGAGAGATATGGGTATGAGGGAGAGACCAAAACCAAAAAAAGGTGGGGGGGGGGGGGGAGAATTTAAGATATGAAAAGTAGGGGGGTGGGGGGGGGGGGGGGGTGGTGGGGGTGGAGACAGAAAGAAATACTATGAACAGTGCTTATACAGCACATAATCCTGCTAAGAAAGGGTTTGTAAAAAAAAAAATGAAATAGTGAGACCAAGAGACGAGATAACGAAATTGAACAAAGGGTGAATACTCTCTTTCTAATTAACTCCCCTCCACCAAAGTTGATTACGATACCAACCACCTAGCAGTGCGTGGGTCAGAACCAAAGTGAGACAAACAAAGCATCATTCTCAAAAAAGAATGTGCCCAGTTCGCCTCTATGACGTCCATTGTTGATGTGTACTGTGTGGGTGGAGGGTCATAAAGGCGAACTGGGCACATTGTTTTTTGAGAGTGATGCTTTGTTTGTCTCACTTTGGTTCTGACCCACGCACTGCTAGGTGATTGGTATCGTAATCAACTTTGGTGGAGGGGAGTTAATTAGAAAGAGAGTATTACCCCTTTGTTCAATTTTGAAAAAAAAAACCTTGGAAAGAGACAAAACAAACAAGTGCAACGCTGAGCGGCTGCAAAGTCCCCTCGCAGCATCGCCGAGCTACTCCGAAATCGGAATGTGTCGGCTGTACACACAGCGGGGAGACCATTGAGAACTGAAAACAGGACGCACGCACGGCCGGATGGCCGGCCGGAAAGAAGTGGGACATAGCGGGCCTGTGACACAAAGGGCCTAGGGCATAGCGGGCTTATCCACAGAAAAATTCATGACAACTGTGTTATAGACCATTCATCAAGAAATGTGGTGAAAAAAACTGCATTGAAATACATGCAAAACTTCGCGAGATATTAGCGATTATGTGTTTTGGGGTTTGAACCCCGTAACTGGCGCGACCTTGACCTTAATGTAAAACTAAATACATCAGTGGATAGCTTGCATCTTGGCAAACTAGTATGCCAAACTTGACGATGATAGACTGAATAGTTTTTGAGAAAAACGGACGAATAGCCAGACGGACGGACGGACGGACGGACGGACGGACAGACTAACAACAAACACAAACAGGGACAACTGAGAGACACAGACCAACAACAGATGCTTCTTTTTCTTCTGCGTTCCTGGGCCGTATGGCCATAATGGGTGGGGGAGGTAACAAACAGACGAACGTACATTCAGACAGAAAACACAAACAGGGACAACTGAGAGACACAGACCAACAACTGATGCTTCTTTTTCTTCTGCGTTCCTGTGCCGTATGGCCATAATGGGTGGGGGGGGTAACAAACAGACGAACGTACATTCAGACAGAAAACACAAACGCCCTCCGACCTTCCATTTGTTCCAGCGCTGGGCGATGAAAGCGCAGAGGAAGATGCAGAGAAAACTGCCCAACATCTGAAACACACAGAAATACCGTACAAACTGGACTATAAGGCGCACCTGTATGTAAGCCGCATCCCTTAAATTGACAGAATATTGAGTGTTTGTCCACACATAAGGCGCACCTGTATGTAAGTCGCATCCCTTACATTGACAGAATATTGAGTGTTTGTCCACACATAAGGCGCACCTGTATGTAAGCCGCATCCCTTACATTGACAGAATATTGAGTGTTTGTCCACACATAAGGCGCACCTGTATGTAAGTCGCATCCCTTAAATTGACAGAATATTGAGTGTTTGTCCACACATAAGGCGCACCTGTATGTAAGCCGCATCCCTTACATTGACAGAATATTGAGTGTTTGTCCACACATAAGGCGCACCTGTATGTAAGCCGCATCCCTTACATTGACAGAATATTGAGTGTTTTCCACACAGGCGCACCTGTATGTAAGCCGCATCCCTTAAATTGACAGAATATTATCCACAATAAGCCGCAGCAGTTTATAAGCCGCGGGGAAATGACTCAAACAAAAAAGTTGACAAAGTCAAAGAAAACCAGTAGATTTTGCCAACCTTACCACAGAAAATCAACACATGAGCTGAAAACAACATAAAAATAGAAATTCTGCTACTGCAGCATGACTATTGAATGCTCTGAGACACTTTCTATTAATCTGTTAAGTGTCAAAACCAGTTGTGAACTACAATGAAGCTAACACACAGGCTGGAGGATGAGGAAGGAAACAGATTCCATAATCATATAGTAATAAGCCAACTGTCTGTGTGTGTGTCTGTGTGTCTGAAACACGAAACGGGCCTTATAACTCCGCCGTTTTTCGACCGAATCGCTTCAAATTTGCTGTGAGCCCTCACGGGGCGATGGCAACGGCAACCGAGGCGGCCGTGTCATTTGCGCGGTTCGGCAAATGCGCCAAACGCGCATCCGCCGGCCTCTCGGCGCCCGTATCTCCGGTGTTTCTGGACCGATTGCCTTCCAATTTGGCAGGAAGATCACCGGGGACGGTGACTATCCGTGTACCAACCCGGAAGCGAATCGGTTCAGAAACGCGCGCGCTATACGACTCCGCCGTTTCTTAACCGAATCGCTTCAAATTTGCTGTACTCAGCGTTACCAGTACTTGGCGTTACCGTTACTAGGCGTTACTGGGACTCGGCGTTGCGCTAGTACTAATAAATATGAAAATGGAAAAATCCAGACAAGCCGCATCAGTATATATATATAAGCCGCATGGGCCAAAGTTAAGGAAAAAAGTAGCGGCTTATAGTCCGCATTTTACGGTAACGTTAAAGGGAAGAAAGATTTTTTTTTTTTAAACAAAAAAACCTCCCCACCCAGTATAAGTGGTGGAAGACAAGCAATATAGAATAAATATGAATCGATATTATACGCATGCATGCACGCACACCCATGTATACCTCAGTACTCACACATGTGGACACATACACGCACACATATGCACACACACAACTACACACAATGATGGCTAGTAATAAAAAGGCATACTGAATCGAGTCCATATGGACATCACATTTTGACTGCACACACACACACACACACGCATGCACGCACACACACAGAGACACACACACATACACGCACACACTACAGACACACACACACACAGTACACACACACTGATGGCTAGGTATATAAAAAGGCATACTGAATTGGTTATTCAATGTTCATATGGACATCACATTTTGACTTCACACACACACACACACGCATGCACGCACACACACAGAGACACACACATACACGCACACACTACAGACACACACACACAGTACACACACACTGAGGGCTTGGTATATAAAAAGGCATACTGTATTGGTTATTCAATGTTCATATGGACATAACATTTTGACTTCACACACACACATGCACGCACGCACGCACAGGCACACACACACACACACTGAGGGCTTGGTATATAAAAAGGCATACTGTATTGGTTATTCAATGTTCATATGAACAAAACATTTTGACTTCACACACACACATGCACGCACGCACGCACAGACACAACACACACAGACACACACATAACACACACACTCACACAGACACACTGTCACCCACCCCCACCACCCCCACCCATGATAAAGAAACACACCCGCCTTGTCATGATCCCAACACACAATTCTAACAGAAGTGGGATTGGGGCAGTGGGTGGATGCCTCGTGCCTCCATACAGGGAGCTGGACCACCCCGCCCCCTCCACCAGTCTCTCCCCGTGGGGATACCGGGGAGTCTTTCATAAAAACAGTTCCTCCACCTTCTTGAAATTCCGTGCTTGTAACTTCCTCTAATCTGCCACTCTCTTTAACTCTGCCTTTTCCCTTTGCTTTCTATCATCCACTATCTTTCTGACTTATTGGCCCAATTCTCCTGCCTTTAAAAAAACCCATCTTCCAAATAATGTTTCTCCTGTGAACTCCTGCGAAATTGGAATGTGTCGGCTGTACGCTAGCGGGGAGACACAGTGAAAACTGAAAACCTGATACAGACGTACCTTACCCATTATGGCCATATGGCCTGGGAATGCAGAAGACAGGAGTGGGAGAAGCAAGAAAAATTGTTCACGATGAAAACACGACACTGATCTACAAGCGCTGAGCTATCATGTAATTTAGACACACACCTCAATTTTTTTTTTATTGAGAAGCAACAATTCTGTCGTTCTCGGGAAATGGGTAGAGTTAGGATCAGCCTAGGGTTATCAGGGCTCCCAATCATCCCGCAAAACAAGGGGTCCAAGGGACTCCTTCACTGACAGAATAGAGGGTCCTAGAGGCGGGATAGAGGGTCCCAGTGGCATTGCGAATGCTAAGAAGATTTGTTCTAGTGCATCCCTGGGACCCCCTGCACATTCTTTTAGAGGGTCCTGCAGAATGTTAGAACTTCATAGACCCCCAAATGGGGGTCCCTGGGAGCCCTGGGTTAAATTGTCTTGAAACTGAAAGCAGACTTTGAGATTGAGGGTGGTTAACGTGAGTGGCATGAAGGCAAACTAACCAGGACAAAATAATACTGATACTGCACCTGAACTATCAGCCAGATGGCAACGACAGTTTCCTTGAACGTCTGAGCCCAGGATTTTATACCGATGATGGTCTCCATCAGTTAACAGGAGTCTTTAACCCAATGACTCCCAACCATTCGAACCGGGAATCGATCCCAGTTCCCGAGAGATGGGAATTAACTCCGAACTCACACCAAATCTTTTATTTAAAAAAATCACCCAGAATAAAGTCTAACTCACATTTCATTTCTGAAAGATGCATATTGAATAGCAATGATGCTATTATTATTCCAAAGCTAACACACTGTCACACAACAAACCATGAATTGGAATTAAAAAAATCCGTAATGGCACTCCGAGCATCGCGCCGAGTCAATACTGCGTCACGTCATGTGGAAAGAAGAAAAAAAAATTTGGGGTCACTTCGAAAAATCTGTTCAAAAAGACTAGTGGGTGCTTTCCCTTGCTGTAAGAACCAAAAACGGACCAGCGAGAGTCAGGAACAGGAAGAACTAACTTAGTATATTGCATTGTGGGTAGGGAGAAAGTGAAAGTGAACGTACTAGACCTGAGTTGACAAAATTCGGTCGAAATTGGCGTCTGTGTTCTAGAGAGGGTTTAGCCAGGGTATGACAACAACAACAACATACCTGAACTATCAGCCAGATGAGGACGTTGGTGATGACAGTCTCCTTGAACATCTGAGCTCCAAACTTGATGCTGATGATGGTCTCTATCAGTTAAAAGGAGTCTGTTAACCAGGGTTCGACAACAACAACAACAACAACAACATACCTGAACTATCAGCCAGATGAGGACGTTGGTGATGACAGTCTCCTTGAACATCTGAGCTCCAAACTTGATGCTGATGATGGTCTCTATCAGTTAAAAGGAGTCTGTTAACCAGGGTTCGACAACAACAACAACAACAACAACATACCTGAACTATCAGCCAGATGAGGACGTTGGTGATGACAGTCTCCTTGAACATCTGAGCTCCAAACTTGATGCTGATGATGGTCTCTATCAGTTAAAAGGAGTCTGTTAACCAGGGTTCGACAACAACAACAACAACAACAACATACCTGAACTATCAGCCAGATGAGGACGTTGGTGATGACAGTCTCCTTGAACATCTGAGCTCCAAACTTGATGCTGATGATGGTCTCTATCAGTTAAAAGGAGTCTGTTAACCAGGGTTCGACAACAACAACAACAACAACATACCTGAACTATCAGCCAGATGAGGACGTTGGTGATGACAGTCTCCTTGAACATCTGAGCTCCAAACTTGATGCTGATGATGGTCTCTATCAGTTAAAAGGAGTCTGTTAACCAGGGTTCGACAACAACAACAACAACAACATACCTGAACTATCAGCCAGATGAGGACGTTGGTGATGACAGTCTCCTTGAACATCTGAGCTCCAAACTTGATGCTGATGATGGTCTCTATCAGTTAAAAGGAGTCTGTTAACCAGGGTTCGACAACAACAACAACAACAACATACCTGAACTATCAGCCAGATGAGGACGTTGGTGATGACAGTCTCCTTGAACATCTGAGCTCCAAACTTGATGCTGATGATGGTCTCTATCAGTTAAAAGGAGTCTGTTAACCAGGGTTCGACAACAACAACAACAACAACATACCTGAACTATCAGCCAGATGAGGACGTTGGTGATGACAGTCTCCTTGAACATCTGAGCTCCAAACTTGATGCTGATGATGGTCTCTATCAGTTAAAAGGAGTCTGTTAACCAGGGTTCGACAACAACAACAACAACAACAACATACCTGAACTATCAGCCAGATGAGGACGTTGGTGATGACAGTCTCCTTGAACATCTGAGCTCCAAACTTGATGCTGATGATGGTCTCTATCAGTTAAAAGGAGTCTGTTAACCAGGGTTCGACAACAACAACAACAACAACAACATACCTGAACTATCAGCCAGATGAGGACGTTGGTGATGACAGTCTCCTTGAACATCTGAGCTCCAAACTTGATGCTGATGATGGTCTCTATCAGTTAAAAGGAGTCTGTTAACCAGGGTTCGACAACAACAACAACAACAACAACAACATACCTGAACTATCAGCCAGATGAGGACGTTGGTGATGACAGTCTCCTTGAACATCTGAGCTCCAAACTTGATGCTGATGATGGTCTCTATCAGTTAAAAGGAGTCTGTTAACCAGGGTTCGACAACAACAACAACAACAACAACATACCTGAACTATCAGCCAGATGAGGACGTTGGTGATGACAGTCTCCTTGAACATCTGAGCTCCAAACTTGATGCTGATGATGGTCTCTATCAGTTAAAAGGAGTCTGTTAACCAGGGTTCGACAACAACAACAACAACAACATACCTGAACTATCAGCCAGATGAGGACGTTGGTGATGACAGTCTCCTTGAACATCTGAGCTCCAAACTTGATGCTGATGATGGTCTCTATCAGTTAAAAGGAGTCTGTTAACCAGGGTTCGACAACAACAACAACAACAACATACCTGAACTATCAGCCAGATGAGGACGTTGGTGATGACAGTCTCCTTGAACATCTGAGCTCCAAACTTGATGCTGATGATGGTCTCTATCAGTTAAAAGGAGTCTGTTAACCAGGGTTCGACAACAACAACAACAACAACAACATACCTGAACTATCAGCCAGATGAGGACGTTGGTGATGACAGTCTCCTTGAACATCTGAGCTCCAAACTTGATGCTGATGATGGTCTCTATCAGTTAAAAGGAGTCTGTTAACCAGGGTTCGACAACAACAACAACAACAACAACATACCTGAACTATCAGCCAGATGAGGACGTTGGTGATGACAGTCTCCTTGAACATCTGAGCTCCAAACTTGATGCTGATGATGGTCTCTATCAGTTGAGTCTGTTAACCTCGACAACAACAACAACAACAACAACATACCTGATCAGCCAGATGAGGACGTTGGTGATGACAGTCTCCTTGAACATCTGAGCTCCAAACTTGATGCTGATGATGGTCTCTATCAGTTAAAAGGAGTCTGTTAACCAGGGTTCGACAACAACAACAACAACAACATACCTGAACTATCAGCCAGATGAGGACGTTGGTGATGACAGTCTCCTTGAACATCTGAGCTCCAAACTTGATGCTGATGATGGTCTCTATCAGTTAAAAGGAGTCTGTTAACCAGGGTTCGACAACAACAACAACAACAACAACATACCTGAACTATCAGCCAGATGAGGACGTTGGTGATGACAGTCTCCTTGAACATCTGAGCTCCAAACTTGATGCTGATGATGGTCTCTATCAGTTAAAAGGAGTCTGTTAACCAGGGTTCGACAACAACAACAACAACAACAACATACCTGAACTATCAGCCAGATGAGGACGTTGGTGATGACAGTCTCCTTGAACATCTGAGCTCCAAACTTGATGCTGATGATGGTCTCTATCAGTTAAAAGGAGTCTGTTAACCAGGGTTCGACAACAACAACAACAACAACAACATACCTGAACTATCAGCCAGATGAGGACGTTGGTGATGACAGTCTCCTTGAACATCTGAGCTCCAAACTTGATGCTGATGATGGTCTCTATCAGTTAAAAGGAGTCTGTTAACCAGGGTTCGACAACAACAACAACAACAACATA
>CM065711.1:31742370-31769870 GCA_017654935.2 Phymorhynchus buccinoides | reverse complement strand
CACACATACATCCACACACACACATAGACCCCCACCTCTCTTACAAAGAATAAAAAAAAATAAAAAAAAAATCTTAGCGCACACCAATACAGTGGAAGCTCCCTTATAAATAATAATAATAATAATTAATAATGCTTATAAAGCGCATAATCTTGCAAAGCAACTCAATGCGCTTTTCACTCACCATTCGTACAAAACATTTCTAACAGACTGGTTCACGTATCCTCACCATACATCTCTATGAAAATGAATACATTAGAGAATGCATTGCATATAATCATAACACAACACACTAACACCCACCTCCCTTCAACACCCCCACCACCCCACCCACCCCCACCCATCCCCCCGCCACCCCCCTACTCCCCACCTTCCGAAATCATCCAAAATGAGGTCTTACAAGGGAGGGGTCTTATAAGGGAGGTAATTGTAATACTTACAAAGAGGGGCAATGTCTCAGAGAAGTAGGTCTTATATGGGAGGGAGTCTTATAATGGGAGGTCTTATAAGGGAGGGTACACGTACTGTACTGTTGAAATATAATTTGTCTGAGCAAGCTACCACTTTAAAATTGTGCAGTCTTCATTGGGATACTTTGACTGGGGCAAGGGTGGATGCCTCGTGCCTCCATACGGGGAGCTTGACGACCCCACCCCCTCCATGAGTCTCTCCCCGTGGGGATACCGGGGGGGGGGGGGGGTGTGTCTTTTGCATAAATAGTTCCCCCACCTTCTGGAAGTCCTGTGCTTGCAACTTCCTCCAATCTGTCACTCTCTTTGACTCTTGCCTTTTCCCTTTGCTTTCTATCATCTACTATCTTTCTGCCTTACCGGCCCATTTTCCTGCCTTAAAAAAAAATCTTCCTAATATTTTTTTTCTCCTTAAAGCTCCTCCGAAATCGGAATGTGTAGGCTGTATGCAGCGGGGAGACCAGTGAAAACTGATAACCGGACACATATGTACCTTACCCATTATGGCCATATGGCCTGGGAACGCAGAAGAAGAAGAGAAAGAATACTTGGACCGCTCCATGGTTAATAGTCTGCTCCAGCTTTATTGCACATGTGCGCAAATTTGAAAGTCCAGGCAATTTCAGGTCTTCCACGTTTAAGAAAACTCTAGCATTAGTTTTGTCAGTTTGAAACAACTATCCCATTTACATTATTTTTCATAACGTTTCTTTTTCATTTACTCAACGGTAGAAGAAGACCCCTCCCTTATAAGACCTCATTTTGCATGGTTTTTGAAGGTCTTATAAGGGAGGTTCCACTGTATGTCACGCAGTGTCGACTCACTTGATGCTCTCCCAGTGGTAGTCTTGCATCTCCAGCGTCCGACAGATGACCATGCCCAGCCATATGCCCAGCCCGTTGCATAGCAACACGTCCAGGATCAGCGTATCCCACCAGCACTCCGCGAAGTTGGGCAGTAGGTGAGTGAACGCCACCTGTTGGCAGGATTGATTCAAGCATACGCCAAATGTAATGCGTGACTGCAGCGTGAGTGACCCGGGTTTTTTTCCTAACCTTTCTTTCTAGTTGGACAGGAAAATGGAACTGAACGTCCAGTCCTTCGGAGAGGGACTTAAAGCTAGTCTGACCCGTGCGCTTTACGCACGTAAAAATCCCACGGTAGTTGAAAGTCGGTAAGAGCAGGGAGAAATCCTGCTGCCTGGTATGGCCAAATTGATAGCAAGGTTTTCCAATTTAAAAAAAAAAAAAATTGGGTAGGCGCTGCACTTGCGGCAACGCGCTCTCCAGGGGAGAGCAGCCCGGATTTCACAGAGATAAGTCTCTGTGACTAGAATATACCAAATACCCACTTTTCCTCCTCTCTCTCTTTTCTTTCTCATTCTCCTTTATTATTATACTTTCACTTTACCGTCATAATCTAAATCCCCCACATTTTGGAGATGGTACAGAGAATTCCGTAATGTCGGATCTCAGCAGTTTTCAACAACCAGCCGGAGAAATGACAGACTACACACTCTCCCTAAATGCTCTCCCTTCTCTTCACACACTCTCCCTAAATGCTCTCCCTTCTCTTCACACACTCTCCCTAAATGCTCTCCCTTCTCTTCACACACTCTCCCTAAATGCTCTCCCTTCTCTTCACACACTCTCCCTAAATGCTCTCCCTTCTCTTCACACACTCTCCCTAAATGCTCTCCCTTCTCTTCACACACTCTCCCTAAATGCTCTCCCTTCTCTTCACACACTCTCCCTAAATGCTCTCCCTTCTCTTCACACACTCTCCCTAAATGCTCTCCCTTCTCTTCACACACTCTCCCTAAATGCTCTCCCTTCTCTTCACACACTCTCCCTAAATGCTCTCCCTTCTCTTCACACACTCTCCCTAAATGCTCTCCCTTCTCTTCACACACTCTCCCTAAATGCTCTCCCTTCTCTTCACACACTCTCCCTAAATGCTCTCCCTTCTCTTCACACACTCTCCCTAAATGAGCTTCTCTTCACACACTCTCCCTAAATGCTCTCCCTTCTCTTCACACACTCTCCCTAAATGCTCTCCCTTCTCTTCACACACTCTCCCTAAATGCTCTCCCTTCTCTTCACACACTCTCCCTAAATGCTCTCCCTTCTCTTCACACACTCTCCCTAAATGCTCTCACTTCTCTTCACACACTCTCCCCAATTCTCTCTAAAGGGGACTTCTAGCATCCCTTTGTCTTCTTCCAATCTCCCTAACACTCTCCCTTGTCTGTCTCCCAATCTCCCTACAATACTCCCCCTTCTCCTCCTCTCTCTCTCTTCCAATCTCTACACATTTCTCACTCTCCCTTGTCTGTCTTATCTCCCTACACACTCTCCCTTGTCTGTCTCCCAATCTCCTTCTCCCTACGCACTCTCCCTTGTCTGTCTTCCAATCTCCCTACACATTCTCCCCCTACACACTCTCCCTTGTCTGTCTTCCAATCTCCCTACACACTCTCCCTTGTCTGTCTCCCAATCTCCCTACACATGTCGGATCTCAGCACTCTCCCTTGTCTGTCTTCCAAACACACACTCAGCCTGTCTTCCAATCTCCCTACACACTCTCCCTTGTCTGTCTCCCAATCTCCCTACACACTCTCCCTTTCTCTTCTGTCTCCCTACACTCTCCCCTACGCATTCTCCCTTGTCTGTCTTCCAATCTCCCTACACCTAAATCTTACTCCCTCTCCCCCTACACACTCTCCCTTGTCTGTCTTCCAATCTCCCTACACACTCTCCCTTGTCTGTCTCCCAATCTCCCTACACATTCTCCCCCTACGCACTCTCCCTTGTCTGTCTTCCAATCTCCCTACACATTCTCCCCCTACACACTCTCCCTTGTCTGTCTTCCAATCTCCCTACACACTCTCCCTTGTCTGTCTCCCAATCTCCTTACACACTCTCCCTTGTCTGTCTCCCAATCTCCCTACACACTCTCCCTTTTCTGTCTCCCTACACACTCTCCCTTATATTCTCCCTTGTCTGTCTTCCAATCTCCCTACACACTCTCCCTTGTCTGTCTTCCAATCTCCCTACACACTCTCCCAATCTCCCTACACACTCTCCCTTATCTGTCTCCCAATCTCCCTACACACTCTCCCTTGTCTGTCTCCCAATCTCCCTACACTCTCCCTTGTCTGTCTCCCAATCTCCCTACACACTCTCCCTTGTCTGTCTCCCTACACACTCTCCCTTATCTGTCTCCCAATCTCCCTACACACACTCTCTCTCTCCCTTATCTGTCTCCCAATCTCCCTACACACTCTCCCTTGTCTGTCTCCCTACACTCTCCCTTATCTGTCTCCCAATCTCCCAACACACACACTCTCTCTCTCCCTTATCTGTCTCCCAATCTCCCTACACACTCTCCCTTGTCTTGTCTCCCTACACTCTCTCCCCCTATATTCTCCCTTCTCCCTCACCTCGGTAATCTCCCACATTACAGAGATGGTCCAGAGAATTCCGTAATGTCTGATGAGCAGAGCTTTGGTCACCCAGCCAAAGAAATGGCAGACGATGTAAATGTCCATGTGCGACCATAGACGCTGAACGGTGAGGTCCGAGCAGTTGACGGCATATTCCTGTAGAAAAAACACATGAAAATGTGTAAAATACACATTAAAATGTTACAATGATGCTGTATACATTGTGTAAAAGCTTAGAAATGACACGCATTAAAACAGCCAAGAAATGACAGACGATGAAAACGTCCATGTGCGACCACAGACGCTGAACGGTTAGGTCCGAGCAGTTGACGGCATATTCCTGTAGAAAAAACACACATGAAAATGCGTAAAATACACAATAAAATACGTTAGAATGATACGGTGGAACCTCCCTTATAAGACCTTAAAAAATCATCCCAAATGAGGTCTTATAAGGGAGGTAATCTTAATACTTACCAAGAAGGGCAATGTCTCAGAGAAGTAGGTCTTATGTGGGAGGGAGTCTTATAATGGGGGGTCTTATAAGGGAGGGTCCACTGTACATTATACACTGACACACTAGGCCCTTTTCTCAAATGGCTTCTATCATTGGTTGACATTAGCCTGTAGAAAGGGCCAACAGTAAATGAGAGCTGTGCTATACATGATATTCTACAGTATTGGAATATCATGATACAGCTTAGCCTTTCGTGGAAGACTATGACTCTCTAACTAGGGGGGGACGTTTGCACTGGCTCTGGTGCTGCAGCCAAAGGGATGGGTTGGCCTTTGGGGACCTTCCCCAACGCCAACTCTCGTCCTCAAATCCCTTTGGCCGAGAGAGTGGGGATGTACCCTGGGCAAGGTTTCTCCACCATAAACTAATTCTCACCCAGCCCGGCCAGAGTAGTATCTGCCCCCTCTGCTATCTGGCTGTCATTGTCGGAAACGAGAGACAGGCGACAACTCTGACACACACAAAATACATTTAAGTACAGCCAAAGAAATAATAGACGAAAAAACAACATCCATGTGCGATCATAGACGTTGGTCCGAGCAGTTGACAGCATATTCTTGTAGAAAAACACACATGAAAATGTGTAAAATACACATTAAAATATGTTAGAATGATGCATTATACATTGACACGCAAAAACTACAACCCTTAGAAAAACCTGTACAGCCAAAGAAAAAAGACGACAAAAAAAAAAGTGCAACCATAGACGTTGAAGGCTTAGGTTTGAACAGTTGACAGCATTAATTCCTGTAGAAAAACACATATGAAAATGTGTAAAATACACAATAAAATGTTATGAAAGAGACAGTCAGAGAGATGATGAGAGAGAGAGACAGTGTGTGTGTGTGTGTGTGTGTGTGTGTGTGTGTGTGTGTGTGTGAGTAAGAGAGAGAGATAAATGCTGAGAGAGAGACAGTGAGAGAGAGAGAGAAAGAGACAGATAGAGAGACAATGAGAGAGAGAGACATTGAGAGTGATATAGACAGAGAGAGAGAGACAGTGAGAGAGAGAGAGAGAGAGAGAGAGAGAGAGAGAGAGAGAGAGAGAGAGAGAGAGAGAGAGAGAGAGAGAGAGAGAGACATTGAGAGTGAGATAGACAGAGAGAGAGACAGACAGAGAGAGAGAGACAGTGAGGGAGAGAGAGAGACAGACAGAGAGACAGAGAGAGACAGAGAGAGAGACATTGAGAGTGAGATAGACACAGTGAGAGAGACAGACAGAGACAGAGAGAGACAGAGAGAGAGAATGAGAGAGAGAGACATTGAGAGTGAGATAGACACAGTGAGAGAGAGAGAGAGAGAGAGAGAGAGAGAGAGAGAGAGAGAGAGAGAGAGAGAGAGAGAGAGTGAGAGAGAGAGAAAGAGACAATGAGAGAGAGAGAGACATTGAGAGTGAGATAGACAGAAAGAGAGACAGTGAGAGAGAGAGAGAGACAGAGAGAGAGAGACATTGAGAGTGAGATAGACACAGTGAGAGAGAGAGAGAGAGAGAGAGAGAGAGAGAGAGAGAGAGAGAGAGAGAGAGAGAGAGAGAGAGAGAGACATTGAGAGAGACAGAGAGAAAGAGACAATGAGAGAGTGAGAGATGGGTGGAGGGAGAGAGGAAAATGAAGGGGGAGAGTGAGTGGGGGGGAGAGTAGAGCAGGAGAGGCAGTAAGGAAACCCAGGGGGTGAAACAGGGGGGTGGGTGGGGGGGAGACAGGGAAGAGCTGGGAGTCAGAAAATCAATCAGATGTGTGTGTTTGTATGTGAGGTAAGGTAGGGGAGGGGTGTGTGGGGTGTGGTGTGTGAGGGAAAAGCTGGTTGGTGTGGTGTATCTAGCCTAGCAGTGAGCAGTTTCCATGCCCCCCCCCCCCTCCCTTCCCCCAGTCCCATTGGGAATTGGGCGCAGAAGAGCTGAAAAAGGGAACTAACGAACTGACGGACGAACGAACCTTTTTTTTTTTAATTGAGGGATAAGAATAAGCACTATGCAGGCTTGTTTGCATCCAGGCTTCCAGCTCTCATTATAAAAATGAAAAGAGAGAGGGAGGATGAGAGAGAGAGAGAGAGAGAGAGAGAGAGAGAGAGAGAGAGAGAGAGAGAGAGAGAGAGAGAGAGAGAGAGAGAGAGAGAGAGAGAGAGAGAGAGAGAGAGAGAGAGAGAGAGAGAGAGAGAGAGAGAGAGAGAGAGAGAGAGAGAGAGAGAGAGTGAGAGAGAGAGAGAGAGAGAGAGAAAGAGAGAGAAAGAGGAGAAGGAGAGAGAGAGAGAGAGAGAGAGAGAGAGAGAGAGAGAGAGAGAGAGAGAGAGAGAGAGAGAGAGAGAGAGAGACAGAGAGAAAGAGACTGAGAGAAAGAGGATATAAGAGAGAGAGAGAGAGAGAGAGAGAGAGACAGAGAGAGAGACAGAGAGAAAGAGAGAGAGAGAAAGAGAGAGATAAGAGAGAGAGAGAGAGAGACAGAGAGAGAGAGAGAGAGAGAGAGAGAGAGAGAGAGAGAGAGAGAGAGAAGAGAGAGAGAGAGAGAGAGAGAGAGAGAGAGAGAGAGAGAGAGAGAGAGAGAGAGAGAGAGAGAGAGAGAGAGAGAGAGAGAGAGAGAGAGAGAGAGAGAGAGAGAGAGAGAGAGAGAGAGAGAGAGAGAGAGAGAGAGAGAGACAGACAGAACTAGAAGGATGAAGGGAAAGGAACAGCCCTCATTGGGTTTTTGGGATTTGACCCCCAAAAAGCGACACATCCATCCCACGCCTCGCTGACACAATGGAATCAATACTCCCCGTGGGGATACCGGGGGGTCTTTCATAGAAATAGTTCCCCCACCTTCTGGAAGTTCTGTGCTTGTAACTTCCTCTAAAATCTGTCACTCTCTTTTCTTCTTCTTCTTCGATCGCTCAGACAGTTTCCTGTCGATTATGAGCGCAGATGCGTCATGCTGCCGTTATGCGCCTAACTAACAAATAGTTAGGCCCAGCAAGTCCGACTTCGGCTGAAGGAGGAAATGTTCTTGAAAGTGTTTCGTGAAAAAAAGCTGGAGAATGGACCGGTAATGCAGAAAGATAGTAGATGACAGTAAGCAAAGGGAAAAGGCAGAGTCAAAGAGAGTGACAGATTAGAGGAAGTTACAAGCACAGAACTTCCAGAAGGTGGGGGAACTATTTATACAAAAGACCCCCCGGTATCCCCATGGGGGGAGCCACTCTCTTTGACTCTGCCTTTTCCCTTTGCTTTCTGTCATCTACTGTCTTTCTGACTTAGTGGCCCATTCTCCTGCCTTTTTTCCACAAAAAAAAATCTTCCAAATAACTTTTCTCCTTTGAGCTCCTCCGAAATCGGAATGTGTTGGCTGTACGCTAGTGGGAAAACCCGTGAAAACTAAAAACCGGACACATATGTACCTTACCCATTATGGCCATATGGCCTGGGAACGCAGAAAAAGAAGAATTAATACACTTCAAGCAGGCAAGCGGAAAGAGGGGGGGGGGTGGGGGGGGGGGGGGGGGGGTGGGTGGGGGGGAGGAGGGAGGAATCGCCTCTGATGGGGGGGCAAGGCATGAAAGACGGGGGGGGGGGGGGGGGTACCAGGGTGGGAGGGGGAGAGGAGATGGGGGTCATGCTGGATTAGAGGGGGGGGGTGTGTCTTTTGTACAAATAGTTCCCCACCTTCTGGAAGTTCTGTGCTTGTAACTTATTCTAATTCTGTCATTCTCTTTGACTCTGCCTTTTCCCTTTGCTTACTGTCATCTACTATCTTTCTATCTCACTGGTCCATTCTCCTGCCTTTTTTGATATAAATTCTTACAAAGATTTCTTCAGCCGAAGTCGGACATGCTGCTGGGCCTAACTGTTTCTTAGTTAGGTGCATAACGGCAGCATGACGCATCTACGCTCATATGACAGGAAACTGTCTGAGCGGTCGAAGAAGAAGAAGAAAATTAGAGGTCAAGGTTGAAAAACGAAAGAAAGTGGAAATTGTTTTAGGGGGCTTCTGTTTATAGACTGTTTGTTTGCTATCCGGGATGACTGGGGCGGAGTAATTGTGATGGTGCATGGGAAAGACCTACCTAAGTCGCTCAGAATGTTTTGAGCAAAATTAAAAAAAGAGCCATTTTCTATTCAGGGCATATTATTTATGTTTATTTTTATATGTTCTACCAGTATCCACAACATGAAAGACAATTTTCAATGATTCCTTCATCCTGCAGAATTTAAAATACATCCTGCAGAATTTGAAATACAGCCTGAGAGATTTGAAATACAGCCTGAGAGATTTGAAATACAGCCTGAGAGATTTGAAATACAGCCTGAGAGATTTGAAATACATCCGGCAGAATTTGAAATACAGCTGGCAGAATTTGAAATACAGCTGGCAGAATTTGAAATACAGCTGGCAGAATTTGAAATACAGCTGGCAGAATTTGAAATACATCCGGCAGAATTTGAAATACATCCGGCAGGATTTGAAATACATCCGGCAGAATTTGAAATACAGCCTGAGAGATTTGAAATACATCCGGCAGAATTTGAATTATAGCTGGCAGAATTTGAAATACAGCCTGAGAGATTTGAAATACATCCAGCAGAATTTGAAATACATCCGGCAGAATTTTGAAAATATAGCCGGCAGAATTTGACATAAGAAACAAAACAAGAACACGTGCCCTTTGACACAATCATTGCTTCCTACAAAGCAACAATCACTTTGCAGGCACAGGCAGGTTTTGAGAGAAACATGCCTCTGGGATGCTGCTAGTGAGCTGAGGGGGGGGAAAGAGGGAGGGGGGGAAATGAGAAGAAGAGGGGGGGGGGGGGGTGGGTGCTAAGAGGTGGTGGGGTGGAGGGGGTGGAGGAGTCAGAGAGATGGTTACCCCCCCTTGAGAAATCAATGAAGAACTTATCCTTTCTTTGCACTGAGAGAGAGAGAGAGAGAGAGAGAGAGAGAGAGAGAGAGAGAGAGAGAGAGAGAGAGAGAGAGAGAGAGAGAGAGAGAGAGAGAGAGTGAGAGAGAGACACTAAACACTGACACTGAAAAACTTTATTTAACAAGGATGAAGATTTTAGGCAATACCTATTCTTACAATTTGTCCTTGAGAGAGAGAGAGAGAGAGAGAGAGAGAGAGAGAGAGAGAGAGAGAGAGAGAGGGAGAGAGAGAGGGAGAGAGGAGAGAGAGAGAGAGAGAGAGAGAGAGAGAGAGGAGGGAGAGAGAGAGAGGGAGAGAGAGAGAGAGGAGAGAGAGAGAGAGAGAGAGAGAGAGAGAGAGAATGAATGAACTTTTTTTTATTGAGGGAAAAAGAGTAAGCACACAATGGGCTTTTTTACATCTTGCCCTCAAAGAAACATGCAAGAAAATCAATATATTCAACAACAAAAAAAATGAAGAAGCATGCAAAACATAATCATCGAAGAATTATCCATGAAGAAGAAAAAATAGATACAACAAAACCGTCTATATACCCCCCCCCTCCCCCCCCCCCCCCCCCAACACACACACAAAAGGAGAGAGAGTGAGAGAGAGAGAGAGAGAGAGAGAGAGGAGAGAGAGAGAGAGAGAGAGAGAGAGAGAGAGAGAGAGAGAGAGAGAGAGAGAGAGAGAGAGAGAGAGAGAGAGAGAGAGAGAGAGAGAGAGAGAGAGAGAGAGAGAGAGAGAGAGAGAGAGAGAGAGAGAGAGAGAGAGAGAGAGAGGGAGAGAGAGAGAGAGAGAGAGAGAGAGAGAGAGAGAGAGAGAGAGAGACGTACAGAGAGACACAGACAGAGAGAGCACGCACATAGAGACACCAGAGCTGTTGGATAGAGACAAAAAGAAGCTATTTAGAAAGACATCAGAAATCTTAGATACATAGCACGCACATAGATACACCACAGCTGTTCCGCCCCACACAAAACCAAGCTATTTAGTTAAAGAACGGAATCTAGAAATCTTAGTATATAAAAAAATCCTTACTTGCAAAACCAAGCTAGCTTTGGCTTGCAAAAATATTTGGGCTGTATGTTCTTCATTGTATTTTTAATATATTTCTTCCATCAGATTTATGGTAAAAACTCATTTTTGTTGAGCAGTATCATGCAACATATTTGAGTAGAAAAAAATGTTCTTGAATAATACACTTAGCATCGCAAACACAAATAAAATTGCCCGTGAGTGAAAATCTAGTAATATCCACTGAATACAACTAATTTAGTCACATACTACAACATATTTGTGATTGTTATTTATGAAAAGCTACTTACGGTAAACTAAAATTGGCTTGAAAAAAACTTCTGATAATATAGATAAACTAAATGTTTTACTCGAAACAGCTGTGACACACACACACAGACACAAAGTTAACCCATCTCTCTCTCTCAGGACATTGACCCAGGAAAACCCAATCTAAATTGACTCTCCATCCATCTATCTCTGTCTCTCTTTCTCTGTCTGTCTGTCTCTTCTGTTACTGATATTGGAATATTTGCGGGAAAGGTGAAGGGGGGGAGAGAGAGAGAGAGAGAGAGAGAGAGAGAGAGAGAGAGAGAGAGAGAGAGAGAGAGAGAGAGAGAGAGAGAGAGAGAGAGAGAGAGAGAGAGAGAGAGAGAGAGAGAGAGAGAGAGAGAGAGAGAGAGAGAGAGAGAGAGAGAGAGAGAGAGAGAGAGAGAGAGAGAGAGAGAGAGAGAGAGAGAGAGAGAGAGAGAGAGAGAGAGAGAGAGAGAGAGAGAGAGAGAGAGAGAGAGAGAGAGAGAGAGAGAGAGAGACGGAGAGAGAGAGAGAGAGAGAGAGATAGAGAGAGAGAGCAACGGAGAGAGAGAGATCTGTCCTTGAGAGACAGAGAGATAGGAAGAGAGAAGAGAGAGAGAGAGAGAGAGCAAGAGAGATACTAGAGAGAGAGAGAGAGAGAGAGAGAGAGAGAGAGAGAGAGAGAGCTTGAAAACTTAAACTTTATTTTCCAAGGATATAGATTTAGGCAGAGCCTATTCTTCCAATCTGTCCTTGATACATATAATACTAACACAGAACACAAAAACATGGCAATATTAGAGAGAGAGAGAGAGAGAGAGAGAGAGGGAGAGAGAGAGAGAGAGAGAGAGAGAGAGAGAGAGAGAGAGAGAGAGACAGAGAGAGAGAGACTGACATAAACACACACACACAGAATGATACTCTAATGGTCTCTTGCAGGACAATATCTCCCCAAACCAATCTAAACTGACATGTGTCTCTCTCTCTCACTGTATCAACATACCCCCCCCCCCCCCCCCTCTCTCTTTTCCTATCTTTTTGGTTCCTTCTCTTATTGATCTTTGGGCCTTAGCAGAAAGGGGGGTGGGGGTGGAATGGGGGAGGGGAGGGGGAGAGGCAGAAGGAGAGAGGACAGGGGGTGGGGGATTCCCATGAGCGGTTAATTTTGTGGTGGTGGTCAGTCACTCAGGCATTGTATTGATCTGCCATCCCAGAGATAAATATTTGTTACGAAGTAGCGTGTCCCCATTTGCATGTGTCCCCAACTGTATGTGTCCCCCTGTCTGTGTGTGTGTCCCTGTCTGTATGTGTCCCTGTCTGTGTGTGTCCCCTGTCTGTGTGTGTCCCTGTCTGTATGTGTCCCTGTCTGTGTGTGTCCCTGTCTGTATGTGTCCCTGTCTGTGTGTGTCCCTGTCTGTGTGTGTCCCTGTCTGTGTGTGTCCCTGTATGTGTCTCTGTGTGTGTCCCTGTCTGTGTGTGTCTGTATGTGTCCCCGTCTGTCTGTCTGTGTGTGTCCCTGTCTGTATGTGTCCCTGTCTGTATGTGTCCCCGTCTGTGTGTGTCCCCTGTCTGTATGTGTCCCTGTCTGTGTGTGTCCCCGTCTGTATGTGTCCCTGTCTGTGTGTGTCCCTGTCTGTATGTGTCCCCTGTATGTGTCTGTCTGTGTGTGTCCCTGTCTCTGTGTGTCCCTGTCTGTGTGTCCCTGTCTGTGTGTGTCCCCGTCTGTGTGTGTCCCTGTCTGTATGTGTCCCTGTCTGTGTGTGTCCCTGTCTGTCTGTGTGTGTCCCTGTCTGTATGTGTCCCTGTCTGTGTGTGTGTCTGTCTGTATGTGTCCCTGTCTGTATGTGTGTCCCTGTCTGTATGTGTCCCTGTCCTGTGTCCCTGTCTGTCTGTGTCCCTGTCTGTATGTGTCCCTGTCTGTGTGTGTCCCTGTCCCCGTCTGTGTGTGTCCCTGTCTGCGTGTGTCCCTGTCTGTCTGTGTCCCTGTCTGTGTGTGTCCCTGTCTGTATGTGTCCCTGTCTGTGTGTGTCCCTGTCTGTATGTGTCCCTGTCTGTGTGTGTCCCTGTCTGTATGTGTCCCCGTCTGTATGTGTCCCCGTCTGTATGTGTCCCTGTCTGTATGTGTCCCTGTCTGTATGTGTCCCTGTCTGTATGTGTCCTGTGTGTGTCCCTGTCTGTCTGTGTGTGTCCCTGTCTGTATGTGTCCCCATCTGTATGTGTCCCTGTCTGTGTGTGTCCCTGTCTGTATGTGTCCCTGTCTGTATGTGTCCCTGTCTGTGTGTGTCCCCTGTGTGTGTCCCTGTCTGTGTGTGTCCCTGTCTGTGTGTGTCCCTGTCTGTCTGTCTGTGTCCCTGTCTGTCTGTGTCCCTGTCTGTCTGTGTCCCTGTCTGTATGTGTCCCCGTCTGTATGTGTCCCTGTCTGTCTGTGTCCCTGTCTGTCTGTGTGTGTCCCTGTCTGTATGTGTCCCTGTCTGTGTCCCTGTCTGTATGTGTCCCTGTCCCTGTCTGTATCCCTGTCTGTGTGTGTTGTCTGTGTGTGTCCCTGTCTGTATGTGTCCCTGTCTGTCTGTGTCCCTGTCTGTATGTGTCCCCTGTCTGTGTCCTGTCTGTGTGTCTTTATGTGTCCCTGTCTGTATGTGTCCCTGTCTCTATGTGTCCTCATGTCTATATGTGTCCCCGTCTCTATGTGTCCCTGTATGTATGTGTCCCTGTCTCTATGTGTCCCCATCTCTATGTGTCCCTGTCTGTAATGTGTCCCCATTGTCTGTGTCCCTGTCTGTATGTGTCCCCATCTCTGTGTCCCTATCTCTATGTGTCCCTGTTTCTATATGTCCACAATAGACTTTGCTTTTAATGTTCTTGTTATCAATGTAAAGCGCACTGAGCTCATGTGAGAAAGAGCACTATATAAATTCCCATGATTATTATTATTATTATAATAGAGAGAGACAGGGACACATAGAGATCAGGACACATAGAGATGAGGACATATAGAGATGAGGACATATAGAGATGAGGACACATAGAGATGAGGACATATAGAGATGGGGACATGTCAAGACAGGGATTATAGAAATGGGGGACATAGACAGGGACACATAGAGATGAGGACACATAGAGATGTGGACATGTCAAGACAGGGATTATAGAAATGGGGGACATAGACAGGGACACATAGAGATGAGGACATATAGAGATGGGGACATGTCAAGACAGGGATTATAGAAATGGGGGACATAGACAGACATAGAGATGGGGGCACATAGAGATGGGGACACATAGAGATGGGGACACATATAGAGACATAGAGATGGGGGACACATAGAGATGGGGACACATAGAGATGGGGGCACATAGGAGACATAGAGATGGGGACACATAGAGATGGGGGCACATAGAGATGGGGGACATAGACAGACATAGACAGGGACACATAGAGATGAGGACACATAGAGATGAGGACACATAGAGATGGGGACACATAGAGATGTGGACATGTCAAGACAGGGATTATAGAAATGGGGGACATAGACAGACATAGACAGGGACACATAGAGATGAGGACACATAGAGATGTGGACATGTCAAGACAGGGATTATAGAAATGGGGGACATAGAGGGACACATAGAGAGAAGGACACATAGAGATGTGGACATGTCAAGACAGGGATTATAGAAATGGGGGACATAGACAGACATAGACAGGGACACATAGAGATGAGGACACATAGAGATGTGGACATGACAGACAGGGATTATAGAAAGGGGGGACATAGACAGACATAGACAGGACACATAGAGATGGGGGCACATAGAGATGTGGACATGTCAAGACAGGGATTATAGAAATGGGGGACATAGACAGACATAGACAGGGACACATAGAGATGAGGACACATAGAGATGGGGACATGTCAAGACAGGGATTATAGAAATGGGGGACATAGACAGACAAGACAGGGACACATAGAGATGGGGGCACATAGAGATGTGGACATGTCAAGACAGGGATTATAGAAATGGGGGACATAGACAGACATAGACAGGGACACATAGAGATGGGGGCACATAGAGATGTGGACATGTCAAGACAGGGATTATAGAAATGGGGGACATAGACAGACATAGACAGGGACACATAGAGATGAGGACACATAGAGATGAGGACACATAGAGATGAGGGACATATAGAGATGTGGACATGTCAAGACAGGGATTATAGAAATGGGGGACATAGACAGACATAGACAGGGACACATAGAGAGATGGGGACACATAGAGATGGGGACATGTCAAGACAGGGATTATAGAAATGGGGGACATAGACAGACATAGACAGGGACACATAGAGATGAGGACACATAGAGATGTGGACACATCAAGACAGGGATTATAGAAATGGGGACATAGACAGACATAGAGAGGGACACATAGAGATGAGGACACATAGAGATGTGGACATGTCAAGACAGGGATTATAGAAATGGGGGACATAGACAGACATAGACAGGGACACATAGAGATGAGGACACATAGAGATGTGGACATGTCAAGACAGGGATTATAGAAATGGGGGACATAGACAGACATAGACAGGGACACATAGAGATGAGGACACATAGAGATGTGGACATGTCAAGACAGGGATTATAGAAATGGGGGACATAGACAGGGACACATAGAGATGAGGACACATAGAGATGTGGACATGTCAAGACAGGGATTATAGAAATGGGGGACATAGACAGACATAGACAGGGACACATAGAGATGAGGACACATAGAGATGGGGACATGTCAAGACAGGGATTATAGAAATGGGGGACATAGACAGACATAGACAGGGACACATAGAGATGAGGACACATAGAGATGTGGACATATAGTCAAGACAGGGATTATAGAAATGGGGGACATAGACAGACATAGACAGGGACACATAGAGATGGGGACACATAGAGATGTGGACATGTCAAGACAGGGATTATAGAAATGGGGGACATAGACAGACATAGACAGGGACACATAGAGATGGGGGCACATAGAGATGTGGACACATAGAGATGAGGACACATAGAGATGGGGACACATAGAGATGGGGACATAGACAGACATAGACAGGGACACATAGAGATGGGGGACACATAGAGAGACATAGGGGGGACACATAGAGATGGGGACACATAGAGATGGGGACACATAGAGATGAGGACACATAGAGAGGGACACATAGAGATGGGGACATGTCAAGACAGGGATTATAGAAATGGGGGACATAGACAGACATAGACAGGGACACACTAGAGATGATAGAGACATGGGACACATAGAGAAGGACATCAAGACAGGGATTATAGAAATGGGGGACATAGACACATAGACAGGGACACATAGAGATGGGGACACATAGAGACAGGGACACATAGAGATGGGGACACAAGACATGGGATTATAGAAATGGGGGACATAGAGATGGGGACACATAGACACGGGACACATAGAGATGGGGGCACATAGAGATGGGGGACACAGATGACATAGGGGACACATAGAGATGGGGACACATAGATAGAGATGGGAACACCTAGAGACATGGGACACACAGAAAGGACATAATGATGGGGACATAGAGATGGGGACACAATGACAGGGACACATACAGATGGGAACACAACAGGGACACATAGAGATGGGGACACAATGACAATAGAGATGGGGACACAATGACAGGGACATAGAGATGGGGACACAATGACGGGGACACATAGAGATGGGGACACAATGACAGGGACACATAGAGATGGGGACACAATGACAGGGACATAGAGATGGGGACACAATGAGGGGACACATAGAGATGGGGACACAATGATGGGGACATAGAGATGGGGACACAATGACACGGGGACACAATGTCGGGGAGACGGGGACACAATGTCGGGGACATAGAGACGGGGACACAATGACGGGGACACATAGAGATGGGGACACAATGACGGGGACATAGAGATGGGGACACAATGACGGGGACATAGAGATGGGGACACATAGAGATGGGGACACATTCCACTGATCCCCAGAGAGAGAGAGAGAGAGAGAGAGAGAGAGAGAGAGAGAGAGAGAGAGAGAGAGAGAGAGAGAGAGAGAGAGAGAGAGAGAGAGAGAGAGATGGGTTATGATGGACTAGCTAGCAGCAGCTTGCTGTATTGTATTGCACTGCACTGCACTGCCACTCAAACAGTTTTCATCACTGGTTGACATTAGCCTGCAGTAGGCGGGCCAACAGTAACATCAGAGCTGTACAATAAATGATTTTTTTGGCTCACTCGTGTCAACGAAGTTAACACGAAGCGAGTCTATAGTATAATCATAGTTGTTCGGTTGTGTGTCTGTGTGTATGCAGGGCTCCCAGGGACCCCCATTTGGGGGTCTATGAAGTACTAGAATTCTAAAGGACCCTCTACAAGAATGTGCAGGGGGTCCCAGGGATGCACTAGAAAAAATCTTTTTAGCATTCGCAATGCCATTGGGACCCTCTATCCCGCCTCTAGGACCCTCTATACTGTAAGTGAAGGAGTCCCTGGGACCCCTTGTTTTGCGGGGCGATTGGGAGCCCTGGTGTGTGTGTGTGTTGCGTCCGTGGTCTAATCTCCAAACTTTAATGTTGGCATCTTCTCGGGAAATAGAAGGCGTACATTGTTCAAACTTTGCACACTCATAGATGTTTATGCAAGCTTTCAAACAATAATGATTTGAATAATTAAATACTTAAAACAACACTGTAAACAGATAACAAACAGACAACATTTTAGATTAGTGGGTTAGAGAGTATTCAACAGGCAACATGAGTTAAGAAACTCATCAACAGTGAAAGCCTCGATAGCTCATTGGTAGAGTGTCTGTCTGTCATGCCAATGGTTCCGGGTTCGATTCTCAGCAAAGGCACTTTTTTGGTTTTTTGTTTGTTTCATAGAAACGATAGTTTCATTTGTACTTTAAACATCCCCCTCATGTTTACGACCCTTCATCTCAAAGTCATTACTTTTTGCAGTGAGCCTTGAAGGCTTTGCCTCTTGTCTACATTGTCAGAATATCATGGTACAGCTTAGTCTTTCGTGGAAGACCATGACTCTCTAACTAGAGGGGGGCATTTGCACTGGCTCTGGTGCTGCAGCCAAAGGGATGGGTTGGCCTTAGGTGACTTTTTTTTCCAACTGTCCGCTAATCCGTTTGGCTAAGTAATAATAATAATAATGGGAATTTATATAGCGCTCTTTCTCACATGAGCTCAGTGCGCTTTACATTGATAACAAGAACATTAAAGGCAAAACAAATAATGAATCATTAGAAAGTAAAATAAACATGATGATTGCAAGTAGTGGGGGGGACTAAGGCAACTCCACAGTAAAACAAATTCTAACCAGCCATCAGGAATAGCAGCTGCCCCCTCTGCTATCTGGCAGAATGTATAATATATAACTGGGCACAACAGACTGGTAGTATATATAAGCTGCACCAACAACCAATCTTGGTGAGCTCACGGTGAACAATGTTTAAATTTTACGTCCTCTCGGTAAATAAGCTACACATATGGGACTATTTGTAAATACAAGCCACAACATGTTGGGAACAATACTGGCTGCAATGCCCGGAGGCAGTGCAACACCAGTAAAGTCCCGACAGGGTTTTTAGAGGTATTGCCGGAAGAGATAGGTTTAGCGGTGAACCACTGGCCTCAGTAGCAGAAAACCTCATCGGCTATGGCACAGACAGCCACAGTTGATTCTTCAAAAAAACAAACCAATCTTAATTCTGGTGGTTTTTTTTTATACAGTACCGTATTTTTCTGACTACAAGGCGCACCTTTTGGTGAGTACATAAGGCGCACCCCCCATGAAGTTTTACCCAAATTTCAGGCAATCAATTGTTACTTTATTTTCTTACTATTGGAAGCCAGTGTAATTATAAGAGCGCAGGGGTCTGAGTCTACGAGGGAAAAAAAGGATTAATCGAGCCTGCATAGTTCTGATACATGCCTCTTCCAGTGCTGTCCCGAGGCCCCGGTCATAATTCCATTGACCTATTAAAATTGAAAATGTCATTTTGTGTTCTACGAGGCTGTCAGGACCAAATGTCTGATTGACATTTTTACTACACTTTCACTATTTCATCCTACATGATTTCTGCAAGAGCCAGACATTGTCTTATTGTATTGCCTGCACAGTCCAGGACATATGGTCCTATTGATATCTGCAGTGAGCCAGGCCCCGGTCCTGTTGATTTCTGCTATTAAAATTGAAAATGTCCTATTGATTTCTGCAAGAGTGAGGACATATTGTCCTATTGATTTTTGCAAGAGCCACGCATTGTCCTATTGATTTCTGCAAGAGCCAGGACATTGTCCTATTGATTTCTGCAAGAGCCAGGACATTGTCCTATTGATTTCTGCAAGAGCCAGGACATATTGTCCTGTTGATTTCTGCAAGAGCCAGGACATATTATCCTATTGATTTCTGCAAGAGCCAGGACATTGTCCTATTGATTTCTGCAAGAGCCAGGACATGTCCTGTTGATTTCTGCAAGAGCCAGGACATATTGTCCTATTGATTTCTGCAAGAGCCAGGACACATTGTCCTATTGATTTCTGCAAGAGCCAGGACATTGTCCTATTGATTTCTCTTGTCTCAGGACAGTTTGTCCTATTGATCATCTTTCGAGCCAGGACATCACTGTCTCTATTGATTTCTGCAAGAGCCAGGACATTGTAGGGAGGGGTGGGGGGTGGCAAGAAGGGGGAGGGATTGTCCTATTGTGTCTGTGTGAGCCAGGACAGTTTGTCCTGTTGATTTCTGAAGAGCCATTCATTAGCTGTATTGTTGATTTCTGCTAAGCCTGATATTGTCCTGTTGATTTGTGCAATAGCCAGGACATTTTGCTCTCTATTGATTTAAGAGAGCCAGGACATTGTCCTGTTGATTTTTGCAACAGTCAGGACATTGGGGGAGAGAGAGAGAGAGAGAGAGAGAGTCAGGCATAGAGAGAGTCCTATTGAGAGAGCAAGAGCCAGGACATTGAGAGAGAGATTTCTGCAAGAGCCAGGACAGTTTGCAGTCTTTGATAAATGCAAGAGCCAGGATTATTGTCCTATTGATTTATGCAAGAGCCATCACACATTGTCCTATTGATTTCTGCCCCCCTTGTCACTGTTGATTTCTGCAAGAGCCAGGACAATTGTCCTATTGATTTATGCAAGAGCCAGGACACTGTCTTATTGATTTCTGCAAGAGCCAAGAGAGAGTCCTGTTGATTTCTCTTGTCTCAGAGACAGTTTGTCCTAGAGATCACTTTTCGATCCTGAGAGATGATCACTGCTCTTCTGCTAAATGGATGTCAGATGAGGTTGATAGGGGAGAGGAGAGAGGGGTGGAGAGAAGGGAGGGATAAGGTGTGTGTGTGTGAGAGTGCAGAGAGAGGTGAGAGAGAGAGGGGAGAGGGAGAGGGGAGAGCAATTCATTAGCTGTATTGTGAAGCCCTAAGCTGAGTTGATCTGTGGGTGTGCATAGCGGATGCGCTCTCATTGAGTGAGAGTGAGAGAGAGAGAGAGAGAGAGAGAGAGAGTGAGAGAGAGAGAGAGAGAGAGAGAGAGAGAGAGAGGGAGGGAGAGAGAGAGAGAGAGAGAGAGAGAGAGAGAGAGAGAGAGAGAGGAGAGAGAGAGAGAGAGAGAGAGAGAGAGAGAGAGTGAGAGTGAGAGCGAGAGAGAGAGAGCAAAGCAGTCTTTGCTAAATGCAAAGCTAATTATTACTATTGTTTGCATGTGAAGCGATCACACACACACATACTTTGTCTCTCCCCCTTTCACACACAAAGTTACAGAGAAACAAATCCCCCAAGAGCAGAAGAGAGAGAGAGAGAGAGAGAGAGAGAGAGAGAGAGAGAGAGAGAGAGAGAGAGAGAGACAGAGAGAGAGAGAGAGACAAGCTAACCTTGGTATCTGGTCCTGCGTCTTTTAGCTCTGGATACAACCAAACGATCAAACGTCGGACGTCCGTTCTTCGTTGAAACAACACGAATACCAACAGTAGGAAATACAGCACACTGGCTCCTATGAAAAAAGAGAGAGAGAGAAATGATGAATAATATCATCATCATCATCATCATCGTCATCATCATCACCTCTCTCTTTTCTTTGAAATGACAAGAACGCAAGACGCGGCTTGTACATCTACATCTACATTACCCTAGCAAACTGTTTCAAGGCAGGGTAGTGCCTCGACTGTTTTGTATGTATTTATTTATTTATTTGTGCTTATGTCTGATAATGATGGTGATGGTGATGATGATGATGATGATTGTGATGACTATGGTGGTTATTGTTGTTGTTATCGTTATTGTTATCATAATTGTTATCGATTATGTTATCATTGTTTTATTACTATTGTGTAGTTCATTGTTGTTGGGTGGGTTTTTGTTTAGTTTTTTTGTATAGCATTATATTCTGGTTGTCACCAAATTGCACAGCAATGCCAATGTCAAATCAAAATAGTAGGAATGCTTTTTGAGTCCATAGGCGCAAATGTCTGTTCGGTTGTCTCCCATCAATGGTAATATTGCATAGACCCCATCCAATGGTTATCCTCTCCTCCCTCTCTCTCTCTCTCTTTGTGTGTGTCTGTTTGTGTCTCCTTCCCCTCACCTTCCTCTGTTTGCCTCTCCCTCTCGCTATCCACCTCTCTCTCTCTCTCTCTCTCTCTCTCCCTCTCGCTATCCACCTCTCTCTCTCTCTCTCCCTCTCGCTATCCACCTCTCTCTCTCTCTCTCTCTCTCTTTGTGTGTGTCTGTTTGTGTCTCCTTCCCCTCACCTTCCTCTGTTTGCCTCTCCCTCTCGCTATCCACCTCTCTCTCTCTCTCTCTCTCTCTCTCTTTGTGTGTGTGTGCTGTTGTGTCTCCTTCCCCTCACCTTCCTCTGTTTGCCTCTCTCCCTCTCGCTATCCACCTCTCTCTCTCTCTCTCTCTCTCTCTTCTTTGGGTGTCTGTTTGTGTCTCCTGTGTTTGCCTCTCCCTCTCGCTATCCACCTCTCTCTCTCTCTCTCTCTCTCTCTCTGCATGTGCCTTCAACAACGTGCCCATTTATGCATTGGTTTGTAAGGAACATGTAGACTAGTTTATCTCCGATCAATACCGTTTTGGGCAACTAGTGTGTGTGTGTGTGTGTGTGTGTGTGTGCGCGTGTGTGCGTGTGCGCGCGTGCGTGCGTGCATGCGTGCGTGTGTTCCTGGCGACATCCACGATTCGTACCGTAACAATACTTTTTGTTATTATTTTTTCTTTTTTATTAGGCCTATTTGTTCCATATTTGCCCTCAGTGCTTTTTCTGAAACATTTAGTGTTTGCCACACCTTGCTGATTGGATTGTTTGTATATACCTTTTCTTCGTGCTTACGACTAAACAGGCGATATTTTAATCTCGCAGATTACTTAGTTCGATAGCATTAACTTGGTGGTTTTTTTAAGACATGCGATTGTTTTTTGTTTTTGTTTTTAAAACATCGTAATGCGTAATTTTTTTCTAATTGCCTTAATTGTTACCTCTTTTTTAAAACCTGCATACCTCAATGGCAGGTTGAGTTGTTTTTTGTAATTCACTTCAAGTTCATGTCCAAGAAAATCATTGGTATTCTCCATTTATTAATCACCCACTCTTCGGTGAATCTTCAATTATCATCCAATGCACGTGCTCCTTACACGCTTGCCACTCGGTTGGTTACATCTTTATTAATTTTATCGTTGTTCGTCCGTATCTCATTTTGCATCTATTTTTCTTTTTGTGGTTTGTTTTTATTTTTGCTCTTTTTTCAGTCTTCTGGTAGACGGATATAATATGGATAGTTCGTTATCAATCATTTCGGTAAATTGTCAGGGGCTGAATAATAAACAAAAACGTAGAGATATTTTCAATTATTTAAGGAATAAAAAGCACAGTATATATTTCTTACAAGACACTCACTTCGAAGAAAAAATGGAACAATACATTCTTTCTGAATGGGGTTACAAGGGATATTTTTCGAGTCATACATCTAATTCAAGGGGGGTTGCTATTCTTTTTAATAACAACTTTGAATTCAAAGTTAAAAAAAACATATAAAGGAAACGATGGAAATCGTCTCATGGTACACGTAGAATTCAAACAAAAAGATTTCCTCTTGGTAAATGTCTATGGTCCAAACCGAGATGATCCAGATTTTTACAATGCTTTGACTCAGAAAATAAAAGAGATTGGTATTGATAACGTTATAATAGCTGGGGACTTTAATTTAGTATTAGACCCAGTACGAGACTATTGTAACTATAAGAATGTAAATAACCCTAAAGCTAGAGAGATGGTTGATAACATGATTAATGAATTAGAACTAAATGATATCTGGAGAGACCTGAATCAGGATTGCCACAGGTTTACGTGGAGACGAAGTACTCCTTTTCAACAAGCCAGACTAGATTTTTTCCTAATATCAGACCACGTTGCATCTTTTCTTGAAGATGCCGAAATTGAATGTGGATACAGGACAGACCATTCCATGATTTTGCTAAAATTAAAATTCGGTGAAAACTTTAGAAGGAATACTTTTTGGAAATTTAATTCTTCACTCTTAAGGGATAAAGCTTTTCTAGACGAAATTAACGAGGAAATTAAAAATGTGAAACTTGAATATGCTCTAAGCCCCTATGCCAGAGAATCTATAGAAAATATTCCATTAACTGGATTACAACTGTCTGTACCTGATGATATATTTTTAGACTTTTTACTCATGAAAATTAGATCAAAGGCTATCTCGTATTCTGCAATGAAGAAAAGGAAAACTAACGAAGAAGAGTGCAAATTGGAAGAGGATATTAAGCTGTTACAGAGAAAGGAAAACAAAACTGAAGTGGAAGTTAAAGAAATAGAGTCCAAAAAAGATCAACTTAAACTGATTAGGGAAAAAAGAATAGAGGGTGTTTTATTAAGGTCACGTGCCAGGTGGATAGAGAAAGGGGAAAAGGTAACACATTATTTCTGCAGTTTAGAAAAAAGACACTATGTGAGCAAAAGTATGAACAGATTAACAGACAAACAAGGTAATACATTGACTGATCAAAAAGACACCATGTGAGCAAAAGTATGAACAGATTAACAGACAAACAAGGTAATACATTGACTGATCAAAAAGACATTTTGCAGGAAGTGCAAACATTCTATCAATCTTTGTATGAAAAGCATTATGTTGAGGACTGTGAAATAGATGTCCTTGTACAAAATATTCCACGTTTAGAAGGAGAGGAATCACATAGTTTAGAAGGAGAGATTGATCTGGAAGAAGCAACCTTTGTGTTAAAAAATATGAAAAATAATAAAAGTCCGGGTTCAGATGGGTTTACCGTTGAATTTTTCAAATGTTTTTGGAATAGGATAGGGGGGGTTGTTGTAAGGGCTATGAATGCAGCATTTAAAAAAGGGGAACTTTCGTCTGTTCAAAAGCAAGGAATCATAACATGCATTCCCAAGGGAGATAAACCTCGTAATTACATTAAGAACTGGCGTCCGATATCCTTGTTGAACGTTGTCTACAAAGTAGGCTCCTCTTGCATTGCCAATCGGCTGAAAATGGTTCTTCCAAAGCTCATTCACGAGGACCAAACTGGTTTTATACGAAACAGATACATAGGGGACAATATAAGGCTTATATACGATACAATAGCTTATTTAGAAGAACATAACTTACCAGGGTTATTATTAAATATAGACTTTGAAAAAGCCTTTGATTCTGTCAGTTGGGATTTTATGTTTAAGGTACTGAAAGCTTTTGGGTTTGGGCTGGACATTTGTAATTGGGTTGGATCATTTTATAAAAATATTAGGTCGTGCATTGTTGTTAACGGTCAAGTTTCTAACTGGTTTGACATTAAACGAGGATGTAGACAGGGTGATCCACTTTCCCCATATTTGTTCATTTTAGTTGTTGAAATTCTTGCTATTATGATACGTGAAAATAAAAATATAAAAGGTATTACAATTAATAATGTTGAACATAAACTCTCCCAATATGCAGATGACGCTGAATTTATCTTGGAAGGTGATGAAAGATCTTTTGAAAATTGTATGAACATAATAGATATATTTGGTAGTAAATCTGGTTTACAGATGAACCCAGAGAAAACAGGTGCGGTTTGGTTGGGTAGTCGTAAAAACTCACTAGTTCGCTACATGCCACATTTAGGTCTTGAATGGAACCCACCAAAATTCAAAGTTTTAGGGATATGGTTTACTAATGATTTAAAAGATTGCTTGCACATCAATTATTTAGAAAAACTTGCTGATGCCAAACATTTATTTAGAATTTGGGTAAAAAGACAAATCACACCTATAGGAAGAGTAGCTATTCTGAAATCTTTAATTTTATCAAAATTAATATATCTATGGATCCTACTACCTAATCCGCCTGACAATTTTTTCAAGACATTACAGACATACTGTTATAAGTTTATATGGAATAACAAAAATGATAAAATAAATAGGAAAACGTCTCACAGAAGTTTAAAAAATGGAGGCCTTGGCATACCAGACTTAAAATCTTTTGTTGCTGCGCTTAAATTGACGTGGGTGCGAAAACTGCAAACAACAGAACACAGTTGGAAGTCAATCATAATGTCTGTGTCACCAATACTCAGTGACATGCAGAACTATGGGCCAGAAATAATTTCAACTTTTCCTAAAATGAATGTCTTCTGGAAAGAGGTTTTTGATGCATATAAGGAGTTTTTCTATAGGGTTGAATGTAAAAATTCTGGAGAACTGTTAGCAGATCCATTATTCTACAATAATAGAATTCAGATAGGCAAGAAATACATATCTGGTAGAAGATGGATTGCGAACGGGGTTAGCAATATATCACATTTTGTTCTTCAGAATGGGTCATTCATTTCATATGAGGAATTCAAAGAAAGGTATAGTGTGAATATGAATTTCCTTACTTTCTCAGGGTTGAAAATGTCAATAACAGAATACATACGAAAAACAAATGTAACGATTCACAATAATAAATGCCTTGATATGCCTAATTGTTTAAAGAAGATAATGTCTATTTTTAAAGGGTCAAAATTATATTATGATATATTTTTGGGAAATAGTGCATTGCCAAAATGTTGTTTAAAGTGGGACGAAAAAATGAATGTTCAAAATGATTGGAAAAAATGTTTTTTCTACGTTCACAAGACAACAGATACAAAACTTAAGTGGCTGCAGCTCAGAATAATACACAGATGTCTAGGCACAAATGTAATTCTTAAACAAATGGGTATTAAAAACAATGATCTGTGTGGCTTCTGTAACAAAGAGAAAGACAGCATCACCCACATGTTTTGGCAATGCAGTGTTGTCCAACGTTTTTGGAGTCAATTAGCAGATGTAATTAATGAAAAATGTCATAATGTTGTTAATTTGCATATTACAGAGCCTCTTGTTATTCTGGGTAACGATAAAAACATAACTATTGATTGCATTTTTTATTTCATTATGTTACTTGCAAAAGAGTACATATACAATTGTAAATTGAACAGTACTGTACCTGTACTGCAAGGTTTTATAAATAAGATAAAATACAGATATATTGTTGAAGAGTATATTGCCCGTAAAGATTTGATGCATAATGAGTTTGTTGCCAAATGGGCCTCTTATGTGCCTGCCTTTGAAATCTCAGGCTAAATCAACTGTTTGTATCTGTGTGTCTCTCCCCCCCCCCCCCCCCATCCCCCCTCTCTTATTTGCTACAATTTTGTGTGCTTATCATGAATTTAAATAGACCCAGTGTAAATGTGTATTTTGGTTAAATTATTAATTTGGTTGACAGCTCGTCTTTTGATTCGCATCTCACTTCTGTTTTCATGCGCTCATGATATATCTCTTGTTCGATGTGCGCACGCACGCGCCTGTACGTGTAAGTAATTTTCTTCATCTTCCTGATTAATGTGAATTTGCTTGACTTGTATATTTTTATGTTGATTTTGTGTATCTGTGAATACCAGAAGATGTTCTTATCTGTAGTTTTAGTTTTGTTTTTTGTTTGTCGTGTGCTTGTCCTTTATTTTGTTTATGAGTGTCTATTTTGTCTTGTCAGCTACGTTTTGTTATTTTTTTGTTTGTTTGTTTTTTGTTTGTTTGTTTGTTTGTTCTTTCTTTCATTTTCACTCTTTTTTTTTCTTCTTTTTTTCTTTCCCTCCTTTTATTATTACAACAACAAAAAGCAATACATTAATGCCTGTAAGAAATTGATGATATATATGTGTGTACAATATGTATTGTAAAAAAAGAAGTCAATAAAAAAAAAAAAACCGCAAGACGCTGAAACTGAATGCAGAGTACATTGGCTCCATCCAGAAAATGTCATCATCATCATCATCATCATCATCACCTCTCTTCTTTGGAATGACAAGAACACAAGATGCATAAAGCAGTCGATTGGCTCCAACAAGAAAATATCATCATCATCATCATCATCATCATCATCATCATCATCATCATCAGCAGCAGCATCATCATCAGCAGCAGCACTAACTTGCAGTCAAAGCAGCAGCTTTAGAGTCCAGCATCACTAATAATTGTATCATCACTGTGCAGATATAGAAAGCATAACTTCTTGCGGTCTTTTTTAAACAACACAATAACATCAATAATAAGTCAATGGACTATGAGTCCGTTTTGACTCTAAGCCGAGGATTGAAATCATCATACTTCTTAAAACACACACACATACAGTGATGTACCGAGGATTGAAAAGTGATAGGACAACTGTCCCGAGACAAGATAAATCAGTAGGACAATGTCCTGGCTCTTGAAGAAATCGATAGGACAAAG
>CM065711.1:31734870-31737370 GCA_017654935.2 Phymorhynchus buccinoides | reverse complement strand
GAGAAAGAAAGACAGAGAGGGGGGGTGAGAATGAGGAGTGGGTGAGGCGGGTTGGATGAGTGGGATCAGACATGAGATTGAAACAAAGTTATGTACTGTACACACACCAGAGAGAGAGAGAGAGAGAGAGAGAGAGAGAGAGAGAGAGAGAGAGAGAGAGAGAGAGAGAGAGAGAGAGAGAGAGAGAGAGAGAGAGAGAGAGAGAGAGAGAGAGAGAGAGAGAGAGTAGCAGTATAAAAAAGAAAATAATAACCCAAAACACACAGAGAAAATCGAAACATATATTTTGGGAAAAAGTGTATTTTTCATGAGTCTGTAGCTAATGTGAATAAAAACCTAGATCTAATATTTTTTTAATAAAGTAATTTGCCTTTTATAATATATAGGCAAACAATAAATGGATAAGAAATAAGTCATAGCTGTCTGCAATTCATGTACTTGCACCGATCAACAGGTGCGCATCAACTTCACACACAAACTGATTAAGTTCATGCTCTCCCTTTTACTTATTTTCGCCATTAGGGCTTGGTAGATCTACTTGCGAGGACGCAACTTTTGACCGTTTCCCGCAACAAAAAAATGACGACGCGTATCGCAAATTTGGATTTAACACACACACAAAAATGAATCTTTTAATAGTAACACTGAAACCTCAAAAAGGGTAGAGATAGACTGCCAAAACAGTTTGCAAAATTGAAAATGATCCTAAAATTAACCCAAAGTATTATGCTTCTATCTTCAATCTTGTGCCAGACAATATACATTATACAGGTTTCCTAAATCGATGAAAACCACGTTTGGCAGATAGTGTTTTGATACACACTCTCATAGTAGTGAGCTGCAAATTTGCACGCTGGCCTAGGCCTACCCGCAAGCATCTTATAAAATCAATGAAAGCATCCCAAGATCATGAAGATGGTGCAGTTTTGCAAGGTCTTGAGCTCGGCTTTCAATCAGTCGATGTACTATCTCCGTGTCATGAAAACAGCCTTTCTAAATTTCTATTCTTTACCCGAGGAATTTGCTTCTTGACTTAGTGAAACATTTCAATGAGAAAATGTAGACCTACTGCGGATAGCAAGCATAAACTGACCTGGTGAAAGCTAAGTAGAGAAGGCCCGACACACAAGCAACCAGCAGCGTTATCGTGTGCGGTTTGTAGAAAAAATCCAAAGAAATGTCGTCCACAGCCCTTTCGTTGATGATGACGCGAAAGTACTGATCATCGGCTCTCACATCTTCGTTCCTTGTAGCCGAAGCCATGATTTTGTTTTCAGTTTGGGGGGTTTTTTTGTGGCGAAAATATCACAACCCAAACAGCATCAGCCTTCCATGGCCCAGCACATCACAGCAGACGACAAAATTATGCCCGCAAAACTCGGACCGGTAGACCTACGAAAAAGGAAAACCAGAAACATTAAATTTCACATGTAATTTTACGAACTCTACACAAACAATGCTAAACCACCAGTCGGACATTTTATAGAATCTGTTCTTCTTGACATGTATTTATGCGAACGAATTGAAAATGAGATGTTTGCTGGTGTTTTCACTTTCACGGTTTTCGCACCGCAAAGGGGAATAACACAGCGACGCTTTTTGCGTATGAAAATTGAAGAGGTTATTTCCCTTCTTCTTCTGTGGTTGCGACCAACTTCTATTTACAGAAGTAAATGTACGCACTAAGGGGTGTGACCAAAGGAGAAGAAAGAAGGAAACAGAGGAGAAACAAAACAAAAGTGAAACAAAAATGCCCCAGGAGCCTGCAGATCTTAGTTCAGCTCTTCCTTGTCCTACGGTTGTTGAAGTTATTCACATTCTTGTTGTTTAGTGAAGCAGATTTAAGTCCAATTTGAAAACCAGAAACAAAGACACAAAACAAAACAAAACAAAAAAGTGTGAACCATAGGCCTTTTCGCAGTATCTAGGCAAGACCAATCCGGTTACCGTAGCCGGCGGTCCCCGGGGCCAAACCCCGACCGGCACAGCTCCTGCCCTTTACTACTTTGACCTATGGCCCCTAATTCCCTAATTTATTCTTTTTCGGTGGATGAGAGCTCTGCGGATGCAGGCTCTCCTCCAGGGGCTGAGGTGTCGGTCCATCTGAGGTGGCGCTGCAGCCTGGCTTCGAAGGAATCCAATGATGGTGCTGCAGCGATGTCTTCTGGGAGGCTGTTCCAATATCTGTTTCTTAGTATTGCAGCATTGGGGGTTCGTTTGCCTTTTGAAGATATTTATCCATGTGCATTGTCCTTAATGTCATATGTCGACTACACAAATTCCACCCTAAAGCTGCTACCCGTACCCAGTAACATTCACTTGTACAGTGGAACCTCCCTTATAAGACCTTCAAAAATCATATAGTAGGTCTTGTGCCGTAATTTTAATACTTACAAAGAAGGGCGATGTCTCAGTAGGGGAAGACGGGGTAGCGCATGGGCGGGTGGAAGCCCACCCCAATTATTCATAGTAAATTTCAAAAATTTTGCCCATGAGACGA
>CM065711.1:31719870-31729870 GCA_017654935.2 Phymorhynchus buccinoides | reverse complement strand
GTGTGTGTGTGTGTGTGTGCGTGTGCGTGCGTGTGTGTGTGTGTGTGTGTGTCCTGTCTTAGTGAGTGCGTGCGTGCATGCGTGCATGCGTATGCGTGCGTGTGTGAGCGCACGTGCATTTGTGTGCGTATTGATACCTGCGCGCTTGTATGTGTATGCATGTGTGTGTGCACACACCTGTGCATTTATGTGTGTGTGTGTGTGTGTGTGTGCGTGTGCGTGTGCGCGCGCGCATGCTTTTATACGTGCTTTTAAAGTTGTGCCATCATGATGTGTGTGTGCTGTGTGCGTGCATGCGCGCTCGCGTATGCGTGTGTGTATGAATCGAAACACTCGGTTCGGCCTTGAAGGGGTTCATGATATAGTTTGAAATCACCTCCCTGTAGGTCTACTTTAACTCATTCAAGTCGCTCCACCCCTATATATGGCCGGAATTAATATAAAGCTGTCAAACTAAAAATAGGTGGCGGTACCATAGCCTATGAGGTTTAACCGAGGCGTGGTTACCGCCACACCTATCTGTATTGTTAAAAAATCGGGACTTTACTGGTGTAGCACTGCCTCCGGGCATTGCCTCCAGTATTGTTCCCACCATCTTTGTATTTACAAATGTCCCATATGTGTCTGTTCCAGACCGAGAGGACGTAAAACACTATTTTTCGTAAAGCTGTCAAACCAAAATCTGTTTCAAGGGAAGTAAATCTGTGTGCACACCACACATTGGTCACTTCTGAACTCGCTTCGCTCCCTTAGACCACGTTTTTGCCTCTTACTCTGCGTTTGTAGTGGTTTGAAGTGGGGTAACTTAATTGCTGTAGGGAGTTTTTTTCTATATAAAGTCTATACACATACAAATGTCTGATCTACCACTTCCCTATGTCTAAACCTGAAGTAAAAACCCTGTAGTCTTCTTTCGTTTCTCCTTTTGTTTATGTCTGTGTGTATGGCTGGAGTGATTTGTGAGTTTTTTTGAATAATTCAAAATCGTTGCGATGCGAATGAGTCAACTTTATATTGTTGACCTCAATTTATTCGTTTACACTTTATTGCTCTTTCCTTTTTAAAATCTTTTTTTCTTTCTTTCTTTCTTTCTTATCTTGCAGTCTTTCTTTCTTTCTATCTTTTCATATGCATTGCTTTTTTCTGTTCGCTTTCTTTTTCTTTACATTTTTCCTTTTTGAAATCGGGTTAAGTCATGTCAACATTGAGGCCGGGTTCACATTAGACGCGTAAGTTCCGTACGGAAAACCCTAAATAAGTGGAAGAAAGAAGGATAACAGTTTACGCATATTATTGGGGAAATTCGGACACGTGCGCAAATCTTTTCCCTTCTTTGTTTCACTTATTTATGGATTGCGCACGGGTTTCCGCATGGGATATCCGCTTATATGTGTACACAGCCTTAGCGTCGCTGGGGGGTAATAAGAGTTGTGTGACTGTGTATGTGCGATCTGTGTTTTAACGAGAGAGAGAGAGAGAGAGAGAGAGAGAGAGAGAGAGAGAGAGAGAGAGAGAGAGAGAGAGAGAGAGAGAGAGAGAGAGATGAAAGAGAGTGAGAGAGAGAGAGAGAGAGAGAGAGGGAGAGAGAGAGAGAGAGAGAGAGAGAGAGAGAGAGAGAGAGAGAGAGAGAGAGAGAGATCAAATAGATACGAATACCAGTAAAAAAAACAGAGGTAGATATGCATGCCGATACATGCGCTCTCTCTCTCTCTCTCTCTCTCTCTCTCTCTCTCACTCACTCACACACAGTGCAACACAATCAGAGAGACAGAGACAGACAGACAGAGGAAATGAGAGAGAGAGAGACAGAGACAACCATACATTCAACATCAAACACCTCATTTTGTTTTTCCATTTTCAATCTTTTTTATTTCTCCAAAAAATATTGTATAAAAAACCATGTATAAGCAACCGCACACACAAACCCAGGTATAATATATAAAATGTATAGAAGTATATAAACGTGTATACTAAATAAACATGGCACCGACCTCATCTACATCTCATTATTCAAATGGAATGTATGTGTAAATATAAACCATCTAATTTGCATACGATATTATTTTCAAAGTAAGGCTTCTTTTTTCATTTTCTGAACGTTACGCAAAATACAACCTTTTCTTTTGCATACGTTATTTATAGTAAGATTTATTTTTTGCTTTAACCTTTAACATGTTATGCAAATTAAGCTATCCGATTTACATAGATTATTCAAAACAAGGTTTCCTTTCTTCTTACTTCCTCTTTTTAAGCTTTGAAACAATAATAATACTAACAAAAAAACTTTCACAATAATGATATGTGGAAACTTTTTTTTTTTTTAAATAAATAAGATGTGTAGCTTTAAACATGCAAACATTTGCACCACAAACAAGCAAACACACACATATGCACGCATCCACGCACACACTCATGCATACACACAGAGAAAAGTTACTCCTAAATAATTAGGGCTTGAGCAATCCCTTGGTCAAGACTAAGTGCCTTTCCCCCATTCACACACACACACACACTAACTCGCAAAATTATTTCAATGTACCAAATCCATTTCACATCTTCGCATGCACTCTCTCTCTCTCTCTCTCTCTCTCTCTCTCTCTCTCCTCAGACACAAACATGATAAAGACTGATAATGAACGATGAAAATTTAAAAACATTTTTTTTTTTTTTTCCAATTTCACATTTTCATGAATTAGCCCATGGTCCCAGACCCCAAATTTCACATATCGGTACCATCTGGGTGGGCAAGTTCTGGTTGCTATTTTCTACTAGCTATATGTCTGTAGTTTATGTTTTGATGTGATAACCACTGCAGAGGGGTAGTTTAGTAGTGGTTATCACCCCCTGAATGACCCTACCCCTTACTTGCCGAACACAATTACGAGTTATGACATCTTTAACATTACAGGGTGATGTTGTTTCCTAGTGATGAATAAGAAGTAAATAACAATCAGAACATGTTCCAGGAACATTAATGCTGTAACAACACTATCTATGTGTCCATAAAATAGAACAAAAACCATTGCATAAGGCAATTCTTGCCAGATTTAAAAGGTTCAAATCATTTTAGCGACCATCTTAAACATATTCTTTCAGATATCTTCCTTTTGCATCCAAGTGTTTTTGTTTTGATGATAGAAGGGATTCATTGGAACATTGTCCAAAAATAATACAGGTGTAATTCACACATTTCAGTTCATCAAAGAGTTCTGCATGCTTGCTACAGAGCAATTAGCAGACAGGGCCAAGTAACAACATTCAAAGTTCATCGTCAGACATGTTATCACTGTCACTGTCTGAGTCTGCAAGCCGAAACTGAGGGTCATCATCTTGCTTCTGGTTGCTGCAGGTTTGAAGTTTGCAGAGATCTGTGCAGTGTAGCCCAATGGCAAGGCAGGAGCAGTTGGGCAACACACAAGAGCGCGTACACTTGCAGGCAAGAAGTTCCAAGACCACCTCTGGTGCAGGCTGTGTGCGCATCCAGTGTATGGCTAGCTGGCCACCTCCATCATTGATCCATCCACTCTCTGTGGGATCTGGTACAGCAGGCTGACTCTGCAGGGAGCACCTCCAAATTGCAGCCTGGTAGTTGGCTCGAAGGACGTGCATGAACAGGCATTCTCTGCATGGAGGAAGTTGACTGGACTCAACTTCCCCACGTTTGGCACAGAATAGCTGGTAGCGCAGTTCATTCACTTCTGTTGTGCTGCTACCTGCTGTATACATGTGACAGGTGAACTGCTGGACCTTCTCAAACAGTTCCTCGGAAACATCCCATGACTGGCCTAGTTGGCAGAAAGTCTCCTGGAAGGAGGTGTCCTTCTTTAGCAGCTTCAGAGCGCCTAGCTTCCCACGACCAGCAAAGGCACTGACACTGTCACAGCCTGTAAAGGCATGCAGCCCTATCAAGCTGTTGCAGATGCTGTCTCCTAGTGCCCTCCCTAGCTTGGTGATGTCCACGAATCGTGTGCGGTTCTGTGTGCCACGCTTCTGATAAATGTGGCAGGAAATGTCCTTGTGGAGGCCTAAGCAGAGAACCATGACATCAGTATCCTCAGCTGTGATGACTACAGCTTTTGAGCCAGACCTAGCAGCATGCAAGGCATGGAGCAGCAGGCGCGTGTCTGCTTCTTCTTGAGTTGATAACAGCTCTGACACCTCCACACAGGCACCGTCTGTCATTCGGAAGCAGGTTTCCTCGCATGTGACGTACATTGTCTTTCCATTCAGTTTCTTTCTGTGATCTGGCTGTTTCCATTGCTCCACAAAGAATTTGATGAGGCTGCTTTTGTTTCCTGGACTGCACAAGAACTTTCTCCACTGCTGGATGTTGTGGTCTCCTGAAAGGTTCTTGTACAGTATTGTGCTGGTGGCAGCTCCCCTTTTGCATCTCTCTGCATCTTTGATTGATGTCTTACGATAGACGTCAAACACCACATCAATCCGTTGGCTGTGGGCACTTTCATTCAGTACCTGGTGAAGGGCAGACTCAGCCAGCTGTGCAAAAGTCTTGTTGTTCCCGTTCATTCTGTGCACCAGGTTCATGCCGTCAATGAGGCAGGCTGATGGTCTTGGGATGTCCTCAGCACAGGAGACACTTTTTTCCAACTCAATGGCAAGGGCAGATTTGTTTGTTTTGCGCAGGGAGCTGTCGATGTTGGCAAGGGACCATGGAAGAGGTCCCAACGGGTGACTGAGAACATCCCTCATATGTAGTTTTCTTCTCTCAGCCACCAAAAGCATTTGCCCAAACAGTTTTCGGTCTGCCTTCACAACATCTTGCACCTTCTTACCATGAACATTCTTTTTGCCAACACTTGAGAATGTCTTCAGGTTCATCTTCTTCATTGTGTCATGGAATTTAACTGTTGGTGGGTCTCCATCCAGTCGTGTCTGCTTGAAACTCTGGTACCGACGTTCACCTGACTGATGTGCCTCCAGAAGATCTTTCGTGACATCAGGAGTTGCAATGGTGCCAGTGGATAGGCCCAGTAGGTCCTGCTCCTCAGGAGACATTGGGTTGACCCAGCTGTTTTCAAGGAGGTCCATAACAGATAGAACATCCCTCTCATCTTTCTTGATTCTAGGCACGTGTGTGTCTCTGTGGGACAGTTTTGAACTGCCCTGGTCTGTCATGGCTCTCAGTGCTCTGAGATACTCAGCTCTATACTCTGCGGTGAGGTAGTACTTGGCAACGGCTCCTGCTTTCAAGCTGAATCCCTTTGTTCCTCCAGGTGTCTGTGTGTCTCTGTTTACAGTTTCTTCGATGGCTTGATCAACTGGGATTCTTCCAAAGGGGTTTGTCGGGCCAAGCTGAACAGAGAACCCACCATGCATGAATTCACTGTACACATCTGGATGTGTGATGGGGAGCTGTGACATCTGTGCATAGTAGTACGGCAGGTATCGTGCATAATTGAGCCTGTCATACGCGAAACACCAAGGTATCATTGCACGAATAGATGCCAGGTGAAGGTGCCAGTCCCCCTCACGTGATGCCCGAATCAGGCCCAGGAGAATCTCCACCATGTCCAAATAGGACATCCAGAAGGCTGAGAGACCATCATTACCACTTCTGAGAAACTGCAGGTAGATGTCAAACAGGGCCATGATGCGAGCACAAGCCTTGTTCTTGAGCACTTGGTTCAGGGAAGCCTCATCTTTGCAGAGATCATTTGTGATCTGATGTGTTTCATCCAGGTGTACCAGGTCACTTGGGTGTGTGGTTTCCATCCAGGTAAGGAAGTCTTTCCATGCCAGTCGGAGGAGAGCCTCGTACACCAGCTTGTGAAGGCGCACTGAGCGGTTGTACCTTCTGCCATCCATCACACCCGCCACAGAGCCTTCTGCTATCAGGCCAGACTCAACACAGAGATCCCTCAGTCCAGCATCTTGGAAGCGTTTTCCAATGGTGGACAGCAGTGTGCAGATTGTGTGGAACACTCCAAGCCTCAGGATGATTGTGTTCTGAAATTTGTCAGGGTGTTTCCAGGTGATCTCTACAGCTTTTGCATACAAAGCCTGGTCAAATACGCAGACAATCGTTGACAGACCCAAGGACTGCATGATGGAGAGTGACTGGTTGAGAACTTCATGTACCGTTGACAACTGAGTTGCTGGAGCATTGATGGTAGGCAGGTAGCCAATGTTGTCTTGACTGACTGTCCTGCCAAGTCGGGTCAGAATGTTGAAGCCTGTCCAGCCACAAACGAATTGGTCTTCTTGAACTGACGCACGTGCCATGATCCACACATGGTTCTTTTCCCTGGCTGACTGGGTTGCTTCTGCTGTCTCAGCTTCTGCTGTCTTGCTCTGTGGTGGCCCAACTCTTTCCCCAGCATTGTATGTTGCCAACAGTGGCACTGGTGCATCAATGCTTCTTTTCTTTGTTTTGTCCACTGAAGGCAAGTCTTTAGTTGGTAGAGGCTCAGCTGACTTTGCTTGCACAGCAATCCCATTCACTCTGTGAGATGTCCCCCCACCGCTGTCTGTCTCTTCCAGGCGGTCGATGTTGTCCCAGGCTAAGGTTGTGAATGTCCCTGGATAGATGTTGGCTGGGAGAACTACGTCACCTTTTGACAAGGACACCTTCTGTAAACACAAAGCAGTGTCCACTTCTTGCATCTGTGAGTAGGCAATGCCATGGCCCAGTCTGTTCAGGATCTGAATCAGCTCCACATTACCAGTCAGTGACTTGACAGCAAACGGCAGAAAGATGTGTTTGGGGGGCTTCAATCTACCACGAGTCACAGCATAGACCAAGTCTTGAGCAAATGAACGAACGAGCCGCTTGACTCTCTCGGATGCATGGGTGTGGTCACCAGTCCCTGTCAGCAGGTAGTAGAGGAAGAGCCTGACAGACTCTGGGATCATAGCATCCTCTGTCTCCCTATCAACTGGTGGTGGCCACACTGTGGGAGTTTCTTTGGTGTTGATGTCTGTTCTCACCTGCAAGGCTGCTTTGGCCACAGCGTCTTCTGTTCTAACTTGAAGACCATGCAGCTCAGTTTTTAAGGACTGGTTTTCTTTGGCAAGTTCACACACCGTCAAGTTGTCAGGGCATAGAAGGAGCTTTCCTTTTGCATCAGGAAAGATGTGCAAGGATTTTCCAAACTCACTTTCTAGCTTTCGTCGGATGTGTTTCTTCGTTGAATCTTTAACATGTTCCACGCCAAATGAATTCATTGATGCGAACAGCCTACCAGAGAGTTCAGCAATAGTTGTCACACGAGGGTTGGCAAATAGGTCATTCCTGATGAAGAGGAAGAGTTCACTGTAAGACTGATTCACAGCATCTTCATACTGAACATCATCACCAACTTTGCTCTTGTCTCTGGCATCACTGATGTCCACTTCTCTGGTGAATGCTCGATAGCACGACCTATGGTATTGACCTTCAGCAGCTACAATGTCTCTGCTGAGAATGGCCATGACTCTGCTGTCCACTTTCCTTGTAGCTGCCTCCCTGACCTTTTTATCAGCTCGAAGTTCCCTGCACTGCACAAGAGGCTCTCTTGTTCTCTGCCCTTTACAGTACTTGTTCTCTTTCTGACAGAAAATGCACACTGGTGCATATGTTCTACACGAACTTGGCCCTTGCCTGGCTGACCTTTTTGTGGCCTCTTCATTGTCTGTAGCCTCCACATCTTTTTCTTTGGATGCTTGAAGTTTCTCAAGAAGTTTCTTCATGGTAAAGATGCTGCGGCACTTCCGATGGTACTGGATGTGCGGGATTTCATCTTCATGGAGGCCTTTTGCTATTTCCAAAATTGATCCATGGTTTCGAATCTCAGCTGCATTGAGTAAAGTTTTCCAAGAGTCCACATTTTCTGGTGAGGTTAGCTTGTCTGTTTCATCATTACTGCAGTGGATGATGCAGCCAAAACGTGGTCGTTTCAATGGTCGTGTCCCAGAGCTGCCTTCACCTGCCATCATTCATTTTCTACATGCAGCTTCACCTGAAAGAGATAACCAGGCATTAAAATAAATATACAGTTACAATTAGAGTTTATTTACTGATTCAATGCACTAATATAATTAATATGTCATGCATTTTGTTACACTTTTTCAGAAATAAAAGATAAAATGGTATGATATGGCTGGTTCCAATACTTTCAATATAGCGATTCATGCCAAAATAGGGTACCCTAAAAAAAAAGACAATAAGCTACTCATCTGAAATGCTTACCACCTATTTTCTTCATTACTGGGGTGGGACAAATTAATTGCCACCACTCATCCTTTGCCACCCAGATGGTACTGACAACTTGGTGGGCCCATGGCCTAAATGTAGATAAAAATTCTACAAAAAATATATAGCAAGTTTTCAATAAGGAAAACCTGCAAAATATAGTTTCACTTGCCTCCTCACACTTGTAACTCTTCCCATTAATTTAATATAGCCACATCCAAATCATGGTTCCGACATGCCCTTCTACCAGTATTACACTTAAAAATCAACAAGTTTCAAGTGTTTCTTTTCAAAACAGCATTGATCAAATACCATATTAAATCATAGTAAGATTTTTAAAACAAATCTCTATAAATGTTTGTCCAAATCAAAAAGTCGAAAGAAATTAATACGAAATATAACTTGGACAAAATTCAGAGTTTTTGAAAGCCAGTGATATGCCTCGCTTAAATTTCCAAATAATTTATAGAATTATTTTTTAATCAAACTTCATACTTTGAATTTCACATATTATTATTATTATTATTTTTTTACAGCGTTCCCAGTCATTGTTCCCAAAGTCATTCTTTAAACCAATCACATTCCACGATCTTGATTCTCAAGCACTGATTGGTTGCAACTGTATAGTACAGATCTTTCCTTTCTTTCCAAAACACTTGTCCAATCCCTATCAGCGTTTCTTAGCGAAACCGACCAATCAAAACCCTTCAACCTTATCATCAGTCTGTCCAATATCAAATTTCCTCAGCAGAAATCGACCAATCACGATTCTCTCGATCTGTAGAAAGTCTGTCCAATCAGAATCAGTGTTAGGAACTGACCAATCCAAACTCTTCAGCCTTTTAGATCTGAGGTGAAGGTCAGAAGGTCAAGTTCACCCAAAGAGAGATGGGTAGGGGTGGGGAAGAGGGTGAAGGCGGAGAAGGGAGAGAGAGAGAGGGGGAGGAGAAGAGGGGGGGGAGGAGATAGGGGGGGGGGAGGCTAAGGGAGAGGGGGGAGATGGAAGGGAGAATAGGAGAAGGGATTCGGAAGTGGATGGGGGCGGGAGAGGGAGTTGGAAGAGGATGGGAGGAGGGGGAGAGAAGATGAAAGGGAGAAGGCAGGGAGAAGAGGCAGATGGGGGAGGGTGGTGGGGGTCCGGGGGGGTGGGGAGGCTCGAAGAAGGGCTATGGCAGCTGCGATTCATCAGAGACATCGAACATCTCCAAAAAACTCTGGAAGACGTCAATTCTCTCCGAAAATGGCGGTTCAACTTCTCTCTCGCCGAAAGAAAAAACAGTTCTTCCTCCTCGAAAAAAAATGAAGTTTAACCGTCGCTCTGCAGGGGCCGCAGATCCTTGTAGAAGATGACGGTCCCCACCACCTGCCCGTCCTGCATCACCCCTCCCATGGGCAGACACCCCACCTGCTGCAGCCCGGGCACGGAGCGGATGATCTTCAGCATGGCGTGGTTGTTGGAGAACGTGTCCACGTACATGCCGAGGAACCCCAGCCGGTGAGCCAGCTCCACGCACAGATCCATACACAGCTTCCCCAACCCTCTGCCTCTCTGATCGTCCCTCACGATGATGAAGGGATCCGCTACGGGGCACCCCCGGGAGTATTTACTCACGGCGAGGATGAACGCCGCGACCATCTCCCCGCCGTCGTCTTTGTCCATGACGGCGAAGGAGTAGCCGGATTGGATCTCCGCGCGGAACTCCGACTCGGAGCTGTACTCGTCCGCGCCGAAGCCTTGGCCCCTCTCCGCGGCGGCGCAGATCATCTGGTAGGTTTGGGAGAGCTGTTGCTCGGTCATGGAGTCGATGA
>CM065711.1:31697370-31699870 GCA_017654935.2 Phymorhynchus buccinoides | reverse complement strand
AGGTCACTGACCTACATTAGCTAAATGTAGGTCCGTGTTCTAGGTAGCTGTGACCTAAGGGAATACGGGGTAAGAAGCCCATGCCAATTATCTCATGAAATGAAGCAAATGTCAGTCACATTTTGCCCATGAGACGAGTGTTAATGTTTAGCATTCGTCTCATGGGCAAATGTGACTGAACTTTTCTTTATTTCATGAGATAATTGGCATGGGCTTCCTACCCGCCGATGGGCTTTTTACCCCGTCTTCCCCTACATTCAAATTCCCCCAATTTCAAATTGAGGTTGCTTTTTAAAATGATGTTTCGTTTGGAATTTGGGGGCAAATCGGTAAGGGGAGTCAAACCTGGTCAAAACAAGATTTTTTCTTTTACCAGCTATAAGAGGGAAAACCCGTGAAACCCGTGATTTTGACACGTGATCTGGTGGGTCTTTATTGTTTACTCTTACTCGGTTTTGAACGTTTAATTGCTGCATACTTTTTTTCTCTCTCCCGTGGTGGCGATTTCATCGGAAACTGCTGAGGCACAATGACAACTGGAGTCGCTGTAGCTCAGTTGGTAAGTCCAAAAGTCGCACAGCTCGTAAACATGCGTCTCAACAGAGGTAAAGATGTGCCACCCCCCCTGCATTTCTCGGTTAATTCAAATTTTTCCGTTTTTGCTTTTCTTACCATTCATAAAGCTGTATTTAGGAACATTTTCTTTAATAACCTTTTTGTAATACTAACCCGTAGCCCTAAACCTAACCCTAAACACTATGTAATGCAGTACACCGCGATTTGTCACAGTTGAGTTCGTTGCGTTTTGTCCGTCTTATAGGGTGGGGGGTTAGGGTTTAGGCATAGGGTTAGGGTTAGGGATAGGGGTTAGTATTCCAAAAAAAAAGGTTATTAGCTAAAATGTTCCTAAAATACAGCTTTATGTATGGTAAGAAAGGCAAATAACGGAAAAAATAAAATTAACCGAAAAGGTAGGGGGGGATGGCACATCAAATTGGGGTCTATTTTCCAAAAGACCCTCTTGTCTTAGTTTTGGGAAGTAAGGATAGACCTTATTTTATATATGTCACAGAAGAATCCCCAATACTGCAGATGGATTTTGTTCTCTACCCAGGTAAAGTTGATGGCATTTTTGGCTGACATATTTTGGCGGTGAAAGGGTTAATCGTGCCTGACGAAGGTGTAAGTTTCAATATTTTTGGCACAATGGAAGTTTGCTCTTCGTTCCTCTTTTGTTCTTGAGATGTCGTCCTAATCCTATCCCTATCCCGACCGTGAGCCCTAACCCTAACCACAACAGTGGGATGAACACTTAACTTGTGCTATTGTTCTCACATCCAGACAGTTTCCGTCAATTATTTTGGTGATGAAATTTGTTTAACTCTTTCACCGCCAGCCATATTTCAGCCAAAAATCTCCATTACATTGACCTGGGTAGAGAAGAAAATCCATCTGCAGTATTGGGGATTCTTCTGTGACATGTTTAAAATAAGATATATCCTTACTTACCAAAACTAACACGATAGGGTCTTTGGATAATAGACCCCAATTTGATGCGTTTTTAGTGACATATGTGTTAAATCACCGTGGTGCTAAAATGCGATTTTGGCGGTGAAAGTGTTAAAATTATTTATTTCGGTTGCTTACAGTTCTAACCCTATCCCTTACCCCATTTCTAACCCTATCCCTTTTCCGGTCGATCAATTCTAACCCTATCCCTATTCGCCGACTTGGCGAACGACCTCCGTTTAGACTGAAGTGTCCTAATCCGTCAGGTTTGCGAGTGCGCGGGTTCGAACCCAGCTCGGTTCACAGTACGTGGTGTGTCCTTGGGAAAGGCACTTTACTCCCTATTTTTCCTCACTCCACCCAGGTGTAAAATGGGTACCTGACGTCAAGTTGGGGGGGGGAAGTCCTTCGGATGAGACGTTTAAAAAACCGAGGTCCCGTGTGCGAACGCATGCACAAGATCTTGCGCGCACGTTAAAGCCCAGACCACTAATCGGTACGAGTAGGCCGGCGTGTGTGCCGGTGGGATGGATGACACGAATTCACATAGCACGCATCCTGTGCGCTATTATTAATGGTCTGAATGAAGACCGGTGAGCGCGGGGCAGGATAAACATCCCCAACTGGAAGAAGAAGAAGAACTCCATATCAGCAGTCCAAATCGAACCGGCGGCCAAGATGGCGTCGAGTTTCACTATCAGCACACTCACATGACGTATGACGCTTGGTCAAAACACCTAATAATAGGGCATTTGCCACGAGTGTTCGTTCTCTATACTAGACTACTAATAGACGATTTTCGGAGAGAGAAAAAAACTAGGGGAGAGCACTTTATGAAAATTAGAGTTGCTTACTTCCATAACTCGGTCAAATACCACAGCAACAATGCAACAATGGCGTCGAAGCTTGAAACCGCAGGATGCGAGTCTGTGACTTGCAAACATTTTTTAAAAGAAAAATAAGGGGTGGCCTGTTGCTACAAAGTGATAGA
>CM065711.1:31682370-31687370 GCA_017654935.2 Phymorhynchus buccinoides | reverse complement strand
TCTCATTTTGCCATGAGACGAGTCTGTCCCATGACGTACATTGAAATCAGCGAGCTGTGAACGTGAAAGAAAGATGAGGTGGAGGTGGGAGGGGGGGGGGGGCAAGGAATAATTATGGCTTCTAAAGTTTTGCCTGTTTGTTTCTGGCTTCGTAATTATTCATTCAGTCTATATTAACCCTTTCGCCGCCAGCCATTTTTCATCCCTAAAATACCAGTAAACTTACCTGGATACAGTGGATACAGAGAAAAAAAGATCTGCAATATTGCAATTTCCTCTGTAACATGTATAACATTAGGCCCTAGCCTTACCTCCCAAAAGTACGAAAATAGGGTCTTCAGATAGCAGGCCCTGATGTGATGCCTTTTAAGTGACATGGGTGTTAAACCATTGTGGTGCAAAAATGCGACATTGGCAGTGAAAGGGTTAACGTCAAAATAAGTCTGTCCCCAAAGTGATAGGCTAGTTCTTAGTAGGGGAAGACGGGGTAAAAAAGCGCATGGGCGGGTAAGAAGCCCACCCCAATTATCTCATGAAATGAAGCAAATTTCAGTCTCATTTTGCCCATGAGACGAGCGTTAATGTCTAGCATTCGTCTCATGGGTAAATTGGACTGAAATTTTCTTTATTTCATGAGATAATTGGGGTGGGCTTCTTACCCGCCCATGCGCTTTTTACCCCGTCTTCCCCTACTGTTGATTGGATTGTTGTTGTTGTTGTTGTTGTTGTTGTAGGTATATTAGGTACTTTATAGTCACAGAGGCGTCTCTTGGCAGACTTGGGAAAGCTAGTGGTAAAAAAAATGTGCCACCCTCCTCTTGCATTTCTCGGTTAATTGAAATGTTAGGTTTTTGCCTTTCTTACCAAACATAAAGCTGTATTTTAGGAACAGTTTTAGCTAATAAACTTTTTGTTATACTAACTCTATCCCTAACCCTAGCCCTAAACCTAACCCTACCCCCCACTATGTACTGCAGTACACCGCGATTTGTCACAGTTGTGGTTCGTTCCTTTTTCCCGTCTTATAGGGTGGGGGGTAGGGTTAGGTTTAGGGCTAGGGTTAGTATTCCAAGAAGGTTATTAGCTAAAAATGTTCCTAAAATACAGCTTTATGTATGGTAAGAAAGGCAAAAACAGAAAAATACAATTAACCGAGAAATGTAGGGGGGGTGGCACATCTTGACCTTTACCGATTTTTTTTGCGTACGTAAAGCGCACGGGTCAGACTAGCTTTAAGTCCCCACCCGAAGGACTGGACGTTCAGTTCGATTTCCCCTGTCGAACTAGAAAGAAAGGGCGAGGCCGGGATTCGAACCCGGGTCACTCACGCTGCAGTCACTGCGTTGAATTTGGCAGGCGAATTTCTTAGGTCAAGCAATTGTTTTTAGTTGCCATTTAGACCAAAAAAAAAAAAAAAACCCACCTAAAGTGCCAGGTCTCATCTTTGGGGATAGCAAGAACATTTCTGCCAAATTTGATTACGATCTGTTCATTTGTTCAGTATATTTCACAATATTCATTGTCATAAAAGAAATCAGACTCAAGGGGAAAATGTTAATGAGGATTACTGCTTGGTTGAAACCGAGCCTAAGGCCGGGTTCACATTAGACGCGCAAGTTCCGTACGGAAAACCCTCAATAAGTGGAAGAAAGAAGGATAAAAGTGAAGGCATATAGGGGAAATTCGGACACGTGCATGTTAATGAGGATTACTGCTTGGGTTGAAACCGAGTCTAAGGCTCGGGTTCACATTTAGACGCGTAAGTTCCGTACGGAAAACCCTCAATAAGTGGAAGAAAGAAGGATAAAAGTGAAGGCATATAGGGGAAATTCGGACACGTGCATGTTAATGAGGATTACTGCTTGGTTGAAACCGAGCCTAAGGCCGGGTTCACATTAGACGCGCAAGTTCCGTACGGAAAACCCTCAATAAGTGGAAGAAAGAAAGGATAAAAGTGAAGGCACCCTAAATTATATAGGGGAAATTCGGACACGTGCATGTTAATGAGGATTACTGCTTGGTTGAAAAGCCTAAGGCGCGGGTTCACATTAGACGCGTAAGTTCCGTACGGAAAACCCCTATAGGGGAAATTCGGACACGTGCATGTTAATGAGGATTACTGCTTTCACATTAGACGCGTAAGTTCCGTACGGAAAACCCTCAATAAGTGGAAGAAAGAAGGATAAAAGTGTAGGCATATAGGGGAAATTCGGACACGTGCATGTTAATGAGGATTACTGCTTGGTTGAAACCGAGCCTAAGGCTGGGTTCACATTAGACGCGCAAGTTCCGTACGGAAAACCCTCAATAAGTGGAAGAAAGAAGGATAAAAGTTTAGGCATATAGGGGAAATTCGGACACGTGCATGTTAATGAGGATTACTGCTTCTTGGTTGAAACCGAGCCTAAGGTCGGGTTCACATTAGACGCGCAAGTTTCCGTACGGAAAACCCTAAATAAGTGGAAGAAAGAAGGATAAAAGTTTACGCATATAGGGGAAATTCGGACACGTGCAAATGAGGATTACTGCTTGGTTGAAGCCGAGCCTAAGGCCGGGTTCACATTAGACGCGCAAGTTCCGTACGGAAAACCCTCAATAAGTGGAAGAAAGGAAGGATAAAAGTGATATAGGGGAAATTCGGAATGCATAATAGGATTATGCTTGGTTGAAACCGACACACTTCACATTAGACGCGTAAGTTCCGTACGGAAAACCCTCAATAACTGGAAGAAAGAAGGATAAAAGTTTTTTTTGCATTGTCATGAGGATTACTGCTTGGTTCAAACGAGCCTAAGGCTGGGTTCACATTAGACGCGTAAGTTCCGTACATAAGTGGCGAAAGAAGGATAAAAGTTTCATAGGGGAAATTCGGACACGTGCGCAAATCTTTTCCCTTCTTTGTTTCACCTATTTATGCACGGGTTTGAATATCCGCTTATGTGTGTACACGGCTTAAGGTCAGGCTTTGGGGACCATTCTTGCAAATTTCGTAAAGAGCGGTTCAATGTTTAGGCACTGTGACATGGAATATATAATATATTTGTTCACACACTTACAGACAGGAGAGAACACTGGACATTTTTTTATTATTGTCATGACCTCAAACTCCGGAGTAAGGCTGCTCACGTGGCGGGGTAATCAAAAACGGTCACACGCGTAATGGCGGGACGCTTAGTGTTCAAGTCTCGGCTGTTGGGATGATGATCCCTGGAGTCTTTAAGCCAGGGTAAGACAACAACAACAGCAAACCGTCCATAAGGGTCTCTGACCGACTATTCTCTCACCACCACCACCACCACCACCACCACCACCACCACCACCTACAACAGCAACAATACTACCTTAAACTGTCTGATGACAAGGGCGTAATTATTAAACATTAAATTTATTGTTAGTCCCCGAGCCGAAGGTTCGGGGAGCTATTGTTTTTGTCTGATCCGTCCGTCCGGTGTCCGTCCGGTGTCCGTCCGGCGTACCTCCGTCCGTCCGGCTATTTGTCCGTTTTTCTCAAAAACTATTCAGTCTATCATCATCAAATTTGGCATACTATTGCCAAGATGCAAGCTATCCACTGATGTATTTAGTTTTACATTAAGGTCAAGGTCGCGCCAGTTACGGGGTTCAAACCCCGAAACACATAATCGCTAATATCTCGCGAAGTTTTGCATGTATTTCAATGCAGTTTTTTCCACAACATTTCTTGATGAATGGTCTATAACACAGTTGTCATGAATTTTTCTGTGCCCGCGTGTGCGCATGATCGCGCGCGCTCAAATCACGGGTCCGAACCCCAAGGCTATATATCAAAAACTATTCAGTTACGTGCTGTTTTTTGGTGCGTTTTTATGTAGTTACGTGCTGTTTTGATGCGTTTTTATGTATGTGTACAGCCGACACATTCCGATTTCGGAGTAGCTCGGCGATGCTGCGAGGGGACTTTGCAGCCGCTCGGCGTTGCACTTGTTTTCACTTGTAAAGGGAGATGGCAAAAAAATTTAAATCTTTTTATGGACATTAAAGGTGGACCCTGACGGATGAGTTTTTGCAAGAAACACGTAGAGATCACCAGAAAGACAGCCTTTTCACGGATCAGAACACTCACTTTTCTCTGGTTTCCTAGAAATTAAACCGTCAAATCGGCAATTCCTCCTTGGCGGAGGTGCTGGAAGTCAAATTCTTTCACCCAAAGAGAAGGCGTGTTCTGTCTCTTTTCTAATGGCCGAAAAAATCGTTTGCACGAAAGTTTCGCAATACAAGCCTTTTTATTTTACTTTAAAAAAATTTTATACAGTTTATCTAAAGGAGTTTCGCTCACAACAAAGGAAATAGCTCCAATTTCTGTTTATTTTTTAACTGCACTACAAAAAAAGAAAACGCTTCAACCACAATGAGTGTCCTCCACCCACCCCATCCAAAAATGGCTACTCTCTCCGGCATCTCCGCCAAGGAGGAATCGCCGTTTTGACGGCTTAATTTCTAGGAAACCAGAGCAAAGTGAGTGTTCCAATCCTTGAAAAGGCTGTCTTTCTGGTGATCTCCACGTGTTTCTTGCAAAAAACTCATCCGTCAGGGTGCCCCTTTAACTGTGAGTACAAAAAACATGACGCCCATTTTGAGCTCAATGGTCGGACATGCGTGCAATTGTGTACGTATGGTGTGATTAATATGGACTTAAGTCATTTCTGGGGAGGTCCCTTTGAAGGGACTTTGGAGTGTGACCCCCACTTGGAAGACTAGACCCCGTAGGTCTGCGTATAGGTTGAGAGAACGTGTGTGGTTGGGGGGGGTGGGGTGGGGTGGGGGGTGGAGGGGGGGGGAAAAAAGGGTGGTGGTATATGGGGGTAACTAAGGGGCGTGGTAAAAGGGGGAGGGGTTTTGAGAAGGCGTGTTTTATTGTCGAGATTTAAAAATAAAATAATTTGGGGAGGGGGGAGGAGGTATGCGGTTTCTTTTTTCTTTATCTTTTTTCTTTAGCATAAAGTGTTTCTTTCCTTCTTTTC
>CM065711.1:31664870-31669870 GCA_017654935.2 Phymorhynchus buccinoides | reverse complement strand
ATGTACGCACACACAGAGTTTTGCTTTGTCTACTTCTCTCACAAACACACACAGACACACAGTGAGACACACACACATACAACACACACACACACACACACACACTCTCTCTCTCTCTCTCTCTCTCTCTCTCTCTCTCTCTCTCTCTCTCTCTCTCCGTCTCTTAGTACTAACTTACTGATGTGATGCACGATATAGAACTAAAAATATTTTCATTTTACGTATCTAAAGTTTTGTGTTTTATTGTCATTCTCTCTCTCTCTTCTCTCTCTCTCTTCTCTCTCTCTCTCTCTCTCTCTCTCTCTCTCTCTCTCTCTCTCTCTCTCTCTCTCTCTCTCTCTCTCTCTCTCTCTCTGTCTCTCTCAGTCTCTCTCTCTCTCTCTCTCTCTCTCTCTCTCTCTCTCTCTCTCTCTCTCAGCTCTGTTTGTGCTTATTCAGTCTATCCTCAATAAACACTCGACTTCAAACATTCGAGTTCACTCTCTCTCTCTCTCTCTCTCTCTCTCTCTCTCTCTCTCTCTCTCTCTCTCTCTCTCTCTCTCTCTCTCTCTCTCTCTCTCTCTCTCAACTGGAAACATCTGGAAACATGTTATAGGAGCAGTAAGCCACTAGTCCTTGACATGACAACGAAAAATACTATATTTCATCATCCTCACGCAACATTCCGGCAAAGCACCACGTGGTTTGACGTCATCAGGTCACGAGACATGGCTAAAAATAGACACTCCGCGTACGCCGTACTATTCGTCTGTGTCATATTGACATCACAGTAGTCACCCAGTCATAAATTAGTCAATCTCCGTTAAGGATACTTAGCATAGCAATGTTTGTGTGTGGGAGGAGGGAGTGGTGAGGGGAGGATGGGAGATGATGGGGAATGGAGTGAGAGAGAGAGAGAGAGAGAGAGAGAGAGAGAGGGAGAGAGAGAGAGAGAGAGAGAGAGAGAGAGAGAGAGAGAGAGAGAGAGAGAGAGAGAGAGAGAGAGAGAAGAGAGAGACGGACAGAGAGAGAGAGACAGAGAGAAAGAGACAGCGAGAGAGAGAGAGAGAGAGAGAGAGAGAGAGAGAGAGAGAGAGAGAGAGAGAGAGAGAGACAGACAGAGAGAGAGAGAGACAGAGAAAAAGAGACAGAGTGAGAGAGAGCGAGAGAGAGAGAGAGAGAGAGAGAGAGAGAGAGAGAGAGAGAGAGAGAGAGAGAGAGAGAGAGAAGGACAGACAGAGAGAGAGATACGCTGACGGAGACAGAGAGAGAGAGAGAGAGAGAGAGAGAGAGAGAGAGAGAGAGAGAGAAGAGAGAGAGAGAGAGAGAGAGAGTGAGAGAGAGAGAGAGAGAGAGAGAGAGAGAGAGAGAGAGAGAGAGACAGAGAGAGAGAGAGAGAGACAGAGAGAGAGAGAGAGAGAGAGAGAGGAGAGAGAGAGAGAGGAGAGAGAGAGAGAGAGAGAGAGAGAGAGAGAGAGAGAGAGAGAGAGAGAGAGAGAGAGAGAGAGAGAGAGAGAGAGAGAGAGAGAGAGAGAGACAGAGAGAGAGGAGGGAGACAGAGAGAGAGAGAGAGAGAGAGAGAGAGAGAGAGAGAGAGAGAGAGAGAGAGAGAGAGAGAGAAGAGAGAGAGAGAGAGAGAGAGAGAGAGAGAGAGAGAGAGAGAGAGAGACAGACAGTGACAGAGAGAGAGACAGACAGACAGAGAGAGAGATAGAGAGGAGATGATTTTGAGAGAGAGAGAGAGAGAGAGAGAGAGAGAGAGAGAGAGAGAGAGAGAGAGAGAGAGAGAGAGAGTGAGGCTTACAAAATGTTCTAACATTTCAGGAGTGCTTTTGTGCGGGGTCACAAATTGAAGGGGGAGTGGGTGATTAGAAAGGTGTGTCACCGACAGTGAAGTTAGCCTAGGTTAGCAAGATCGTTGACAATGGGAAATTATTTTGTTAGTGCAAGTTTGTGGAGTCCTTAAAGGTGGACCCTGACGGATGAGTTTTTTCAAGAAACACGTCGAGATCACCAGAAAGACAGCCTTTTCAAGGGTCGGAACACTCACTTTGCTCTGGTTTCCTAGAAATCAGACCGTCAAAACGGCGGTTCCTCCTTGGCGGAGATGCCGGAGTGAGTAGCCATTTTGGATGGGGTGGGTGGAGGCCAATCCCATTGTGCTTGAAGCATTTTTGTTTTTTGCAGTGCAGTAAAAAAAAAGAAAAAAAAGAAAGCTATTTCCTTTGTTGTGAGCGAAACTCCTTTAGATAAACTATATAAAAAAATTAAGAAAAAAGAAGAAGCTTGTATTGCAAATATTTCGTGCTAACGATTTGGTCTAAACGCAGGCGGCCATTAGGAAAGAGACGGCACACGCCTTCTCTTTGGGTGAAATAATTTGACTTCCAGCAGCTCCGCCAAGGAGGAATAGCCGAGTTGACGGTTTGATTTCTAGGAAACCAGAGCAAAGTGAGTGTTGCGATCTCCGTAAAGGGTGTTTTCCTGGTGATCTCGACGTGTTTCTTACAAAAACTCATTCGTCAGGGTGCCCCCTTAACATCGGTGAAATAATTCTGATTTCAGAGGATGAGTATGTCAAACATAAATTCTAACGGATTAATTAAAATTGGTTCTTATAATTATTTTTTCGTAGATAGCGTTAGTCTAGTATTGTAATTCAACTCTTAACAATTTCAGTTATACTTTTTTTTTTAGTCACACCTGGTAATTAAAAAAGGTAATCAATTGAAAACATGGAATATGTAACATTCATTTACCTGTACTGGACTTTATATTTAATTCTTCTTTCTTCCCATTTTTGGCTCACTCGTGTTAACGATTTGGGTCATCCTTTTTGGCGAAGTTAACACGAAGTGAGTCTACAGTATGATAGTTGTTAGGTTGTGTGTGTGTGTGTGTGTGTGTGTGTGTGTGTGTGTGTGTGTGTGTGTGTGTGTGTGTGTGTGTGTGTGTGTGTGTGTGTGTGTGTGTGTGTGTGTGTGTGTGTGTGTGTGTGTGTGTGTGTGTGTGTGTGTGTGTGTGTGTGTGTGTGTGTGTGTGTGTGTGTGTGTGTTGCGTCCGTGGTCTAATCTCCAAACTTTAGTTTCTCGGAAAATAGAAGCCGTACATTGTTCAAACTTTGCACACATATAGATGTCTATGCAAGCTTTCAAACAATAATGATTTGAATAATTAAATACTTAAACCAAACACTGTAAACAGATAACAAACAGATAATATTTTAGATTAGAGGGTTAGAGAGTATTCAACAGGCAACATGAGTTAAGAAACTCATCAACGCTGAAAGCCTCGATAGCTCATTGGTAGAGTGTCTGTCTGTCATGCCAATGGTTCCAGGTCCGATTCTCGGCACGGGTACTTTTTTTTTTTATTTTTTAATTTTTTTTAGTTGTATCCATTAACGATAGTTTCATTTGTACTTTTGTTGTTGTTGAAAATCTTGTACTTTAGACACCCCCTCAATCTTTGTTTGTTGTTGTCCCACATGTTCCTGTTCGAGTGAGCCTTGAAGGCTTTGCCTCTTGTTTTTTTTTCAGATCAGGTCTCATACTGAATATATCCTATACTAAAATTGTAAAATGTTAAATTATGTTTTAATGTTCAAGAGCCTATTAGGCGTTGCAAAAGAAACAAAACCTATATAGTATAATGTATTTTATTTACACATGCTTCCAAATACCCCCCCCCCCCTCTCTCTCTCTCTCTCTCTCCCCCCCCCCCCCCCCCACACACACACACACTTCAACATGCGCCATTTTGTCTTACTAGCTGTCTAAAAATGTAACGTTCGTCACATGCCGGAAACCGTTTCCTTTCCGGGCACACAACCCGTCTTCCTTAGAACGCGGAGCTTATTTTGCGACAATCAGAAATCTGTTTTTGTTGTTGCGACAACCACAAACACTTCTGCCTTGTTCGCGGTCACATGACCTCAGTTTGTCGAAGTTCCGGGTTCAGTGCATTTGTGTGTGTGTGTGTGTGTGTGTGTGCGTGTGCGTGTGCGTGTGCGTGTGTGTGTGTGTGTGTGTGTGCGTGTGTGCGTGTGTGTGTGTGTGTGTGTGTGTGTGTGCGTGCGTGTGCGTGCGCGCGCTGTGTGTGTGTGTGTGTGTGTGTGTGTGTGTGTGTGTGCGCGTGTGCGTGCGTGTGCGTGTGCGTGTGTGTGGTGTGTGTGTGTGTGTGTGTGTGTGTGTGTGTGTGTGTGTGTGTGTGCGCGCGTGTGTGCGTGTGCGTGCGTGTGCGTGCGTGCGTGCGTGCGTGCTTTTGTTTAACCTTCCCAAGAGAATTTTGATCTTATGGAATAACATATCATTCATTTGTTTGTTTGTTGGATCGGTCGGTCGCGTATTCCTTCATTAACCCTTTCACCGCCAATGTCGCATTTATTCAACTGCTCTGTTGGCTGTCACAGATTCCCTCCTTTCAAGCATGGATCAGAACCTTGTGTCTGTTGTTGCCTTCCTGGATCTGTCGTCTGCTTTCGACACAATCGATCATGCCATTCTCCTTGAACGCTTGTCCGCCTCCTTTGGTATCAGTTCTACTGCTTTAAACTGGTTCAGCTCATCCCTGTCTGGACGTTCTCAGTCGGTTGTGGTCAATGGTCTGTCCTCCAAGCCCTCTCAGCTATGTTGTGGTGTCCCTCAGGGGTCGGTGTTAGGCCCCATTCTCTTCACTCTGTACACCCAACCTCTTTCAGATGTCATTGAAAGTAATAATTTTGATTATCATAAGTTCGCTGATGACACTGAGATCAATAAGCCCGCCCCTGTTTCTGATTTTCCTGTGGTGTCCCATCAAACGGAGCAATGCGTGTCTGATGTCAAATCATGGATGGATAAGAATAGACTCAAGTTGAATGAGGACAAGACTGAGTTGTTAGCTGTTGGAAACCGAAACCGCCTCTCGGTGATAAAGCGTGATCCTTTGACCTTGTCAGATGATTCAGTACCTTTTCAAAAGTCAGTAAAGTATCTAGGTGTCTGTCTGGATGAATCTCTCTCATTCGATCAACACATTTC
>CM065711.1:31629870-31649870 GCA_017654935.2 Phymorhynchus buccinoides | reverse complement strand
CACTCACACACACAGTGACACACACACACACAAACACACACGAATACACACACACACACACATCACACACACACACACACACACACACACACACACACACAGAGAGAGAGAGAGAGAGAGAGAGAGAGAGAGAGATGAGAGAGAGGAGAGAGAGAGAGAGATAAACAAACAAAGCTTATGTCTATTCATTTCTATCTTAATGCTTAGGCCTGTGTATAGCGCTTTGGGCTCTTTATTATTAGTAATATAGCATTATTTTCAAACATTTTGTGATGTAGAATAATCGATAGGCCAAGGCAAACCACGCATAATCAAAATGTTCAGCAAAAATAAGGAGCTTACATACAGCTTTACATTACTGCACGGTAACATGTGCGACGATTAACCCATTTGTGATGGAATTATTTGAGACATTTTAGTTTTATTACCTTGGAAATATTATATTTAATGCATTTATACTGTTTTGGGCCACATTTGATAGTTTAATGCACTGTGTAGGCTGAAATATGAATGTTCCCATAAGGGATCGCTAAGACTGAGAGGGTACAGGTTTTTGGCAAATGCAAAACGCAAGAAAAATGAAGCATAACATTCAGAAACCAAAACACTTTAGAGCTAATAGGGAGAAAACTATTGCATTTGCAAAAAAACCTTCTTTTTTCTTTTATTTTTCTTGGAAAGCTTGGCCCTGCCAGCCAGTTCCCGCTGATCGGTCCCTAACATGATGCCGCGCCAATGAGAGAATGACCCAGCCAGCCAGGTCCCGATAACCGGGCCCCAACGTGATGCCGCGTCATTGGTAAGAATAAAATAAAGAAAAATGAAACAAAGAAAAAGAGAGAAGGGAGTGTAGTTATTGTGATTTGGAGACCCAGGACACAAAAGTGCCCAAGGTCCCCGCCTCAACAGCCTGTTCTGGGAGGTTGTTCCATGCCTTGATGGTACGTGGCAGTAAACTTGCTTGCCTGTATTGGGTACGGCAGTAGGTCTGGGCCAGCTGCTTGGGGTGTGCTCGACGTTGGCGCTGTGGTGCTGGGACCAGCTTCTCTCTTACAGTCTTCATAGGGTGTCCCGACAATTCCCCGCGAACCAATTCCCTGCGTACAATTCACCGCGACCGACAATTCCCTGCGCACAATTCACCGCGACCGACAATTCCCTGCGCACAATTCACCGCGACCGACAATTCCCTGCCAAAACGTTTCACTGAAAAGAACTCAGAAATCAGGCGATTTATGCAATGCTCAGATGATTCTCGTGCTTTCATCAAAACATGATAAAACACCAGAAATCAGGTGAATTATGCTCGTTTCATCTAGTTCACTCAGAAAGCAGGTGAATTATGCTCGTTTCGTCTTGTTCACTAGCTTTGAATGCACATATGACTCATTTAAGAAGTGTTGTGTTGACCAAAACTCAACCATGTACAAAGCTGAAAAGGGAAGTTCAATCAGAAATCAGGTGAATTATACTCGCTTCATCTTGTTCACTAGCTTTGAATGCACATATGACTCATTTAAGAAGTGTTGTGTTGACCAAAACTCAACCATGTACAAAGCTGAAAAGGGAAGACATCTTACGGAGTTGGATGGATTTTTCTTCGTGAAAGAAAAGGACCTAAATGAGGGTAAAACGGCGTGGCATTGCAGAGAAAAATGGGGACCCAAAAGGTGTCGTGCACTGATCCACAAACGAGGGGACACCATGCTCAAAGTACTGGGCAGTCACAACCATGCTTGTGTCCTGGCGGAAAAGGATACTTTTGCAGTCCTTAAATGTGTGCGCGAAAGGGCAGTGGACACCGTGGACAGTCCCCAGCAAATTCTGGCCAACGCAACGACAGGAGTATCCGAATGGGCTTATCCCGTGATTTTTGTTTGTGGCTCAAGCCACAAACATATAACTCACTTTGTCGGTCGGTCGGTCGGTCTGTCAATCGGTCAGTCGGTCGGTCCAAAATTGTTGCACTTCAAATCGAGGCTACAAAATTGTCGCACTTCAAATCGAGGCTGCACTTCAAATTGAGGCTGCTCTTTAAAATGATGTATTTTAAAAGCGTACAAAATAATAAACATACGTAATCCAGACACTGCAACAGACACGACGAGTATGCGGTGCTTCTTTCAATGAGTATAAGTAGAATAAATAGTTTTAAATGTTTTCCAAAAGATATAAAAAGTTACGAAATGGTGCAGAGATAACATTCTGGTTTACAGATTAAAATTATTGAATAGCCAGGGGAGGTGACTCATGATTGGAGTGGTAAAAATAGACCGCGTGCCACAAACTATTGCGATTCCACGCTTGTTTTTATTCGGGAGTCAGTAGGGAGAGAGAGAGAGAGAGAGAGAGAGAGAGAGAGAGAGAGAGAGAGAGAGAGAGAGAGAGAGAGAGAGAGAGAGAGAGAGAGAGAGAGATAGAGAGAAAGAGAGAGAGGGTCACCAACCCCCCCCTCCCTCTCTCTCTCTCTCCTCTACTAAGAATATCACAAAGATAAGCCCCCTCTTTTCTCTCGTATCTCTCGGCAAATAAGCCAAAGGGAATTGTCGCCCGCAGGGAATTGTCGTAGGCAGGGAATTGTCTTGCGGGGAATTGTGCGCAGGGAATCGTGCGCAGGGAATTGTCGTGGAACCCTTCATAGTGACCAGATTGTTTTGTATCTTGTAGAGCATGGCTAGTCTTGCTGTTTCCCTTCGTTCTTGCAGGGTGGGCCACTTCAGCTGCTCTATCATGGAGGTCACACTTGACGTATTCCTGAAGCGGCGCAGGGCAAATCTTGCAGCTCTCCTCTGGACCGCTTCGATTTTGTCGTTGTCTTGTTGTTGGTGAGGGTCCCACACTGTGGAGGCGTATTCCAGTATGGGACGCACAAATGCCTTGTAGGCTCTTTCCCTGATGGTCTGGGAACTGATCTTGAGGCTTCTTCTCAAAAACCTGAGTCTTGTTGGCCTTTGAGCAGATGTGCTGGATATGCTTTTTCCAGCTCAGATCTGTACAGATACCATGGTGACTCCCAGGTATTTTGCGGAGTCCACCGTTTCGAGCAAGTGGCCATGGAGCGTGTACCTGCTTTCTTGCGTCTGTCTTCTTCTGGTAACAGGTAAGGTGGTGCATTTGTCAGGATGAAATGCCATGTCCCAGCTCTTCTCCCACTCAGCAAGCTGATGGAGGTCATGCTGTAGCTGTTCATGGTCCTGAGGCGCCGCTACCACTCTATACACTGCAGTGTCATCAGCACAGAGACTGGTTGGTGATGTCACCATGTCTGGCAGGTCATTGATGTATGCCAGGAACAGGCACGGTCCAAAGACTGTTCCTTGGGGCACTCCTGAACAAACATCAATGTGGGTGGAGCTGACACCGTTGACGACAACCGCTTGCCTTCTGTTGCTAAGTCTTCAATCCATTTGTTGAGCTTCCCCTGGATACCATAATGACGAAGCTTGTGCAGGAGCAGGCTGTGATTTACTTTATCAAACAGTTCATCGGTGAACTCCAGGAGCTGTGTTTCACAGGATTTGTTCTTCCTGAACCCATGTTGCTGGTCACACAGTACCCCATGGTCTTCCAGATGGTTCATGATGGCACTGGTGATGATGTGCTCTAAGATTTTGCAGGGGACACTGGTGAGGGATATTGGTCGGTAATTCGCTGGATTGTATTGCTCCCCTTTCTTAAACACTGGTGTTACATTGGCCTCCTTCCAATCAGATGGTACGGTCCCGCTGTTGATGGACGATTGGAATATCTTGGTTAGTATTGGAGCAATTTCTGGTGCTAGTTCTTTCAGCACTCTTGGGCAGATGTTGTCTGGCCCGCTGGCTTTGGTGGTGCCAAAAGTTTGCGTACTCCCTCCTCTCCTATTTCAATATTCTCTATGACAGGGACATCGGCTGGCTTCATGGCGCATTTCTGGGAGAACTCTTCTGCAGTGTACCTTTTCCCTTCACTAAAAGCTGACTGGAACTGCTTGTTGAGCATTTCTGCCTGTTCCTTTGGATCTGACACCAGGTGTCCGTCAGTCTTCAGCGGAGCCACTCCTGCATTAGACGCTTTCGAATTTCTGGTGCTTCATGTAGGCCCAGAATCGTTTGTTGTCTGGTCTGCATCCTCCTCTGTGAAGAGGTACCCATAGTATGCCCTGGGCAACTTTCTCTACTTCTCTCCGGAGATCTTTGACTCGTTTCAGTTTCTCTGTTTCCCTTTCCTTCATCTTCTTGTAGAAAATTGATGGACACTATTCTAATGCCAGATTTATAATCTTCAATAACTTGGAAACGGCTGCTACTGCACGGAATACTTTACTAAAGAGTAACATTGCAATACTTTGGTTATGTATTCGAACCGGAAGTGCCTACAGCCCCCAAAAAATTGCCAAATATGGCAAAATTATAATATTGAATAACTTACAAATGGCTGTTTAGGGGGGAAAATTGTCCGAAAAATGCGGTAAGTTTGTATCGCCAACGTGTCTTCATAAGCATTATTTAGAAACTATTGCAGTGAAAAAAGTTCACACTCAATTACTGTGACTAACTAATTATTGACAATTTCAGTGAATTGCGTCTTCTTGCTTCAAAACTATCATACAGGTGGATCATTGTACTGATTTGTTATGAAGTCCTTGAAATGCCAAAACAGTTATTTCATAAATACGTAAGTGCCTCTGTCTGTCTGTCTGTCTGTCTGTATGTCCCTCACACACTCTGCCTCTCTGGTACGCATAATTATGCGCGTGTGTGTGTGTGTTATGTCTGTGTATGTCGTGGTACGTTGTGTTGTGTGATGTGTGTGTGTGTGTGTGTTGTGTGTGTTTAAGCGCGTGTGTAGGGGAAGACGGGGTAAAAAGCGCATGGGCGGGTAAGAAGCCCACCCCAATTATCTCATGAAATAAAGAAAAATTTCAGTCAAATTTGCCCATGAGAACGAATGCTAGACATTAACGCTCGTCTCATGGGCAAAATGAGACTGCAAATTTGCTTCATTTCATGAAATAACAAAAATTGGGGTGAGCTTCTTACCCGCCCATGGGCGTTTTTACCCCGTCTTCCCCTAGCTTTGATTCATAACGTCGGTTCCCCTTCATTATTTTCACAACTGTCCATCTCTCGCTCTCTCTGCGCTTCGCGCGTATGTGACGTTATGTGTCTGTTTGTATCTGTGAAAGAGAATATATTATTTTATCTTATTTTTTTTTTCTTTTTTTTTTTTTTTTTTTTATTTTTTTATTTTTTTCTTTTTTTTCACCATTTTTTTTTTTTTTTTTTTTTTTTTTTTTTATTTCCCCTTTTTTTTTTCTTTTTTCTTTTTTGTTTTTTTTTTTTTTTTTTTTTTTTTTAATATCTTTTTTTTTTAAATTATTGTTTAATACTATCCTGTGAAAGGAGTATTAGTTTTTATTTTTTTTTCTTTTAATTTGTTCTTTTTGCTCACATTAAGATTTATTTTTTCTTTGTCGGTTTTTAAACCCATGTGAATACGAGTATGTCTTAATTTGCTTTTATGAGCGTGTTTCTCTATTTTTGAATGTTTGTGAACCTTGTGTGTACCTATATGTATACTTTACTTTTGCGGTCATTGTAAATGTGTAACTTGTTTATGTAAATTGAAAATTGATTTTTTTTTTAAATGTAATCTGATTGTAAATTGTTATTTTATTATGTATATGTATTTTATATCTATTTAGTTTTATTTTAATATGTACATATTTCTTTGTGTGCGTATGTGTATGTGTGTGTGTTGTGTGTGTGTGTGTGTGTGTGTGTTGTGTGTATGTGTGTGTGTGTGTGTGTGTGTAAGAATGTGAAGGATAGTGTGGAGGTATGTAAGCGGTTGTTTTTAATATGAATAATTTTAGGGGCAATTGCAAAGCGCTTAGAGCTTAAAGATGAAGCGCTATATGAATTTTCTTAAATAAATAAATAAAATATATATAACAGGGAATGTTGTTTTTCCATGGGTGTCCTCTCATGGGGACACTAGGCTTTAATGGGTTAAAGTCCAGGCAATATTTGAAGGATTAGCAGTAATTTTGAGTCAGCTTTTTTTATGTATGGGATAAATAAATAACGTGCAGGCAGGCAGGCAGCTACCGAGCTATAGTCATTGGGAAGCTGGTGTTTCAGTCGACAAGGAGAAAGTTGCATTTGACTGGCAGGTTCTGTCGTTATCACTTCTGTGTTCTGTTTTGCATCCCTCGTGTGAACTCTCCAACCAACAGTCAGCAAGGTAGGAAGCCCTGTTACTACATAGGGGAAGACGGGGTAAAAAGCGCATGGGGCGGGTAAGAAGCCCACCCCAAATATCTCATGAAATAAAGAAAATTTCAGTCAAATTTGCCCATGAGACGAATGCTAACATTAACGCTCATATCATGGGCAAAATGAGACTGAAATTTGCTTCATTTCATGAGATAATTGGGGTGGGCTTCTTACCCGCCCATGCGCGTTTTACCCCGTCTTCCCCTACCCAGATTGTCGTTTTGCCCGAATGGTCGTTTTCCGCCCAAACGACAATACGGGCATCCCTCACTGCCCGTATTGTCGTCGGCTGAACATGGTATTTTCGATTTCGTATTTCTCTCTCTTAACCTTTCTTTCTTACTTACTCTCTCTCTCTTCAACAATTCTCTTCTCTTCTCTCTCTTCTCTCTCTCTCTCTCTCTCTCTCTCTCTCTCTCTCCCTCTCTCTCTCTCTCTCCTCTCTCTCTCTCTCTCTCTCTCTTTCTTCTCTCCACGCTCTCTTCTCTCAAGGTCTCCTCTCTCTCTCTCTTTCTCGGCTTCGATTTATTTGAAGATAAGACATATTGTTGTAATTATTAGTAAACAAAACGTGAAAGGGTTTGTTTTAGGCCATTCAAATTGAAACTGAAAACATATCCAACAATCATGAGCACATTCGTTCAGTCCCATATGCCCTGTTTTTTTGTATGCGGACATTGTAGGAAACATTTGTTCCAGTTGCCATTTTCCTCTGAAACAAAACAACACACTGTCATGAAAAGTATATATAAAACTAACCTTCACTGGTATAAAAGTAAACGCCCATGATTGACAATCAAATGTTACACTGAAACAAACTGTCAGTACCAAAGAGAGAGAGAATGAGAGAGAGAGAGAGACAGATGGAGAGAAAGAGAGAGAGAGAGAGAGAAAAAGAGCTAGAGAGAGAGAGTGTTAGAGAGAGAGAGACAGAATGGGAGACAATAGAAGTTAAACCCATACATTTTTGGTCAAAATGTTTGAATCGCTTTCACAAACTGGGTACCACCAGATTGTACAATTTCATTCCAATCGTCCGAGTACTTTTTGAGAAATCTGTGTTTACAGACGGAACCGACAAGACAGACAGACAGAACAGGGAGGAGACACACAGCGTCCACACATCGGATCGGCACACAGAGAACCACCACTACAACACACACGCACACACACACACAAGGAGACACAACAGACACACACACACAGATTAAGTGAGAGAGAGTGGAATAAAATTCTACCCCCCCCAATATTGCAAATCGAACTGGTGCTTTGTTCAGCCGACGACAATTCGGTCAGTGAGGAGTGCCCATGATTGTCGTTTTGACGGAAAACGAGATATTCGGGCAAAACGAGAATCTGAGTAGAGAGTGAGATAGTTGAGAACCGGTTCAAATTTTCGAATCGGCTTTCTTTTACGAACCGGTTTTTCATCTCTGAACCGGTCTTTTCGAACCGGGTTTTTAACCAGTACTCGCATCACTAGTTTCACCTATGCAAACAGATATTTATTTGTCAGAATATTCACACACGCGCGCGAACACATACACACACACATATTGATCTTGACACAACTAAAAACTTCCAGCTCAACTCCAACAAACATTTTATTGACGGGGCCATCTGCCCGTGTCAAAGGAAGGTGAGGGTAGGGGTGTAGTTGAAAAATGTAATGATCATAGGGAAAATAATTAATCCAAAGCAAAAACAAAACGTCATGTGACGGTTGGAGTGTGGAGGATGGTGGCAAATTCACAACGCAATGAACACAGCTTTGAGAATAATCAGATATGTAGCGGGAGGATTAAAGAATACAATAAGTATAATAATCTTAATTAAGTACTTGAACAGAATGACATAAACCAAATGAGAAGATAAAAATCTTTCAAATTGGAAGGAAAAAAACTTATATCACGACACGAGCGCTTTATCTGTGCGCGTGCTTACAAAACACGCACATGCACGCTGTGCACGCACATTCTCTTTCTCTACCAGTGTCCCAAGGCTGGGTGGAGAAAAGCTGTTATGCTAATCTCATGTTTCCACTTACTGGTTGAAAATGTAATTTCGGATTTTCGTTACTCTCGTCTCATGTCTCTCTTCATCTAACTATTCTGTCTCTCTGCTCACTTCTCCTTCTCTCTCTCTCCTCTCTCTCTCTCTCTTTTCTCTCTCTCTCTCTGAACCTCTTTCTCCTCTCTCTCTCTCTCATTCTCTCTTTCGAACCGGTTCTTTTAACCAGTACTCGCATCAGTAGTTTCACCTATTCGAACATATGTATTGAATGTCAGAAGCATTCACACACGCGCGCGCACACATACACACACACTTTACACTGAGTACAACTAAAGACTCAGCTCAACTCCAACAAACATTTTAATGACGGGGCCATCTGCCCGTGACAAAGGAAAGTGAGGGTAGGGGTGTAGATTGAAAAATATAATAATCATAGGGAAAAAAATTAAACCAAAGCAAAAACAAAACAAAAAACAGTTCAAATATCATGGCATGTCTTGTGACGGTTTATTGATCTTACAGAGTGTGAAGGATGGGGTGTTTGGGCAACTGTGTTTTCCCTATTCACAACGCAATGAACGTAGCTTTGAGAATAATCAGATATGTAGCGGGAGTATAAGGAATACAAAAGTATAATAATCATTAATGTGTAGGTTGAACAGAATGATAAACAAAATGAGAAGAGAAAATCTTTCACAATGGAAGGAAAAAATATTACACACGAGCGCGCGCACACACACAATGTTTCGCGCACAACCGCACAGTGGCGCGCTTGCACACGCACATGCACGCACACACGTGTTATCTCTCTCTCTCAGTTCCAGGGCTGGGTGGAGAAAAGCTGTAGGATTGCTAATCTCATGTTCACTGTTTAAATAATATTTCTGTGTTGTATTGTGTCTGTGTATGTGTGTGTGTCCACTCTCTCTCTCTATGTCTGTGTGTGTGTGTTTGTCTCTCTCTGGTCTCTCTCTAGTGGTGCCCTCTCTCTCTCTCTTGTGTGTCTCCTCGTTCTGCACTCTGTCGTGTCTCTCTCTCTCTCTATGTCTCTCTCTCTCTCTCTCTCTCTCTCTCTCGTTCTCCTCTCTCTCTCTCTCTGTCTCTCCTCTCATTCTTACAACAGTAATAACACATTCTACTTTTAGACAATATCCTCAGTAAGCGCATTAATTTTAATCAAGCAATAACTACTGAATGTACATTAAGCAGCTTATGAAGCTACTCCCAATCCCAGTTATAACAATGCAAACACCCCACTCCAACCCCCACCCCCCCCCCCCCCCCGCAAAACAAATCAAATTTAGACAAAACCGTACATCGTTTGGATTTTTTTAGGTCAGTACATAGAGAGACGGGTGATGGGGAGGGAGAGCGAGAGAGAGAGAGCGAGTGAGTAGTGAGGAGAGAGAGAGAGAGAGGAGAGAGAGAGAGAGTGAGAGTGAGAGTAGAGAGAGTGAGAGGAGAGTGTTCAACGTATACACATTTTACGTATGAATAAAAATACAGTGCAAATATCATGGCAAAGGTCCTGTCGCGTTTATTGATAAGAGATAAAGGTGTGTGTGTGTGTGTGTGTGTGTGCGTGTGCTGTGCGTGCGTGCGTCATGTGTGCAGTGCGTGCGTGTGAGACGTGCGAGCGTGTGTGGCTGCGTGCGCGCGCGCGCGCGTCGTGTGTGTGGTGTGTGTGGCTCGGCGCGGGCGCCTGCTGTGTGTGCGTGTTAGAGAGAGAGAGATAGAAAGAGAGAAAAAGAGTGTGTGCCGTTTGTTTTGTTTTTGTGTGTTGTTGTTGTGTTTGTGTGTGTTTTTTGCGTGTTGGCGTGCCATGTGCGTGTGTGTGTGTGTGTGCGTGCTGCGTGCGTGCGTGCGTGCGCGTGCGCAGCGTGCGTGTGTGCGTGTGTGTGTGTATATGTGTGTGTGTGTGTGTGTGTACATGTGATCAAAAAATCTTTTTGAACATATTTTCTCATAATCTTAGCATAAGAATTTATAGAAATGAAAGTAAATAAACTTAAAAAGACATTGTTGTTCCATTCACAGTTCTCTTGGTGATTAGTCAGGTTTGTTGTTCCACTACCCCCATTGATCGCGCACTGCCACATATGCAAGCAGCAAAGCAATAAAGCCTACTTTCTACAGTCACTCCATCACTCCATGCCTCCAAATGTTCGTTACTGTAGTGTAGGCCTAATCATTGGCCATACTTGCTCTTTACAACTAGAAACAGCTACTCTTGGTTTACAAACACCCAATCTGCGCTGAGATTCAGTGTTGTTCTTTGAAAAGAATGCGTCATTCTAAGAGAAAGTTACTTTCAGTTAGCAGTTAAAAAAACCGGTTCACAGCAACTCGAACCTAGTTGGTTTCTTTTCCGACACCGCGGAAATTTGAGGACCGGTTTTTCGGTTAAAACCGGTTTCCCCCCCCACCTCTAGTATTCCTTTTCTTAACTTCTTCTTCTTCTTCTTCGGCCAATAGGCAGCCAACTTCATCACGTTGAAGATTCTGCTGCACTATTAGGGGGTAGTACGATAAAGAAAAAAAATAAGTTCAGCAAGGATACTGGTAGAAAGAGAACTGATGAGATATTATGGGGAGACGATAGATCCCAAAACAGGTAGGGATCAATTTAAGTATTTTTAGACAAGAAAAACAGCGTTTGCTGTGCAGATGAATGTTAATGAGATTGAGGGGGGTGGGGTGGGGTAGGGGGAGATTTGTGGTAGAGGGAAAGACGAGTGTTCATTGTTATAACTGGGATTAGGAGCAGCTTCATAAGCTGCTTAATGTACATTCAGCAGTTATTGCTTGATTAAAATTAATGCGCTTACTGAGGATATTGTCTAAATGATAGAATGTGTTATTACTGTTGTAAGAATGAAAGAGAGAGAGAGAAGGAGAGAGAGAGGAAGACAGACAGAGAGGAGAGAGAGGAGAGAAGAGAGAGAGAGAGAGAGAGAGGAGAGAGAAGAGAAGAGACGAGAGAGAGAGAGAGAAGAGAGAGACAGACAGACAGACAGACAGGAACAGACAGACAGACAGACAGACAGACAGACAGACAGACAGAGAGAGAGCAGAGAGAGAGAAGAGAGAAGAGGAGAGAGAGAGACAAGAGACGAGAGAGAGAGGAGAGAGAGAGAGAGAGAACGAACGCTCTGGAGTTGATGTCCATGAAGGGAATAGGCCTTCTCCAGAGTGTTCCTGCGTTTTGTCATGTGGAGCACTGAGCACTTTTGGGGGTGAAAGGCCATTCTCCATCTGTCTTCCCAAAATGCGAGCCTATCTAAATCGTCTTGCAGCATGCTCTGGTCGCAGGGAGCTTTGATGTCTTGGTGACAGATGGTGTCATCTGCGAACAGCAGACCTGTTTACTCTACTCTTTTCGAGTAGTATTCTACTCAATTTGGACCTCTACTACTCTTCAAAACTGAAAATAATGCTCTTTAATTCTTGATTACTACTCATTTTCAGTGAACAATTGTTTGATGGTTTAATGAATAAAACTACACATTTTGCACCCAAACTGCTCATTTCAGCTATCCAGACTACTCGAGACTTGTGTAGGGGGTAACCAGGTCTGGAACAGGCGTGCTGTGGAGTTGAGTCCTTCAGGGAGGTCGTTGGTGTAGAGGAGGAAGAGGGACGGACCAAGCACGGACCCTTGGGGTACTCCAGATTGAACAGGTGCAGGGTCTGATTTCACTCCTCCTACAACAACTACCTGGCTTCGATTTGCAGGGAAGCTCTCTATCCACCGGCAGGTCTTCTCCGCGATTCCATATTGACGGAGCTTGTAGATGAGGAGGGCATGGCTAACTTTGTTAAATGCCTTGGAGAAGTCTATTATTAAGACGTCCTCCTGGTGACCTCTTTCGAGAGCCTCCGATGCCAAGTCCACAAAACCTATGAGCTGGGACTCGCAGGAGTGGTGCTTTCTGAAGCCGTGCTGTTCAGGACGCAGTATGGTGTTGTCCTCTGCATATCCCAGGATGCTCCTCACGATGATGTGTTCCAACAGCTTGCACGGAACGCTTGTCAGGGAGATCGGCCTATAGTTTTCGGCGTTGTATTTCTCTCCTTTCTTGAATATTGGGGTGACGAGCGCTTCTCTCCAGTCGGCCGGAACCACACCTGTGTTTAGGGATGCCTGGAACAGCAGCGAGAGAGCCGGGGTTATCTCTTTTGCCACCTCTTTAAGAACACGGGGGCTGATGCCGTCTGGACCGCTAGCCTTAGTTGGGTCAAGTTCTTGTAGTAGTTTCAGGACTCCTCTCTCTGAGATCACAATGTCCTCGCATGGCATGTTGTTGTGGAGAGGGGGCATGGGACGCCGTTCAGCCATTTCCTCTTCTGAGAGGGCTTCTGATGTGCTGAATGCACTCTGAAACTGCCTGTTAAGCTCTTCCGCTTTGGCCGTGTTGTCAGTCACCAGCCTCCCGTTCACCTTCAGTGGGGCCACACCACAGTGATCAGTGTTCCTTTGGCCGTGTTGTCAGTCACCAGCCTCCCGTTCACCTTCAGTGGGGCCACACCACAGTGATCAGTCTTCCTTTGGCCTTGTCAGTCACCAGCCTCCCGTTCACCTTCAGTGGGGCCACACTACAGTGATCAGTCTTCCTTTGACGTATAAAGGATCAGAATTTCTTGTTTGGGCGAAGCTGATCCCCAGTGGTGTCTGTTTCCGTTATCATATTTTCTGTGTACCTCCAATACTGTTGACGGAGATTTCTTTGAACGGTGCGTTTCAGAAACGTGAACTCTCTGTGAAGGACAGGGTTTGCAGTCTTCTTCCACTTCTTGTGGATGCGATCTCGGCGTCTGATAAGCGCCTTGGTGGTGTAATCGATCCATGGGAGACTGCGTTTGGATCCTAACTTGCGGTGTGGTATATATGCGTTTGAACGCCCTCCAGCAAGCCGTCCCTCAGAGTAGTCCAAATCTCCTCGTGGTTGGAGTCCGGGTTAAAGTCCTTGATGACAGAGGTGGATAGTTCATTCACTGAGGCCCGCAGTGAGTCCCAGTCTGCCAGCGGGCGCGAGCTGGCTGGGTCACTAAAACTCAAGCACCCCTATGTCCATGCAGCAGCTTAGGCCCTTTATCAGATGGAACCAACCCCAACCCCCCTTTTTCAGTCTTTTTTCCCCCTGAAATGATCGTGGGCCCCAAAGAGAAGAAGAAGAAGAATGTCAGCTTCTGCTACATACGTCCACTTTTTGCATGAGAATGTTCTCTTCATTCATTCTCTCTCTTTTACCCAACAGTATGTTTTTGTTTGCTTTTTTATTTCCCTTCCCCACCCTCCACTCCACACCCCAAAACTATATTTTACGGGCTGTAAGGCACACCTGATTATGAGACTTAACTGTCCTGTCCTTTTCCAGATGGAGTAAATGTCCAAGGAATTAACTGTCCTGTCCTTTGCCAGGTGAACTTAATGTCCAAGGACTAATCTGTCGTGTCTTTTCCAGATGGAGTAAATGTCCAAGGACTTATCTGTCCTGTCCTTTTCCAGGTGAACTTAATGTCCAAGGACTTAACTGTCCTGTCCTTTTCCAGATGGAGTAAATGTCCAAGGACTTATCTGTCCTGTCCTTTTCCAGATGGAGTAAATGTCCAAGGACTAATCTGTCCTGTTCTTTTCCAGGTGAACTTAATGTCCAAGGACTAATCTGTCGTGTCTTTTCCAGATGGACTAAATGTCCAAGGACTAATCTGTCCTGTCCTTTTCCAGATGGAGTAAATGTCCAAGGACTAATCTGTCCTGTTCTTTTCCAGGTGAACTTAATGTCCAAGGACTAATCTGTCCTGTCCTTTTCCAGATGGAGTAAATGTCCAAGGACTAATCTGTCCTGTTCTTTTCCAGGTGAACTTAATGTCCAAGGACTAATCTGTCGTGTCTTTTCCAGATGGACTAAATGTCCAAGGAATTAACTGTCCTGTCCTTTTCCAGGTGAACTTAATGTCCAAGGACTTAACTGTCCTGTCCTTTTCCAGATGGAGTAAATGTCCAAGGACTAATCTGTCCTGTCCTTTTCCAGGTGAACTTAATGTCCAAGGACTAATCTGTCCTGTCTTTTTCCAGGTGAACTTAATGTCCAAGGACTTAACTGTCCTGTCCTTTTCCAGATGGAGTAAATGTCCAAGGACTAATCTGTCCTGTCTTTTTCCAGGTGAACTTAATGTCCAAGGACTAATCTGTCGTGTCTTTTCCAGATGGACTAAATGTCCAAGGAATTAACTGTCCTGTCCTTTTCCAGGTGAACTTAATGTCCAAGGACTAAACTATCCTGTCCTTTTCCAGATGGAGTAAATGTCCAAGGAGTAATCTGTCCTGTCCTTTTCCAGATGGAGTAAATGTCCAAGGACTAATCTGTCCTGTTCTTTTCCAGGTGAACTTAATGTCCAAGGACTTAACTGTCGTGTCTTTTCCAGATGGAGTAAATGTGCAAGGACTTAACTGTCCTGTTCTTTTCCAGATGTCCTCCCCAATGTCTCAGCTGTTATATCGGGCCCTGGTGCTGGCAGTGGGCTTGGCGTGTGTCCTACACCACACCTCTGCCTTCTACTGTGACAGAACCCAAGCTCTTGATAACATCGGACAGTTGTTGGAAGGTGAGGTGATTCCAAAACGCGTTTAAGTCAGCAAACACACCCTAGTCAAAACTTAAAGAGTGATGTTATGCGTTAAAGGATTCTCAAAAACAAATAAAAAATGTGCAAAGTGAGGTAACATTGAATTGGATCATAAACTCTGAGTTTATTGGAAGCCACAACCATGCATAGATCTGAATGTGATCAAGCATTCAATTTGCAAAAAAAAGCATGTCGCTATTTTCTTGCGCGTCGTCTGCTTTTATGAAGTCTCGTTTGGAGATGAAAGAGCTGTGACGTCGTTCAAAGGCCTGTCACTTTGTCTAATCTTGACGTCACAGCGGGTACAGGGCTTTTCCATATCCCGGTGTGGCGGTGTATTTTTACCTCTATGAGATTTTTACCTCTAGCCGCGTAGCCAATCAGAATCGTTTGTTTGTCCGCCATTGTGAATCATTACGAAACTAAGTGCATGGCTTTGTACATCGATTTCTCGGCAAATATGTAGATTTACACCCTCCTGCTCTATTTCTTGGTTCTTTTCCGTGGTTAGGGATAGGGTTAGGGTTAGGGATAGGGTTAGTGTTAGTAGTAATCACGCGAGATAAGTAACTGTTCTAATGCGCATGCGCAGAGGTAAATATTTCATACGACTACTTATTTATCGTGACACCGGAAGTCACGTTCAGTGATACTAATGGCCAGTGATACTTTCGGAAATAAAAGTATGAGTGCTCATTTCATCTTGAAAAATGTGACATAAAAGGTAGGTTACAGCGTTTGCGTCGGCAGACTGTTGCTATGCATATCAAGAAACAAACAATAGGGTGGCGTTTTTGAGAGGATTTTTGGATTAAGTGGGCATGTGAGTACCCTTTAATTTAACCCTTTCGCCGCCAAAGTCGCATTTATGCACCACAATGGTTTAACACCCATGTCACCTAAGCAGCATGAAAATCCGGGGCCTGTTATCTGAAGACCCCCCTTTTCTTTTTTTTTTCGGATCGGGGTAAAGATGTGCCATCCCCCCCTACCTATCTCGGTTAATTGTATTTTTCCGTTATTGCCTTTCTTACCATACATAAAGCTGTATTTTAGGAACATTGTTAGCTAATAACCTTTTTTGGAATACTAACCCTAACCCTAACCCTAGCCCTAACCCTAACCCTAACCCTACCCCCCACCGTATAAGACAGAAAAACGCAACGAACCACAACTGTGACAAATCGCGGTGTACTGCAGTACATAGTGGGGGGTAGGGGTTAGGACCCTTTAGGGTTAGGGTTAGGGTTAGGGTTAGTATTCCGCAAAAAGGTAATTAGCTAAACATGTTCCTAAAATACAGCTTTATGTATTGGTAAGAAAGGCAAAAACGGAAAAATACAATTAACCGAGAAATGCATGGGGGGTGGCACATCTTTACCTTTACCGAAAAAAAGAAGATAAAATTGCCCTGTGTATGCGGTTGTGCATCTGTAAATGCGACCACATTTCACCCTTTACTGCCACATGACGTGTAGCGTACGGGCTTGATGACATCACTGATGATGTTATCTGATGAAGGAAATAACTCCCAGAAGCCATTTGCTTTGGATGAGTAAAAGGGCTTAGATGTAATGACCATGTAACCTAACAGTAACAGTTTTCTTCTCAAACTTATTATCTTTTTTATAAGTTTTTTCCTCATGTTTTTCTGGAGCCGTCAAGGAGTGTTAATGAAACGAAAGTAGCATGTAAAAGCAGGCCTGTAGCACACCATGCACATTGTAAAAGAAGGCCTGTAGCTCACCATGCACATTGTAAAAGCAGGCCTGTAGCACACCATGCACATTGTAAAAGAAGGCCTGTAGCACACCATGTACATTGTAAAAGCAGGCCTGTAGCACACCATACACATTGTAAAAGCAGGCCTGTAGCACACCATGCACATTGTAAAAGCAGGCCTGTAGCTCACCATGCACATTGTAAAAGCAGGCCTGTAGCTCACCATACACATTGTAAAAGCAGGCCTGTAGCTCACCATGTACATTGTAAAAGCAGGCCTGTAGCTCACCATGTACATTGTAAAAGCAGGCCTGTAGCACACCATGCACATTGTAAAAGCAGGCCTGTAGCTCACCATACACATTGTAAAAGCAGGCCTGTAGCACACCATACACATTGTAAAAGCAGGCCTGTAGCACACCATACACATTGTAAAAGCAGGCCTGTAGCACACCATGTACATTGTAAAAGCAGGCCTGTAGCTCACCATACACATTGTAAAAGCAGGCCTGTAGCACACCATGCACATTGTAAAAGCAGGCCTGTAGCTCACCATGCACATTGTAAAAGCAGGCCTGTAGCACACCATACACATTGTAAAAGCAGGCCTGTAGCACACCATACACATTGTAAAAGCAGGCCTGTAGCACACCATACACATTGTAAAAGCAGGCCTGTAGCACACCATACACATTGTAAAAGCAGGCCTGTAGCACACCATACACATTGTAAAAGCAGGCCTGTAGCACACCATGCACATTGTAAAAGCAGGCCTGTAGCACACCATGCACATTGTAAAAGCAGGCCTGTAGCTCACCATGTACATTGTAAAAGCAGGCCTGTAGCACACCATGTACATTGTAAAAGCAGGCCTGTAGCACACCATGCACATTGTAAAAGAAGGCCTGTAGCACACCATGTACATTGTAAAAGCAGGCCTGTAGCTCACCATACACATTGTAAAAGCAGGCCTGTAGCTCACCATACACATTGTAAAAGCAGGCCTGTAGCACACCATACACATTGTAAAAGCAGGCCTGTAGCTCACCATACACATTGTAAAAGGCCTGTAGCACACCATACACATTGTAAAAGCAGGCCTGTAGCACACCATACACATTGTAAAAGCAGGCCTGTAGCACACCATACACATTGTAAAAGCAGGCCTGTAGCACACCATACACATTGTAAAAGCAGGCCTGTAGCACACCATGCACATTGTAAAAGTAGGCCTGTAGCGCACCATACACATTGTAAAAGCAGGCCTGTAGCTCACCATAGACATTGTAAAAGTAGGCCTGAGGTGTCCTCCATACTGATGATGATGTGTCCTCCATACTGATCATGAGGTGTCCTCCATACTGATCATGAGGTGTCCTCCATACTGATCATGATGTGTCCTCCATACTGATCATGAGGTGCCCTCCATACTGATCATGAGGTGTCCTCCATACTGATGATGATGTGTCCTCCATACTGATGATGATGTGTCCTCCATACTGATGATGAGGTGTCCTCCATACTGATGATGATGTGTCCTCCATACTGATCATGAGGTGTCCTCCATACTGATCATGAGGTGTCCCCCATACTGATCATGAGGTGTCCTCCATACTGATGATGATGTGTCCTCCATACTGATCATGAGGTGTCCTCCATACTGATCATGATGTGTCCTCCATACTGATGATGAGGTGTCCTCCATACTGATCATGAGGTGCCCTCCATACTGATCATGAGGTGTCCTCCATACTGATGATGAGGTGTCCTCCATACTGATCATGAGGTGTCCTCCATACTGATCATGAGGTGTCCTCCATACTGATGATGATGTGTCCTCCATACTGATGATGATGTGTCCTCCATACTGATCATGAGGTGTCCTCCATACTGATCATGAGGTGCCCTCCATACTGATCATGAGGTGTCCTCCATACTGATCATGATGTGTCCTCCATACTGATCATGAGGTGTCCTCCATACTGATCATGAGGTGTCCTCCATACTGATCATGAGGTGTCCTCCATACTGATCATGATGTGTCCTCCATACTGATCATGAGGTGTCCTCCATACTGATCATGAGGTGTCCTCCATACTGATCATGATGTGTCCTCCATACTGATCATGATGTGTCCTCCATACTGATCATGAGGTGTCCTCCATACTGATCATGAGGTGTCCTCCATACTGATCATGATGTGTCCTCCATACTGATCATGAGGTGTCCTCCATACTGATCATGAGGTGTCCTCCATACTGATCATGAGGTGCCCTCCATACTGATCATGAGGTGTCCTCCATACTGATCATGAGGTGCCCTCCATACTGATCATGAGGTGTCCTCCATACTGATCATGAGGTGCCCTCCATACTGATCATGAGGTGTCCTCCATACTGATCATGATGTGTCCTCCATACTGATGATGATGTGTCCTCCATACTGATCATGAGGTGTCCTCCATACTGATCATGAGGTGTCCTCCATACTGATCATGAGGTGTCCTCCATACTGATCATGAGTCGTCTTCCATGTTCACATCCAAAGACATAGGGACAAAAACGTTTTGTGCAATTTTATTATATATAGATATATTATATCTATCTGTGTGTGTGTGTGTGTGTGTGTTGTGTGTGTGTGTGTGTGTGTGTGTGCGTGCGTGCGTGCGCGCGTGTGCGTGCGTGTGCGTGCGTGAGTGTGCGTGCAGGAAAATGGTACCGCATGCTTTCCAACTATTATGATGGTGATTATAGATCACGCAGCAGTGGAGTTTTCATTCAGTGTTAGTATACTGCCCCCCCCCCCTCTCTATCTCTCTCTCTCTCTCGATCTCTCCTCTCTCTCTCTCTCTCTCTCTCTCTCTCTCTCTCTCTCTCGGTATGTGTGTGTGTGGGTGTGTTCCTTGTTTTAATGTCTTTTCACTAAAAAGTGATATTAGATAGTAATGTTATGTTATATAATTTATGATTGCATGCTTGCTTTAAAATGGAGAAGAAAAAACCCACTCTTGGTAATCACTACTTGTATTATATAAAATTTCCAACCTTCTCATTTCAACATGATCACAAACTCACTCACTCATTGACTCTTTCAAATAAGAAGAAACACAGAGAAAAACTTTAGATTTTAAATGTAATTTATTGTTCGAACATGTACAAATATTATTCATATGCTTAATATTGAAAATCCATATTGATGGATGGGTGTGTGAGAGAATGAAGGAATTGTGGAGTGGAAGGATGAGAGAGAGAAATAAAATATGTTATAACAAAAGTGATATTAGACAAAAAAAGGTGTGTGTGTGTGTGTGTGTGTGTGTTGCGCGCGCGCGCGTGTGTACTATGTGCGTATATGTGTGTTGCGCGTGTGCCGTGT
>CM065711.1:31577954-31629370 GCA_017654935.2 Phymorhynchus buccinoides | reverse complement strand
CTCTCCCCTCTGTTTTACTCTTTGTCTGTCTCGCTGAGCGCTCCCTCCACTTCTTCTCTCTACTTTGTCTCCTATTCTCCTCTCTCTCTCTCTCTCCCCTTGTCTTTAACTCTTGTCTGTTTCTCTGGTCTCTCCTCCCACCCTTCTTCTCTTACTTTGTCTTATTTCTCTCTCTCTCTCTCTCTCCCTCTGTCTTTAACTCTTTGTCTGTCTCTCTGAGTTTCCCTCCCCCCTTCTCTCTCTCTACTTTGTCTCTCTATTTTTCTCTCTCTCTCTCTCCCTCTGTCTGTTTCTCTGAGTCTCTCCCTCCCCCCTTCTCTCTCTCTACTTTGTCTCTCTATTCTCTCTCTCTCTCTCTCTCCCCTCTCTGTCTTTCCCTCCTTCTCTCTCTCTGTTTGTCTCTCTACTCTTTGTCTGTTTCTCTGAGTCTCTCCCTCCCCCCTTCTCTCTGTCTACTTCTCTCTCTCCCCTTCTGTCTCTACTTTGTCTCTATTTCTCTCTCTCTCTCCCCTCTGTCTTTAACTCTTTTGTCTGTCTCTCTCTGTATTCGTCTCTCTCTCTCCCCCTCTCTCTCTCTCTGCTTTGTCTCTCCTCTCTTTCTATTTTCTATAATTTCTCTCTCTCTCCTCTCTTCTGTCGTTTACCTCTTTGGTCCCAACTTCTGTCTCTCTCCCTCCGTCTCTCTCTCCCCTCTCTCTCCCTCTTCCGCGCTTTGTCTGTCTCTTTCTTACATCTTTTTCTCTGTAGTGTGTATGTCTGTTTGTCTGTCTCTATCTTTCTCTCTCTGTTTGTTCGTAATCCCCCTCTCTCCACTCACACTACTGTACAGTGTACACTATCAATCACATCTTTTCTTTAAAAATAAAATGTCACAATGCTGAAAAAGTGGTTCATGGTTCTATTGTTTTTATAAAGAGTGTTGGCTTGTTGCTGTGCCGTCTAGATTCTATTCTAAGAAAGAAACTTTTTAACCCTTTCATCGCCACTGTTCGCCTCTTGGCACCACAATGATTTAACACACCCATGTCACTGAAAGGCATCAAATGAGGGGTCTGGTATCCAGTGACCTTATGTTCTTAACTCTTCTACTGCCAAGTATTACTTAGACTGTTTACTGTTGAGCACCAAGTAATTTTTGCAGCTGCACTGATTTTCGCACATACTCACTTTAAAAATTCATTAAAAACACTCGCTCGAATCATCACTAAAATTCCCTGTCGATCTGCTGCTGCAAACCCAAGATAATTCAGCAGTTCTTTTTTTATTCGCCTAAGTTCAGATTCTGCCACTTCTTTCGCAGTAAATCCAGTGAATGCTTCGTCGTCACTGTCGCCATCTTGTAGAAGTTCACGCCAAAAGTCATCGTCAGTTTCCATCGTCGAAAACGCGACGAAAATCGATTGAAAATGGCCAAATTTAGCCTACAAATGCAGATGGCGGAAGATTGTGCTTTCCCTGAGCGAACTGCGCATGTCACGGAAGTAAAGGATGTGATGTCACTTGATATAAATAGCGCAAAGGGGGACACCGGAGTTTCCCTAGTATCTGGCGGTCAAACCCGCCCGTGGCTAGCAACGGTAAACAGTAAACCGGGCGGTTCAACCCGCTGACGGCTAATTTTAGGAGGTAAGAATAGGCCCTATTTTATTTTTAAGCATGTCACAGAGGAATCCCTAGTATTCCAGAATTTTTTCTTTCTATAACTAGCAGGTAAGTTTAATGGTAAATTTTGGCGATGAGGAATGGCTAGCGTTGAAACTATGAAAGGGTTAAAGGGGGGGGGGTAATTTTTTTTCTTCTACTTTCTTAAAAAACCCAAACAAGTTCAGCAAACTTTAACTGTAGAAAGTTAAACTGGTAATTTCGCAGTCATCCAGTGACAATCATTTTTAAAATTTTCCTGGTCATCTCCCCCAATAGACGCAGGCGACGTGCTGTCCGCCATAATGGAGCAGCAGACGCTGGCCACGGTGAAGGAGAACAAGCGAACGGCAGAGGAAGAGGAGCGGAAGCGAGCCATCCTGGCTCAGTACGCCCACGTGTCCGATGGGGATGAGTATCCTTTTTTGGCTCACTCGTGTTAACGAAGCGAGTCTATGCGTATATATGTTTTCATCAATGGTTCGGTCGTGTGTGTGTTTGTTGTCTGTGGTCAAAACTTTTCGATGGTGATGTATGGATGCTCCTTCTTTCAGGATGTCCTGAAATGCAGGATTTTTTAATTGCCTGGAGCCGGCATCGCCAGATTATGAGAATTTGAAGAGCAACAAATTTCATATTTATAAACGTTTTGTCGGTTTCTCTGCATGTGTAGAATATAAAAGAAATGAATACAGATACATACGTACATGCCTTTACCAGGAACTTTATATATTTTTAGGATTGTTTAAGTCAAGTTGTTAACTGGGCGGCCCCTGGACCCCTGCCTTGCAGGATTTTGAAATTTCCCAGGAGCACCCATGGTGATGAGATTAGCGTCCAATCGGTCAGAGACCCTTATGGACGGTAATTATTCGTTTGTTGTTTTGTAATGCAAAGCGAGTGAGCCTTGAAGGCTTTGCCTTTTTCTTGTTATCCATGAATATGACGATGTGGGTAAGAGTCCTGTCACCGACTCGCAAGGAAAAAAACAACACGTATTGACAACAGAGGGCATCCCGGAGACATGACCTGGGTGCGGCCCAGCCCCCTTAAGGGCTTCGTACACTAGCGTCAAGATCTCGAGATCGCGGCGATTTTTTGCTGCAAGGCGCAGTTTGATGCGCCGCTTGCGTGTGAGAGATTCGCGGCGCGACAGGATTTTTTATGCGTAGCTGCGCGATTTTTTGTTGCTCGAGAATAGAACCGGCTCTAATTTTGATGCTCAAGATCGCAGAGATCGTGAAACTAGCCAATCACAACGGACGGAAGGACCATAACTCTGATTGAAGAAAACAAATGGCAGACTTGCTCGAACCCGAAATAAAGCAGCACAAACAATGACATACATTTCATCTTCTGAAGAAGACGAATCATCGTGGTCAGCCATACTGTTGTTTCTAGGAGGAGGTTTGACGCTAGAGTAGTCTTTCCTTGCGTTCCAAATAAGGAAGTTCGCGCGACAAGAGGCGAAGCGACAATAGTCGTGTGTGAGAACACCACTGCCTCGCTACAATGTGTGCTGTGATGCAGGCGTCAACGCGTCAAGGCGTTGCTCTGAGAAACAATTGACGCCTGATGCTAGTGTGCGAAGGCCTTTAGAGTCAGTTATTGACTACACGACTAGTGTAAAGCGACGTTATTTTATTCACAAGAGACAAAACAAAAAAAAACTACTGGATATTTCGGCGAATGTGCCTTTATCAACACAGACAAACAAGCAAATAGCAAAAAGCAGGCAAACAAGTTGTGAATTCCATTCATATCGTACCTATTGAGATGGATTATCGGGCCGAAATCGTGAATGAAGCCACCGAAGCAGACGACACATTCACACAGTAAAAAAGGGGTGGAGGGTTTTTTGAAGCAGGATATGGCATCGCAGCCTCGGTTTCGACAGCTAAAGACAATTACAATCATGGCGGACATGGGCTACTGGAGCTGAAACTCATTGTAGAAAGCTACTCCGTGTTTTTCAATTCTGACTTTTCTGGGCTTTCTGGGCTCTCCGACGCAGACGATGGGTAAAAGTGCTTCATCAATATGGATATCCGGATAGCGACATTGAGTGTAACTTGTGTCGTTCTGAAGATTGTTTTGACAGTACAGACAAACCTCTATTTTAAGACTTCCAAAATGTCCGGCCGACTTCTGTTAATCACCTCCACTCTCGTCCAAAGTCAGTGGTTTTCTTTTTCAAAGTCAGTGGTTTTCGTGCTTTTCCTACGCTTTCCGCCATCTTTTCTACAACAAGGGAAGCGACTCTGCTTTCAGGCTCTTGACTGTGGTTGTTTCCCTTTGCTCGAAGTCTATGCAGATGACAACAACGGTCGTAAAAACCAACAAAATGGCGGTCGTAAGTCGTGTTTTAGAGGAAGTCGTTTAAGAGAGGTCGTTTACATAGTAAAATGCATCCGTGCCAACAAATCCGGTCTCAAATGAGAGGTGGTCGCTTAACAGAGGGTCGTAAAATAGGAGTTTGTCTGTACTAGACAAAATACTGACCTCCTTTGTTTGAGTCGACCTCGTGTTTTCGATCTATTTTTTGCTTTTGTTCGATCATTTTGCATGCGCCTTGAAATACGTTGCACCTCGTGTATGTTTAAATTCACATTTTAGGTTGCCGTAATGCGCGGACTGTAAGCCGCAACTTTTTGGTTAACACCCCTCTCCCCCTGCGGCTAGTTATTAGTACAGTGCCGCGGCCTAAGCGTTACCGAAAGTGAAAGTGAACTCAACTCAGTGGCATCCTTGATTCAGACCTTTGATCTGTGGCCTTGTTCACGGTTGATGACCAAAAAAAAATCACCTTCGGACATGGTGCATCGCCACGTTTCCGCGGCTAATGCTTCGACGTGGCTTATGCTTCGACGTGGCTTATGCTTATGCTTCGACGTGGCTTATGCTTATGCTTCGACGTGGCTTATGCTTCGACGTGGCTTATGCTTATGCTTCGACGTGGCTTATGCTTCGACGTGGCTTATGCTTCGACGTGGCTTATGTGTTACTTTTTTCAGATTTTTTTTCAGGTAGGTGGTGCGGCTTATATTACGAAGCGGCTTGTAGTCCGTGAATTACGGTACTCATTCGGACCCCCTGATGTCCAAAGGGGAAAGGGGAGGTAAAAGGAAGCGGGGCAAATTAATAGTAACAGAAAGGGGGTCTTGTGAGTAAGGGTTGATTTTAATTTAACCATAGCGTTTTCATTTCATTTGATTTGGTGTTTGTTGGATTTGATTACGTTGACCTGATCCTTAACTCCAACCAGAACGGACGAAGAGGCCGTGGAGATTGCTGCTGCCGCTAAAGCCAAGGGGGACTCTGACGGTATCCTTTGTGAAAGAGAGACAGGGAGAGAGGGAGCGAGGAAATAGAGGAGGTGGGGGGGGGGGGGATGGATGGGGAGATTGCTCCTGCCGCTAAAGCCAAGGGTGACTCTGATGGTATCCTTTGTGAAATAGAGACAGGGGGAGGGGAGAGGGAGCGAGGAAATAGAGGTGGGGGGCAGGGGAGATTGCTGTCGCTGCCAAAGCCAAGGGGGATTCTGACCGTATCGCTGTGTGCGTGCAGAGCTCCCAGGCACCCCCATTTGGGGGTCTATCTATGAAGTACTAAAAATTCTAAAGGACCCTCTGAAAGAATGTGCAGGGGGTCCCAGGGATGCACTAGAAAAATTATTTTTAGCATTCGCTGTGCCACTGGGACCCTCTATCACCCCCCTCTAGGACCCTCTATGCTGTAAGTGAAGGAGTCCCTGGGACCCCTTGTTTTGCGGGACGATTGGGAGCCCTGGTGCGTATGCGCGTGGGCGGGCAGATGTGTGTCTGGGTGCGTGTGCGTTTATGAGAGAGGAATGTGTGTGTGTGTGTGCACATGTGTTTGAGAAAGTGTGTGTAGGTGGGGTAGGGAAAGGGGGTGGGGAGGGGAGTGCGTGTTTCCAAAGTAAACTCCTGTTTAGTTGGAAATGTGCCCGGATGTGTTTGTGCACTGTGCGAATCTGTGCGTGTGTCTTTCATTTAATAATAATAATAATAATGGGAATTTATATAGCGCTCTTTCTCACATGAGCTCAGTGCGCTTTACATTGATAACAAGAACATTAAAGGCAAACAAATAATGAATCATTAGAAAGTAAAATAAGCACGATGCTTACACACAACGTTCTCTTACTTCCTTGCACACACACACACACACACACACACACTGACATACACACACATGCATGCGCGCACACACACTCACACACAATTAATTATTCAAGAGTAAAATAGTTACAATATGAACATTCTAAGAAGAAACATAGAGACCACATTCACATCCCCAATCAAGTTTGAATACAATACTGCAACTTGAAATAAAATCATACTGCCATCGACATACTAATTACATGACTAATTATAATAGACAAATTTTGCACACACAAAAAAGTACCCTTCTACCTCATATTTAACATCTATGAAAGTCTGTCCGTGTGAGTGCAACGTCGTGCGTGTGTGTAGTGAGTTGGCATTGCCTTACATTGTTTGGTGTTGGTATTGGTGTTTCTTCTTGTCACAGAGACTTGTAACTGTCAAATACGTGCTGCTCCCACCTGGAGAGGATGTCACCTCTAGTGCTGCGCCACTCTTTTGGTGGTTGTTGCATGCCAGCGGTTTTTATGTGTGGCTGACGGGGGAGGGGTAGGGGTAAAGTTTGGTCAGCTGCTCTGTTACCACTGGGTTGTTTAGCATGCGTTAACAGGGCTCCCAATCGTCACGCAAAACAAGGGGTCCCCGGGACTCCTCATAGAGGGTCCTAGAGGCGGGATAGAGGGTCCCAATGGCATAGCGAATGCTAAAAAGAATTTTTCTAGCGCATCCCTGGGACCCCCTGCACATTCCTTTAGAGGGTCCTGTAGAATTTTAGTGCTTCATAGATAGACCCCCAAATGGGGGTCCCTGGGAGTCCTGGTTAAGTACGTGAGCAAACGGGACCTCAGTTTTTGTCGTCTCATCGGGAAGGAAAACGTTCGGACCACAAGGGCTAGTGGAGAGTGTGCAGAAACGTTTTCCGCGCTGCGGCCATGAACGATCTTAAGTTTGTTTGGTTTTGGTTCGCGAGGCGAACGAGTCACCACTGAGCCACTGTGCCTCTGTTCAAACCTTGACCCACACCACAGCCCTGATGGAACGCAACACCAACTCGGCGGTAGTTGTTGAGGTAAGGGCCTTGTTCAAATCTGTGTTCACAGCTGTGTGGTATGGTGGACAAAATGGTATCAAACGCACAGGCAATTTTGCACGTACATTTGTCAGAGTTTCTAGAACAAACGCAGGAGAATGGACCAGTAAGGCGGAAAGATAGTAGATGATAGTAAGGCAGAGTCAAAGAGAGTGATGGGAAGTTTTCAAGCACATAACTTCCAGAAGATGGGGGAACTATCTCCACGGGTAGAAAGCATAAGCTAAAATACTGGAATTAAAAAGAAAAGTACCCCCTTTGGGGGGGGGGGGTCTTTGTATAAATGGTTCCCCCCTTCTGAAAGTTCTGTGCTTGTAACTTCCTCTAATCCATCACTGTCCTTGACTCTGCCTTTTCCCTTTGCTTACTGTCATCTACTATCTTTCCATCTCACTGGTCCATTCTCCTCCTGCCCTTTTTTCTAGAAATTCTTACAAAGATTTCTTCAGCCGAAGTCGGACTTGCTGGGCCCAACTATTTCTTAGTTAGGCGCATAATGGCAGCATGACGCATCTACGCTCATATGACAGGAAACTGTCTGAGCGAACGAAGAAAAAGAAGAAGGAAACGCACGTGCAATTTTGCACGTACATTTTATAAAATTGCACATGCATTTTACTATTTTTAGAAAATTGCACATGCAGTTTTTGCAAATACTGTCGACTATTTTTAGACAATTGTATGTGCAATTTTTTTTATTATATTGCACATACATATTTTCCTAAACTACGATTTTTTGTATGTTGATATTATTGTGGACAGGCTCAGCAGGCTCAGCGGGAGCAGTCGCGGCAGGAGTACGAGAAGGAGAGAGAAATACGATGTTTTAGTATGTTGATATTATTGTGGACAGGCCCAGCAGGCTCAGCGGGAGCAGTCGCTGCAGGAGCACGAGAAGGAGAGAGAAATACGATGTTTTAGTATGTTGATATTATTGTGGACAGGCCCAGCAGGCTCAGCGGGAGCAGTCGCGGCAGGAGCACGAGAAGGAGAGAGAAATACGATGTTTTAGTATGTTGATATTATTGCGGACAGGCTCAGCGGGAGCAGTCGCGGCAGGAGCACGAGAAGAAGAAGGAGAGAAAAATACGATGTTTTAGTATGTTGATATTATTGCGGACAGGCCCAGCAGGCTCAGCGGGAGCAGTCGCTGCAGGAGCACGAGAAGAAGAAGGAGAGAAAAATACGATGTTTTAGTATGTTGATATTATTGCGGACAGGCCCAGCAGGCTCAGCGGGAGCAGTCGCGGCAGGAGCACGAGAAGGAGAGAGAAATACGATGTTTTGTATGTTGATATTATTGTGGACAGGCCCAGCAGGCTCAGCGGGAGCAGTCGCGGCAGGAGCACGAGAAGGAGAGAGAAATACGATGTTTTAGTATGTTGATATTATTGTGGACAGGCCCAGCAGGCTCAGCAGGAGCAGTCGCGGCAGGAGCACGAGAAGGAGAGAGAAATACGATGTTTTAGTATGTTGATATTATTGCGGACAGGCCCAGCAGGCTCAGCGGGAGCAGTCGCTGCAGGAGCACGAGAAGGAGAGAGAAATACGATGTTTTAGTATGTTGATATTATTGTGGACAGGCCCAGCAGGCTCAGCGGGAGCAGTCGCTGCAGGAGCACGAGAAGGAGAGAGAAATACGATGTTTTAGTATGTTGATATTATTGTGGACAGGCCCAGCAGGCTCAGCGGGAGCAGTCGCTGCAGGAGCACGAGAAGGAGAGAGAAATACGATGTTTTAGTATGTTGATATTATTGTGGACAGGCCCAGCAGGCTCAGCGGGAGCAGTCGCGGCAGGAGCACGAGAAGGAGAGAGAAATACGATGTTTTAGTATGTTGATATTATTGTGGACAGGCCCAGCAGGCTCAGCGGGAGCAGTCGCTGCAGGAGCACGAGAAGGAGAGAGAAATACGATGTTTTAGTATGTTGATATTATTGCGGACAGGCTCAGCGGGAGCAGTCGCTGCAGGAGCACGAGAAGGAGAGAGAAATACGATGTTTTAGTATGTTGATATTATTGCGGACAGGCTCAGCGGGAGCAGTCGCTGCAGGAGCACGAGAAGGAGAGAGAAATACGATGTTTTAGTATGTTGATATTATTGCGGACAGGCCCAGCAGGCTCAGCGGGAGCAGTCGCGGCAGGAGCACGAGAAGGAGAGAGAAATACGATGTTTTAGTATGTTGATATTATTGCGGACAGGCTCAGCGGGAGCAGTCGCGGCAGGAGCACGAGAAGGAGAGAGAAATACGATGTTTTAGTATGTTGATATTATTGCGGACAGGCTCAGCGGGAGCAGTCGCTGCAGGAGCACGAGAAGGAGAGAGAAATACGATGTTTTAGTATGTTGATATTATTGTGGACAGGCCCAGCAGGCTCAGCGGGAGCAGTCGCGGCAGGAGCACAGGAAGAAGGAGAGAAAAATACGATGTTTTGTATGTTGATATTATTGTGGACAGGCCCAGCAGGCTCAGCGGGAGCAGTCGCTGCAGGAGCACGAGAAGGAGAGAGAAATACGATGTTTTAGTATGTTGATATTATTGTGGACAGGCCCAGCAGGCTCAGCGGGAGCAGTCGCTGCAGGAGCACGAGAAGGAGAGAGAAATACGATGTTTTAGTATGTTGATATTATTGCGGACAGGCTCAGCGGGAGCAGTCGCTGCAGGAGCACGAGAAGGAGAGAGAAATACGATGTTTTAGTATGTTGATATTATTGTGGACAGGCTCAGCAGGCTCAGCGGGAGCAGTCGCGGCAGGAGCACGAGAAGGAGAGAGAAATACGATGTTTTAGTATGTTGATATTATTGCGGACAGGCCCAGCAGGCTCAGCGGGAGCAGTCGCGGCAGGAGCACGAGAAGGAGAGAGAAATACGATGTTTTGTATGTTGATATTATTGTGGACAGGCCCAGCAGGCTCAGCGGGAGCAGTCGCGGCAGGAGCACGAGAAGAAGAAGGAGAAGGACAAGCAGGACCGGGAGGCGCAGCGCCTCAAACAGCAGCAACGCAAGGAGACGGAGAAGAAGCGAACCCAGAAGGGAGAGAGGAGGAGATGACGCCACGCGGGGACCTTAGCTTGTGTGGCTGGAAGGTGTTGGGTTTTTTTTGCAATGAGAGGGTTTTTTCGCGTAAGGGGTTTCATGCCGCGTGCTAATTTTGAACTGTGGGAGATTTGCTTGTAAAAGATCTTTTGCTGGAGATATTACTGATTGTGAAATTAAGTTTAGCCTGAAAATGGGGGGGGGGGTTAAGATTTTCACCTTCAGATTTTGGGAATTCTGAAATAAATGAAGGCATCTTAGCATTATTTTGTGGGGGGAAGGTGTGTTTTTTTTTGGCAATGAGAGTGGTTTTCGCGTAAGATGTTTCGTGCCGCATGCTAATTTTGAACGGTGGGAGATTGCGTGCTGGAGATATTATTACTTGTGACATTAAATTTATCCTGAAAATGGGGGTGAGTTAGTTTGTTGTCGTATCCTGGCTTAAAGACTCCAGGGATCATCCTAACAGCGGAAGTACTTGAACACCCAAGGCACAAATGCACCAGCTAGGGATGGGAACATTACGTGTGTGACCGTTTGTGATTACCCCGCGCCACGTGGGCAGCCACACTCCGACTTCGGAGGATTTTGGACTGATGATGTTATGCTAGGAGCTTGCCATGGCTAGAGACAATCCCCCACATTACTATGCAGTACATAACACCATTTTGATGTAGCCTTGGTGTTCTAGCTTATGTCAATTGGTCCGACACAGCCTTTTGCCAAGGCGAGGGGGTGGGTTTAACCCTTTCGCCGCCAGCCACTTTTCAACCAAAAAGTTCTGTCAAACTTGCCTAGGTCAAGAAACGTTGGCATCTGCAATACTGTCAACCCCCCCCCCCCCCACCCCCCCTATGACATGTATCAAATAAGGCCTTTACTTATCTCCAAAAATTAAAAACATAAGGTCACTGGATATCAGATCCCATTTTCACGCCTTTTAGTGACATGGGTTTTAAAGTCAGTGTGGTGCTAAAATGCGACATTGGCGGTGACAGGGTTAAGAGTTTCACCTTCAGATTGTGGGGATTCTAAAATAAATGAAGGCAACTTAGCATTCTTTTGACTGCAAAAGCAGGTTAATTTTGATAAGGATCGAAAGAAAGTTGAATTGAAACGTGTAGATCTTTGCATTATTGATAGGCAGAAATTTTGATTTTTGGTATTGGTCTATTTTCGTATATTTTGATTTTTGTCTGGATTTGTAGCTTTTCTTTATTTCAAAGGCGTTGTATTTTGGAAATATTTGTCCAGAGGCACGAGTATACCGCAATTGGAGAGAGTGTGTGAGTGTGTGTGTGAGTGTTGCTTTTTTTTTGCCCCCGCTAGAACGCTTTGTTCCAGTTTTGTTCAATAAAACGTGTGGAAAAACTAACCCTGCTTGGCATGACTCTGTTCAGTTTGTAACATTTTTCTTGGGTCGTTTTTTGTTTGTTTGTAAATGACGCGTTTTAATGTTCTCTGATTCTTCCCAATCCTGAAGCGGTGATGACCGCATTAACAAAATAATGTCCAAGGTGTTTGTTTGTAAATGACGCGTTTTAATGTTCTCTGAATCTTCCCAATCCTGAAGCGGTGATGACCGCATCAACAAAATAATGTCCAAGGTGTTTGTTTCTAAATGACACGTTTTAATGTTCTCTGAATCTTCCCAATCCTGAAGCGGTGATGACCGCATCAACAAAATAATGTCCAAGGTGTTTGTCTGTGTACACAGGATGGGTGGGGGGATAGGAGTTAGAATAACAAATCTATCATCTAGTTTGAATCTGCCATCAATTTTGGCAGAAATGTTTGATTTTATAAGACTGTGGTTCCGGATGACAAGATGTCCGATCCTGAAGACCTTCCATCAGCTTTTCTAATCTTGATTTCAGGAGTATGCCTGAACTCCTTTCTTCTTCTGCGTTCCCATGCCATACAGCCATAATGGGTAAGGTGTCCGGTTTTCAGTTTTTCACTGGTCTCCCCGCTGCGTACAGCCGACGCATTCCGAGCTCAAAGGAGATAAATTATTTAGAGGATTTTTTTTTAAAAGGACAGGAGAATGGGCCAACAGTCAAAAAGATAGTAGATGAGAAAAAAGCAAAGGGAAAAGGCTGAGTCAAAGAGAGAGATTAGGGGAACTTTCAAGGACAGAACTTCCAGAAGGAGGGGGGACTATTTTTACGAAAGCCCCCCCCCCCCCCCCCCCCCCCCCCCCCCCCCCCCGGGGGGGAGTACTTTCAACCATGTTCACATTTCAGGCAAAACTTGCTTCAAAGTCCAGGGATGAAAACTTCTGCCCCTCATTTAGGATTTGACTTTACCTCGTGTGTTCTGTGGCCGCGTGCAAGCGAGATTTGTGACTAGCCCAAGCTAAGATTGAGGTGGTTAGAGCATATTGTTGGTGAAATTGAGCTTTGAGCTTTAAGGTAATGAGCTTTAACTCTTCTACTGCCGTCGGCGGGTTGACCTGCCGGTTTACCGTATACCGTTGCTAGCCATTGGCGGGTTTGTCCGCCAGATACTAGGGAAACCCTGGTGTCCCCCTTTGCGCTATTTATATCAAGTGACATCACATCCTTTACTTCCGTGACATGCGCAGTTCGCTCAGGGAAAGCACAACCTTCCGCCATCTTCATTTGTAGGCTAAATTTTGTGGTTTTCGACGATGGAAACTGACAACTTTTAGCGTGAACCTCTACAAGATGGCGATAGTGCCGACGAAGCATTTACTGTGGAAAAAGTGTCAGAATCTGAACTTAGGCGAATCAAAAAGAGCATCGAAAGTGTTGAAACGATCTTGGGTTTGCAGCAGCAGATCGACACAGGTAAATTTAGTGATGATTCGAGCGAGTATTTTTTTAATGAATTTTTAAAGTGAGTGTGCGAAAATCAGTGCAGCGGCAAAAATTACTTGGTGCGCAACGGTAAACAGTCTAAGTAATACTTGGTAGTAGAAGAGTTAAGGTAATGTGCTATGTAAGTTTCATAAATAAATAAATAAATTCAAAAACCTCGTATCTCAATTTTGGTAGTTTTGAGAAAAAGGTTTAAAAAATTAACCGCATTGACCACCATTGATTAACTATGATGAATATGTTGTTCAAGACATTGCGAGTTTAGTCCTGCATTTTGTTAAAATTACTTTAGAAAATTTGTTTAAGACTTGAAAAGAACGAAGATACGAGGTTTTTGTCCTTAACTAGATCTGAATTTGGGACTTGAGAGTTTTTCTTCCATTTTCACAACCTCATTTACCCTAGATAGAAAGTCGTTAGAGATACGTAGCATGAAAAATTAGAGAGCTGACTATGTATCTAACTAATAAAATAAAAATTTGAGATATACGAGGTTTCTGACTTTCACCGACGATATGAATAATCCTTGCTTGAAGTGTTGACAGTGTATGAATAATCCATTTACAAATGTGAAGCATGAGGGCATTAAAACTATATATGAAGAATTTGCTGACGTTTTGCAAACTTTGCTTTTCTGAAGAGGAGTGAATGTTGTTCTTTTTCAATCAAGTGAGCTATGACCAGGACTTCCACATAACAAAATACTAAGCTACTATTCCGGAGATCCGGGCTGCTTCTGTGTTCCTAAGCGATAAGGCCATAGGGGGTAAGGTACATGTGTCCGGTTTTCAGTTTTTACTGGTCTCCCCGCTGCATTCAGCCGGACACATTCCGATTTCGGAGGAGTTCAAAGGAGAAAATTTGGACGATTTTTCTTTTTAAAAGGCAGAAGAATGGGCTGACAAGTCAGAAAGATAGTAGATGATAGAAAGGAAAAGGCAGAGTCAAAGAGAGACGGATTAGAGGAAGTTACAAGCACAGAACTTCCAGAAGGTGGGAGAACTATTGATACAAAAGACCCCCGGTATCTCCACAGTAAAAAAAATCCAGGCAAAACTTTGTTCATAGTGGAGATGCCCCGCCCAGGATACGTCCTCTCTCTTTCTGGGACAGGAAAACGTAAAGGCAGTAAGTGACGGGGCCAACAAATCCCGTGTGGTGCAGCACTAAAGATGCTGCCACACTGCATACGACCCGATGGTGACCTTTGTGAGGCTTGATTCTCCTGAAATTCTACTGTCTGAACACATTGGTGACGGGTCGCAACTAGGGGAAGACGGGGTAAAAAGCGCATGGGCGGGTAAGAAGCCCACCCCAATTATCTCATGAAATGAAGCAAATTTCAGTCTCATTTTGGCCATGAGACGAGCGTTAATGTTTAGCATTCGTCTCATGGGCAAATTTGACTGAAATTTTCTTTATTTCATGAGATAATTGGGGTGGGCTTCTTACCCGCCCATGCGCTTTTTACCCCGTCTTCCCCTATAGTAGGAACTGCAGTACATTCTGTGTGGACAGGTCGCGACTACAGTAGGGTCACGGTATAAGGTACAAAACTCGTGTGTTATTTTCCAGTACAGAACAGGTTGTTCTGTGAGTTGTTTCCCTTGTTCGATTCCGTTTCTCGAATTCCCTTGGTTTCGATGTACAATTTGACAGCAATTAGTGATGAAAAATGGCATATAAACGAAGTCTTACGAGAGAGGACATTCTTCAACTGCTTGACTTGGATGAACCTGACGACAGGGACCCAGAATTTGTTTTTTTCTGACTCTGAAAGCGACGAAAGTAGTGAGGATGATTGTGAAACTAGTGACAGTGTGCCTGTGGCTTCGACAAGTCAAGAGACTGAGTCTGTTGGTCGTGGGAGGGGTAGGGGGTGTCGTCGAATGCAGCCAGGTGTGGGGGGGCATGTAAACAATGAATCGTTCCCGTTTTTCAAGTCGGCATGTAAAAAGCGTTATTCCTATCAACTTATAAATTACATATGCGAATTAAACAGCCTTTTTTCAGTAAGTAACCAAAATTTGGTCGCAAAAGGACATCATTCAGCTTCGTAAGACGCGTTTGTTTACAACCACTCAATTTCTAGGAGTAGTACCGCGGCAGGCTGGGGCCTGCACTGAGAATTGACTGAGGCAGCGTCAGTCACAATAATGTTAACTGAATCTGATGAAATCCTACTCGTTTTCTTCACGACATGTCGCCGCCCGCATGCAATACAGACGTAAGTCGAATGACGTCACTTCACATGAGGAATGGAAAACTCAATATTTTGGTCATTTCAGGCCAAATAACGTCATTTTTTGTTCCTTTAGCGTCACCATCAGTGTTTTTTCTTTGCAAATTGTTGTTTTACAGCTCTGTTAGATGATGCAGCGTGTCTAGATCAACTGGTAAGTCCAACACATCGAAGATGACCAATTTGTAGTTAAGTCTGTATTGCATGCTGACAGCGATATGCAGTCCCCCCCGTACACGAATTTGATGACATATCTGAGTATTTTTGTATCAGACATTTGATTTAATTTGCGTTTTGAGTATAGTGAGCGAAAACAAGTAGACTGAAGTATTTCACGTGACTCGTGACTCCCAGACGTCGTCGCAATCGGATCGCGTTTGGATTGAATGGTATGCAGTGGGTCGCTGGGTCACCCAAGAGTCCTAGGAGAAGACGGGGTAAAAAGCGCATGGGCGGGTAAGAAGCCCACCCCAATTATCTCATGAAATAGACAGTTTCAGTTAAAGTTGCCCATGAGACGAATGCTAGACATTAACGCTCGTCTCATGGGCAAAATGAGACTGAAATTTACTTCATTTCATGAGATAATTGGGGTGGGCTTCTTACCCGCCCATGCGCTTTTTACCCCGTCTTCCCCTACTCTTATTCAATCCACCAAAAACGAAGCTGTTAACTCGGCGTTCCACCGCTCTGCAAAATTGATCATCATACAGCTCTACCTCTTTACTGGTGGCCCAGCTTGAAAACAATCAACCACAAACCATTTGAATGAATTGTGCTCCCATCGGGAGGTAGGGGGGGGGGGGGGCTCGTACACATAATTCCCCCACCTTCTGGAAGTTCTGTGCTTGTAACTTCCTTTAATCTGTCACTTTCTTTGACTCTGCCTTTTCCCGTTTGCTTACTGTCATCTGCTATCTTTCTGCCTTACCTATTAAATCCTATAGGACATTGGAAGAGCTTCTAAGTTAGCATGATGCTAAGTCTCATGCTATCTCAACGTGAATACAGGCCCTGGTCCATTCTCCTGCCTTTTATTCTATAAATTCTTTCAACAATTTCTCCAGCCGAAGCCGGACATGCTGGGCCTAACTATTTCTTAGTTAGGCGCATAACGGCAGCATGACGCATCTGCGCTCCTATGACATAAAACTGTGAGCGAACGAAGAAGAATTGTGCTGGTATGTGTGCATTATGGGACTGAAGAACTAGAAGCATGCAAGTCATTCTGAACAGTCGTAATTTACACACACACACACACGCACGCATGCGCACACGCACTCCAATCAGATTTTCGCATCGAAAATGTTCAATTAGAAACAGAACATTCAGCCATTCTCTGGAACGGGATAGGGTTAGGATCAGCCTAGGGTTATTGTCATGAAACTGAAATAACCAGACTGAGATTGAGAGTGGTAAACATGATTCAAGCAAAACGCACAATGCGTTAGATTGCAAAGCTTATCAAAAACAACATAATTCATACGCAAGGAAGAGAATATTTTGAATATTAACAATTTTTATTGTTTATGCATGACGGGCAACAATCTAACATTGAGTATAACGATTATGCACCATGGAAACTAACGTTAATTAAACAACATTATGCACCAAACATCGAGTCGTCATTTGCATATGATTTACATGAAATGCAAAACGGTCATATGCATCAAACATCAAGTTATTATTTCCATATGATTTACATAAAATGAAGTCATATGCACCAAACATTGAGTTGTTATTTGCATATGATTTACATAAAATGAAGACGGTCATATGCACCAAACATCGAATCATTTGCATATGATTTACATAAAATGTATACATTTACAAACATCCTTGAAAAAGAGCATTTGCTAAGCTAACACACTACAAAAAACTTAGTTTCCTGACAACACTCCATTTGCATAACTCAAATATTCATACAACAGTCATATTCAAATGGGTTTTTTCTAATGCAAAGCAGAAAAAAAACCCATCAGTTATTAATTTTAACATACTAAAATGTTCATTCTTGCAAATGGAAAACAAACATAACAGATTTGCATTCTAACGTACTAAAAAATAGTTAAGCTTGCAAATGCAAAATTTAAAAAAAGTAACACTGTTTTTAACTCTTTGTAAAATCATAGACATATAATATGTAGAGAATGTTCACACAGAGAGATTCCAAAGTAAGACTAGCTCTACACACACACTACACCATACTTCTCTTCTTCTTCTTCTTCATTCCCAGGCCATATGGCCATAATGAGTAAGGTACATATGAGTCCGGTTTTCAGTTTCCACTGGTCTCCCCGCTGCGTACAGCCGACGCATTCCAATTTCGGAGGAGCTCAAGGGAGAAAAGTTAATTGGAAGATTTTTTGGAAAAAAGGCAGGAGAATGGGCCAACAAGTCAGAAAGATAGCAGATGATAGAAAGCAAAGGGAAAAGGCAGAGTCAAAGAGAGTGGCAGATTGGAGGAAGTTACAAGCACAGAACTTCCAGAAGGTGGGGGAACTATTTTATGAAAGACCCCCCCGGTATCCCCACGGGGAGCTACACCATACAACGCTCACATTTTAAATTTTGTTAAAATCATCTTGGAACATGTTTACAAAACCGTATTACAGCAGATCTTTTGAGAGCAACAGTCATAAGTCATTTATGCTGGAACTAAGCTCGCTCTCTCTCTCTCTCTCCTTTCTTAGTTAGTCTGTTATAGTCCCGTCAACAGCTATGGTTATCTCAGGACTGTCACAGCGTAAAGTTCGACCACGCATAACAAAACACACAACGATTCTTAACAACGTCCCAAAACCTGAAAAAAAACCCAACAATTCATGACATGGCATCTTCAGAGTTGCAACTAGAGGGCGCGATTGCGGGATTCACGCATTAAAAAAAAAATAATCCCGCAAATAAAAAAAAGCTTCGCGCGAACGCTCGCGCAAAAAAACCCCCATCCCCGCACTTTTAAAACTGATGCGCGCGATCATTACGATCAAGCTAGTCACCCTTGGCAGGGCCTCTCATTCTCCCAACAGTGTGCATGTAACAAGCAATTTCATTGGACAGTAGGTAGTTGTATACTATGATCGACCAATGAAAGCGTGTTTAATGTAATTTAGCGAGCGGGCTTCCGGTCTCAGCACTGGGTGCAGAAAAATGGCGACCAAACGCAAAAGTGGGACTTTGTTCGACTTCGCGTTCAAAAAAACACACGATCATCCCCACCACCTAGTCCTTCGACAAGCAGGACTTCAGAAGATGAAGAGATTGGCGATGAAGAAGCCAGCTTTGAACACACAAGTGATTCAGACTGTGAGAGTGACCCAAAATCGAGTGCTGATAAATCGAAAAAGGGAACAAAGTTCCAAGACGACTGGAAAAAAACATGGCCGTGGGTGACAAATGAAGTCGAGGGATTGCGCTGCAGTTTGTGTTCCAAGCAGAAGAAGAACGCCTTCACTAAGCCTGGCTGCAGGAATTATCGCACTTCCACTCTAACACGCCATGCCCAGACATCTCACCACAGGCTTTTTTCTCCCATCCACCCCCCCCCCCCCCTTTTTTTTCCCAAGTCCCCCCTTTTTTCAAGGTGAGGGGGGGCTTGCCCCCACTTTTTTGAAATCCTAGTTGCAACTCTGCATCTTCATCATTGTACCCTATAGCTCATAATTTCACACAGTGCTGGAAACGTTGAGCCACTCTACTCTACTTGTTAGATCCAGGTTTTAAAAAAACAGTAAAAAAGGATAACAAACACATCCTAGTAACAACAAAAATATATAAAAAAAGGCCATAATTATAGGCAAATAAACAGTAAAAAAGGATAACAAACACATCCTAGTAACAACAAAAATATATAAAAAATGCCATAATTACAGGCAAATATGCACTGCAGAATGGGCAACATGTGCCCACTCAAACGCGTAAGGTCTCGCGCGTGAAAGCCAGTGAACAATAAATTTAAAAAAGCCGGCATGTCATAAATTGTAAATAAGGGTGGAGAGAATGAAAAATGGGGATGAGGGGCTACTCTTAGATTAAAGCTCCCCCACCACGACAAGGTGGAAGCCCGCGGGGGGAGCTCTCATTTCTTAGCGAGTAGAATTACGTATTTAAAATCAAAAGAGGAAAGTTAGTTAGTCTATAAAAGTCCCATCAAGAGCTGTGGATATCTCAGGACTGTCACCGCGTAAAGTTCAACCACATATAGCAAGACACAAATCAATGATTCTTAACAACGTACAAAACCTGAAAACATAAAAAATATACAACAAATTAAAACAGTCAAAATTAAAACCCAAAATAAAAGGTTTAACAACATAAATTTAATTTGCTCTGTGTTTTTTGTTACTAAACCTTTTATTTTGGGTTTTAATTTCAACTCTATTTTAATTTGTTGTGAATTGTATTGAACCCAGCAGTCTTCGTTTCTTCAAATGCCATTAAAAAGATAGTACAATTCATAACATGACACTTCCCTCATTGCACCCTATAGCACATAATTCCAGACAGTGCTGGAAATGTCAGCCATTCCGCTCTATTTATCGAGTCATGGGGCGAGTTTCTCTAGATAACAGTCGCCACGCGAATAACGCTCACGCCAAACGGGGCCTAAGAAACACTTTAGAAAGCGTTTGCGGAAGAATATTACAAGCTCTTGTCCGAGTGGTCAAAATTTTTTTTTATTTTAAACAAACTGTAATGGACCAATCAACAACAAGAACCGTATTCACCCCCTACTAGTTCCAGATAGTTCGCCGTTTGTCACCTTTCGACTGAGAGCAAAACGCCATGCGAACAATTGGCAAACGAAGGGTGTTTCTTAGACCGTTTTTGCCGATTTGAGCGAGCGCGACGAAACGTTAGCCCTTGTGAAACTCGACCCAGATCAGTAAGAGTCCAGGGCCTGTATTCATGTTGAGATAGCATGAGACTTTGCATGATGCTAACTTAGAAGCTCTTCCAATGTCCTGTAGGATTTAAAAGGACTTTTGGAAGAGCTTCTAAGTTAGCATCATGCTAAGTCTCATGCTATCTCAACGTGAATACAGGCCCTGATCAATAAAGGGAAAACTAAAGCTATTGAGGGGGAGATGGTTCATGGGGTAAGCCCACTACAGAAGCAACATTTTCCTTCTTTAACTCTTCTAGTCGGTAACGTCATGTATGTTTCAGGCATGAAAGTGGGGACAGATCAAAAAAGAGGAAAACAAATTTTGTCATGAAACTTACTGTTCCCCCAAAAAGAGGAGATTTTTTCAGCCGAGAAACCCGGATTTTCACCTAACATCAGAAGTTTTGTTGACCAGAGGGGCAGAACGTTCCCCAAAAAATTTGTTCCCGCACAAACATCTTTCAGGCATGAAAGAATGAGATTTTTGCAGCCGAGAAATCCTTCCACCCGGATTTTCACCTAACATCCAAAGTTTTGTTGGGCGGGGGTGGGAGAACGTTCCCAACATTTTTTTTCCAGACGAATTTTCAGCTAACTAACGTCAGAAGTTTTGTTCAGCGGGGAGGGTGGCTAATCTATTCCAAAAATTTGGTCGGCACAAATATCCTTCCACCCACATTTTCAGCTAACATCGATACTTTTGTTGAGCGGGAGCTACTCATTTCGCCTTCCTTCGCACAAATGAAGCGAGTGAGCTAAAGCGACTTCCGGTTAACCAGTTTGAGAATCGCCAAATAGAGACTTGTAGATATAAGAATACGGCAAGATCGGTCCTTTACTTCTATGGCTCCAACCCACCTGCATGCGCATCTCGACCCTTCCAACGGAAGTGTCGCCATCTTAGTCCTTATTTGTGTGTAAACAAAGTGAAAATGTTATTTAAATGTGTAAAGAAAACATCCAGATGTTATAAATACAGTTTAGATAAGTTTCGAATTAGAACAGCCAAATACGCAGCATCGATCTAGCATTTTTCAAACAAAGGTAAGGACTAAGATGGCGGTCTCCCATAATATGGCGCTCCTTGTGGCCGGATATGACGACACGTGGGTACCAGCCATACAAACATTTTTTTTTAAAAACAAAATTCAGATTTTTTTTTCTGCGGAAGTTTTGAAAAAATTCGGCGGATTTTCCGCGAAAAGCGGAATTCTTTCATGCCTGATGTTTTGACGTTCTTCGATGTCCATTACATCTCAACTGGGAAGTGGCTATTTTTTTCTCGAGTGTGCATGCACTGCTTTCAACCTTTCACCGCCAGTGTCGCATTTCTGCACCACACTGATTGAACACCCTTGTCACTGAAAGGCCTGCACCAAATTAGGATCTGTTATCCAATGACTTGTTTAACCCTTTCACCGCCAGTGTCGCATTTCTGCACCACACTGATTGAACACCCTTGTCACTGAAAGGCCTGCACCAAATTAGGATCTGTTATCCAATGACTTATTTCACCCTTTCACCGCCAGTGTCGCATTTCTGCACCACACTGATTGAACACCCTTGTCACTGAAAGGCCTGCACCAAATTAGGATCTGTTATCCAATGACTTATTTCACCCTTTCACCGCCAGTGTCGCATTTCTGCACCACACTGATTGAACACCCTTGTCACTGAAAGGTCTGCACGAAATTAGGATCTGTTATCCAATGACTTACTTAACCCTTTCACCGCCAGCCATTTTTCGGCCAAAAAATACCCTTCAACCTAACTGGGTAGAGAAAAAAAATTCTCTGCAATATTGAGAATTCCTCTGTGACATATGTAACATCAGGCCCATCTCCACCTCCCCAAATCAAGAAAACAGGGTCTCCAGACAACAGGCTCTGACCCGATGCCCTCTAGTGACATGGGTGTAAAACCAATGTGGTGACAAAAGTCGACATTGGCGCTGAAAGGGTTAACATATGGTATACACATCTGCATTGTTAAACAATTTGGGACTTAACTCAGACCTGTTCACTCTACTCTTTTCGAGTAGTGTTCTACTTAATTTGGACCTCTACTCCTCTTCAAAATTGAAAATAATGCTCTAATTACTCATTTTCAGTGAACATTATTTGATGGTTTAATGAAGAGGACTACTCATTTCACACCAAAACTACTCATTTCAGGTATCCAGACTACTCAAGACTTGTGTAGGGGGTAAACAGGTCTGTAATAATAACTGGTGTTGCACTGCCTTCGGGCATTGCCTCCAGGATCGTTCCCACCATCTTTATATCTACTGATGTCCCATATGTGTCTGTTCCGGACCGGGGGGACGTTAAGCAGAATTTCATCATTATCCAATGACTTTATGTTGTTAACTTTAGGAGATAACAAGGAAAGGCCTTATTTTTGAGACATGTCACAAGAGGTATTTCGCAGTGTTTCAGACACCTACTTTTCAAAACCCTGGCAAGCTTGACAGCCAAAAATGGCTGGCGGCGAAACGGTTAACGGCAGAAACGGTGACAAAAGATGGTTTTTTTTAAAACACATGGCAGGGTGCTTGGCGGTGAATGTCTTTGCACTTGGTGGGAGTGTAGAATGTTGTACTGGGCGAAAGTATTCGTCCATGGTGCTAGAAGAGTTAAGGAGAAGCAACTTAGCTGCTTAACCCACTGACTCCCAACCATTCGAACCGAGAATCGATCCCAGTCCCCAGAGAGAAGGGAATTAACTCCGAACGTCACACCAAATCTTTTCATTCAAAAAATCACCCAGAATAAAGTCTAACTCACATTTCATTTCTGAAAGATGCATATTGAATAGCAATGATGATACTTGCATTCGAAAGCTAACACACTGTCACGCAACAAACCATGAATTGGGGGGGAAAAATCCATCATGGCGCTCCGAGCATCGCGCCGAGTCAATACTGCGCACGTCACGTGGAAAGAAAAATAAATAAATTGTGTCACTTTGAAAAATCCGTTCAAAAAGACTAGTGGGTGCTTTCCCTTGCTGTAAAAGCCAGAAACGGATCAGTGAGACTCAGGTAAAGGAAGCACTGAACTTAGTATATTGCATTGTGGGTAGGGCAAAAGTGAAAGTGAAACTACTAGACCTGCTGTTCAGCGGGCGCGATCGGGCGTTACACGAACCAGACAACTTCAAATGTCTTGGGGGGTCTGGGAGGGTTCATTGAATAAACCACACATGACCCCAAAACACAACATCCTTAAAATTCTGTCACACATGACAAAACACAATAAGAAGAAGAGGACAACTTTGAACATGAAAAAAATAAAGCGCGTATCTTTGGAATCAAACTCCCAAGATTTAAGAAAAAAGTAAACCTATCTGTTGGCAGCAATGCCATGACTTAAACGGAATGTTTGCATGCAGCAGTCTTTCAATACATTTTCTCACCAACATCATCATCGATTAGCTACAAACTATTCACACAAACGCAAGACAGAGAAAATAATTTGCCTGATTTTTTTTGTTTGTCAATTCACTGTCTCTCTGTCTCTCGTGAGTTTCAACCAGTATTTGCATCTAATCACTTTAAAAATAATAAGCAGTGAAAATGTCTGCACATTTTTTTACGGAGGGAATCGGGAGGCAAAGCTGCCATAGAAAAATAAATAAATAACGCCAAAAAGAAAAATGTATGAACATTATTTGCATTCAAAGATACAGCTCAATTTTGCTTTAAAAATTGCATTAGAAGTTGAAGCAGGAAGTGTTGACAAAATTTATATCAAAAATTGAAATGGACCTTTGTTGAAAATTATTTGCATTAAAACATTGAAGCAGTTTGGGGACAAACCTGAGTAAGCATACATTGTAAATGTCGTTCCAAACTGCCTTGAACACGTTAGAAGTTTCAGCATGAAAATAAGAAGTGTTTGCCAATTCGCTTGCATTATTTCTTTCATTTAGATAGCATTGTCAGCTTTTTCTATAAGTTTGCATCTGCATAGATTATCAAATACCCAATACATTTAGTCCACTTGTGTTCTCTGACACACAGGCACACACACACACACAGTCACAAACACATGCAATTACACTCGAACAACAGTCACACACAAACACAGTCACACACACTTCTTCCAACAAAAAACCAGCGAGTAAGAACAAAATAGAGATATGCCAAGTTCAGCTTTACAATCATCCAAAGTTTTGTTGAGCAGGGAAGAAGGGAGTTCCGGACAGAAGGGGCACTGACAGAAAACGAACATTCACCATATGCCTAAGTTCGCCCCAAATCACAAAATTCGCATCACTGATTACAAAACTTCCAACGTTTTCATGAAGTCTCATCACAGAGATTTTCTGTACCGCTCTTAACTCCAAAAACTGGAAGCCGCGAGTTTTGGCACCCTCAAAAACACAAAAACAGGATTTCCGGCATGTTCCCAATAATTAGCACCCCTGAATCTATGCAACAAAATAGCAAAGTGAACAGTGCCAAGAGTAGTTAAAAACATGCGAGTGTGACTCGAAAAACATTGCAACATTCTGCGATGTAAAGTTAAAGTTTACAGCCACCTATGGCTCAGCAAAAATGATTTTACCAACTAGAACATAAATATGGCCCAGCACCACGAAAGGGACATTAAGTCGCTGGGCTAGTTTCTCACAACAGGCTTGCAAAGTCAAAAATCTCATTTTTTGTCAATTTTGAGTTACGGGTATTTTCGTGTTCTCTGACATCTTATATTTCATATTTATAAAGGACAATCTTTAATATTGTCTCTAAATGGTCTTATAAGTGTTTTAAAACGAGTAGGTCAATACGTTTTCTTCAGCTAGGCTATACTTTAGACGGTGTTTTCTCAAAATGGTCGACGCTCACCCTACGAACTTTAAATGCCCATAATTCTGAAACGGAAAAAAGATACAATAATGGTTCTTGTATCATTAGAAAGAGAATTGTCTGAAGTTTTCAAATGTATAATTTTCTCAGAATGGTCAGTTTGACACTTAATGTCCCTTTCGTGGTGCGGGGTCACAAATATGCAAGCAGCTCACTTTCAAAACAAGAAAAAAACCAATAGTTCTCAGCTGTGCTTGGGAGCTAACACCACTGAACTAGTTAGACTAGCCGCCATACAGAAAAAATTCACTCGTGACACAAAAACAACGGAAAGGAGTAGTGTACTTATAGTCACAGAGGCATTTCTGTTAAATTCGGGTTGCTCCCACCTGGAGAGTGCATCGCAGCCAGAGGCGCGCCACCCAATTTTTTTATTTTTTGCATGCGATTTTTGTGTGACTGATGAGGAAGGAAAGTGGGGGGAGAAAGTGGGGGGTGGGGGGGGGGGGGTGTGAATTTTGACCAAATGACAACTTTTTCGTTGCCACTGGGTTTAACGTGTGCTAAGTGCATGGGCACACGGGACCTCGGTTTATCATCTGATCCGAAAGACGTACGCCATTTACATGCCCGTGTAAAAAGCCTAGAGGGCCTGCTACACAACGTACGATCCGATCACAAAGCGATGCGATTATGACGATGTCTGTGAGTCATGATTCATGCAAAATACTTCCGTCTTCTGCGTTCCAGATCTGTTTACCCCTATTATGCAAATTTGTAATTTCTGAAACAAAAACCAGTGAAAAAAAAAAAATGTAATCCAACGAGCGGGCGATTCTTTTTCTTCATGACTGGGTGACCCCCGGCAGTCACTAGTTAAAAAAAAACAAGAAGAAAAAAACAAGAAAAAAACCCTTGCAAGTCTTCACTTGATGCCCTTTTTATATGCTTGTGCGTGCGTGCGCGCATGCGTGCGTGTGTGTGTGTGTGTGCGTGTGTGTGTGTGTAAATGTCATATTTTCAAGTTTTGATCAATAAGTTTGCAACCCTTTCACCGCCAGCCATATTTCAGCCAAATATTTCCATTAAATTTACCTGGGTAGAGAACAAAACCCATCTGCAGTATTGGGGATTCTTCGGTGACATATATATAAAATAAGGTCTGTCCTTACTTCCCAAAACTAAGACAATAGGGTCTTTGGATAACAGACCCCAATTTGATGCCTTTTAGTGACATAGGTGTTAAATCACTGCAGGTGCTAAAATGCGACTTTAGCGGTGAAAGGGTTGAACCAAATATGGAAGTCTTGTAGTAGGGAAGGGGAGAAAAAAAACACCTCAAAAATCAGTGCTGAATAATGGAGACTGTGTTATGCTAGGATCCCGTGGTGTTGTGTTGCTTGGCATGGGAGGATGGCAGATTGGTGCCCAATAAGGGAAACTGTGCTAGGATCCCATGGTGTTGTGTTGCTTGGCATGGGAGGATGGCAGATTGGTGCCCAATAAGGGAAACTGTGCTAGGATCCCGTGGTGTTGTGTTGCTTGGCATGGGAGGATGGCAGATTGGTGGAACAGCCTTCCGTGTCTGTCGCTGGTTTGGGCAGATTGGCTGAACTGCTTTCCTTTGGGTTTTCTGGTGTTGGAAGATTCGATTCTGGAGATTTAAAAAAAAAAAAATCATCATTTTCGTCATAATCATTCTTCTCAACATCATCATTGTCACTTACATCATCTTCATCATCAATTTCATCATCATCAATTTCATCATCATCAATTTCATCATCATCAATTTCATTATCATTCTTGTTAACAGTATCATTGTCACTTACATCATCATCATCTTCGTCATCATTATCATCTTTGTCAACGTCATCATTGTCATTTACATCATCATCCTCATCCTGTCAACATCATCAGAATCCTGGCCATCATCACAGCAGCAGCAAGTGAAGTAGAATGAGGAGCAGCAGCAGCAGTAGAACTATCTGGACGTCATACTCAGAAACGACTGACGAACAGATAGAAGTCAAGTCAAGTCAAGCACACTTTATTATCTCAACAGAGAAATTACATTCGGGTGCAACATCAAATCATTTTAAAAACATCACAAAACAGAAAGCACGATAACATTAAGGCACATGGGGTTCAATTAGGAACATATTTAAAGCAATCAACAACACAATCAACAGAAGCATAATAACATACGCCTAATATTAAGATAGTAACATTAAGATACATGGGATCAGATTATGAGCATTCAAACCAAGACTACAATTATCAACCAAGACCACCATATCACAGAGTCTCACATCATGAATGAATTACCGTATACATCTCTTCAAAATGGGATTACATTGGAAGCATTCAAATTAAGATCACTGTATTACAAATCATGAATAATTAATTATACATGTATCTCTTTAAGAAAGCATGGCAAACCAGTATATTCACATATTATACATATTATAAGTATTGCACGAAAAAAGCACACACACACACTCCTACCCCTACCCTCATCACCCGTATACACACACACACTCACACACACACACAATCATATATCTACACACACATGCGCAACCACTGGAAAAATGGATGGACTGAACAAAGATTCAGGAATTCAAAAGATGGATGGACTGCGGAACAAATGATTTTTGTGTTCTCGTTTTGAACTTGAGGGTTCTGAATCTGCGCCCTTTAACAACTCATAGTACTGAGCTAGGACATGACTATCATCATTCACAATCTGCCTCGCCTTTCGCTCCACTCGCTCATCATACAGTTCTTGCAAACTCTTTTGCCTCGCACCCACAACCTTACTGCACACATTCACCATATCACTACTTACACTCAAACTTCCATACCAACACATAAAAGAAACAGTGAGGACAGACTCAATGCAACAGCGATAATAGGTTTTAAGAACATCTGTACAGACACCAATATTTCTTAATACGTATCAATGACACACTGACAGACAGACAGACGGCGCACTCTCCAGGTGGGAGCAACCCGAATTTCACAGAGACGCCTCTGTGGCTATAAAGTACCAAATACCAAATACTTTTTTCCCCAGACTGAGACCTCTGCACCTGGGTCGAGTTTCTCTAGATAAGGGTCGCGCGCGAATAACGCTTACGCCAAACGGGGCCTAAGAAACACCCTAAACGTTTGCTAAGGTCAGATAACTCTTTAAGCTCGCTCTTCATTTTTGGGAGAGAGAAAAGGGTTCCTATCATAAGGGAGAAAAATCGTACCTCTCTGTCAGTTTGTACAAAGTTTGACATTTCACCTACGTCTATTTGTCTGCAGAAAATTAAATTTGCACTATATTATGCCATCTAACATGGTGAAAAATGAACAAAGAGCACTCCAAAAACACTTGCGTTTGTTTAATTTGCTAAAATCCTGTATTTTTTCACGATAGACTAAAGAATTTTTGCTGTGGCAAGCTTGTTGTTTTGGTCTTCCATTTTTAAAGTTGAAGTCTTGTCACGCGAGATATATTAAAAAAAGCCGGAAGTATTGAAATTTCCCATGATCCTTCAAATAGTTTGTCGCCTGCTACCTCGATAGCAGCCACAAAACGTTTTCGACAAACGTAGGCAAAAGAGGTGTTTCTTAGTTCCGTTTTTGCCGATTTGCGCTGACACGATAATATGACGAATAGTATACAGACAAACCCCTATTTTACGACCCTCTGTTAAGCGACCACCTCTCATTTGAGACCGGATTTGTTGGCACGGATGCATTTTACTATGTAAACGACCTCTCTTAAACAACTTCCTCTAAAATGCGACTTACGACTGCCATTTTGTTGGTTTTTACGACCGTTGCTGTCGTCTGCATAGACTTCGAGCAAAGGGAAACAACCATGGTCAAGGGCCTGAAAGCGGAGTCGCTTCCCTTGTTGTAGAAAAGATGGCGGAGAGCGTAGGAAAAGCACGAAAACCACTGACTTTGAAAAAGAAAACCACTGACTTTGGACGAGAGTGGAGGTGATTAAAAGAAGTCGGCAAAGTGAAACTGTAATATCGATTGCACAATCCTATGGAGTTGGAAAGACCCAAATCCAGTTTTAATATGTCATTGTATGTGTGCATGAAGAAGAGAGTATGAACTGTGCTGAACTTTTTCTTTCTACGGCTGCCAGTGAAAACCTCCGTCATACGACCCCTCCAATTTACGACCGATTTTTCCGGACATTTTGGAAGTCTTAAAATAGAGGTTTGTCTGTAGTAAGAAACGTTACAACATCTGAATTTTGTGTAAAATTATGGGTGTGTGCCTCATAATAAGGTGTGAAAAACAGGCTGCTCACCAGCAAACCCCAGCCTGCCCAGATCCAAGGGCAAACCGGCGGTGCTGACGTTACACAATCCTGGGTTCAAAGGGTCGGACATCGCGTTGCGTCGGCCCGTCCGCCCTGTCGACAAAAACCTCTCCTGCTGTTCCCGACTGGGACTCTGATTAGGGCTGGACGGCTGACCTTCACCGGTCGACTTGGTCACAGGCTGTGAGAACAGAAAGAAAATGAGGCTGCAAGGAGAGAGACAATGACAATGTCTTATTCCAGAAAAGGCATCGCCCCGTTACTATGAGAGAGAGAGAGAGAGAGAGAGAGAGAGAGAGAGAGAGAGAGAGAGAGAGAGAGAGAGAGAGAGAGAGAGAGAGAGAGAGAGAGATGACAATGACAGGTTGAGAGAGAGAGAGAGAGAGAGAGAGAGAGAGAGAGAGAGAGAGAGAGAGAGAGAGAGAGAGAGAGAGAGAGAGAGAGACAATGTTTTATTCCCGAAAAGGCATCGCCCCATTTGGAAGGGTGTGTGTGAGAGAGAGAGAGAGAGAGAGAGAGAGAGAGAGAGAGAGAGAGAGAGAGAGAGAGAGAGAGAGAGAGAGCAAGAGAGAGAGAGAGAGCAAGAGAGAGAGAGAGACAGAGAGAATGACAATACACGTATTTTATTCCAGAAAAGGCATCGCCCCATTAGGAAGGGGTGGGTGGGTGTCAACGTGTAAAGAAGCAGATTATCAATAAATAAACAAGCAGAGAGAGAGAGAGAGAGAGAGAAATGACAATATTTTATTCCAGAAAAGGCATCGCCCCATTTAAGGAAGGGTGTATGTGTCAACGCGTAAATAAGCAGATTATCAATAAATAAACAAGCAAAGAGAGAGAGAAAGAGAGAGAGGGAGAGAGAGAGGGAGAGAAAGAGAGAGAGAGAGAGAGAGAGAGAGAGAGAGAGAGAGAGAGAGAGAGAGAGAGAGAACAGACGGATAGAACTTGAGAAAGAGTCCCCCAAAGCATTATGTTACAGCAATGATGCGCATACTTGCAGCATGCACCTGTGTAAACGACTATCTATTGTGTAAACAACTCGCAGTTAAGACCACTAAGATTCCAAATGTTGCCGGGGGCTGGCCAAACTTTAATAATTTCACTCCGGGCGAGTAACTTGAGGAAGAGAAACGATTCCAGGAGAGGTGGGGGGGAGGGGGGGGGAGAGAAAATGGGGAGGAGATTGAAGAGGCTGCCTTTCCTTTCTTTTCAGTACCGGTGCTGGCATGTTGTTATTTTAGCAGACAGCTGAGCTTGCTTGCTTTGAGAGTTGGTTACATGGAAGGGAGAGATGGTGTGGGGAGACTCGGTGACCCAAAAAACCCAGGGCTGTGCAGTACTAAAAGTTTCATTGCCTATTGGGCTAGTGACTTTTGAAATCTACTCGCCCACAGATTTTTCTGCTAGCCAATGACTAGGCTAGTAGTTTGGGCCAACCCTGTGTTATGATGATGTTCGTCCGTCCCGAGGGATGAATACCATCCGTCAACAGTTCCAATGTCAAAGGGTTCAGGATGTGGGGCGGGTACGAAGATGACTGACGAGTCCGATGCGGGCCTTGAAGGTTTTGTGACAGTAGGGGACAAAAAAGAGAGTTGGAGTTGGAGAATTGCTGATGCTCGTGCAATTGTTTTCTGCACTTCTCGATGTGCCTGGGCTCTCTCGATTCGGTGAGCCTCGAACTTGGCAGCTCCCTTGGTGACTGCACCACGCCATGCTAGTCGGTTCTGGGCCAAAGTTTCCCAGGAGGAAATGTTGATGTCAAAGTCCTTCAGGGACACTTTGAGGATGTCCTTGAACCGTTTCTTTTGCCCTCCATGGTTACGTGCACCAAACCGGAGTTCTCCATAGAGGATGCGTTTTGGGAGGCACTCATCAGACATTCTAACACATGCCCAGCCCAGCGGAACTGAGACCTGCGTCATAGAGAGAAAAGAGAGACAGAGAGAGCGAGTAGATGAGGAGGAGAGACAGATAGAGAGACAGACAGAGAGAAAGACAAACACAAACATATAGACATGACAAGATTCAAATTCCATTTCAAACATGCTGACTACAAGTAGCTACAGCCTTCATAGCAAAGGGGCGTAATCAATCCATGAAGCATTTTCGTAAACACGACAAACGAAATTTTGACGAAATAAAAGAAGGAACAACAGGGAGAAAAAGAGAACGAGAGAGAAGTGGAGATATTTAGCCACACAATGAAATGAGACAGAGACAGAGACGGTTAGTGAGAGACAGAGACTGACAGAAAGAGAGGGAGAAGAACTAAAAGCAGACAAAAAGCGACAGAGTAAGAATGAGAACAGAGACATTTGATGCCGATATTCACCAATTTCTGACACGACAGAACACACACACACTATGTCCAACTTCTTGCGAAGCATGATTTCGATGGCTTGGAGTCAAAACGGACTATCTTTAGATAGTCCATTGACGTATTATTGGATTTATTACTAAAACTAATAACTTGTATCAAACAATGACTGCAGAAATATATAAAGGGGGTTTAGCTTTTCATATTTTAGCAGTCTTTTTTATGCAAAGTTATTAGTTTTCGTAATAAGTTCAATAATATATCAATGGACTATCTAAAGATAGTCCGTTTTGACTCCAAGCCAAAAATTGTTTTTGGGTCCATTTTTCCTTAGTGTTGTTTCCATTTTTAATGCATGCAAAGGTGTCTCCTTGCTTGTATTGTGCTTGTACGAGACCACAGTCATTTCACCTAACGTGATAATAAAATATTTTTGACTTTTGACTTGACTTGACACATACACACACAACACATACACACTTGGCCAAAACCACCTCATTTCTTCTTTCCGGATCCCCCCCCCCCCCCCCCCCCCCTCCTCCTTGACCTTTCCAACCCCCCCATGTCTCTTTTACAGAAATAACCCCACTGGCAATGTTCCACAAACTATCCAATCATCCTGCAGGAACCAAATCAATGTGTCAACCATATAATAGTTTTTAGAGAGAAAACAGAGAAAGACAAAGAGAGAGAGAGAGAGAGAGAGTGTCAGAGAGAGAGAGAGAGGGGGAGAGAGAGGGGAGGGGGAGAGAGAGAGAGAGAGAGGGAGAGAGAGAGAGAGAGAGAGAGAGAGAGAGAGAGAGAGAGAGAGAGAGAGAGAGAGAGAGAGAGAGAAACATTTGAAACATATAATTTTGTTTAGAGAGAAACAGAGAAAGACAAGAGAGAAAGAGAAAGAGAGAGAGTGTCAGAGAAAGAGATAAGAGTGGGGTGGGGGAAGAGAGAGAGAGAGAGAGAGAGAGAGGGAGAGACATAAGACAGAGAGAGAGGCAGTCTCAGGGAAAGAGATAAGAGTGGAGAAAGTGAGAGGGGGGGAGAAAGAGAGAGAGAGAGAGAGAGAGAGAGAGAGAGAGAGAGAGAGAGAGAAACATTTGAAACATTTTTTTAGAGAGAGAGAAACAGAGAAAGACAAAGATAGAGAGAGAGTGTCAGAGAAAGAGATAAGTGTGGGGGGGGGAGAGAGAGAGAGAGAGAGAGAGAGAGAGAGAGAGAGAGAGAGAGAGAGAGAGAGAGAGAGAGGGAGAAGGGTGAAGAGAAAAGAGAGAGACAGACACTGGAAAGAAAGATTTTTTAAAAAAAGAAAATTTGAGATTATGAATAGCTGCCCAATGATCTCCTCAATTGTTGGCAGGAGAAAAAAGGGTGGAGGGGGTGGGGGGCGTTGGATAATGGTTAGGGGTACAAGGACATAAGATGGGTTAGATCCACAAAAAAAGATACACACACAGGCAACCGGCGTAACGTAATGACGGTGCTCTCAAATTTCAAACTCCCGAATGTCCTTCTACACAGATTCTCTTTTCATAATTCCGTGAAATTTTAATTCAACGTTCACTTGCAGTTTCTTCCGGAACAGTCCGGCTACCAAAATGCCCAACAAACCTTTTTCGATCGGCGCCGGCGCCATCTCTGGATAAGGAAGCGCAACTCCGGAGGTCTGCGAGGGAGACGCTTGCTGGTTTTGTGAACGCCTGAGCGGCTTTGAGCCGCGTGCGACGTCGCTCCTTTGGTTTTCTGGGACGCCTTAACCATGGCGCCAGTCAAACTTAGGTCCTGGAGAATCGGTGAGGGGCGGAAGGGAGATAAGGGAGAACAGAAAGAATAAGGCTGTGTACACACAAAGGCGGATATTCCCTGCGGAAACCTGTGCGCAATCCATACATAAGTGAAACAAAGAAGGGGAAAGATTTGCGCACGTGTCCGAATTTCCCCTTATATATGCGTAAACTTTTATCCTTCTTTCTTCCACTTATTTAGGGTTTTCCGTACGGAACTTACGTGTCTAATGTGAACCCGGCCTAAGGGTAAGGGGGGGGGGGGGGTGAATAAAAAAAATCTGCTATAACAGGAGACATTTTTTTAGGAGTGATTGCCGTAATTGAATCAGAATTGTGTGCGCTATTTCAGAATAATGAGAATAATAAACTGTGTTAATAATCAGAAGAAACAAACTTTATTAAACAAAATTCATAATATGGCAGAGACAGAGATAATCAGTCTTTTTCAAAGAAAACCATTCTAAAACAAACTTTTCATGAAAAAAAAGTTATGAAATAAAGAATATCTAACTCAGTTTTCAAATGAAACTTCTAAACAATAAAGAATATCTAACTCAGTTTTCAAATGAAACTTCTAAACAATAAAGAATATCCAACTCAGTTTTCTAATGAAACTTCTAAACAATAAAGAATACCCAACTCAGTTTTCTAATGAAACTTCTAAACAATAAAGAATATCCAACTCAGTTTTCTAATGAAACTTCTAAACAATAAAGAATATCCTACTCAGTTTTCTAATGAAACTTCTAAACAATAAAGAATATCCAACTCAGTTTTCTAATGAAACTTCTAAACAATAAAGAAAACCCAACTCAGTTTTCTAATGAAACTTCTAAGCAATAAAGAACATCCAACTCAGTTTTCAAAAGAAACTTCTAAAATAATCTTGTAAAAGAATATCCAGCTCAACACACTTTTAGTTTTAGAGAAAAAGGTTCATAGTCAAAACAGTTTTCAAGTAAAAACAACAACAAATTCTTACAGAAATTATGTCCAAATCAAAGTTTTAAAATATAAGTTCTAGAAGAATATCGGAATTAAAATATTTTAGCGAAAACATTCCAAAGCAATGTATTCCACAATGACTGACAGTTAGCTAACGAACATCACCAATCTCAAATAAACTCATCAGCATTTTTAGCTCCATCAATGAAAGATCAAAACGTCATATTTTTAAAGTGAGAAATTTCACAAGAAAGAACATTCATCGTCAAGCTAAAGAAATATGTTGGTCAGAAATCAGTAGCTATTAGAATAGCGAATTGCTTAACACTTTCACCGCCAACGTCGCATTTTTGCACCACAAGGATTTAAGCACCCATGTCACTAAAAGGCATCAAATCAGGGTCTGTTATCCGAAGACCCTGTTCTCTTAATTTTGGGAGGTGGGGATAGGCCTTACTTTAAATATGTCACAGAGGAATCCCCAATATTACAGACAGATTTTTTTTCTCTACCCAGGTAAGTTTAATGGAAATGTTTTTTGCTGAAAAATGGCTGGCGGTGAAAGGGTTAAAAATAAATCCTTTTAGCCCCAGTTGACTGAGAAAATTTAAAGAAAAAAAAATCATTGCACAAATCATGCCATAAAAAGGACAACTGATAGAGCCAATCTGGCAATATGGTCTGGGGGTATAACTCTCTTGATTGCGTTACAGCAAAAAGCGGTATATCAGAGTTATTGCTCTCCATCTGATGATGTCATGAGTGATGTCATCAAGTCAGTACGTGACACGTTACACGGCAGTCAAGGGGTTAAACCTTCCACATTCTTCAAGCATCACGCCTCCCACAGAAACAAAACAAAAATCGGAAAAAAAGAAGATAACCCATCACCTCTAAAGCCGGTGACAGACTATGTGACTGCCTCATGTGACTCGATCAGGTCGTGATGTTTCACCACATTTGCATACCATCATTCTCGATCAGTCTGACTCAGTCGGGCCACAGTCAGGCCGAATAGGGCGGGTTCTAAATTTCACTGATCGAGTCTGATCGAGTCAGATGGCTTGTGACCTCTTCTGTGCGGGAAACAAAATTTGGTCAACTTGATCGAGTCATATGAGGCAGTCGCATAGTCTGTCTCCAGCTTAAGACAAAAAAATTAAGACCAAAACAATCATTCCACAACTACTACTACTACTACTACTACTACTACTACAGTGGAACCTCCCTTATAAGACCTCCCATTATAAGACTCCCTCCCACATAAGACCTACTTCTCTGAGACATTGCCCTTCTTTGTAAGCATTGAAGTTACCTCCCTTATAAGACCCCTCCCTTATAAGACCCCTCCCTTATAAGACCCCTCCCTTATAAGACCTCATTTGGGATGATTTTTGAAGATCTTATATATAAGACCTCCCATTACAAGACTCCCTCCCACATAAGACCTACTTCTCTGAGACATTGCCCTTCTTTGTAAGTATTGAAATTACCTCCCTTAGATGTAAGAACCTATAAGACCCCTCCCTTATAAGACCTCATTTGGGATGATTTTTGAAGGTCTTATATATAAGACCTCCCATTACAAGACTCCCTCCCAATACTGATCGCTTCTCGGCCTTTTGGCTAAGACAGTGATTCAGGAACATCAATTTTTGTTTATACCCTGGTTGGTTTGTTCAGCCCGTCGTACATGGCGAAAGCCGATACGCGACGTTAAACTGAACTTCCATCCAAGACTCCCTCCCACATAAGACCTTTCTCTGAGACATTGCCCTTCTTTGTAAGTATTGAAGCTACTTCCCTTATTAGATCCCCTCCCTTATAAGACCTCATTTTGGATGATTTTTGAAGGTCTTATAAGGGAGGTTCCACTGTACTACCAGCTATCAGCAAACATCCAGAATTGTAACACTACAACAAGTTGGAAGCTGTCATGCTCCACTATTAGACAGTGCACACATTTGCAAACATCCATAGCATCGGTGAAATTCAAAAACCTCGTATGTCGAATTTTGAGTTAGATACATAGTCAGCTCTCTAATTTTCCCCGCCGCCTTCCACCAAAAGCTCGTATCTCTAACGACTTTCTATCTGGGGTAAATGAGGTTGTGAAAATAGAAGAAAAAAACTTGTCAGTCCCAAATTCAGATCTAGTTAAGGACAAAAACCTTGTATCTTCGAGAGGTGAGAGGGGTGGTGGTGTTGAGTGTGGGTTATTGTAACTGAACTAAATCAATTATCCTTCACCACAAATAATTGGTACATGTTAAAACCCTAATTCGCTGCCAAGGTCACATTTTTGCACCATAATGATTTATCACCCATGCCATTAAAACTCAGGGTCTATTATATTGTGTTCCTAAATTTGGGCAGTAAGGATTGACCCCATTCTAAACGTGTCACAGAGAAATCCACCATATTGCAGACGAAACATTTTCTGTAGCCAAGTAAGTTTGATGGAAAATGTTGGCTCAAAGATGGATGGCGGTGAAGGGGTTAACCCTTTTAACGCCAGCCATTTTTCAGCCAAAACTTTCCATTAAACTTATCTAGGTATAGAAAAGAATTCATTGGCAATATTGGGGATTCCTCTGTGACATGCATAAAATAGGACCTAAGTCCTTACCTCCCAACATTAAGAACATAAGGTCACTGGATACCAGACCCCCATTTGATGCCTTTCAGTGACATGGGTGTTAAATCATTGTGGTGCCAAGAGGCGACAGTGGCGATGAAAGGGTTAAAACAGAGATAGAAAGTAAGAAACTATCAACATTTGGCCTTACAGTACAATTTTAATCAATGTTAAGTTATCGGTACATGTTAATGGAGTGACGGAAAGTACTAAATTGGGTGGTTATGGGTTAATATGAGTAAAAAACAACATGACAGTTGCAGGGTTAAGGTTTTGAACCAAGTTAGTAGCAATTTGGTTGTGTGGGTTATGACATTTAGTGATTCAGCTGGTTGCCGATCGGATGTTATATAAAACAAGACAATTAGAGGCTGTTGGTTTATCCTCAGCTTCTGTGCGATAGAACTGAAATAATGTTCATTTAAAACAGCTACGTCTGTAAATGTGCATGTATGTAATCATTACTAATGTGTGTGTGCGTGTATGCATTTTGTGTGTGTGTGTGTGTGCATGCACACATGCGTGTGCACACACATGTATGCTTATATATGGCTTGTGTGTGTGTGTGTGTGTGTGTGTGTGTGTGTGTGTGTGTGTGTGTGTGTGTGTGTGTGTGTGTGTGTGTGTGTGTGTGTGTGTGTGTGTGTGTGAGAGAGAGAGAGAGAGAGAGAGAGAGAGACTGTGAGAGAGTCTCTGTGTGTGTGTGTGTGTGTGTGTGTTGTGTGTGTGTGTGTGTGTGTGTGTGTGTGTGTGTGTGTGTGTGTGTGTGAGAGTGTGTGTGAGAGAGAGTGAGTGTGTGTGAGAGAGAGAGACTGTGTGTGAGAGTCTCTGTGTGTGTGTGTGTGTGTGTGTGTGTGTGTGTGTGTGTGTGTGTGTGTGTGTGTGTGTGTGTGTGAGAGAGAGAGAGAGAGAGAGAGAGAGAGAGAGACAGAGAGAGAGAGAGAGACAGAGAGAGAGAGAGAGAGACTGTGAGAGAGTGAGAGAGTCTGTGTGTGTGTGTGTGTGTGTGAGAGAGAGAGAGAGAGAGAGAGAGAGAGAGAGAGAGAGAGAGAGAAGAGAGAGAGAGAGAGAGACTGTGAGAGAGTGACAGTCTCTGTGTGTGTGTGTGTGTGTGTGTGTGTGTGTGGTGTGTGTGTGTGTGTGTGTGTGTGTGTTTGTGGTGTGTGGAGTGAGTGAGAGAGAGAGAGAGAGAGAGAGAGAGAGAGAGAGAGAGAGAGAGAGAGAGAGAGAGAGAGAGAGAGAGAGAGAGAGAAGAGAGAGAGAGAGACTCAGAGATAATGAATTATTGAATATATGCATAGTGGCTAAGCATGCAAGCAAATAGTGACAAATGCCTTATTTATTATAGTGTATGTGCTCTTGAAAGAACATTTTGTGTTATAATAAATTCTCCAAAAGCATGCAAGGCTGTGAGAATGTCACACATTAACACACACACACTGACAGGCACACCCCACCAAAGCAACTGATTATTGCACACACACACACACACACACACCATGACACACACACACACACACCCGTGACACACACACGCGCGCACACCCACACTTTTTCTGCTACTATCCTTTTCCTCTCTATCCCCCATCCCATTCCATCTTTCTTCCTTCCCCCCCTCTCTCTCTCTGTTTCTCCTCCCCCTCCCTCTCTCTCTCCCCCCCTCTCCTGACCCCCCCTCCCTGACCCTGCCTCTCTCCCTGACTCCCCTCTCCCCTGACCCCCCCTCTCCCTGACCCCCCTCTCTCCCTGACCCCCCCTCTCTCTCTCTAACCCCCCTCTCTCCCTGACCCCCCCTCTCTCTAATCCCCCTCTCCCTGACCCCCCTCTCTCCCTGACCCCCCCCCCACTCTGATCCCCCCTCTCTCCCTGACCCCCTCTCTCTCTCTCTCTCTCTCTCTCCTACAGTTAAATGTGAAAGAGGCATAACAATAAAGAGTGACTGAAAGTCAGAAAAACTACAACTACGGTACATCATGCAATACAAATCCCTCCACCACCACACAGGATGCAGATGCAAAATCACCTCACCTTTCAAACACTGCGGAAAAACTATATCAACGCCAATTGTTCTGTAATCATTCAATGCACGATGGCCTCAGACTCTAATCCTGGTAAGTGGTAAAGGATGAAAGGGAGGAAAAGGGGGATGGGAAATGGGTGGAATTACACACACACACACACACACACACACACACACACACACACAGAGTCAGTGATGATGTCCCGAGGCCCCGGTCATAGGCCATTGACCTATTAAAATTGAAAATGTATTCCTAAATATTGTGTTCTCCCCTGTCAGGACAAATGTCTGATTAAATTTTTAACACTAGCACGCTTTGTCTTATTGATTTCTGCAAGAGCCAGGACATTGTCCTATTGATTTATCTTGTCTCGGGGTAGTCTGTCCTGTCACTTTTCGATCCTCGGTGCATCAATGACACACACATGCACACACGCACACACACACACACACACACCACACACACACACTTTCTCTCTCTCTCTCTTCAACCACACATTATTTTATGTGAAGAGATTACCGTAAAAACTGGACTATAAGACGCACCTGCATATTATAAGCCACACCCCTTAAATTGACAAAACATTAGGTATTTATTCACATATAAGCCGCACCAGTTCATAAGCCACACAGAAAATTGTATGTGCACAAACCAGCACAAATACAGAAATTCTCCTATCAGAACATAAGTATTTAATGTTCTCAGACACTTTGAACATGAGATTTTAATCTATTGATTACCAAAACCAGTTTTGAGTCTAAAGAAGCTCAAAATAGGCTGAAGAATGTGTCCAGAAACAGATTTAATCAAACTGATAAATGTAGAATGGAAATAATTCCACAGATAAGCCGCATCAGTCTATAAGCCGCATGGGCCAAAGTTGAGGGGAAAAGTAGCGGCTTATAGTCCGTATTTTTACGGTAATTGCTAAAACTACTTGCATGCACAAAATCACCCGACACCTTTCTTTACTAATGTACAATGAATCAAAACACTCCATTAGCCCACGGCATGCAAAACGCACCTACCTTTCAATCACTGTGAAACAATATCACCCCCAACAGTTCTGAAACCATCCATAAACACACAGAAATATACATGCATGCAGTACCCAATAATACATCTGAGCTAGTTGTCCAAAAAATCGGTAAAGGTCAAGATGTGCCACCCCCCCTACATTTCTCGGTTAATTGTATTTTTCCGTTTTTGCCTTTCTTACCATACATAAAGCTGTATTTTAGGAACACTTTTAGCTAATAACCTTTTTGGAATACTAACCCTATCCCTAACCCTACCCCCCCACCCTATAACACGGAAAAATGCAACGAACCACAACTGTGACAAATCGCGGTGTACTGCAGTACATAGTGGGGGGGGTAGGGTTAGGTTTAGGGCTAGTGTTAGGGCTAGGGTTAGTATTCCAAAAAAGGTTAATTAGCTGAAAATGTTCCTAAAATACAGCTGTTATGTATGGTAAGAAAGGCAAAAACGGAAAAAATACAATTAACCGAGAAATGCTGGGGGGGTGGGGGGGGGGGGGGGGGGGGGGGGGGGCACATCTTTACCTTTACCAAAAAAATCAATGATTTCGATCATTTCCCCCACAGAATAGTCTGTATGAAACGTGTGGTTTGATTATTTATAGAGAAATATCTCTCTTGCAGTTGAAGATCTGAGAGGGGAGGAAACAAAACAAGAAGCTCAACATTTGTCAACATTTCGATTTATTAATCTTTGTCAAGTACTTCCAGAATCAGTCACACTCCCATTACTAATGTTACACAAACCAAATTACACCAACAGTGAACAAAACAGCAGGAAAACAAACAACCGAATTAACATTTCTTCTCATATCAAATTATTCTTAAAAGTAATATTATTAATTTGTTCATGTAGCACGTGGTAAAGAGACGAAGAGATGGAGAGGAAAGGGAAGAGAGAAGGAGAGAGGGGAGGGGGGGGGGGGGGGGCTTAAAGAATTAAAAAAAGGAGACAGAGAGAGAGGTTGTAGTTGTAGGCAAGAGAGGAGAGAGAAAGGGAGAGAGAGAGAGAGAGAGAGAGAGAGAGAGAGAGAGAGAGAGAGATTAGAATAGAAAGAGAGAGAGAGAGAGAGAGAGAGAGAGTAGAGAGAGAGAGAGAGAGAGAGAGAGAGAGAGAGAGAGAGGAGAGAGAGAGAGAGAGAGAGAGAGAGAGAGAGAGAAGAGAGAGAGAGAGAGAGAGACGAGAGAGAGAGGAGAGAGAGAGAGGAGACCACGAAAACGTAACGGAATTTTATTTAACAGGGAACATGAGATAAGCAAGTTACATGCTTTTTTACACCCAGCCCTGGGTGAGAGAGACACAAGAAGAAACAGACAGAGAGAGAGACATGCACACACAGAAAGAGAGAGAAAGAGAAAAAGAAAGCTAGAGAGAGAAGAAAGAGACAGACAAAGAAAGAGAGAGAGAGAATGTGAAAGAAACAAAAAGAAAGACAGACACAGAGACATATGGACAAACATACAGACAGACAACACACACACACATACACACAAATCCAAGGGCTATTTAGGCGGTGACAAATCCTCTATTTTGGGACGGTGGCAACTTTCTCAGCATCGGCCATAACAACAACTCTATTTCTGTGGCGTCAAATAATCTTATTATTGATTGTTATTGATACGCTATGTCAAGTGTGTTAATACCACCTGCATTACTGTGTCGATCATTATGTCATCAATCTTTCAACAGTGCGTAGTGTGTTAATACCATCTGCATTATTGCATCGATCATCATGTCATCAATCTTTCAATAGTGTGTCGTAGGGCCAACGATTGTCGCCACCAATGTCGTAATTTCCTCAAACATGTTTTTTTCTCCCAAACTAGGTCATAGCTATTATTGATTCCATTCAATGATGATTGATCTTTATTCCCTGTGGGTGTTTGTTTATGGCATCACACGAATGAGATATTCCTCTCTCTTTCAGTCTCAAACACACATACGCACACACACACACACACACAGACTCACATACATACACAGACACATGCATACACATACACACACACACTCACATACATACAGACACACATACATACACAGCCACACACACACATGCACACACACACAGACACACACACACACAACACACAAAACCGGAATAAAATCTAACACTAGATCACTTGTACTATGCATGCAATGATTTCTATTTGTATCTTATAGTTATACAAATGTAATATTTGTGAAAATTGATGGTCTCATTGATTTAAAACAAAACAAGAACAGTCCAGTTTGTTTGCACGAGGTGCAAATTGCAGCCTTTGTTATGAATTAAGAAAGAGGGAGATAGAAAGAAAGAAAGAAAAAGAGAAAGAAACACAGAGACAAAGACAGAGAGAGACAGAGAGAGAGAAAACGTAACACAGAGAAACAGCTAATGAACACTGAACACTGAAAAACTTAGGATGAAGATTTTAGGCAATGCCTACTCTTACAATCTGTCCTTGACAAACAGAAAGAGACACAGAAAAGAAGGTCAGGTCTCCCAGGGACCCCCATTTGGGGGTCTATGAAGTACTAGAATTCTAAAGGACCCTCTAAAAGAATGTGCAGGGGGTCCCAGGGATGCACTAGAAAAAATATTTTTAGCATTCACTATGCCACTGGGACCCTCTATCCCGCTTCCAGGACCCTCTATACTGTAAGTGAAGGAGTCCCTGGGACATCTTGTTTTGCGGGACGATTGGGAGCCCTGGAAGGTACTAGGCAGTCACAAACAGAAAAAAAGAGAAGAGAGAGAGACAAAGAGAGGAAAAGACTGACAGACAAGACGTTGACTGGACGACAAATATCTCGTCTTTTTTTCTAGGAGATGCATGAATTCTCTGTGTGCTTTTGAGAAGGAGCGCTTCAGGTGGATTTATTGCCCTTTCACATACTGGAGACGCAACAGAAGGCATTTTAATAATACTGATAATAATGAGGAGAAAAAATATACTAATTATTATCTTGAAAGAATAATATGGCGCAATATCCCAATAAAACTCAGCTCAAAACGCCTTACAATGACAAAATACAAATAGCTTCATACATAAACATTGTGATATTATATACCATGGCATGCAATTGACAATCAAGAATACATCAGAACGTAATGCTCTCTTATTTGCTTCCTGTTGGCCTGGGTGGCGTCACAACAGGGGTCACACTATTGACATCTCTTACAACACTACAAGCGTTGATAGTCAGAATGTCCTGGTCACACACTTTCGGGAGAGAGACAGACTGACAGGAGAAGGAAAATGAGAGAGACAGAGCACAGAGAGAGAGAGAGAGAGAGAGGGGGGGGGGGCTAGAGCAGAGAAACCCAGAAAGAGTACAGACAATGAGACAGACAGAAAGAGAGATGAGAGAGAAGCAGACAGAGAAATATATAGACAAAGACTGAAAGAGACAGACAGACAGAGACAACTCTTACTAGTCTTAAACACACACACAGATTGGGGGAGAGAGGAGAGAGAGAGAGAGAGAGAGAGAGGAGAGAGAGAGAGAGAGAGAGAGAGAGAGAGAGAGAGGCAGAGAGAGAGAGAGAGAGAGAGAGAGAGAGAGAGAGAGAGGATAGAGATAGAGAGATATGGAGAGAGAGACAGACGCTCAGAGAGAGACAGAGAGAGACGCAGAAGAGACAACGTCTTACTAGTCTTAAACACCTTGAGAGAGAGAGATAGAGAGAGAGAGAGAGAGACAGAGAGAGATAGACAGAGATATAGAGATAGAGAGAAACATACAGAGAGATAGACACAAAGAGAGAGAGAAACAGACAGAGACAAGAGAGATCTTACTAGTCTTAAACGGTGACACACACACACACAAGAGACGAGAGAGAGAGAGAGAGAGAGAGAGAGAGAGAGAGAGAGAGAGAGAGAGAGAGAGAGAGAGAGAGAGAGAGAGAGAGAGAGAGAGAGAGAGAGAGAGAGAGAGAGAGAGAGAGAGAGAGGGAGATAGACAAGAGAGAGAGAGACACACACAGAGCTAGAGATAGAGAGAAACATACAGAGAGATAGACACAAAGAGAGAGAGAGAACATAAACAGACAAAAAGAGAAACAGACATACACAGACAAGGAAGAGACCTGAGTGTCGGTGACAGGAAGAGACAGACAGAAAGAGTGGTTGATTGAAACAATGAAAGACTGTACAATGCAACCTTGAAGTTGAACTTGCTTCCTTGTCACTCCATTGTCATCAGCAAGGCACACATACAAATATGTCATAGTGACAGTAACTTAACTACTCTCCTTCTCACTGTGTGAATGGGTCTCTCTCTCTCTCTCTGTGAGTCTCTCTCTTATGTGTGATGTGTGTGTGTGTGTCTGTGTGTGTCTCTCTGTGTCTGTGTGTCCCCCCTCTCTCTCTCTCTGTGTACTGTGATGTCTCTCTCCTCTCTCTCTCTCTCTGTGATGTAAGTCTCCCTAAACTTTGATGTAAAGACCTCTCCTCATCTTCTCTCTCTGAGTCTGTGTGTCTCCCCCTCTCTCTCTCTCTGTGATGTAACTCTCTCATCTCTCTGTCTCTCTAGTCTCTCTCTCTCTCTGTGAGTCTCTCTCTCTCTCTGTCTGTGTGTGGTCCTGTAAATCTCCCCCCCCTCTCTCTCTCTCTCTCTCTCTCTCTCTCCGTCTCTCCTGTGTGTCTGTAAGTCTCCCTCTCTCTGTGATGTCTCTCTAATGTAACTCTCTCTCTCTCTCTCCTCTCTATGTTTGTGTGTCTGTAAATCTCCCCCCCTCTCTCTCTCTGATGTAACTCTCTCTCTCTCTCGTCTCTATGTCTCCCTCTCCCCCCGTCTGTAAAATCTCCCCCTCTCTCTCTCTCTGTGATGTCTATCACTCTCTCTCTCTCTCTCTATGTGTGTGTCTGTAAGTCTCCCTCTCTCTCTCTCTGTGATGTAACTCTCTCTGTCTCTCTCTCTCTCCTCTGAGTCTCTCTCTATGTGTGTGTGTGTCTGTAAGTCTCCCCCTCTCTCTCTCTCTCTGGGAGTAATCTCTCTCTCTCTATGTGTGATGTAACTCCCTCTCTCTCTCTGTGATGTCTCTCTCTCTCTCTATGTGTGTGTCTGTAAAGTCTCCCCCTCTCTCTCTCTTGTGATGTAACTCTCAATCTCTCTCTATGTATGTAGTCTCCCTCTCTCTTTGTGATGTAACCCACTCTCTCTGTGGTATGTGTGTGTATTCATCAAGCTGCTCCATCGTACGGGTCTCTGCGACAGTATTTCAATTTATACGCCAGCTCGCACTTTACACTCAGTTTCTGAACCCTCTATCTCTCCAGATCCCTAGGTTATAAGCTTTCAACTGTTTGGTCGGCGCTCTTTTGCTGTCTCAGGACCAACCTCCTGGAACAAACTTCCTCTTTCTCTCCGTCAGCGACCGACCCTCTCTGCTTTCAAATCAAACCTCAAAGCCCACCTGTTTCCCCGTCATTGAAGATCGTTCTCTCTTTCCCTCCTCTTTCTTCCCTTTAGGTCTATTTCTCATACGTGTGTGTGTCTGTTATCTTCTTGTTCGTCTTTGCATAGTGTCTCTGTTTGAATGCGTTGTGAATGCTCAACGTGTGTGTGTGCTATCGAGATCTAGCGCCGTATAAGAATACACATGGGTGCAACTACACAAAATGAAAAAAACCCTGAAAGGCCGGGGTCTAGGGGTAATGTCCCCCATGCAGCTGAAGAAAAATTTGAGTTATGAAGGTATTTTACTTTGCCTGTTTCCCCAATTAATACAAATGCTTGTTTTAAAGACCCACCACGTCATGTGTCAAAATCATGGTTTCCACGTGTTTTCCCTCTTAGTCTTAAGGAATCTTCCAAGCATAAGAGGGAATGTGACACGTGACGTGGGGGGTCTTTAAAGTGTTAGAAAAATACTGTAGACGCACAAAGATCTTATATTTATATGAAAATTTAAAACAAAAAGAAGGAAATTTCTGTTCTGGTCAAATCCAAAAACAGGAAATCCTTGCATAGCATTAGCAGGAAAGGTTGCACCCACGATGCTGTATGTTGTTGTTGTTGTTGATGTGCCAGCGCATAGCAGTACCTACCAGTCACGTGTGTCTTACCTGTGCCATGGAATTTGGTAAAACAGCGAGGAGAAACGGTTCAGCCAGCTTCACTGTCCGCCATGGTGCTGCAACCACACCACACGTCAACACAAACTGTCATGTTTTAACACAATAATATTAATAATAATGTTGTGTTTCTAAAACTACCACCATTCAAGGCTTATTAAAAGTTATTTAGTTATTATGTTGATCAGTTGATGCGCGTCATGAAATTTGTAAAATAGGAAAAAAAAATTAAATACTTTAAAAAAAAATAATACGAGAAAGTTTAGCTTTCTCCGAAGCCATATTAATAATAATAATAGTGAATCATTTATATAGCGCACTCCTCCACAAATGTGGAGCTCTATGCGCTTAACAAAAAAAAAAAATAAAAAGCAAGAAATTCAACAAAAACAAATAATCGCTCACACACATAGTATGCAAATAGTAATACATACATGTATCCCCACCCACCCACACACGTACACACACATTCTCCTTCTCACAACCCACAGCGCGCACGCATGCACCACACACCCACACACGCATGCACACACACACACACCATTACCATCAAGTACAATCACCACCACTCACCCTACCCAAGAACACAATACATGATACGAACAAAAGAGATCTACACAAAGATGTCTACAAACACACCAACGTACGCCTGAACACAGAGACGTGACCTCTTCATGACATCACTAGCTGAATCAGTGGAATTAAGGTCAGTCACTGAAACAGACCTTTAATAATACCATATTTTTCTGACTATACGGCGTTGTCGCAGTCAAAAGTGTAGCTCGTGCAAATTCTGCCGCTCGCTACTATGAGAGTGTGTATTTGCGACAACCACAAATTTCACTCTTTCTTTACTTGAACCATTTACCTAACCCTAACCCTACAAAAAAGTGAAATTTGTGGTTCATGCTCAATGTTGCAAATACACACTCTCATAGTAGCGAGCGGCAGATTTGCACGAGCTACACTTTTGACTGCGACACGGCGCACCTTTGTATAAGGCGCACCCCGCCAAATTTGACCCAAATTTCAGATTTTGTTACTACATTTTCTTACTATTTTATCAGTCACATTGTAAGGCGCAGGGGTCTGAGTCTTGGAAAAAAAAGTCAGGGCTCCCAGGGACCCCCCATTTGGGGGTCTATAAAGTACTAAGCAATTCTAAAGGACCCTCTAAAAGAATGTGCAGGGGGGCTCCCAGGGATGCACTAGAAAAATTATTTTTAGCATCCGCTATGCTACTGGGACCCTCTATGTCTATCCCCCTGCCTCTAGTCTAGGACCCTCTATACTGTAAGTGAAGGAGTCCCTGGGACCCCTTGTTTTGCGGGGCGATTGGGAGCCCTGTAGGCCAAGTCCACAACATGTGGAACAAATTGCCTACTGACATAAAATGTGCACCTTCTACTAACATGTTTAAAAATCGTCTGGATGCATTTTCACTAATTTATTAGGAAAATTTATGCCACATCAACCTTGACCGAAAGGAAAAAAATTACCAGAAAATAGATAAAAGATGGGACCATTTTAAAAAGCTTCACGGCTTGTTAGGCTACATATCGTATGAAAAAAAGTAGCATCGTGTAAATATAAATCGCTTCGCTCGCTAACCAGAGACTTAGCTTTAGGCATTTGCGACATAGAGCGAGTTATTTTTTTAAATTTCACTTTTTTTTCCGTAATGTCATGAAATATGAAACTATTTTGAGTATGGAAAAAGTGTTTCAAATACAAAAAAGGTGAAATTTTTTGTTCGTTTCTCCTTAGTTATTGTCGCAAATAGTACTATAGTATTAAGTAGTGAGTAGTACTAGTATTAGTAGTAGAATATGGGACTAATCAAGCCGTTAAGAGCTTTTTATTTACCTATGTTCAGTCATATCCCAATCGATTTCCAATTTGATATTTTTTTATTTTTGCGGTCAAGGTTTTACGGTTGAATTTTCCTATAATACAAAAATCAATAATCAATGTTTCTAAATACATTTACTAATTTTGGAGAATTATCAAGACGATTTTTGAATATATTAACATTAGGTGCACATTTTAAATCAAAAGTTAAATCATTCCAACAATTAGCAACTCTAGCTGTTAGTAAAACAATTTTTTATAGTGTTAGTTTTACATTGCTTAATAAAAAAAAAACTTTACCGTATGAATTTCTTGTTGTACTGCATTGAGGTGATTTAAATATCATAATGTTATTCCAAGATAAATCAACAAGGCCATTGAATATTATTTAATGTTAACTCATAGTAGCGAGCGAAGAATTTACACGATGCTACCTTTTTTCATACGACACTACCTACCTACCTAGTGCTGTGTAGTAGCCTAGTCTTTAGCCTAGAGTACTAGCCTAAGCCTAGACTAAGACTTAGCAATCCTAAAAAATCCTTCTTTGAATCTTTCCCTTCTTTACTACACTTTAGTCTAGTTCTTCAACTTCTTGCAATCTTGCCTCTTCGGCTCTTGTGGCCACAATCAACATTTTTTTTCAGGTTATTTTTTTTTTTTTGTTTTTTTTTTTTTCCACTCCACAATCTCTGTTTTAAACTTACAGGGATTACTGTGAAGTAGTAGCCTAATAAACAACTCACAGCAAAATCAATTCTGTGGTAAGAAATGCTCCCTGTCAATCGCTGACCGTTTTGCTTTCACACACACAAAAAACACTCCTTGAAATGGCCAAGAGAGGTAACTCTCAATTCTCATAGAAGAAAAAAAATCAAGAATAAAAAAATAAAAAAATAATTACGAAATGAAGTCAATCGCATGCATTTTGCTACAAATTTGAAGCTGTCGTTCTTCTGAAATTTTATTTAAACTTAAAAAATATTGATCACGTCAACTCCCATGGCACCGATATCACACTGCAGTCGCCATGATTGTCACAGATTGTCACATGACATAAACAAGAGTTGAGTCAAACTGGCCTGACATTGAGACATTTCGCCATCATATCTGACTAGATCTACTGAATATTTTTTGGCAGTTTTGTTATCACCGTTAAAAAATGGGTTGTATCCTTGGCTCGGTAAGTCTACGCAATGTTTAATAGCAGTACAACTTCTGGATTTTTTTCAGGTTGTTTCAGAAAGTTTGGTGCCCCCCAAATTTGAAACTTCTTGAACTTCTTCTTCTTCTTCCGGTTAAAGCGCCCACAATCAACAATTTGATGTTTATGGCACTATTTCGGTCGAGGTCCGAAGTCGGAAAAACAAAAGAATAAAATAAAATAGTAACATAAAAGAAAAAGAGAGCAATGACCCAGCCAGCTGGTTCTATGTGGATCCCCAACATGATGCCCGTCAAAACAGGAACACCTTATTTAAAAGTTATTTAAAAAAATAAAAACAAACAAAAAAAAAAACAGTTTTTATTACAAGCCTACTGTGAGTACTAAAGCAAGTTAGAAAGATGAGTTTCATTGTTAAAGCAATAACATTAAATTAATATAGGTTAATTCAAAAATCTCCTGGACAGTAACAAAAAATTTTTAGTCAAATATATTTTTGATTTTGACGATTGATTTGAAATCGTACTTTTTACCGCATGCAATATGCAAACATGTAAAATAAATTTCAAATGGATGGGACGTTTTATAAGCCACGAGGCTTAAAGGCTGAAGCCTGTCCCTATCTACCTACCTACCTACCTACCTAGGTGTGCTGTTACTACTACTACTACTAGTTTTAATACTATAGTAATGTTAATTACTAAATGGTCAGGTCAGGTCAGGTCAGGTATTTTGGACGACCAGGCCTTGAAGCCTCTCAATTGCGTCCTTCCTTTTGGTTAGAGTTTGGCAATTGCTGTGGCGTTTTTTAGCATCCATATTGATGCACTAATCATGGATGTACTTAAAGTTCAACAGGGCAATTTGTGGATCACTGTCTAGGAGGTTTTTGAATTTGTTATGTTAGTATCTGAGGCCAGTTTAGTATGTGCAGGGAGGTTGTTCCAATATTGGGTGACTCTTGTTAGAAAAAAAGTTTTTTCCTAATGTTAGTTCTGCTGTACTTGGTTAGGATCTTAAGTTCACTATTACGGGTTTTTATTTCGTTAGACAAGTGAAACAAGCCTTTGTTAGTATTGTCAGTGCCTTGAAAATTCTTGTAAACATTTATCAAATCTCCCCTTACTGGCCTTAGTCTTCTGTATTTTAAAGATGGCAAGTCTAATTTACGTAGCCTGTCCTCATATTCCAATTTTATGTATTTTATCAGTTTGGTTGCTCTCCTCTGCACCTTCTCAATTGCACTGGACTGTCGTTTAAGAAATGCAGATTATTAAATTAAAACTTCGTGAAACTGAAACAAGTTTAACCAGGAAGTATTTTAACTAAGTCATAAGTTTCTTTATTGTCCATTGGCATTGTACAACGCACATATCAAAATTAAAATATTAAATAAAAAAAAAAAAATATAAAACAAATTTAATATTAAAACAAATATATTGTAAGCTCTAGGTCTCTCACACCACACCAACACACCCAATCGTTCATCCGCTCTCCGCTATCTTGCTCACTCATCATGCAACCCACCACAACTTCCGCCTTCATTTTTAACCCATTATTTTATTTTTTTCCTTCCTTTCCTCCTTTTTTCCCTTGTTCCTTTTCTCTTTTTTTTTTCTCCTTCTTTTTCCTCCTTTTTTTTAAGGTAGTCTTTTTTCCCCTGAAGATCTACTAAAAAGAATATCCCACAATGCCACATCCTCCACCCTCGCATCCTCCGATGTGTTAGATTATGTGTGTCATTAGATCCTTTCAACACGCTCTAGATGCACAACACTGTTTCTCTCACACACATGATTGCATACACACACACAATCATACACACAAACAGACAACCAGCATCACATACATAATGGCACATACGACCATGCATGTAACAACACACACACTTGTTGTAACGATAGGCGCAAGTTTGCTCGATGAATACACACATGTGTGTCTCTAGCGCTACGAACACAAGTCCGAATATGTATGTTTTATAAACACAACTTGTATGATTGCTCTCACACACAAACGGACACCTCACACACACGTAAGCAAACAAACTCACAACGACAAACATCCATACTACAACACACATATTACACACACACTCATGGCATACGTATTGTTGGGTACACACCTATATGACATACCATTTTAATAACAAAAATGATCTTGTAATAAAATTTAAATCACGTTTCGACTTATTCTCCATCCGCAGTTGGCCTGCTGCTTTGGCAGTGCGGCGTGTAGCTGTTGCTGTGCTGCCTGCCCTTCCTGCAAAAACTCCACAGCCTCACGCATCGGCTATTCCGTCATGCTGCTGGTCGGAACAATCGTCGCTTGTGTCATGTTGGCTCCTGACATACGCCAAGAGCTCGATAAGGTGAGGGAGGGGGAATAGAATAGGGAGTATTATTTTTATTAGGTACTTTATTTTCCAGAGGCGGCCCTGTGAATTCGGGTGCTCTCACCTGAGAGCAACACCGCAGCCAGATGCGCGCCGGAACCCTTTTTTTTTTTTGTATGCGATTTTTGTCACTGATGAAGGGGGGGGGGTGGGGGGGGTGGGGAGTAGGGGGTGAAGGGAGTGAGGG
>CM065711.1:31560927-31573427 GCA_017654935.2 Phymorhynchus buccinoides | reverse complement strand
AGCCGAAGTCAGACTTGCTGGGCCTGACTATTTCTTAGGCGCATAACGGCAGCATGATGCATCTGCGCTCATAATTGAAAAAAACACCTGAGCAATCGAAAAAGAAGCAAGAAGAAAATACTAAAATTTTAATCTATAACCAATCTTTTTGTTTCTTCATTTATATTATGACAGTTTTCTGTTGTACAACAAAGAAATGTTGACATCATTCACAAAATGTCACTATTTCCCCATGGCAACACAGTGAGTTGTAAGTCATATTATGAGTAGCCTGACACTAGAGTACTGACGGGTCTGCACGTTGGCTGGGTCATTGCATACCCGCCCCCTTGAAATCATAGAGATTGTAAAGAAATCACGTCATGCTTGCATCATTTTTTCCAATGACGTTTATTTCTTCCGGCTACCATTTTTCAAACGAAAGAAACCAACTTTCATGGAGTTGGAAGGTAAGATTTGAATCTACTCATTTTACTAATGGTTTCCTTCCTCACTTGGTGTGGGGTGAAAGTTGCTATGGGTTACATATGTGTATTATGGATAAAAACGCAACACCCGTATGTAGGGTGCGCACTGACCCGTACCAGTATGCAATGACCAATTTGTCACAGTCTTCAGAAATCCGCTTGCTTCTAGAAAACGGTTTCAGTTAAGGCCTTCGCACACTAGCATCAGGCGTCAATTGTTTCTCAGAGCAACGCCTTGACGCGTTGATGCCTGCATCACAGCACACATTTCGGGTTCGAGCAAGTCTGCCATTTGTTTTCTTCAATCAGAGTTATGGTCCTTCCGTCCGTTGTGATTGGCTAGTTTCACGATCTCTGCGATCTTGAGCATCAAAATTAGAGCCGGTTCTATTCTCGAGCAACAAAAAATCGCGCAGCTACGCATCAAAAATCCTGCCGCGCCGCGAATCTCTCACACACAAGCGGCGCATCAAACTGCGCCTTGCAGCAAAAAATCGCCGCGATCTCGAGATCTTGACGCTAGTGTGCGAAGCCCTTTACAAACCAGAACGTTGATACGGTGGAAGCAGAAACATTTTAACAGACGCTGGTGATCTAAATCTTTTCCAATATCGAACTGGAGATCCACAAATTGACGTCATATTACGACAATGCCTGAACCCTTTCACCGCCAACCCTTAACCCTTTCACCGCCAACCATCTTTGAGCCAAACATTTCCATTAAACTTACTTGGCTACAGTAAAGATTTCGTCTGCAATATTGTGGGATTTTTCTGCGACACATTTAGAATAGGGTCAATCCTTACTGCCCAACCTTAGGAACACAATATCATTGAATAATAGACCCTGATTTCAAGAGTTTGAATGGTGTGGGTGTTAAATCATTGTGGTGCAAAAATGCGACATTGGCGGTTAAGGGGTACGCAACCCTCTTCAGTACTCTATATGCCATGGGAAAATAGAGGTCTTTTGTGAATCTGGCAACGTGTACACAAACATTTACTTACTTGCTCTTTATTTGTTTCTCATTTCTTTTGTTAATTTGATTACTCAACTCATTCGAATATGTACAATCTTTAGATGGTGAAGCGGAATACAAAGATTGACAATTTTATCGCAATTTACATAGGATATGTGTTCATTTATACGTATGTGTGTGCACGATTTTACACATATACATGCAGACTTTTTCTTCCAAATTTCTAGGAAAAAAGTTGTGTTCATTGATATGTCATCATACGTTATTGTGTGTGTGCGCATCTTTTCCAAAACAATTTCCACAAATTTGTGTAGGTGTGTGGTTGGGCTGGGTTTTTGTTGTTGTTTTTGTGTGTGATTCATGTTTGAAAAGTCAGCAAGCATATTAGAACACATGTATCTAAACAGTATTTTGTCGGTGAAATTCAAAATCTCAATTGGGGGGGGGTTTGGAGTTAGATACATAGTCAGCTCTCTCATTTTTCCCACCACCTTCCACCAGAAGCTCGTATCTCTAACGACTTTCTATCTGGGGTAAATGAGGTTGTGAAAATGAAAGAAAAACTCGTAAGTCCCAAATTCAGATCTAGTTAAGGACAAAATCCTCGTATCTTCGTTCTTTTCAAGTAAAAAAAAAAAAAATTTTAAGGTAATTTTCACAAAATGCAGGACTAAACTCGCAATGTCTTGAACAACATATTCATCATAGTTCATCAATTGTGGTCTACGGTTTATTTTGAAAAAAGTTTTTTCTCAAAACTACCAAAATTGAGATACAGAGGAACGTCCCTTATAAGACCTTCAAAAATCATCCAAAATGAGGTCTTATAAGGGAGGGGTCTTATAAGGGAGGTGATTTTAATACTAACAAAGAAGGGCAATGTCTCAGAGAAGTAGGTCGAACGAAAATGGAGTTTTACGTCCTCTTGGTCTGAATCAGACACATATGGGACATTTGTAAATACAAATATGGTGGGAACAATACTGGAGGCAGTACGAAACCAGTAAAGTCCCAATTTTTTTATTAATACAGATAGCTGTAGCGGTGACCACGCCTCGGTTAAACCTCATCAGCTATGGCACCGCCACAAGTATTGAACCAATGATTGTCAGAGAAGTAGGTCTTATGTGGGAGGGAGTCTTATAATGGGAGGTCTTATAAGGGAGGTAATTTTAATACTTACAAAGAAGGGCAATGTCTCAGAGAAGTAGATCTTATGGGGGAGGGAGTCTTATAATGGGAGGTCTTATAAGGGAGGTAATTTTAATACTTACAAAGAAGGGCAATGTCTCAGAGAAGTAGGTCTTATGTGGGAGGGAGTCTTATAATGGGAGGTCTTATAAGGGAGGTTCCACTATACGAGGTTTCTGAATTTCACCGACGAATTGTTTTCTCTTCCAACACACGCTTTTTCCTTTCTTTCATCAGAGCACTGTTCATAGATTTTAATGATAAAAAAAAAGTCACAAACTGTTGATTTGTTATTTGTTGTTGATTTTTATTATCAATGATTTAATTATAGAGAAAAAAAATTGGTGTGTGTGTGTTTTTCATTTGAAGTTTTCAAGTTGCACGAGTTGGTTTGTTTTTTCCACCAATTTCCAGTTTTACTTCGAGGTGTTTCCATTTTAAAATTCAATGCAATTAAAATACAGTTCTGATTTGAAACAGTGGTGTGTGTGTCAAGTCAACATTTTATTTCCAGATGTACATCGAATAAGCATTACATTATGCTTTTTTTACAATGTTTATGTGTGTGTGTGTGGTGTGTGTTGTGTGTTGTGTGTGGTGTGTGTTTACCTCTTCATCAATATTCTAACATGGACAATTCCCCAAAAACTTTAAAAAGTGAAATGTCAAATTAGATGTAAATATCAGACTTTTTATTATTTGTACACTAAAATGGTCACCACAAAGAGATATTGAAAGCAAATCTACAAGTGCAAAAATCAACTGAACAGTATGTATGCACACAGCAACACACACACACAACAAACACACACAACAAACACACACACACACAATAAACACACACACCTATACACACACACACACACACACACACACACACACACTGTTATCATTCTCACATATGTATTCACTCACATACACACACTGTTATCATTCTCACTCACATACATATTCAGTCACACACACACACACACATACTGGGTTTCCCCGCGTTGTTTTGACAAAAACAGTATCTTTACCATCAAAAACGGAAAAAGTGCTGTCTCTATAGGGGATTGTTAAGAATGCATTTCTCCCTTTTGTCGTCCATAAATCCGACCAATATTTTCTGTCCCGGATAGTACACTTGTGACTTGGAGCGCAAGTGCGGTTGTAGTTCGCGTGCACTACAATTGCACTTCACACTTTCTCCGTTGTTTTGACGTCAAAACAATGTGGGGTGTCAAGACAATGAATGCCGATTTACAGAACATTGTCAAAACTACCCGGGGAAAACCAGAACACACACACAATGGTATCATTCTTACTAACATACATATTCACTCACACACACACACACACACACACACACACTGACAAAGTAAATATCTCCTGACACTTTCCTCCCCCCCCCCCCCCCTCCCCGCCACACACACTCTCCCTCTCTCTCTCCCCCTCCCTCTCTCTCTCCCCCTCAGTCTCAGTCTCCCCACAGTCAGGGCCTCTCTCTCCCCCTCCCTCTCTCTCTCTCTCCCCCTCAGTATTTCAGTCTCAGTCTCCCCACAGTCAGGGCCTGTCTCTCCCTCTCTCTCTCCCCCTCAGTATTTCAGTCTCAGTCTCCCCACAGTCAGGGCCTGTCTCTCTCTCTCTCTCCCCCTCAGTATTTCAGTCTCAGTCTCCCCACAGTCAGGGCCTGTCTCTCCCTCTCTCTCCCCCTCCCTCTCTCTCTCTCTCCCCCTCAGTATTTCAGTCTCAGTCTCCCCACAGTCAGGGCCTGTCTCTCTCCCTCTCTCTCCCTCAGTATTTCAGTCTCAGTCTCCCCACAGTCAGGGCCTGTCTCTCTCCCCCTCTCTCCCTCAGTATTTCAGTCTCAGTCTCCCCACAGTCAAGGCCTGTCTCTCTCTCTCTCTCCCCCTCAGTATTTCAGTCTCAGTCTCCCCACAGTCAGGGCCTGTCTCTCTCCCTCTCTCTCTCTCTCTCCCCCTCAGTATTTCAGTCTCAGTCTCCCCACAGTCAGGGCCTGTCTCTCGGCGGCTTTTTGGTCGATGCTCTCCCCTCTCAAAGGGAGGAAACTCACAAAGCCTCGACCCAAAATGGTCTCCTCCTCTTGCTGGTCCAAGTGCGCCACCTATAGGGAAAGAGAAAAAAATCATGATCAAAGAAATAAATAAATAATTTTTGTCTAAAATTTTCTTCTTCTTCCTTCAACCATCCACCTTCGTCGTGTCGAAGATTCTGATGGTACTAAGGAGGGCTCTGCGCATACGTTTAGCAAGGCTCCCAGGGACCCCCATTTGGGGGTCTATGAAGCACTAAAATTCTAAAGGATCCTCTAAAAGAATGTGCAGGGGGTCCCAGGGATGCACTAGAAACATTCTTTTTAGCATTCGCAATGCCACTGGGACCCTCTATTATGCCTCTAGGACCCTCTATGCTGTAAGTGAAGGAGTCCCTGGGACCCCTCGTTTTGCGGGGTGATTGGGAGCCCTGGCTTAGTTGGAGTCAAGTCAGGGGTAGAGGGACACATCAGGGTTGATTTGTGTCACGTCCAGGGTGTGATGAGTCTTTTGTTGGCAGAAAGGTGGCTGGGTGAGGACGGGAGTGGGGGGGGCGGGGGACTAGTGGCAGTCTGGGGAGGCGAAGAGAACAGTAAGGGTATGAAATGTATGGCGCGCCGAATGACCAAAACTCTATCTAGCAGTTCGTCAGAGTTTAACAAGCGCAAAATCGCAATAGTTTGTGGCACGCGGTCTATTTTTACCACTCCAACCATGAGTCACCTCCCCTGGCTTTTCAATAATTTTAATCTGTAAACCAGGGCCTGTATTCACGTTGAGATAGCATGAGACTTAGCATGATGCTAACTTAGAAGCTCTTCCAATGTCCTATAGGATTTAATAGGACTTTTGGAAGAGCTTCTAAGTTAGCATCATGCTAAGTCTCATGCTATCTCAACGTGAATACAGGCCCTGAATGTTATCTCTGCACCATTTCGTAACTTTTTATATCTTTTGGAAAACATTTAAAACTATGTATCCTACTTATACTCATCAAAAGAAGCACTGCATACTCGTCGTGTCTGTTGTAGTGTCTGTATTACGTATGTTTATTATTTTGTACGCTTTTAAAATACATCATTTTAAAGAGCGGCCTCAATTTGAAGTGTAGCCTCGATTTGAAGTGCGACATTTTGTCAAATTGTGCGACAATTTTGGACCGACCGACAGACAGACCAACCGACCGACCGACAAAGTGAGTTATAGGTTTGTGGCTTGAGCCACAAACAAAAACCCTATCGAACTGTTAGATACAGTTTCTAAACTATAGCTAGCAGTTAGATAGTTTCAAAACTCTGTCGAGCAGCTAGATAGTTTCTCGTCGTAAAACTCTATCAAACGCGCCATTTTGATACTTTTTTAAACGAAGCATTTCATTGGTAGATAGGACTAGTATCTTTGACTGTGACCTACACCTAGCCTAATAGGTGGCATTCTACGAACTCGTTTAGCGGCTTCAATTACAGATGAAACGCCGGGAAGATTCGCTCGTTGAAATCGTTCAGCTGCCATGTTTGTTTGACTACATGTAGGGGCCTATGCCTATCGTCTTATTCAAATTCACGGGTCACTGCCCTGCCAAGGCCACAAACTTGTCGCTGAAGCCATGTACCAATCAGAAATCGCGATAGAAAAACTATATCTCGATAGGGTTATTTTGTGGAGTTTTCAAACTCTATCGAACTGATAGATACAGTTTTGAAACTATCGAACAGCTAGATAGAGTTTTGTATCTTTGGCGCGCCATAGAAATGGGAGGGACATGAGGAGGGGGTAGAAGAGAGGGGAGGGGGGGAGATTTGGTTCTTGAAGGCTTCCACCGTGGCTGTCACTGCCACCGGCGGAAGAGGGTTCCACTCGGCAATGGTCCGAGGGAAGAATGACTTCTGACGGTACAGAGTCCTTTTTTTTAAATAGTTTCTCTTCTTTTTTTTTTAACCAAAATTTATACCATATTTGTAAAACCACAAAGGTGCTAAATTTTTGTGTGATTTACAGCGTTTTGACCTTCACGCCTTATCTATACCCCAAAAAGAAAAAACCTAGAAAGACAAAAACCTAAAACAAATAACCCTGCTCAATTATGATTGGTGGGATTTCTTTACGGATTTGCACAGAATGTCCAATCAAATTTCAAATGAGCTGTTCCAATAGGAATTGTTCGGAAATAATTAAGGGGAGTAATTTCATGATGTGTGGGAGTGATCTTGCCTAATTCAATCGGTCAAACAGGGGAAGTCACTCTACCATCAGCTCTCGTAGCCTATCGACTCGTGTGTTTGAGCAGACATTACAGCACTTAGAACACCGTGCGTCATTCTAAAAATGTATGTCATTCATATTTTTACGTCACATTTTTGCAAGTTTTATTAGTTTGTGGCCACTGGCCACCCCTAGTTTTTCTTTAAAAAAATGTTTGCAAGTCGCTGACTCGCATCCTGCAGTTTCAAGCTTCGACGCCATTGTTGCATTGATGCTATGGTATTTGACCGAGTAATGGAGGTAAACAACTCTAATTTTCACAAAGTGCTCTCCCCTATTTTTTTCCCCGAAAATCATCTAATGCTGTCGAAGAACCTTTACTTTTCATTTTTTCTTTTCTTTTTTCAATTTCTCATTGTTCTAAAGGTGGGGATACCGGGGGGTCTTTTGTACAAATAGTTCCCCCACCTTCTGGAAGTTCTGTGCTTGTCACTTCCTCTAATTCTGTCATTCTCTTTGACTCTGCCTTTTCCCTTTGCTTACTGTCATCTGCTATCTTTCTATCTCACTGGTCCATTCTCCTGCCTTTTTTCAAGAAATTCTTACAAAGATTTCTTCAGTCGAAGTCGCACATGCTGGGCCTAACTATTTCTTAGTTAGGTGCATAACGGCAGTATGACGCATCTACGCTCATATGACAGGAAACTGTCTGAGCGAACAAAGAAGAAGAAGAAGTTCTAAAGGTTTTTCAATCATCTATAAGAAGCTCATCATACAAAGCGGTGTTAATGTTTTACTCACATATGTACAAATCTACCATCTTACGCATTGGATCTCAGGCCAGTACGTCAAAGACTGTACTGGGGAAGATAAGCATCCGGTCTCTTTTCCCTATATGAGTAGTGAGGACAGAAACACTGGTTATGTCCCTTTTAAACGTGACACATTTACACGTCGATAGGCCAGTCGAATTCTCCGTTCAAATTCCAGTCTGAGTCTTTGGAGAGCCGCCACTGTGAATGGTGTCACGTCCTCACTAACGATAACTCTATCAGCCCGGTTCGCAGTAACTCTTTAAGTAGTCCGTCTTCCCCTATACAGTCTTTGAGTACGTCCCAAAACAGCACATTTTCATCTGACGCAGTTTCTCCCCAAAAAGGTTTTGAACTATAAAAAGATACCCCACCCCCACCCCCCGTAAAATAGTTACCCCACCTTCTGGAAGTTCTGTGCCAGCAACTTCCTCTAATCTGCCACTCTCTTTGACTCTGCCTTTTCCCTTTGCTTACTGTCATCTACTATCTTTCTGACTTATTGGTTGGCCCATTCTCCTGCCTTTAAAAAAAAAAAAATCTTCCTAATAATGTTTATCCTTTGAGCTCCTCCAAATTTCGGAATGTATCGGCTGTATGCTAGCGGGGAGACCAGTGAAAACTGAAAACCGGACGCATACGTACCTTACCCATTATGGCCATATGGCCTGGGAACGCAGAAGAAGAAGAACCCCTTCACTGCCAGAGGCAAACAGAAATTCTGGATTTTCTTATTGTAAAATTTCAAAGAGGCCTGTTAGCTTAGACTCAATCTGAGAAAACGGGTCTAGAGATATATCTCTCCGGACTTGTCTAAACCCAAAACCATAAATCCAGGGCTACGACATCTTCTTCTTCTTCTTCTTCTTCGATCGCTCAGACAGTTTCCTGTCAATTATGAGCACAGATGCGTCATGCTGCCGTTATGCGCCTAACTAAGAAACAGTTAGACCCAGCAAGTCCGACTTCAGCTGGAGGAAATCTTTTTGAAAGCGTTCGAGAAAAAAGGCAGGAGAATGGACCGGTAAGGCAGAAAGATAGGTAGATGACAGTAAGCAAAGGGAAAAAGGCAGAGTCAAAGAGAGTGACAGATTAGAGGAAGTTACAAGCACAGAACTTCCAGAAGGTGGGGGAACTATTTATACAAAAGACCCCCCCAGTATCCCCATGGGTGGAAAGAAAACAACGTATTATAACGCCCGGACCTGTTTGCGGATGTAAGCCACCGCCAGTTCCAAGTGAGACGGGTCGATGTCAGGTTTTGCCTCAAAGAAAGTTCGCCACACCGCTCCGGATAACGCTTTGTCATCACCCAGGATTCCCTGCAAGACAGCAATCATCATCGTCATCAACACCATCATCATCATCGTCATTGTCATCAATACCATCATCACTATCATCATCATCATCATCAACACCATCATCATCACTATCATCATCGTCATCAACACCATCATCATCACTATCATCATCAACACCATCATCATCACAATCATCATCATCATCATCATCATCATCAACACCATCATCATCACTATCATCGTCATCAACTCCACCATCATCATCATCACTATCATCGTCATCATCATCATCATCATCAACTCCACCATCATCATCACTATCATCGTCATCATCATCGTCATCAACACCACCATCATCATCACCGTCATCAACACCACCATCATCATCACTATCATCATCATCAACACCACCATCATCATCACTATCACCGTCATCAACACCACCATCATCATCACTATCATCGTCATCAACACCACCATCATCATCACTATCATTGTCAGCATCATCTCAAAATTCCTCACTTTCCCATTTTTATTTTTCAACCGCTACAACAACACTTCTTTTTTGTTTGCTTGAAACTTTTTTTAATGAACGAATGAATCAAACAAAAGCAATTTACATTTAGCACATATCCATTCCTTTTTCTAAATTGATAAAGACAGACAGATGAGCAATAAATAAATTTAGTAGTGAATAAATCGTTCAATACAGACACAGAAAAAAGAATAATGAGAGGGGGGGGGGGGGGGGGGAGAGAATAAAAGCCCTGGTAGGTATAGCTTTGTGATGACTCTGATTCAATGCAAGCTGACATTATGTTTTATATTGCCCCTAAAATTCATGTAGTTTGGATTTACTTAATTTTGTTGTGTATTTTCTTTTTTTCTGTTCTTTTTTTTTCCTTTTTGTATATAAGTGTTTACTACTGTTGTTGCTTTTATGTCTATTTTTTCAATGTTAGATTAGTTTTGCGTGTGCAGTCCTTACTGTGCAACTCAAGTATTGGAGTACCCTGTATAAGCTCTTAGCTTGTTGTACTCGAAGTTCATAAATGTATTGCTGCTTTGTTATGATTTTCTATTCTTGAATAAATTCTTGTTTAAATCAAGAAGAAAAAACAACAAACAAACAAAAAACGTTTTTAAAGAAAGAGGCATGGAGGAGTGTTATAAAGACGTGAATATGTTATGTATATGCGAAAGGATCACTTATAAATGGCAAACATTTTTTTAAATATAAATACATAAAAACGAGAATTATCAACACTTCTTCATTCATATTCCCAAATTTGCCACATTTTGTTTTGACAACATTTCGTTCAGCAACACCACAAATCACAACCCCCTGCACAAGCATTCCGCAACAAAATTATCCACATTTTGTTTTGACATTCCGTTCAGCAACACCACAAATCACAACCCCCCTAAACAAGCATTCCGCAACAAAATTATCCACATTTTGTTTTGACAACATTTTGTTCAGCAACACCACAAATCACAACCCCCCTAAACAAGCATTCCGCAACAAAATTATCCACAATTTTTTTTTAAACATTTCCCCCAAAACTTTTTCTTAATAACCACTTTCATGTGGGGGAAAATCATCCTCGTAATTATCACATTTTCATGTGAATCGTGTGATGATTCTTACAACATTAACCCCTTCACTGCCGGCTGTGTGATGTCACTGATGATGTCATAACGTTTGATGTCAGAGTCCTGGAATGCTGCTTTTTGTTTCAGACAAGTCGGCGAAAAATATATATCTCTAGACCATTTCCTCAGATTGATTCTCCAACGGATCTCATTTAAGTTTTACTACCGTGTTTTTCGGATCATAAGGCGAATAGGGAAATTTTCAACAAAAATCTGACAAAATCCAAGTAAAAGGCGCCCTCGTTTATAAGGCGATACACACCTCGCAGCAGAAAGTCGAAGTTTGAAGCCTGTACACGTCCTGTAAACGCTTACCAACCGCCATTATTGTTGTCGTAAACGAGAGTTGGCTCCCTTCTCAAATAATCAAAACTTCCGTTTTTACGACTTCCAGTTGTTGTGTTTGGCCAATTCTTCGCAAAAACTGGTAGAATTATGGCATTTTAAGCTCTACAACGATGCTTTTTACATCCAATGAAGGGTTATGGCATCTGTTGGACGGTATCTCGGACGATAACAGGGATTTTGAAGCATTCTAATGTGAGTATTCGTCGTATCGGCGACTCATTACCATTTTCGATGTTGTGACTCACAGTAGACTGTACTGAACACGGCAATCGTTGCCTCTCTTCTCACGACTTTGTTCACTAATAGGGCGCCCTCGTTTATTAGGCGCATAGGTCGAAATTGGAGACAAAAATATCGCCTTATAGTTAAAAAAATACGGTTTTGTTTTTTTTAAATCGGTAATTTCTCCATTTTTCTTTGGCAGCGAAGGGTTATTAAAGCTACTTTGATAGAATGGAAATAACTCGGTTGCACGGGTGCTCCTGGGAAATTAGAATAATCCTGCAAGGGGGGCGGCCCCGGCGGAGTGCAGGGGTAGTGCACCCACACTAGACTAGTACAAGTGCTACATTCCTTTGAACATAGCAAACGCTTATACAGGCCCTTTTTAGTGTGCAAGTGTGTGTAAGAAAATCACTGTTTCTCAAATTCTCATAATCCGGCGACGCCGGCTCTAGGCAATTTAAAAATCCTGCAATTCAGAACATCCTGAAAGAAGGAGCATCCATGCGGTTGTGAAGTCAACACTCTCACCAACACACACACATATATAGAGAGAGAGACACACACACACACCGACACAGACACACATGTAGAGAGAGACAGACACACACACATTGACACACACAGAGAGACACACAGAGAGAGACCCACACACACCTCACACAATTTGATGAACTCACCTCGTCATAGGCGATGATTGAGGCGTAGAACACATGAGCCAGCTCCTGAATGCCTTCCTTCCGTGCCGTCAGGGAAGCTGCTTGCTGCAAACAACGCATTACGCATTACATATCACCGTAAAAGTGGAATACATCACGCGTTACAGATCACCGTAAAAGTGGAATACATTATGCGTTACAGGACACTAGAAAGAAAAAAAATTGTGTTAAAGGAAACTGGACAAGTGTAATACATTACGCATTCAAAGACAATGGGAAAATGCAATACATTACGCGTTACAGGACAGAGGAAAAGTGTAATACATTACGCGTTACAGGACAGAGGAAAAGTGTAATACATTACGCGTTACAGGACAGAGGAAAAGTGTAATACATTACGCGTTACAGGACAGAGGAAAAGTGTAATACATTACGAGTTACAGGACAGAGGGAAAAGTGTAATACATTACGAGTTACAGGACAGAGGGAAAAGTGTAATACATTACGAGTTACAGGACAGAGGGAAAAGTGTAATACATTACGAGTTACAGGACAGAGGAAAAGTGTAATACATTACGCATTACAGGACAGAGGAAAAGTGTAATACATTACGTGTTACAGGACAAT
>CM065711.1:31515927-31555927 GCA_017654935.2 Phymorhynchus buccinoides | reverse complement strand
TGAGTGTACTATCTCTCCTGGTCTGAATCATCTGTTTGTGTGCGACAGTCTCTGTCTCTCTCATCTCTCTCTCTCACCTTTAAAGAATTGCTGATGGTCGATCAGTTCAGTGCAACAGATGAACATCCGGAAACCAGAGACCCCGAGGACCTACACACACACACACACACACACACATACACACACAGTACAGTGGAAGCTCCTTTATAAGACCTCCCATTATAAGACTCCCTCCCACATAAGACCTACTTCTCTGAGACATTGCCCTTCTTTGTAAGTATTAAAATTACCTCCCTTATAAGACCCCTCCCTTATAAGACCCCTCCCTTAAAAGACTTCATTGCCCCTCTAACTTGGTTGGCAGAAGAGCTGTCCAAAACAACCTTTGGACACCTCTTCTAAGAAGCTTTGATTAAGTACTTCTAACGACAGGCTTGCTCCAGTTCGCCTTTTAATGTAACTTTTACTCCAATAAAAATTTAAAAAACTAGACCTCAACCTATTTTAATCGCCTCGTAGTCACGTCTGGCTGTACATAAGCTTCAGAGTCCCCCCGCTTAAGGACTCTGCTCGTGACGCCCTGCCTCTGTTTTGATTTGGAGAGGAGGGGTCCCTCTCCCTCCCTCCCTCCCTCCGATCAAACAAGCAGGAATCAAAGCAAAATTTTAACTATCCTTTTTACATAAATGTAAGTAATAAACATTACACATTTAATCCCTGCCGGACTATAAGCTTTCGGTCAGGTAGGGGGGGGGGAGATAAGTCTCCTTTTTGTTCCCCCCCTCCTGATTGATTTGCTTTCCCCCTGTATAAATTCCCCATCTTTTAAAATAAAGTCTACCGGCAACTCGGCCTCATCAGTTTGTGCCTTTTAAAGTTAAAGGGGACAAAATAGACTTAAAAGTTTAACTAGTCCGACAGGGACCCAGTTGTATTTTTAAAACCCTTAGACAATAGTATCGGTTCCTTTGGGAACCGATGCGACAGCTTTGGTGAATTTTTTAGAAAGTTACCATTGGACAACGGTGTTTGTTGACAATGGATAACTAAGTTTTTAAAGAAGTATTTTGAAAATAAAGTTTATTCTGTAAATAGACCGTGCCCCGTGTAATGGGGCAGACCTTCAACGATTTTTAAATATGTTTGATTCTGTTTTTAAACGGTGGTCCTGGAAATTTTAATTGAAGATGCTCAGTAGAAAAATAAATGTTTTATCATAATTTTTATAAACATTAAAATAAATATTATTTCTAAACTAGCTAGCTAGTTCAAATCTTGGGTCAAACAGTCGAGCCATGGCAACAACAATTGATAATACACAACTCTATTAAAATAAAATAAAATAAAAATTCCCGTAACTTTATAAAAAGAAATGTCCCACATGGCTTAGGCCGGGAGGACGTAAAACAAACTAAGACTTCATTTTGGAAAAGTATTTTTTTCTTAAAATATTTCGGAGGTGTCAAGAAACATTGTTTCATGGTGGTCTCAATGGTAAAGAGCCCTTCATGGTGATCAGGGGGCAATTCCTCTTCAGGACTATTATATAAAACTGTTAAAAATTGGGGGAAAAGGCATCTCCTCAAGTTTAAAACCCCATCTGACATTTGTCTTTCTACATTCACTTTTCTCTGAATTCAGAGTTTTCTGAAGTTTACCATGCCTGTAATACACACACATACATGCATGCACACACACACACACACAAACACACACACAAGCATGTGCATGTGCACGCACACATTCACGCACGCACACACACACACACATGTGCGCACACATGCGTACACACACACAACACACACACAAACACTCACAGATTTAGGATATTTAAGCCCCGTAATAAAGCCAAGATCAAACTTGATTTTGCTCCACAGTCCAGTCTTGACCTTTGACCCCTCGCTCTCCGCTGACTGAGCTTTGCTTCCTCCACTGGTGAAGAGTGATGCCGTCTGTGAGTGAGTCAAAATTGCAAGCAACTAGTAACAAACTTACAAAGTATCCACAGATTTATAATAGATATACATAACAGGAAACGTTCGCAAATTGCCAAGGGACATAATTTTGCGTGTTGCGCGAGTGACCTTCCATTAATTGGTTGGACTTGTGTTCGTCCTAATTTTGGTAAAGGTAAAGATGTGCCACCTTTCCCCCCCCCCCCCCCCCCCCCCCCCCCCCCCCCCCCCCCTCCCCCCCCCCCCACCCTCACCCCCCTGCATTTCTCGGTTAATTCCATTTTTCCATTTTTTGCCTTTCTTACCAAACATACAGCTGTATTTTATTAACCTTTTCAGCTAATTATCTTTTTGGAATACTAACCCTAACCCTACAAAGACAGAAAAACGCTGTGACAAATGCGGTGGTATACTGCAGTACATAGGGCCCCCCCCAGGGGGGGGGGGGGGGGGGGGGGGGGGGGGGGGGGGGGGGGGGGGGGGGGGGGTCCTATTAGATAATGGCCTTTATCATGACTGCAATTAATTATTGAACAAAGATAATTAGCTGAAAATGTTAATAAAATACAGCTTCATGTTTGGCAAGAAAGGCAAAAATGGAAAAATGGAATTAACCGAGAAATGTAGGGGGGGTGGCACATCTTGACCTATACCCTAATTTGTCACCAGTCATGGGAGACAATCCGATGTTGTGGTAAAAAGACACATTCTATTTTTTATCAAAAATTGTCAATTTCAAAGACAAGACACACAAGAGACAGAGAGACAGACAGATTGCATTTTCCTCTTTATTTCCTTTTTGATTTTATAATTTCTTTCTTTCTTATTTTTTCTGACCAATTTTGTTCATGGACAGACTAACATCATCATCATCATCATATAATAAAAAGCCAAGTATCTGTGTGTGTGTGTGTGTGTATGTGTGTGTGTGTCTGTCTGTCTGAAACACAAAACGGGCCTTATAACTCCGCCGTTTTTGGACCGAATCGCTTCAAATTTGCTGTGAGCCCTGACGGGGGCGATGGCAACGGCAACCGAGGCGGCCGTGTCATTTGCGCGGTTTGGCAAATGCGCGAAACGCGTATCCGCCGGACTCTCGGCGGCCGTATCTCCGGCATTTATGGACCAATTGCCTTCACATTTGGCAGGTAGATGACCGAATCGGAAGCGAATCGGTTCAGAAACGCACGCGCTATACGCCGCTTCACCTTTTCATTAATAACTCCGCCGTTGCTTAACCGATTCGCTTCAAATTTGCTGTCAGGCTTGCTATGGCCCGGGCAAAGCCTGGCAGCAAATTTGAAGAGAATCGGGAGAGCACGTCACTCTCAGAGCAGCACCAACGGGAAATGGGGCCTTATAACTCCGCCGTTTCTTAACCGAATCGCTTCAAATTTGCTGTACTCAGCATTACCAGTACTTGGCGTAATACCGTTACTAGGCGTTACCGTTACTAGGGAGAGCGCATCACTCTCAGAGCAGCGCCAACGGGAAACGGGGCCTTATAACTCCGCCTTTTCTTAACCGAATCGCTTCAAATTTGCTGTGCTCAGTAAGGTGCGGGGGGTAGTAGAACGGGATGAGTGAAGAAGATGGAAGGAGGGAGAGAGACAAAAGTAATAATAATATTTCGCGGACCCGGCGAAAACAGTACTCAGCGTTACCAGTACGTGGTGTTACCAGTACTGTGCATTGCCAGTACTAGGCGTTGCGCTAGTTATAGTAACAACAACAACAAAAGACAGAGGGAATAATCGCTAAGTGTATCATAAGCCAGTCAGCCAATTCAATTCAAATAACTTTATTACTGAGGATATTAAAATGCACAATCGCAGGCTTCATAAACAATATAAATTTATAAACATGCATAGTAATACATCTGATGACGCACTGCTACACATATCTGTATTATTAAAAAATTGGGACTTTACTGGTTTAGCACTGCCTCCGGGCATTGCCTCCAGTATTGTTCCCACCATCTATGTATTTACAAATTTTATGCCCCACATGGCCGAAAGGCCGATGAGGGCGCAAAACCCTATTTTCACTCACATCTGATGGCGCATACAGAGTAGAAAACATAAAAGAACGTCATCAAGCAATTTTGAAAAGGGAAAGAAGTAAATTAATGTAAGCATAAAACAAACGCCTTCACACACGCTCCATTCTCTTCACACCTGCACCCCCGTCACCCCCTCCTCCACTCCCCCCCTCCACCCCAAACAACAGCAAAAAATAGTTCATCCTACATAACCACACTCCACGCTGCAAGCACAATCTCGAGTAAGATTAATTATGTTGGTATAATTTAAAAAAAGATCCAATTCCGGCAGGTAGGCTAAAATTGGTTTATTGCGGAGATACTTTGCCCAGGGTTACGGTGTTTTCCCTCTCTCGGCCAAAGGGATTTGAGGACAGCTGCATTGGGGAAGGTCCCCAAAGGCCAACCAATCCCTTTGGCTGCAGCACTAGAGCCAACTTTCCGCAAGGCTTGCGATGATCTTCAAGCTGCAAGAAGAAGATGCATGGACATTCTGCAACAAAAACTCACACCACCGCCAGCACGTCAGCGACGCACTCACCCACGGCGGCTCTCTCAGATCTTGTCTCACTCAGTACCGACAAGCCAGCTTCCTCCCACGCACAATCCGGGACAGGAACGAGCTGCCCCAGGAAGCTGTGCAGGCCAAGACCATCAGCACCTTTGTGTCGATTAAAGGTCTCCAAATAATTATCCAGCAACCCTCCACCCTCCTCCCCAATTCCCTCCACCTCTACCCCCCCCCCCCATATGTTAAGGCGCTCTTCTGCAGATCCCCAATTTCTCCAGTGACAGAATAGTCCAGTTTTACTGAAAGGAAGGAAGAGCCAGTGCAAAGACCCCATTTTTGAGAGTCATAGTCTTCTTCTTCTTCTTCGCCTTAGGCAGCCAACTTCATCACGTTGAAGGGGGGGGGGGGGGGGGGGGGGAGACGTGTGAGGGAAAGACGAGTTAAAAGTCATAACATGATCGTTAAATGTCCCGGTCTAGCCGGAGACACCCGGGCCCCGCATGATGCATGCAGAGTGTGTCATGTACGACCGTTAAATCCCCCCCCCCGGATCAGCCAGGGAAAAGTTCTAGTCTTCCATCGTTCATAGTTTTCTTCTTCTTCTTTCATTTAACAACCACCGTCATCATTTTGACGGTCATCATTTCATCGTTAACTCTTCTAGTACCATGGGGGAATACAATCGCCCAAGACATCACTCTACGCTCCCACCAAATGCAAACACATTCACTGCCAAGCACCCTGCCATGTGTTTGTCTATTTTATTTACAGAGCTTACGTCAGTGATTTTTCTGCTAAAGTAACGTATAGTTCAGTCCATGGTTGGGTGAATGCGAAAAAGAATTAAATTCGAAATATTTACGTTTTTTAAGTGGGCGTTCGGGTGTCTCCATTGTATGAGTATGCGCAGTTAAAAAAATAGTTACTCCCCTCTTGTCGGTTCTGGTTCTGGTTCTGGTATAAATACGTCGAAGGAGCCTATGAAGGCTATGTATTCGACGGAACTGGGAGAGCGCACTGAGAATTGAATAGAAAATCTTTCTTTTTTTTCTTTTTTTTTAGATAAAGAAAGTGTCTTTGTTTTACTGTCTGGTGGTGTTGACAGCTTTTTAAGAGTTGACCATAGGCCTTTTCATAGTATCCAGGCTGGACCAATCCGGCTAGCATAGCGCTCACCGGGGATGAACCCCGACCGGCACAGCTCCTGCCCTTCATTTACCACTACTTTGACCTATGGCCCCTAATTCCCTATTTTCATCTTTAGTTGGAGCAGGCCCCGAAGGTGAATCGCCTGGCGCTGATAGTGCTGCGCTGGTGGGGCCTGCTGCTATGGCTTCGTCGGTCAGTTGATTCCACTCCATCACTGTTCTTACAAAGGAGTTGCCGTACTGAGCTGTGCTGCTTGGTGGAACTATGAAGCCTCTTGAATTTTGCACAGCTTGTCTCTGAACAATGTTGTCTGTTGTGCAGTCAGCGTATCTTGTGGGCCTGATCCTACGACGATTTGTGTCGACTGGAGTTAAAAAATCCTCTGGTGGTAAAGCTGGGATCTGCGCCTCAGAGATCTTGTGTAGGAGGCTGAGGCGTTGGTCTTTACGGCGCTCCTCCAGTGTTGGAACTTTCAAGTCCTGGAGCACGCAGCCCGGATTCCGTGACTTATAGTCTTTGGTGATGAAGCGGGCTGCCTGTCTTTGGGTGTGCTCCAGCCTGTCAACGTCCTGCTTGGTGTAAGGATCCCACACAGTCGCAGCGTACTCTAATCTGGATCTTACTAATGAAGTGTAGGCAAGCCGTCTACATTCTGGTGGGCAGTTCATGAGATTTCGGCGTATCAATCCCACCATTGATCCTGATTTCTTGCAAACGTGGTTGACGTGTGTGGTCCATTTCAGGTCTGATGACAGGTGCACACCAAGGTGTTGGCATTGCTGGGCTTGTTGAAGTGGAATCCCGTTCAGTTTGTACAGAAACTGGGATTTTTGTCTGATAGGAAGGATGGTGCATTTGGATGCGTTAAAGCGCATGCCCCACCGTTCAGCCCAGGCCTCAAGTTGGTGTAGGTCGTCTTGGAAAATGAGATGGTCTTGGAAGCTGTTGATTTCTCTGTACAGAAGACAGTCGTCCGCGAACAGCCTCATTGTCGATTTGACAGAATGACAGAGTCCGGCAGATCATTCACATGACACAAGAACAGCTAATGGCCAAGGACTGTGCCTTGCGGTTGAGATGCAACTAAGAACATAAAAAAATACATGGCGCTAGAAGAGTTAAGTAAAACGCATACCAAACCCACAAACTTACAGGCATACATGATGAAGATGGCAAACTTAGCAGACGACTTCTTCCAATCAGACATCGTTGGCAACACTTTACCATCCCTAACTGATTGCTACAGCGTAGTAGAACCGATAAAACAGGAGCAGAATTCATTTTCAACCGAGTTTAAAAGCCACAGCAACTGAAACTTGGTCTGATTGACCTTGCTTGTTGCAAAATATCTCTTACACAATAGTTACCAAACTTCAAAGTCATTCGAAGTGTGCGTCCAATGGGGTAGACTCTTTTGCCATTGGAGGTAGCCTACGTAAGGATCACTCTCTTGGGCACAAATTGGTTAAAAGCCACAGATGCAAAAAAAGCATAAAACACATTGGGTTCTAACTAGGTCTAGTCTCTCTCTCTTCTCTCTCTCTCTCTCTCTCTCTCTCTCTCTCTCTCTCTCTCTCTCTCTCTCTCTCTCTCTCTCTCTCACACACACACACACACACACACACACCTTTAAAGAATTGGGGGGGGGGGGGGTAGAATCGATAAGTCGTTGTTACATTATTTTACACATAAAGGAATATTAATATTTTTACAACCTATTAATATATTTCGTGCACCTCTTCTGGACACTCTGTCTACCTATTCATGTCCATAAATACCACAATGTGATGGATACGCGAGTAAAGACCAAATCCCCCTTTCAATTTGTACTCTTTTTTTGCTTCTATGTGCAGAGTGGCACAGTGGTAACGCGTTCGCTTCGTGTCAAGTAAACCCGAGTTCGAACCTGGGTACAGGGGATTTTTCCTCTCACTTTGCACTAGGCCTGAACGTGGAGTCTTTCGGATGAGACAATAAACCCAGGTCATGTGTGCCCCATGCACTTAGCGCACGTTAAACCCAGTGGCAACGATAAAGTTGTCATTTGGTCAAAATTTACCCCTGCCCCACATATTAGGTGTGTGTGTGTGTGTGTGTGTGTGTATGTGCCGGTACGTGCGTGTATGTGTGGGTGGGGTGTGTATGTGTATGCCTATTTGCATGTGCGTGAGCGATTATTTCGTGTTGTTGTTGAATTTGTTGCTTCTTAATTTTTGTTGTTGTTAAGCGCATAGAGCTCCACATTGGTGGAGGAATGCGCTATATAAATGATTCACTATTATTATTATTATTATTATATTCTTCCTCAGTCAGTCACAAAAACTCGTATGCAAAAAAAAAAAAAAAAAATGGGTGGCGCACCTCTGGCTGCGACGCTCTCTCCAGGTGGGAGCAACCCGAATTTCACAGAGATGCCTCTGTGACAATAAAGTACCTAATAATACCTACTTGTTCGAGACATTAGAATATCATATCAGTGTTTTCTTAATTGAGCATTCTGTAGTGTACAGTTTCGGATACATTAGACATCCTGTTCAGTTTATTGTTATTTTAAGGAGATGGTCTGTACGTGTGTCTGTGTGTTTGTCTGTCTGCGTGCGTACGTTGTTTGTGAGGGTGTTTCTGTATGTGTTGGTGTATGTGGTCAGTCCGTGCGGCTCAGTTGATGTGTGCTTACTGAATGGGGGATGAACGAGTCGGTGTTGTTAGGGGAAGACGGGGTAAAAAGCGCATGGGCGGGTAAGAAGACCACCACAATTATCTCATGAAATGAAGCAAATTTCAGTCTCATTTTGCCCATGAGACGAGCGTTAATGTCTAGCATTCGTCTCATGGGCAAATTTGAAGTGAAGACGGGGTAAAAAGCCCATGGGCGGGCAAGAAGCCTATGCCAATTATCTCATGAAATGAAGCAAATTTCAATCAAATTTTGCCCATGAGACGAGTGTTAATGTTTAGCGTTTTTTTCTGATTTCAAAAATAGGCACATGAGTTTTTGAGTTCAACAAAAATAGAAACGTCTCTACTTAATGTAGGGGAAGACGGGGTAAAAAGTGCATGGGCGGGTAAGAAGCCCACCCCAATTATCTCATGAAATAAAGAAAATTTCAGTCAAATTTGCCCATGAGACGAATGCTAGACATTAGCGCTCGTCTCATGAGCAAAATGAGACTGAAATTTGCTTCATTTCATGAGATAATCAGGTTGGGGTGGGCTTCTTACCCGCCCATGCGCTTTTTACCCCGTCTTCCCCTAACTTACATAAGGCCCTCGTTCATTGTAAAAATAGAAACACCTACTTGCTATAATGTAAGCCATTCATTCATTCAGGCACAGGGCCAACTAGGCTACCAAGACCACTGACTCAGCCCCGGTATCGGTATGTGACATTTCTTCGAAAAACAATTCGTGACACAACATTTCGTCGACGCGACATTTCGTCGACACTAAATAATATTGCAAACAAAGCCTTTAAAAGTTTGTATGTAGTGAATTCATCCCCCAACGAATTGCATGATTTGTGAGTGCTGATCATAGTTCTAATTGTTGTGTGTTGTATCACTTAAGTTCACATTCACACACACATGCAAGAACAAGTAGGCCTAAGCGCAAATGCGCACGATATAATACCCAAATTTGCATGTTCTGTTACATGCGTGCACACACATTGGCAATTGTGGTGTGTGTAAGCATAAGTGTGTGTGTGTGTGTGCGTGCGTGTGCGCGCGCGTGTATGTGTATATGTGCGTGTGCATGTGCGTGTGCATGCGTGCGTGCGTGTGTGTGTATATATATGTGTGTGTGTGTGTGTGTGTGTGTGTGCGTGCGTGCGTGCGCGCGCGCGCGTGTGTGTGTGTGTGTGTGTGTGTGTGTGTGTGTGTGTGTGTGTGTGTGTGTGTGTGTGTGTGTGTGTGCGTGTGCGGCCCGATCAACAGGACGAAACTGTCACATTCGTGTTGTGGGTGGGTGTGGTCACGCGTACTCTCTCTCTCTCTCTCTCTCTCTCTCTCTCTCTCTCTCTCTCCTCTCTCTCTCTCTCTCTCTCTCTCTCTCTGTCTGTCTCAGTGCCCCCCCCCCCCCCCTCTCTTTCTCAATTCAAAAAGTGTCTTTCTACGAAGTGTCACATTCGATGAAGTGTCGTTCGACGGAATGCAGCATTCGACGACTGAAATGTCGCATTTCAGTGAAGAACTGTCGGCCACCGGCCAGTCAACTCTATATCCTAGCAATCTCCTATTCAAGTCCCACTTTCCCGCTTGAAACACACACACACACACACACACACACAAACACAAACACACACACACACACACACACACACACACACACACACACACACACACACACACACACACACACACACACAGAGAGACACACACACACACACACACACATACAGACACACACACACACACAGAGAGCCGAATCTAGGGGGTGCGGTGGGGTTGTCCTGATTTCCGAAAAAAACAACTCTGCCCCAAACATGTACCAATTATACAAGGGTAAAAGTAAGAAAATGGCTCGACTTTTGCCTTAATAATCCCTAATTTCCTAAATTTTCCATGGGATTTGCGATCTGGACTCCCAACTGACACTGCACCCGTATCCAATGAATGTCCCTGGGACCCCCGGCGGACCCACCCCCTGTGACGAGGTAATGGGTTAAAAGGCTAAGTCTCTAGGGAAGACTTTAGATAATTTGCTTTTAGCCCACTTCTCTAGGGTATGGGAGATGAGCAACTTTCCCGGCCCCTTTTCATCTAATAAATTTATATTTGTGCCCGGGTTCTGGCTCGTCAGATGGTTGTAAGAAATACAAGTGGTTGAATTGCTCTAAATGGCAGACAGAGAGAAGTAGGGTTTTACATGAAATTACAAGACTCCCACTCTCATCAGTCTGACCAAAGGGTTCAGGATTATTTGACACTTGTATTTTATTTACTCCCAAAATCTGCATAAGATTATGCAACAATAATAATAAAGCAGCTCAATGGCGCCAAAACAAAATATGGATAAAACACAATGAAATCCGAAAGGATTCACAAGACTTTTGTCTTTCTATAAGGTTCGCCCCATGCCGGAAGGGTTACTAATTATCTTCAGTGTCCGTAGGAAAGTTCAAATGATTGGCGCAGTCAGGTAGACTTAGCTGTTTGAAGTTCTGGGCTTGCTCGTCAGGTGAGAGTAGCTCCCAGTCGTTCCTATTACGGCTTCGCGGGATGGCACGGTTCAAGCGTGGTCTCCTCGCGGATTCTGGGTGCAGGTTGTCTTGGCGACGGACCCGTCTTGGTGCTTGGTGGAGTCCGGGATGATCGTCCGGCCCACGATGCCCTGCTGATAATCACAGGAGAAGGTGGATGTAGATCTCTATGGCTTAGAGACAAGGGGCTTCAGTCGGCAGGGAATTAGTGAATCCCAACCGGCTTGAAGGCTTCCCTTGTACAATAGCACTACATGTAGTTAATAAATAAACTGAATTTCAGTTAACAAACTGAGATCAGTAAAACATAAAAGGTGATCAAGACAACATCACTCTCCATCCAACACCTGGAAAGGAATGGTATCATAAAGTGCAAGATTGCGGCCCATAGGTTTCCTACTAAAAATAGTGCAAGATTGCGGCCCATAGGTTTCCTACTAAAAATAGACAAAAGGGTTAGTAGGCATAAACTCCGGTTCTGGTACCAAAAGTGTTCAAGTCAAAAACACACACACACAAATAATCAGTGCACATAAATAGAATAGAATGTTTACCACTTCTTTTCTATAACATATCTATCTACTCCTTATTCATCATTGAACATAGGATCTAGATCAAAACTAGAGTCAAACACACAAGATCTCAATCACCTGCCATCAATAATACTTACTAGTGGGCTTATGATGACTGGTTGTGAGTGTTGCTCTAGCTACGTTTCAGCATCTTGTGTGACAACTTTTTCTCACCACTCCAATTATAGCCTTCACTTTCAAACAATGAAAGCCTGCTATTGGTGTATTACAGTCCACACGTCACAATTTTGCTGTTCTAAATGTACTGAACAATCACGCGCCTATTCCATCCTTAGCACATTCCTGACATTCCTAACCTTGTGATTGAAAAGGAAAAACCGTGTTCAAAGGGAGATAACCTCGGTTGTCACTTTCTTGTGATGAGCCGGTAGAAAGGGGGGGGGGGGGGTGAAGGGAGATAACCTCGGTAGGTGGTACGTGCCGACCGGGGAGAAAGAGATAACGCCCTTCCGCGGCGTTCGTTTGAAGCAGCGGGGCAATTAACGTGGCGGCTGGACAGAGAAATGAAAAGGCGAGGGGGGGGAGGGGAGAAGGGGGGGGGGGGGTGTAGATAAGAAATAAAGAAAGCGGGTCGCGCGGGACACTTACGTCACAGAGGCCCCCCGAAGAAAAGATTCTGGTACCGGAATCTTCCTGTGGAACGCCGACTCCACTTTCGACTTGGGCGACAGGGACAAATTAGTGGGGAGACTGGGTCGGCTGGAATGGTGGAACATCTGGTCGCAACACAGAGTTCAAAGGAGCAGGTGGGTTAGAGATCAGTGGAATGGATTCCGACTGAGGTTGGTGCGGCAATCCTGTGTTGAGTTGTCCCAAGGTTGATTGCAGAATAGCAAACACCTCTTGCCTGAGTTTCCCCTTTAGCCTGGATTCATCATTGCTGATGATGTGGTTTGGTAGGCCGATTCGGGCGAAAATGGCTTTGAGTGCCGCAGCTATCTGACTAGCATCAAGTGAGGAGATTGGGGCGGCATCGCACTGCATGGTACATATGTCGACCACGGTGACTATGTACCGGAATTTCTTCTTCCGTTGAGGTAGAGGCCCGACCAAGTCGACTGCCACTCGCTGAAAGGGAGGGGTAGGTGACGGCTGTACGTGCGGCGGCCTGTCCCGATAGTACCTTCGGTGGGTGTTTGCGGGTACAGTGCTGCCTTTCACCTGAGGTACCTGTGGCGAGTGGTCTTGGGTCGTTAGGCGGACATTCCTTGGGAAGGATTTTCCAAGTTGTGGCGGACTTGGGGACTTGGGACAATCTGGATTGGCTCGCGCGGCAATTTGGTTTGCCGCGTTGAGAGGTTTCTTCCCTGCTGAGGGAGATTTGCTCTTTGGGAAGGAGGGAGGGAGTTGGTTTGTGGTTTGGGGAGAAGGGAATCCTGCTGAAACAATAGCAGGTTGAGAGGGGTGCCCTAAAAACACATACTGTGATCCCAGTATGAGGTCATAGACAGGACTGTCCATGAGCACTGCCTTGATGGGTCCCTTTACATATCTGGTGTCGACATTGATTATGGCGACTGGCAAAGTGGATGGGGGGATTGCAGCATCAGGGCCTTGCAGAGAGATGAAGTCTCCCGTGTATGCTGACGCGGGGACTAGGGATCCGCAGACAATTGCGTCGCATGACAGTCCAGTGTCATAGAGACACTGAACAGGGATGTTGTTGACAGTCGCCTGTCCAACGACTGACGGTGTGCCTGGACACTGTACTGGGGAGGGGTTTGTGCAATTCTGCGAAGTCGAGACGACTTGCATAGTTGCAACATTTTGCCGCTTGTAAGCAAGTTTCCTGCAGTCATCCCGATTGTGGGTGTTCGACTTGCAGTATGAGCAGAATAAGGGTTGTCCCAGTGGTTGTCGTTCATGGGTAGAACCGTTTGACCCACTGTTGGAGTTGGGGTTAAACCTGCTCTGCTGTGAAGCAGTGGACCCAACAACTTGCTGTAGTTTTGGCCTTTTAGGGGCGCTAGGTTCATCATGGGCTAGAGTGTACCTATCACTTAGCTGGATGAGGTCAGCCAGAGTTGTGGCACCTTGTTCGGCAGTAAAGGTGCGTAACTCTGGGGACATGGTTTCGCGCAGTTGCTCGCCAACCATCAGTTCCCGGAGATCCTCATAGGACTCTGATTTGGCAGAAAGGGACACCCATTTTGTCAGATAGTTCCCCAGTCTATCTGAAAATTGGGCATAGGACTCTCCCCTACCTTTTCTGGTTGACCGGAACTTTTTCCGGTAGGCATCCGCTGTCAACTGGTATCTGTTGAGCAGGGCTTCTTTCAAAGCTGGGTAGTCGGTAATTTGGCTTGACGGAAGTTTACTGTATACCTCATAAGCCACACCCCTGAGACTTTGGGCAAGCTTGAGGTTGAACTTTTCCGGAGCAAGCTCAAATTCCTGGGCCAGTCTTTCAAATCTATCGAGGAATGCATCGATAGACTCTGTTGCCTCATTGAATGCCTCCAATGTGAAGGTCATGGCTGAGGTATGAATGGGAGGGGGAAAATTTTGAGGGGCAGCAGTCTCAGAGTCTGCTGAGTTTTCTAGCTGCTTCATAGCTAGCTCATGGTCTCGCGCCTTTTCTCGCTCAGTGGCCTCAAGTTCGAGTTCTTTATTTTTGGCATCCTGCACTAGTTGTCTCTGCCTTAACTCATGAGTACGGATTTGCTCTTGAGCGTCGCGATCTTTATCTGCTTGTTGAGCCTCGCGATCTTTATCTGCTTGTTGAGCCTCATGGGCTCTCTGTTTGTCTTTCTGAGCCTCCTCCCGAGCTTTATCAGCCTCTTGAGCCTCATGAGCTCTCTGTTTGTCTTTCTCAGCCTCCTCGCGGACTTTATCAGCCTCTTGAGCCTCGCGAGTTTTATCAGCTTCTTGAGCCTCCCGAGCTTTGTCTTTGTCATATTCAGATATGACAAAATTGGCTAACTCTTGGCCTGACAATCCTAGAGATTCTCCCCATTCTTTAAGTTCCCTCCTAAGTTTAACAATCTCAGCCATGGTTGTAAATACAACTATTCAAAATAAAAACAAAGCTGCTGAGTTGAATGTATCAAACAACACTTAACTATTTCAGCATAAACAGAAATAGCATGCACATCAAAATAAAGTCATAAATAGCATTCAAACAAATCAAATCAAAACACAGTGAACCAAATCACAATAACTTTCCCAGTGGACACAAGATAAGTTTTGAAAAGGAACTACAGTTTGAATTGAAATTTGTTAGACTTTATGAAAAAAATATCCCGGACGCGAGCCCCCAATTAGATGTGACGAGGTAATGGGTTAAAAGGCTAAGTCTCTAGGGAAGACTTTAGATAATTTGCCTTTAGCCCACTTCTCTAGGGTATGGGAGATGAGCAACTTTCCCGGCCCCTTTTCATCTAATAAATTTATATTTGTGCCCGGGTTCTGGCTCGTCAGATGGTTGTAAGAAATACAAGTGGTTGAATTGCTCTAAATGGCAGACAGAGAGAAGTAGGGTTTTACATGAAATTACAAGACTCCCACTCTCATCAGTCTGACCAAAGGGTTCAGGATTATTTGACACTTGTATTTTATTTACTCCCAAAATCTGCATAAGATTATGCAACAATAATAATAAAGCAGCTCAATGGCGCCAAAACAAAATATGGATAAAACACAATGAAATCCGAAAGGATTCACAAGACTTTTGTCTTTCTATAAGGTTCGCCCCATGCCGGAAGGGTTACTAATTATCTTCGGTGTCCGTAGGAAAGTTCAAATGATTGGCGCAGTCAGGTAGACTTAGCTGTTTGAAGTTCTGGGCTTGCTCGTCAGGTGAGAGTAGCTCCCAGTCGTTCCGGTTACGGCTTCGCGGGATGGCACGGTTCAAGCGTGGTCTCCTCGCGGATTCTGGGTGCGGGTTGTCTTGGCGACGGACCCGTCTTGGTGCTTGGTGGAGTCCGGGATGATCGTCCGGCCCACGATGCCCTGCTGATAATCACAGGAGAAGGTGGATGTAGATCTCTATGGCTTAGAGACAAGGGGCTTCAGTCGGCAGGGAATTAGTGAATCCCAACCGGCTTGAAGGCTTCCCTTGTACAATAGCACTACATGTAGTTAATAAATAAACTGAATTTCAGTTAACAAACTGAGATCAGTAAAACATAAAAGGTGATCAAGACAACATCACTCTCCATCCAACACCTGGAAAGGAATGGTATCATAAAGTGCAAGATTGCGGCCCATAGGTTTCCTACTAAAAATAGTGCAAGATTGCGGCCCATAGGTTTCCTACTAAAAATAGACAAAAGGGTTAGTAGGCATAAACTCCGGTTCTGGTACCAAAAGTGTTCAAGTCAAAAACACACACACACAAATAATCAGTGCACATAAATAGAATAGAATGTTTACCACTTCTTTTCTATAACATATCTATCTACTCCTTATTCATCATTGAACATAGGATCTAGATCAAAACTAGAGTCAAACACACAAGATCTCAATCACCTGCCATCAATAATACTTACTAGTGGGCTTATGATGACTGGTTGTGAGTGTTGCTCTAGCTACGTTTCAGCATCTTGTGTGACAACTTTTTCTCACCACTCCAATTATAGCCTTCACTTTCAAACAATGAAAGCCTGCTATTGGTGTATTACAGTCCACACGTCACAATTTGCTGTTCTAAATGTACTGAACAATCACGCGCCTATTCCATCCTTAGCACATTCCTGACATTCCTAACCTTGTGATTGAAAAGGAAAAACCGTGTTCAAAGGGAGATAACCTCGGTTGTCACTTTCTTGTGATGAGCCGGTAGAAAGGGGGGGGGGGGGGGGTGAAGGGAGATAACCTCGGTAGGTGGTACGTGCTGACCGGGGAGAAAGAGATAACGCCCTTCCGCGGCGTTCGTTTGAAGCAGCGGGGCAATTAACGTGGCGGCTGGACAGAGAAATGAAAAGGCGAGGGGGGGGGAGGGGAGAAGGGGGGGGGGGGGTGTAGATAAGAAATAAAGAAAGCGGGTCGCGCGGGACACTTACGTCACACCCCCCACCCCCTCTTACGAATTCACTTGGTCCGCCCCACCCCCCCCCCACCACCACCATCCTACCCTCCCACCCCAACCCCCTTTTTAGTCCTCGTGGCAACCTTTCACACGCAAGAGGGCTTTGTCTATGAGAAACCGGATAGTGGTTATTAGTAGAACGACTGGTTACGTCGTTGAAGCGATCGAGTTGCGCTTAACAATGTATTGTAGGCCTACCGTAAAGTACAGTACACGCGTCCCTTTTTCCAACTTTATATTACGGCAACAACAATGAAATCAAATAAAAGTGCTGGCAATGTATCTGCACATTAGGACCGTAACGCCAGGGCCATGAAGCTGAGTTTACTCCCTTAATAGGTTCTGCAGTTTCAGAAGTTATTCTGAAAGCAAATCACAACTTTATAACGAAACTTGACAGGCATTCAATGGCACAGTGTTGATGAGTAAACCGTTTTACTGTTACTAAGTGTGACGAGGTAATGGGTTAAAAGGCTAAGTCCCTAGGGAAGACTTTGGAAAATTTGCCTTTAGCCCACTTCTCTAGGGTATGGGAGATGAGCAACTTTCCCGGCCCCTTTTCATCTAATAAATTTATATTTGTGCCCGGGTTCTGGCTCGTATGGTTGTAAGAAATACAAGTGGTTGAATTGCTCTAAATGGCAGACAGAGAGAAGTAGGGTTTTACAATGAAATTACAAGACTCCCACTCTCATCAGTCTGACCAAAGGGTTCAGGATTATTTGACACTTGTATTTTATTTACTCCCAAAATCTGCATAAGATTATGCAACAATAATAATAAAGCAGCTCAATGGCGCCAAAACAAAATATGGATAAAAAAACAATGAAATCCGAAAGGATTCACAAGACTTTTGTCTTTCTATAAGGTTCGCCCCATGCCGGAAGGGTTACTAATTATCTTCAGTGTCCGTAGGAAAGTTCCAGTGATTGGCGCGGTTTGATAAACTTAGCTCTTGGCAAGTTCTTCCGTAGTGATCGGCGAATGCTGGTGTGGCTGGGCTTGCTCGTCAGATGAGAGTAGCTCCCAGTCGTTCCGGTTACGGCTTCGCGGGATGGCACGGTTCAGGCGTGGTCTCCTCACGGATTCTGGGTGCGGGGCGTCTTTCCCGTCTTGGTGCTTGGTGGAGTCCGGGATGATCGTCCGGCCCACGATGCCCTGCTGATAATCACAGGAGAAGGTGGATGTAGGTCTCTATGGCTTAGAGACAAGGGGCTTCAGTCGGCAGGGAATTAGTGAATCCCAACCGGCTAGAAGGCTTCCCTTGTACAATAGCACTAATTAATAAATAAACTGAATTTCAGTTAACAAACTGAGATCAGTAAAACATAAAAGGTGATCAAGACAACATCACTCTCCATCCAACACCTGGAAAGGAATGGTATCATAAAGTGCAAGATTGCGGCCCATAGGTTTCCTACTAAAAATAGACAAAAGGGTTAGTAGGCATAAACTCCGGTTCTGGTACCAAAAGTGTTCAAGTCAAAAACACACACACACACACAAATAATCAGTGTGCATAAATAGAATAGAATGTTTACCACTTCTTTTCTATAACATATCTATCTACTCCTTATTCATCATGGAACATAGGATCTAGATCAAAACTAGAGTCAAACAAACAACCAGTCTCAATCACCAGTCATCAATAAGACTTACTAGGTGGGCTATTCTGGCTGGGAGAGGTGTTGCTCTAGTCAGTTTCAGCGTCTTGTGTGAAAAACTTTTTCTCACTACGCCAATTATAGCCTTCACTTTCAAACAATGAAAGCCTGTCATTGGTTTATAGCAGTCGACACGTCACAAGATGATGCTATAATTTTATGCATACTAGTACCGAACAATCACGCGCCTATTACATCCTTATCACGTGCCGACATTCAAATCCTTCTCGTGCTCGGAAAGGAAGGGTTTCAAAGGGGCCGACCGTGGTTGTCACTTTCTTGTGATGGGTAGATAGATCTTGCTTCAAAGAGATAATTGCCTTATTCGGCGTTCTTTAGATGGTGGGTGGCAATTAACGTGGCGGCCGGACAGAGAAATGAAAAGGAGAGGGGGGGGGGGTAGATAAAGAAAGAGGGGTCGCGCGGGACACTTACGTCACACTAAGACACCAGTCCCCTCCCTTACCGTGGGGATACCGGGGGTAGAGGGTGGGTGGGGTGGGTATGTCTTCCGTACAAACGGTTCCACCACCTTCTGGGAGTTCTGTGCTTGTAATAATTCCTCTAATCTCTCTCTCTCTCTCTGACTCTGCCTTTTTCCTTGCTTTGTGTCATCTACTGTCTTTCTGACGTTTTGGCCCATTCTTCTGCCTTTCCCCAAAAAAAAATCTTCCATATAGTTTTCTCCTTTGAGCTCCTCCGAAATCGGAATGTGTCGGCTGAATGCAGCGAGGACACCAGTGAAAACTGGAACACGGACACATACGTATCCATTGTGGCCTTATGGCCCGGGACCGCCGAAGAAGAAGACACCAGAGAAAGCTATTAAAAAAACACTATTTTGGTCGTTTATTCTGTTAAAAACAGTTATTGAAAGCCATTTCACACACCTAGCTGTCATCTGAGATAACGAGCGTTATTTTTCATTGACATTGAATTAGTCACTCGCTGTTAGATTTGTTTTTTAAAATCATAAACAGTTAAAGAGTTTATACTGTAGCCGCGATAGAGAGACAATTTGTATCCAATAGGCCCTACATACTCTCGGACCAGTACAAAAGCTCACACGCCAATTCTAAACTACTGTCTTCCTTATAATATGACTTGATGGTTGTGTCCATAGCCAGTATATACAGATACACAGGCTCTGGTTGTGTCAGTTAACTTTGTTCTTATTTGATTTTTCTGTTCGCATGCTTTCCTTGCTTCTTGTTTTCTTGTTTCAGTTTTATTTCATAGGCACAACATAATGGTATAAAGCTGTGACAGCTTATTTCTTTATGCTCAATAAATATCATTTTGATTAGACGTGGTTGTGTGCTTACGTTTTGGGGTGTGCACACACGCACACGCACACGCACACACACACGCGCACGCGCACACGCACACACACACGCACGCACGCACGCACGCACGCGCGCACACGCGCACGCACACACACACACACACACACACACACACACGTACTTCGTGGCTGCTCTGTACATTCAGCATTTTTGCTTGAATGTGGAGGAAAAGTTAGGCCTCCCAAACTAAAATGCAGTGTTGAGACAAATAAAACCTTAGCCCTTAAATGTGGCGATTGAATACAGAGGGGGTACCAGCGAAAACTGAAAACACATACGGGGACCGGAGAGAGTAAAAGTCCTCACAACTGAGGTTTATCCTCAGCTCATTTCCCGTACTGGGGAATTATGAATTAAAACAGATCAGGGACAAGCTGAAAGGGTGGAGGGAAAGTTAGGCCTCCCAAACTAAAATGCAGTGGGAAGACAAATACAACCTTAGCCCATCAGTCACGCAAAAATCGCATGCAAGAAAAGAAAATAGGTGGCGCGCCTCTGGCTGCGACCCGCTCTCCAGGTGGGAGCAACCCGAATTTCACAGAGACGCCTCTGTGACTATGATGTACCTAACCTAACCCCGTGACCCCCTAAAGAATGTGCAGCCCTGGGCCGTGCAAACACACACACACACACGCAAACACATACAGACACACACTCATGCATGCGCGCATGCATACACGCTTGCATGCACACACACACACTCTCTCTCTCTCTTTCTTTCTTCATCCCACTCTCTATCACTCACTTTCTTCTTCTGCCTTCTTTGATCGCTCAGGCAGTTTCCTGTCAATTATGAGTGCAGATGTGTCATGCAGCCGTTATGCGCCTAGGTAAGAAATAGTTAGGCCCAGCATGTCCGACTTCGGCTGGAGGCCGAAATCATTTTTTGAAAGTGTTTCTTTAAAAAAGGCAGAATGAGCCTGAAAAGCAGAAAGATAGTAGATGACAGCAAGCAAAGGGAAAAGGCAGAGTCAAAGAGAGTGACTTGATTTGAGGAAGTTACAAGCACAGAACTTCAAGAACATGGAGGAACTATTTATACAAAAGACACCCGGTATCCCCACTATCTGTCTGTCTGTCTGTCTGTCTGTCTGTCTCTCTCTCTCTCTCTCTCTCTCTCTCTCTCTCTCTCTCTCTCTCTCTCTCTCTCTAGTTAACAAGAGGTTGCAATCTTGGATTGAGGAAAATAATATCACGGGTGAATATCAAGCAGGATTTAAGAAGGGGTATTCTACAACGGACCATATTTTTACCTTATATTCTTGTGTTCAGAAACAGTTTAATGGTACTAGTGGTAGAAAACTGTATGTCGCCTTTATTGACTTCGAGAAGGCTTTTGACACAGTAAATAGAAAGTTAATGTGGCCAATCCTCTTGAAAAACAATATTAATGGGAAATTATTTAGATGTATAAAAAGTATGTACGCAAATGTCAGGGCAAAGATTAGATGTGGAGCAAAATTAACAGATTTTATACAGTGTTCTTCTGGAGTTAAACAAGGTGATGCAATTAGCCCAGTTCTTTTCTCTTTGTACATTAATGAACTAGCATTGAATGTTATAGATAATGGTAGGCATGGCGTTCCCTTTTTCAATGATGCATTAGAGTTATTCATACTTTTATTGGCTGACGACATTGCGCTTATTTCTGAAACCATTATTGGGCTTCAAAATCAGCTGAATAATTTGCATAGCTCATCTTTAGACCTTGGATTGAAAGTTAACATGAAGAAAACAAATGTAGTAGTATTTAGAAAAGGTGGGTATTTGGGAGCAAGAGAAAGGTGGTTTTGGGGTAAAAAAGTTTTACCTGTTGTAAATTCCTATAAATATTTGGGCATTCAGTTTACTACTAAATTAAGCTTAAATGTTTCCTGTAAAGATCTAGCAAGCAAAGCAAAACATGTCTTGTTGTGTATTACGCGTAAATTAAACGTTTTGAACATTTTTTCAGTTAACATCTTTCTAACGATTTTTGATACACAGATTGCTCCCATTGCTCTATATGGTGCTGAAATATGGGGACTAGACAAAGCAGCTATTCACATAGAAAAATTTCATACATTTGCATTGAAGAAATTTCTTGGTGTAACTCTGCGTACGCCAAATGATCTAGTATACAGTGAATTAAACCGATATCCTATTACTATTAATGCCATCGTCCAATGCATCAGATACTGGTTAAAACTAATTAAGATGGAACCCCACAGACTTCCCAGGAAATCTTATTTAATGTTATTTAACTTAGATCAGAGGGGTTAATTCTGATCGCTTCTCGGCCTTTTGGCTAAGACAGTGATTCAGGAACATAAATTTTTGTTTATACCCTGGTTGGTTTGTTCAGCCCGTCGTACATGGCGAAAGCCGATACGCGACGTTAAACTGAACTTCCATCCCGATCAGAGGGGTAGAAATAACTGGGTTACTAATGTTCGGAAATGTTTATATGAAAATGGATTTGGATATGCTTGGATTAACCAGAATGTTGGAAGTGATCACGTGTTCATTAGATCATTTAGACAAAGATTAATTGACAATAGATGGCAAGCCTGGAACAGTCATGTGCAAAACAGTGACAGATTTTACATGTACAGAATGTTTGGCATTGATGATCATATTGTTCAAACTTTCCTGAAAAGTAATATAAGCAGGCATTTAAAATTCGTTATGATTAGATTTAGACTTGAGATTTCTGACCTCTTTGTACATTCAAAGCGATACGCTGACATTAAAATTTAACATGCCCTCTTTGCAAGGAAAATCAGGACAATGAGTTACATTTTGTACTTGCTTGCCTATTTTTTTTAATGAGTTGAGAAAAGAATTGATAGCACCGAAATTTTACAGAAATCCCAGTTTATTTCAGCTTAGTCTATTGATGTCTAGTAGAAATGAGAACACGATTCATAAACTGTCTATATATGTGTATAAGGCCTTTAAGGTTAGAAGTGCTGCTTTGTCATAAGTATTGTATTGTTGCTAATTATTGATGTATTGATAAACCGCTTTTTTATAATGTTGACACACACCCTTCCTAATGGGGCGATGCCTTTTCTGGAATAAATATTGTCATTCTCTCTCTCTCTCTCTCTCTCTCTCTCTCTCTCTCTCTCTCTCTCTCTCTCTCTCTCTCTCCTATTTGTTGACAATTCTTTTAGGCCTGAAACATTAAAATTGTGTTCTCCTATTTCAATTTTCCATGTATGCGGAAGAGTCTTGAGTTATGAACTTAACGATGGCTTGGAGTCAAAACGGACTATCTTTAGATAGTCCATTGACATATTATTGAACATAGTACGAAAACTAATAACTTGTATAAAAAAAAAGACTGCTGAAATATAAAGAGCAAAACCCACTTTTTATATTTCTGCAGTCATTGTTTAATACAAGTTCTTAGTTTTTGCAATAACATCGATAATAAGTCAATGGACTATATAAAGATAGTCCGTTTTGACTCTAAGCCATCGTTAACATTGTTCTTATTTGATTTTTCTGTTTGCATGCTTTTGTGGTGTCGTTATTCTGGGTTCTGTAGATTCGACTGAAGGCTGCATTGTAGATTGGTGTAGATAAATGTTTGTTCATTTCAAAACATAGTCAAGCAGAAAGACAATTAGAGCAACAACAAACTCGAAGCAATATCAATTAGAAACTTATCACAACTGTGAATACAAAAATAAGAATTTCACAGTGGAAAGAATAGAGAACATTTGGTTAAATCAACGAATTTATAAATTTGTAAATTTGGGAGAGACTGAGGGGAAACTAAAAACAAAACAATAAATGATCCCTAGCACAACATGAAATGTGAATCAGCTAGTCTAGCATTGCAGAAGCGCACACAATACATACACCTTTCGATCTTACAGACAATAGTGCATTCAACGCTATAATAATAATAATAATAATAATAATAATAATAATAATAATAATAATAAATAAATAAATAAAAACATGATGTAAAATTTGTTGGTTTCGGAAATATATTCATGAACAATGTCAAATATCAAAAATCAAAAGATTGTAAATTCTCCCATGGGCTATGGTAGATTCGGCCCAGGGCTGCAATTTTATTTTTTTGGCCCAAGGCTCCACCGCATATTCGGCTGAGGTCAGCAGTGTATATTCGGCCAAGGGCTGCATTGTAAAGTAGGGGGAACGGATGGCACGTCACCCCGCTAGTACTACCCCCCCCCCCCCCTCCCGTCCCTCCTCACATAGGGGAAGACGGGGTAAAAAGCGCATGGGCGGGTAAGAAGCCCACCCCAATTATCTCATGAAATGAAGCAAATTTCAGTCTCATTTTGCCCATGAGACGAGCGTTAATGTCTCATGGGCAAATTTGACTGAAATTTTCTTTATTTCATGAGATAATTGGGGTGGGCTTCTTACCCGCCCATGCGCTTTTTACCCCGTCTTCCCCTAACTGTTAGTTCACAAAACGTACTCCCTGCGATATAGGTGCATGGTCCTACAAGATACCTTTTACGGTAGGTGGTCGTCCTTGCTCGGGTGCTGGCGACCTTATTACAAATCTGAGTCGGCTGAAAGGAGTTTTTCAAAAAACGACCGTTTTGCTAGTAACTGCATCTACACGCCATTGTGCATTCAGTACTGCTACTCCTGGAAGTCATCCAATAAGATTTTTCAGTTTTTAGTAACGTGTTTTGGAGGTGGGCGTTTGTTAAGATCCGGTCCCTCTAGCTGTTTCAGCTGTTTTAGAGAGAGAGAGAGAGAGAGAGAGAGAGAGAGAGAGAGAGAGAGAGGGAGGGGAGGGGGGGGGAGAGAGAGAGAGAGAGAGAGAGAGAAAAACAAGAATGTTAAGATTCTAGATCACCAGCCGTAAGGAAGCATTTTCGCGGCTTGCAGCGAACCGTTGTTTCATAAAGGTAAAAGAGAGAGAGAGAGAGAGAGAGAGAGAGAGAGAGAGAGAGAGAGAGAGAGAGAGAGAGAGAGAGAGAGAGAGAGTATATTAACCAAGCGCTCGGCAGCATTTTAGGTTCCAGTGATCTTGACCTTTGACCAATGACCTTCATTTTAACCTGGCGGCTTACATATCCCAAGTGCCTATGGGCATGCAACATTTTAGCGTTATATGTCCCTCAATCAAACGTTAACGTGCCAGCTAGGTGCTTGGCAACATTTTCGGCTCGAGTGACCTTGAACTTTGACCAATGACCTTCATTTTCGAACTTGGCCTTTTTGTTCAGGCAGTAGTCGCTGGAACGCACATACACACCTCGCCCTGCCTAATTGTTTCTTACTTGAAGCGAGGATCCTAAATAAAACTAGGTGCTTGGCAGCCTTTTTGGCCCCAGTGACCTTGACCTTTGACCAATGACATTTAGTTTTGAACCCGGCCTAGATATTCTACGTACCTATTCGCATGCAAAATTTGCGCGTCCTTGGTCCCTCCGTTCAGACGCTATCGTGGTAAACCGTACACATAGCCACAGGCAGCAGTGAAAACATTACCAGCTTCGCTCTTTTCGTTCACGGCTGGTAATAATCGACGCCACGTAAGAGCTGGGGAAATAAAACCCGACTGGCTTGGTTCTTGGTTCTTGATTCTTGATTTCTAGGAAACACGAACCTATCGGATGGTGATGGGATTAACGTCCTATCGGTCAGAGTCCATTATGGACGGTAAGAACCTATCATATGGCAGTGCTATAATTATAGGTGTGTATGTGCGTGTACTGTCCATAAGAGTCAACGGCTGATTGGACGTTAAACTCACCATCACCTCTGTGTGTGTGTGTGTGTGTGTGTGTGTGTGTGTGTGTGCGTGCGTGTGTGTGTGCGCGAACGTTTCGAATAGATTCAAACATTGAAAGACCTTTAGCGATGTGACAGTGTCATTTTAACAACGGATCGCCTGTGTACATAATATTTACTAGCGCAACGCCTTGTGCCGGTAACGCCTAGTACTGGTTGTGACGAGGGAATGAGCTAAAGGCTAAGTCTCTAGGGGTAGACTTTTAGAGTGTTAAATTTTGAATGAGAAAATGTTCCTTTAGCCCACTTCTCTAGGGTGTGGGAGGTGAGCAACTTTCCCGGCCCCTTTTCATCTAATACATTTATATTTTTGCCTGGGTTCCGACTCGTATGACTGAATGAAATACAAGTGGTAGATTTGCTCTAAAAGACAGACAGAAAGAAGTAGGTTTTTACATGAAAATGACAAAACTTCCACTCTCATCAGCCTGACCAAAGGGTTCAGAATTATTTGTTCACTTGTATTTTATTTACTCACAAATCTGCATAACAAAGTATGCAGCAATAAGAAAAGCAGCTCAATGGTGCCAAAACAAAATATGAATTAAAAAACAATGAAATCCGAAAGGATTATACAAGACTTTTGTCTGTCTAAAAGATTAGCCCCAAGCCGGAAGGGTCCCTAATATTATCAAGTGTCCGGAGGTAAGTTCGAACGATTTGCACTGTCCTGTGGACTTATCTGGCATTGGTTTCCTCTGTCGGGATCGGCGAGTGCTGGGGTGACTGGGCTGGCTCTTGTAATGAGAGTAGCTCCCAGTAGTTCTGGATGAGGCGTCGCGGGATGGCACGGCTCAGGCGTGGTCTCCTCGTGGATTCTGGGTGCGGTGGCGACTTGGCGGCATTCCCGTCTTGATGCTTGTGAGTCAGGGATAAACGTCCTGACCACGATGCCCTGCTGAGAATCACAGGAAAATATGGGTGTAGATCTCTATGGATTAGAGATATGGACTTCAGCCGGCAGGGATTAGTGGGTCCCAACCGGCTAGAAGGCCACCCTTGTACAATAGCACTAATAACAAGAGTTTCAGTTGTCAAACTGAAATCAGTAAAACATAAAAGGTGTACTGGAATCAACTGTTATGATTCAGTAACCAGCTAGATCAAAATATATGATCAAGCCAACATCACTCTCAATCCAGCACTTGGAAAGGAATGCACTATGAACAAACATAGATGCAGCAAAAATATAGTTAAAACTGCAAGTTTGCACCCAAGTATAAAGAAAAGTACTAGTAGGCATCGAATCCAGTTCTTGTACCAAAATAGTTAAAGTCAAAATCAAGCACAAGAACGAATAAGTGCACATAATTAGAACAGCATGCTTACCCATTCTTTTCACTGACACCTCTACTACTTATTCAACATGGAACATAGGATCTAGATCAAAAATAAAATCAAACAAAAATAAATATAAAGCAACTATTTTTCTCCCAAGCACATTCTATATTACTCACGAGTTGGGCTAATAGTATTACTGGGTGGTAACAGCAGAGGGGTTGTTCCTACAGTGTTGACTCAGCCAGGTTTAGCTTGCTTGTGAGTAAGAGAATGTTATGCTGTTTGCCTCCCACTATTCATTTCCCCACTTGATTTTAAATTTAGAATGTTTTTGATTGGTTAGTAGTAGTAGACGACAAGAGAGGATGCTACAGTCATGCGTCTATTACGTCAGCATCACATGCCTTCTAATACAAGGTTGGTGTCACAACCGCGTGAATCGGAAGGGGAACCGGAGAAGAAAGATGCCGCCGGGAATCGGTGATTCTGTGATGTCACATGATTCCAATTAAAGTGGCGGGTCGACACAATCAAAGAGCGGCGGGACGGAATAGTAGGGTGTGTGTGTATAGGAGAAGTGTGTGTGCATAGGAGAAGTGGGACGCGTGTGACACACCTCATCACACCGGTAACGCCAAGTACCGGTAATGCTGAGTACCGGTAACGCCTAGTACCAGTAACGTCAAGTACCGGTAACGCTGAGTACTGGTTTTGCCGGGTCCACGAAATATTATATTATTACTTTTGTCTCTCTCCCTCCTTCCATCTTCTTCTCTCATCCGGTTCCACCCCCCACCTACATTACATTAATCTCTCTCTCTCTGTCTCTGTCTCTCTCTCTCTCTCTCTCTCTCTCTCTCTCTCTCTCTCTCTCTCTCTCTCTCTCTCTCTCTCTCCTTCTCTCTGTCTGTGTAAAATCACTGCTGACAGCTTGCGCGGGCGCTAAAGCAATCTCCGCTCTCACTAGGTGAATAGCGCGATAGTGTACGTCGCTAAAGTAATCTCCGCTCTCCAAGCCTTTGCTTGCCGCAACCGTTTTCTTGCTGGCGGGTAGTTGTTTATCTGTATAGTGTTGAAATTTGCGTCTGTTTTGGGTCCGCGCAAATGTAAATTGGCTCATATCGCGTGCGTTTATGAATGGATGCTGTTGAAATTTTGCACCAAGATAGTCATTATCCCTGGTCATGCACGTTCCAAATTGCGAGTCAATGTCGGGTTGGGTTTCGCGGTTTGTGAAAAGGTGAATCAGCGGAGTTATAAGGCCCGTTCTGTGTTCCACACGGACACACACACACACACACACACACACACACACACAGTTGGCGTTTAATAATATGATAATACTGAATATCTATTAGACTAGCCGATGCAGCTAACAACGTGTATACCCCCCTCCCCTCACAGTTCGTCTCATGGGCAAATGTGACTGAAATTTGCTTTATTTCATGAGATAATTGGCATGGGCTTCTTACCCTATGCTAAACAAAATATTCCTTTAAAAACATGACAACGCCGATAAACCCCCTATTCGAACTCATAACATAACTATCTATGTACATCCAACATTTGAAGATCCCAGGTCCCTCGGGGTTCGAAACGTTAAATCGTGTTCACAAAGTCATGATAGAAAATCGGGGACAGTACAAACATCTCTGAAAACATTGCGAGCTTCGCTCTCTACGTTCGCGGCTAGTAATAATTGTATATTTTTGTTTGAAAGACACCACACGCCTGGCTGACTGGCTTATCGGCGGGCGGGTCAAAGGAACAGCCTGAAAAGAACGAGGTGTGTGTGTGGGGGGGGGGGGGGGGGCGTCACGATTGGCCCTTTCCCATTTCGTTCTTTGTGTAATGCAAAAACAAATGAGAGTGCCATTTCGCCCTTTCGTGTCTCTTGCAAAGACCGCTCTCTTTCTCTCTCCTCTCCTCCCTTTCTCTCTCCTCTCCTCTCTTTCTCTCTCCTCTCCTCTCCTCTCTTTCTCTCTCCTCCCCTCTCTTTCTCTCTCCTCCTTCTCTCTTTCTCTCTCTTCTCTCTCTCTTCTCTCTCTCTCTCCTCTCTCTCTCTTCTCTTTCTCTCTCCTCTCTTTCTCTCTCCTCCCCTCTCTTTCTCTCTCCTCTCTTCTCTTTCTCTCTCCTCTCCTCTCTTTCTCTCTCCTCCCCTCTCTTTCTCTCTCCTCCCCTCTCTTTCTCTCTCCTCTCTTCTCTTTCTCTCTCCTCTCCCCTCTCTCTCTCTCTCCTCTCCTCCTCTCTTTCTCTCTCCTCTCCTCTCTTTCTCTCTCCTCCCCTCTCTTTCTCTCTCCTCCCCTCTCTTTCTCTCTCCTCCCCTCTCTCTCTCTCTCTCTCTTTCCCTCTCTTTCTCTCTCTCTTCCCCTCTCTTTCTCTCTCCTCTCTTCTCTTTCTCTCTCTCTCTCTTCTCTTTCTCTCTCCTCCCCTCTCTTTCTCTCTCCTCCCCTCTCTTTCTCTCTCCTCTCTTCTCTTTCTCTCTCTCCTCCCCTCTCTTTCTCTCTCCTCTCCTCTCTTTCTCTCTCCTCTCTTCTCTTTCTCTCTCCTCCCCTCTCTTTCTCTCTCCTCCCCTCTCTTTCTCTCTCCTCTCCTCTCTTTCTCTCTCCTCCCCTCTCTTTCTCTCTCCTCTCCTCTCCTCTCTCTTTCTCTCTCCTCCCCTCTCTTTCTCCCCCCCTCTCTTTCTCTCTCTTTCCCCTCTCTTTCTCTCTCCTCTCTTCTCTTTCTCTCTCTCCCCTCTCTCTCTCTCCTCTCTCTCTTTCTCTCTCCTCCCCTCTCTTTCTCTCTCCTCCCCTCTCTTTCTCTCTCCTCCCCTCTCTTTCTCTCTCCTCCCCTCTCTTTCTCTCTCCTCTCCTCTCTTACCTCTCTTCTCTCTTTCTCTCTCTCCTCCCCTCTATTTATCTCTGTCTCTCGGGCCCCTGTCTCCTCTCTCCTTGTACCCGTCTCTCTCTGTGTTTTTGTTGTGTTGCACTCAGCTCTCACCCTTACTGTACCATTGGCCCATTCGACATTTATATCATGTAATGTAACATAACGTATTATAATAATTATGATATGATATAGTATAATCATGCACTATAATATGATATAATAATGTGATATGATGTGTTGTGATATGATGTGATGTGGCACAACACAGACACGCGTGTGCGCGCACACACACACACACGCGCGTGTGCGCGCGCACGCACGCACACACACACGCACGCACACACACACACACACGGCTTACAAGCTTTTGACTATCCCCTTTCATCCACTCAAGGACAAGAGGTTGTGAGTTTGAGTGAGAAAAAGGCGAAACGGAACTCGTGAAAGGGCGAACTGCACCCTTCGCCAAAGGGAACTAACGTGAGGTGGCCTGCGACACAGACCAAAGAAAGGGCGAGTTGGGAAAGGACCAACCGGGACCTACCCGAATGGAATGATCTTAACTTGAAAGGTGGTGGTGGTGGTGGTGGGGGGGGGGGGCAGAGGAAGAGAGGGTGTGAAACTTTGACGTCATGTTCGTTTATTCTTAGCTGCTTGGACGACCTCTCGATCTGCACAATTACTTGAGGACAACTAAAAGGAAAGGATTCACTGAACACGCGCAGTCTTCCGATAAAAGTCTTACCTTCAAACACAAGGACAGTTTGAGAGGGAAGGAAATTCATGAAAGCTGACCAGAAAAGAGAGTTCAACTATTGACTCCTTGAGAAGACCTTCAGTGGATTAGTCTACAAACTAAGAGTGAAAGACGTTCTTTTGGAATCTGACAAATAGTGATGAGTGAAATGATGACGCCAGAAGACACCTCACCGGCAGGAGACGCTGCCGGGACTTCAAAAGCTCCTTCAGAACAAGATCCAGTTGTCCTGCGGGAGCCAGTTTCTTGCTCCGCCCCACAGGCTGAAGAATGGAAACGAGACAGGGACTTTGGTGAATCTGTCGCGTGTCACGACCTTTCCCAAATGAACGACGTGGGCACTGACGTTAGGGGGGACAATGCTAGAGGACAGGGGACACAGAAAGTATATGTACCCATGGCAGCTCACTCCACGGACAAAGATAGCAGCGAAAACGATTTTGATTTGAAGAAAAGCTCCAGTCCGAAAAGCGTCAGTTCAGAGTCTACCAACTCCAACTCTGACTCCAAAAACTGTTCCTCGGACGGTGATGTGAACAAAAGTTTCGGTCTGATTGGTTCTGATGGGACGTTCAGCGCAGAGTCTACCAACTCCAGATCCGCCCTGGACAGTAATAAAGTGGACATCAGAGAGAAGAAACCTACCCGGTCAGGACCTGATGGCTTATTGTCCGGCCAAATGGGCGTTGACATTCGTGGGAAACCGGCGGGGAAAAAAGCCCCCCCGCCAAATGCCTTTGTGGGCAGTTCTCGGGGTCTGTTGTTTGTCACACACCTGGGCCTGGAGAAGTATATGAAGAATCTGAGCCAAAGCCAACGAGGATCCGGCGTCTGTGTCTCCAATGTAAGTGAACAAAACTGTTGTTGCTCATTTTGTTGTTCATCTCAGCAATAATAATGATAATGATAATGATGATTTTTTTGTCCGTCACCGAAGGTGAACGGACTTTGCGATGGGCTGGTTTGTCTGTTTGTTGTTGGGGTTTTTTCGTGTTTTTTTTCCTGTCTGTCCCAAGGATATCTCCCGAACCGCTTGACCGAATCGCGTCAAATTTTGTGTGAAGGTGTGCCTCCTTAATAGGAAGAGATCGGCGCAAACCATTTTGCCGTCGTGACCTTGACCTTGACGTACGACCTTGAAAACCGAAAATCTATTTTTAGCCATATCTCGGGCACCGATCAACATAGGATGTTGACACTTGGCATGAAGGTGGTTTGGCTTATGCCCGTTCTGATGATGGCATACCGATCAAGGTCAAGGTCAAGGTCAAAAAGATCGCTGGAGCCTGAAAATCGGAGGGTCATTTTTTTCCATTCTGTCTGTCCCAAGGATATCTTTCGAACGGGATGACAGAATTACGTCAAATTTTGTGTGCTGGTGTGTCACCATGAGAGGAAGGCATCCGTGCAAACCATTTTGCCGTCGTGACCTTGACCTTGGCGTACGACCTTGAAAACCGAAAATCTTTCAGGGGCCATAACTCCCACACCGTTAGTGTTAGAGTCTTCAAATTTGGCATGAAGGTACTTTGGCTTATGCCCGTTTTGATGGTGGCATACCGATCAAGGTCAAGGTCACGGTCCGGGCGATCAGTAGGCCTTGAAAGTGGTAGGGGTTTACACATTGGGTTTTAAGCCATATTTTCCACATTTGTACTTGACAAACGCGCTTCAGATTGTGTGTGGTACTGTATACCCTAGAGAAGAAAACATCCGAGCATAAATTATCACCATGCTGACCTTGACCTTGAAGTGTGACCTTGCAAACCGAAATTTCCTTCTTTGCGCTATATGTTTCTTCTTCAAGCTGTATCTCGTGAACTAGAAGACAGAATCCCTTCCAATTTTGTGTCAGGATGTGACACTCTACGGGGTGTCGCAAGTGCGTGGCATTGCTGCTGACGGACATGTCTGCCGCTCAGCGACGCCATTGTTTTAATTATCGAGATCAGCACGCACACTAGATAATAACAAACACAATGATGAACATTTTGTGATCCAAGTGTAATCTGGTTAGAGAACAAAGAAAAGCTCGTGCAGCGCGTGTGTGTCAAGTGCACATGCGTGTCCACTCTAAACTGTCTAACTACAGAATCATTCCGAATCCTATCACATCTCCCCCCTTTTAATGGACAACAAAAGTGTGCATCGAGTTGCACTGATAATTATGATTTTAGAGTCTGAACAATAACCGAGGGAGGGATGTCACTTTCACTTTCACTATTAATTTTGAGTGTCTGGCTGATACGACAGACCACAGGGTGTAGTTTTAGTCCCTGTATCTTGCTGGAGCGATGACGGCTCATCCACAGCGGGTTGTCCTAACAGGAACTGGTGATGTAGAAGGGTTGGTCTGGCCGGACTGCTCTGGAAGACAGGCTGCTGGTGTCCCATGGGCGTTTGGCTGGTGGTATTGGATACCAGCCTGGGGTGGTCCTGGCAACTGAGGACTAGCCAAAGGACTTGAGACTGGCTGAGGGTCAGGACAGGGTGTCTTGGGTTTGGTTGGAAGTTGTGGACAGGCAGCACTCTGAGTAAGGGTACTCTGGGAAATGGACTGGGACAGACGGAGATGTTTGCGATTCCGCCTATACTGGGTACTGTAGGAGTTCTCCACCAGGTAAGATCTGGGTGCGATCTGGTCGAGGACTCTGGCAGGGTTGGACCACTGGGACTCATGGTCCAGTTTCTGCAGGACGTAGTCTCCTGGGAGGAGCTCTGGTTGGGACTGATCAGCTCCATGATGCCTGTTGAAGTATTTCTTGTTGTTTTCTTTGGCTTTGGCATCTCTCTGAGCGATGGTCTCTCGATCGTACTGCTGAGGTTCCAGGTTGACGGGAAGCGTTGGAACCGTGGTCCTTAACCTTCTCCCCATGGCGAGTTCAGCTGGGCTCACTCCTGTAGATGCTGTGGGAGTTGCTCTGTATGACAGTAGAGCAAGGAAAGGATCCTTCTGCTGCAAGATCCGTTTGGCGATTTGCACTCCTCTTTCTGCTTCCCCATTGCTCTGTGGGAAGTAAGGACTACTGGTAACGTGCATGAAGTGCCAGGTGTCAGAGAAGATCCTGAATTCTGATGAGGAAAACTGTCGTCCGTTGTCTGTGACAAGAATGTTTGGGATCCCATGATGGGCGAAGATGTTCTTCAGTTTTCTGATGACACAGACAGACGCCATGGTCGGCAGATGAGCAATTTCCAAATATTTGGAGAAGTAGTCAATGACAACAAGGTACTGAGAACCTTTGACTTCACACAGGTCGGCACCAACCATTTGGAATGGACCTTCGGGTAAAGGTGTAGGCTTGAGAGGCTCTTATCTCTGCGTTGGCTTCTTTTCTTCGCAAAGAGTGCAGGAACGTACCTTTTGAGCAATTTCTTTGGAGATTCTGGGCCACCATACTGTGTTGTGGGTGCGTTCGCGGCATTTGGTGATTCCCTGTTGTCCGGCATGGATGGCTTCTAGGATTTCTTCCCACATGGAAGTTGGGATGACGATCCGGTTTCCCTTGATGAGCAAGCCTTCGTGAACACTGAGCTCATTTTGGACTGCATAGAGCTCCTGGAGTTCTGGGCTGACGTCACTCTTGTAGATAGGCCATCCCTTTGCCGTATACTCTAGCACTGCGCTGAGAGTGGTGTCATGCTGGGTTTCTTCAGCGATCTGTTGTAGTTGCTTATTAGATGCTGGCCAGGTTGACCTCTGGCGTGTTGACCTCTGGCTTGTTGACCTCTGGCGTGTTGACCTCTGGCATGTTGACCTCTGTGGTGACCTGGTGTGTTGATGACCTCTGCTGCCCCTCTGCGAAGAGTTGGCGTGAAAGGAGGCACGCCCTCCGTGGTCACCACCACGGCGATGTCCCCATCGTGCACCCCCATCTCTGCTGGAGCGCACTGCATCTACGCTGGCACCGGCATCACGCTGCTCCCACAGCTGCTGCTTAACTAATTCATGCTGGCGCGCAATCTGAATGGCGTCCTTCAGGGTGAGGTCTGGCTGGAGCTGCAACTTTTCCGACAGCTTTCTGTCACACAGTCCTACCACGAGTCGGTCTCGGATAGCTGAATCCTTACACGGAAAATCGGCGTTTTCCGCCAGTTCATACAGAACACGAATGTATGTTTCTACGTTTTCGCCTGGGGCCTGCTGCCGCTGATTAAACACTGCCCGTTCGTGAATGACGTTACACTTTGGTGTGAAGTGGTCATTGAACATCTTGATAATGTCTTCAAAGGTAGTATCAGGAGGGTCTGGAGGGTTTTGGCCTGCACGGTGACCTGTGTTGATGGTGAAAGTGGAGAAAATCCTTTCAGCATCGCAGCCCATGCTGTAGATGAGACTGGAAACCTGAATATCAAAGTCTTTCTTAGCTAACTCGCTGCATGTTCGGTATCGCATAAATCTTTGGCGCCATGTTGGCCACTGTTCCGGGTGTGAAAAGTCAAAATTGTCTGGTGGTTTGAAGGCCATGATGGTAGAAAAAAGTCAAACAATGAAAAGGTTACTAAAAGTTCAATCAACTTTGAAAGAAAAAACGATCTGAAATTGAAGTGTAAAAATTCTTGACAAAGTGGAAAGTAGCGGGCGGGTAGCTGCTAGTAACTTTGAAAAAAGTTCAAACAGTAATAATGAACAAACTACGAAGTAATACAGGTCAGCATAGCGTCAATCATTGAAGTTGAACAAACGTACAACTTATCTGGATAATAATAGTACAATACACTGTGTAAAATCGGCTTTTGGTATGCTGCTAGACGCAAACGTCACAGGAGGCGTAATATATAAGGACTAGAGTTGTAGAAGACACAAACGGGAGCAAAACGTCACTAAGAGGCGTTAGCACTGGTTGAGTACGTGGCATTCATAGACCACTGCCACCATATCGAGATCAGCACTCACACTAGATAATAACAAGAAATTCAGTTGATAGATATCAACTAAAGGAGGCAAAACAGTGTTAACATTATGTAGAAGAGTGTATTGCACTTGAAAAGTGTATGAACATATATGTCTTTTCAAAATATCTTCAACGTGATGCAGTTGGCTACTTTAGAAAAGAAAAAAAAAGTTACATAAAATATGAACGTGTCATAAAATACGTTCGTCATCGTCATGGACTGCTCAGACAAGAAAAAAAAAGAAGTTCAACACAGTAAAGTGAGATCATATTGCTGCAAATGAAAGTTTAGTTGTGAAACAGAAAAGAATCAGACTTTGAGATCGGGAGTCATAAACATGACAAGGATAGGATCAGCCTAGGGTTGTCATGAAATTGAAAGAAACCAGACTTTGAGATCGAGGTCATATAAACATGAAGAAGATATGGTTAGGATCAGCCTAGGGTTGTTGTGAAACTGAAAAGAACCAGACTTTGAGTGATCAAGAGCTATAAAATTGAATAGGATAGGGCTAGGGTCAGCCTAGGGTTGTTGTCGTGAAACTAAAAAGAACCAGACTTTGAGATCGAGAGTCGTAAACACGTAGGTGATATGGTTAGGATCAGCCTAAGTTTGTTGTCATGAAACTGAAAAGAACGAGACTTTGAGATCGACAGTCTTAAACATGAAGAGGATAGGGCTAGGATCAGCCTAAGGATGTTGTAATGAAACTGGAAAGAACCAGACTTTGAGATCGATAATCATAAACATGAAGAGGATAGGGTTAGGATCAGCCAGGGTTTATTGCCATGAAGCTGAAGGAAGCCAGAGTTTGAGATTGAGGGTCATAAACATGAAGAGAATAAGGGTAGTATCAGCCTTAAGTTGTTGACAGGGAGGGTTGTTGTAACGAAACTGAAGAGAACCAGACTTTGAGATCAAGTCATAAACACAAAGAAGATTGGGTTAGGATCAGCCAGGGTTTATTGTCATGAAGCTGAAAGAAGCCAGACTTTGAGATTGATGGTCATAAACATGAAGAGAATAAGGGTAGTATCAGCCTTAAGTTGTTGACAGGGAGGGTTGTTGTAACGAAACTGAAGAGAACCAGACTTTGAGATCAAGTCATAAACACAAAGAAGATTGGGTTAGGATCAGCCTGGGGTTATTGCCATGAAACTAAAAGAAACCAGACTTTGACATCAATAACCGTAAACACGAAGTGGATAGGGCTAGGATCAGCCTGGGTTTTTGTCATTAAACTGAAAAGAACCAGATTTTGATATCAAGAATCATAAACATGTAGAGGATAGAGTTAGGATCAGCTTAGAGTTGTCATGAAACTGAAAAGAACCAGACTTTGAGATCGAGAGTCGCAATCATGAATATGATAAGGTCAGGATCAGCCTATGCATGTTGTTATGAAACTGAAATAAGCCAGAGTTTGAGATCGAGTCATAAATATGAAGAGGATATGGTTAGGATCAGCCTAGGGATGTTGTGAAATTGTAAAGAACCGGACTTTGACACTGAGAGCCATAAAATGAATATGATAGGGCCAGGATCAGCCTAGGGTTATTGTTATAAAACTGAGAAAAAAAACCAGACTTCGAGATCGAGAGTCGTAAACACGAAGAGGATAAGAATAGGATCAGCCTACAATTGTTGTCATTAAACTGAAAAGAACCAGACTTTGAGATCAAGAATCATAAAGACGAAGAGGATAGGGTTAGGATCAGCCTCGGGTTGTCATGAAACTGAAAATAATCAGACTTTGATATCGAGTCTGAAGAGAATAGGGTTAAGATCAGCCTATGGTTGTTGTCATGAAACTGAAAGAAACCAGACTTTGACTTTTGAGATAGAGTCATAAACACAAAGAGAGTAGGGTTAGGCTCAGCCTACGGTTGTGTGAATGAAACTGAAAAGAACCAACTTGGCTCATGGTCGTCTTTCACTGTCACCTGATTGTGTCCGTCTGCTAACCTTTGTACTAGGCCTATAGAGACTGACCCTGCTTCCATAGCTCAACACCACAGCACAGAGAGAGTCGCAGCACTAGGCCTACCTAACGGTTTCGATCAGTTGCTAGGCTAACGCATATTCATGAGTCTCTCAATGGTAGTGTGTGCATCAATGAAAAAGAAAGGGGGGGGGGGGGGTCAAGGAATAGTCAACTGATAAATGAACGTGAGGACAGAAGAATATAAAATCCATCCATAAGTCTTTCTTCAAAATAAAGGGTTTGATGAATTTACAATGCCAAGCAATATAGAAAGAAAATGTTTTGTTTCTAATATCTGAGTAATAGCAAAATGAACAGCCTTCCTTCACAGTACCACCCCCCCCCCCCCCCCCCCCCCCCCCCCCCACCTTCCCCAAGCGAATATTGTCTGCTAAATGAAATCCATTTGACATGACACATTTCGCTTTGTTTTGAGGCCCTGTAAAGGATTATCCTGCCAAAACGGCGAAAAATAAAAATGTTAAGTGTGCAGTCATTGGCTCACGTCGTTTTTTAAAAACAAAGTGAGTCTATAGTATCGTACATGTTCGGTTGTGTGTCTGTGTGTGTGTGTGTGTGTGTGTGTGTGTGTGTGTGTGTGTGGCGTCCGTGGCCCCGACCTTTAACCTTAACTCAAACCTTAACGTTGTCATTTTCTCTAAACATAAAAGGCGTTAGAGGGTTAAAGTTAGCAGGATACTTGATTTTGACGTGAGTCTTCAAGTCATGACGATCAAAGCAGTCAGATACATTGATAAAGAACAAAATAAAGATAATAATTTGTTGCAGAGATTACTGTTGTGCAACCTTTAACCTTGACTCAGTCACACTCTTCAAACTAAAGAAGACTCTCACTCTCCACTGAAACTTTAACGTTGTCATTTTCTCAAAAAAACATAACATGTTAGAGGGTTAAAGTTAGCAGGATACTTGATTTTGACGTGAGCCTTCAAGTCATGGCGATCAAAGCAGTCAGATACATCGGTAAGGAACAAAAGAAAGAAAATCATTTGTTGCAGAGATTACTGTAACTGTTGTGTTGTACCGAGTAGGAGATACATACTGGAAAGAAGACTCTCCATTAGATATACAAAAACGCTCTTTAAAAAGAAACACAAGACTTCAGGTGTGTACAAATAGGTACATTTTAACGTCGTCAACTTATATTTTCTGTAACAAATGGATGTACCGAGTGTGTGGTTGTTTAGCTTTTATTTGCGCCTTTGAGTAACGGTTGTTCGTGTTCATTTGCCCATCATCTCTGCGCATAACTTAGCCTACCGCACTTCCGGCAACAAGGCCTCGGCCTAGAGTCCATGCCATGCAGGGATGGCCTGCGTATCCTTCAGACCTAAAACCGAGGTCCCGGTGTGCGAACGCACGCACAAGATCTTGCATGCACGTTAAAGGCCACCCTTAGCTGCCCGAATCCAATTCGGCCGAACAGGGTGTTCGCCGAACGAGCGAAGTCAATTAAGGGTCTTTTCATTTTCGCCCGAATCCATCGTTCGGCCGAACATGGTTTTGTCCCTTAATCTAACCCGAAACGAACTGTGCGGAAGTGACCATTTGACCCCAACGTCATAGTGAGGCTCAAAGGCCTTCTTCGGTAGTAAACATGTAGGCCTAGGCTAAGCCTACAAAATCCCCCACGCCCTTAAATTTGTGCATCTCGTCTATAGAAAGAAAATAACCTAGAAGTAACTTTTTTTTTTAAGGGGAAGCAATAGCATTGAATTATCTTCATATAATAAAATGATGTGACGATGACAGATCGATGAACAGGCTTTTGGTACAGTGGGGTGAAGCCTAGGGCTTGACATTATTTTTTATAGTCACTACATCAGTGTGTGCGTGTTTGTGTGTGTGTGTGTGTTTGTGTGCGCATGTTTGTGTTGTGTGCGCGCGTGTGATGCGTTCATGTAGGCCCCTATACGTGTATGTATGCATGGTGTGTGTGTGTAGGTGTGTGTGTGTGTGTGTGTGTGTGTGTGCTTGTGCTCGGTGTGTGAGTGTATGTTGTGAATATTATGTTGTTATTTCATGCTTGTGAACTGTGTGACAATGCATACGTGTATTAGGCCTAGTAGTCGTAGTCGTAGTAGCAGTCACAGTAGTTGTTGTTGATTAATATGTGTATTGTTTTGTCTGCTGATGTTATTGGATTTTTGTTTCATGTTTTTATTCCATTTCAATTTTGTGTAAAGCGCCCTGTAGCCTACATAGTAGGATGGGCGCTATATACATTTTCCTAATTATTATTATTTGTGTGAATGATTTAATTGAAAGAGTGGAGTGAGGGAAAGAGAATATAGTATTTTTTGTTTCAGACTTAGGGGATGTGCACATTACATGCAGAAATATCATGTGCATATCTGAACATAAGTAAAAGAATGTAAGAAATACATTAAGCTTAAGCGGATGAGATAAGCACATGGGGAAACATATGCACTTATTCCATCTGCTTATTTCTTACTTAGACCCACAGGCAAAGACTAGGCCTACTACAGGTGTCCGTAGACCCCCCTTACCCCGGCGGGGGGGGGGTGGGGGGGGGGGGGTGGGGGGGGGGGATTGGTCACTATGTTTTTTCTGAAAGCTTGGTCAATATGCTTTTCAATTTTACTTGTTTGCCAAAAATAAAAATAGGGCTCCACTATGTTACTCTCTAGATTAGACTACTGTAACAGCATTCTTGCTGGTCTTCCTTCTTCATCTGTCTCTAGAATACAAAAAGTGCAAAACAATGCTGCTAGGCTCGTACTGCGAAAGAAAAAACGCGACCACATTACGCCTCTTCTCAAACAGCTACACTGGCTTCCTATCGCAGCACGTATCGAGTACAAGATGGCCACCCTAGCTTTCAAATTTCACAACGATTCTCTCCCTGCTTATCTTTCAAGTACGCTCTTGCCATATGTACCCTCTCGGTCTCTTCGCTCTAG
>CM065711.1:31470927-31510927 GCA_017654935.2 Phymorhynchus buccinoides | reverse complement strand
CCCGGCGTAATGGGGGAGGGGGGAGGGAGGGGGGAGGGAGGGGGGGGGGGGAGAAGGGATGCAAGGAGGTGGGTCCGAGGTTGGGAAGGGTAGGCGGGGTTGTGGAGAGAGGGATTGGGGAAATGGGTGTGAATTGGGGAGGGGGGAGGGGGGGGGGGGCGTTGCTTATTTAGATCCGGGATCCGAGGCTGATGTCACTGCCTCAGGTGGAAGGGAGTTCCAATCTCCGATGGTCCGAGGAAAGAAAGAGAACTTTCTGTAGCTCGTTTTGCAGGAGGGAAGAAGGTAGGTTGACTGGTGTGACTGTCTTGTTTGTCTGGCTGGCTGTTGATGGAAATGTCCCCAATGTGAAGCTTGAAGAAGTCCCCGAACAAAGCTGGGGGACTATTCGTGCGTGCGTCCGTCCGGCGATGTTTTCTTGAAAACCGTTCAGTCTATATTTCAATCAATTTTAGTGTAAAAGTTTAAGAGAATAATAATTATTACCTATAATTGCTTTACTTTTATTTCAAGGTCAAGGTCATGATGATCATGCGTCAGAGACTCAGATTGTCAGCGAGCCCGGGTCATTGACCCATTGTGACAACGATTTGACCACGCATTTTGGGCAGCCAGGGCCGGGTCATCTGACCCACAAAGTCTGCAATAAAATTTAAGTTTAATACTACAGTGACACATGTGACATTACTCAAGATTGGCCCATTATTTTGGAAAGTCACCCCTCATTTTATTTTTCAATTATGGGAGTCATATGACCCATGATCGAAGTTTAAAAACATCTGAAGGCATAATCGGTAAAACAGGCCCACGTGTCACTGGTTTTCAGTTTTCATTGATCTCCTTACTGCATTTAGCCAACATCAAAGAAAAGAAAAATGGAAGATTGTTTTGATAATAAAGAAGGCAAGAGAATAGGCCAACAAAGCAGAAAAATAGTAGATGACAGTATAAAAAGGAAAAGACAGAGTAGTCAAAGAGAGTGATAAGTTAGAGGAATTTGCTACTACAAAACTTCCAGAAGGTGGGGGAAATATTTGTACTGACAGACACACCCCACTGAGGTGTGTGTGTGTGTGTGTGTGTGTGTGTGTGTGCGTGTGCGTGTGCGTGTGCGTGCGTGTGTGTGTGTGTGTGTGTGTTATGATGACCAATACACGTGACTCTTTTTGTTGTCAGATTCGAACTCCCATACAGAGACTGAGAGGCTACGAGTTTTGTGTGGAAAACACAGAAATCTACTTGCCGTGCATCTATGTTCTGTACAAGGAACCTGTTGCTGATCGTGTGACCTGGATCATCCAAGAATATATTCCTTGTAAGCCGTAGATCTATCCTGTCTCTGTCTCGATCTGTCTCTGTCTCGATCTGTCTCTGTCTCGATCTGTCTCTCTCTCTCTCTCTCTCTCTCTCTCTCTCTCTCTCTCTCTCTCTCTCTCTCTCTCTCTCTCTCTCTCTCTCATTTCATCTATCATTATAATGCTTTGATATTAGGCGGCCTATTCCCCACTTGTCCTAATAGGGGCTGTACTGCTATGAAGAACTTAAAATGTAGAATTATCTCTCTCTCTCTCTCTCTCTCTCTCTCTCTCTCTCTCTCTCCCCCCCCCCCCCCCTCTCTCTCAGTCGCTCTCCCTGTGTGCCGTCGCTCTTTGTCTCTCTCTCTGTCACTCTCTCTCTCTCTCTCGCTCTGTCTCTTTCTCTGTCTCTGTCTCTGTGTGTGTGTGTGTGTCTCTCTGTCCCTGTCTCTCTCTCTATGTCCCTCTCTGTCTCTGTCTCTCTCTCTCTCGCTCTCTTTCTCACCCACCCACCCCCCTCTCTCTCCTGATTGAATCTCTATGCCAGCATAATGTGCCGGCCTGGGGATCCGGGAGGGAAGGGGGAGAAGAATGAAGGGGGGTGTCAAGTTGGCTACAAAAAAAGTGACGATAAGTTTAATGTAAAAGAAGCATTGAAGGCCTTTCCTGGGAAAATAAGCTACAACTATGGTATAGTATTGCATTTTCTCATCTTTTTCTTTCTTTCTTTTTTGGAAGGAGAGCTGGGGTTCTGGAATCCATATAGCCCCCTCAAATCCGCCTCTCATATGCATGCTTGGTGAAACGTTGTCATAATTACGGAAATTAGAAACTTAGTGAGTACAATACTGGTGGGTTTTTTTTACCCGGCCAGAGGCCGAGGTATTGCGATCGGTTTGTGTGTCTGTGTGTGTGTGTCTGTGTATCAATTATCTTAAAAACTACTATTTGGATTTTGATTAAAATTGGCAGAGGGGTAGACAGCTTGAAAAGGAAGCTTCCTTTCGTTAATCAACATCGTGCTGACCTTGACCTTCAAGTTTGACCTTGAAAACCGAAATTTCCTTCTTTGGGCTATGTGATTTCCCCCCAGCTTTATCTCGTGAACTAATGAACAGAATCGCTTCAAATTTTGTGTGGTGGTGTACCATGGTGCAAGGACGTTTGTATAAAAGTTCGGCTGCAGCTCGTAAACTACTGAACAGAATCGCTTCAAATTTTGGGCTATGTATTGTATGCGTTCTGTAAGGGTGGAAAGTGGTGTGTTTATTGGGGGGTGGGGGGGGGGGGGGAGAGAACATGGTGCAAGGAAGTTTGTATAAAAGTTCATCTATATCTCGTGAACTACTGAACAGAATCGCTTCAACTTTTGGGCTATGTATTTTATGCGTTCTGTAAGGGTGGAAAGTGGTATGTTTATTGAGGGGGGGGGGGGGGGGGGGGCAGGACATAACTCTGGCCGGGTTTGCATTGTCACTATGCGTTGCTGCCGCTCGGCGATGCCCTAGTTTTACTATAAGACGATACTTTTTTCCCCTGTCTCAGATCCCTACACTTTATAGTGTGCTAGTATAATATTAAAAATATTATAGAAAAAATCGAATTTTGTGTGAAATGTTTTTTTGAGTGTGCCTTATAATCAGGGAGGCCTTGTAGGCCTAGTCCGAAAAAATACGATACTCAGCGGAATTTGCCTAGAGCTGTCAAAGAACTGCCTAGAATCCAGTGACAATTGTCCTCCATTTGTCAGACACTGACAGTGACACAAACTCTTCTGTGCCATCTGACAGACCGACTGAACGATTGTCTGTGGAACCTGGATCAGATCTCGAAATCTGTTCGCTGCCTGCTGGGTATTCTCCGACACATGCATGGGGAGGGAGTGGCCCACTGCGACCTCAAACCGTGAGTTCAATTCTGCCTTGGAAATGTACGTACTACTGAATACAACATAGATATTCAGGATTCCTGTAGACATTATGCTGCTGAAAGAATAAACACGATCTCAACACTTAACCCATGCATCACTAACACCTACACCCTACTCTTTGGCGATCAAAGTGTATCAGTGTCAGAAAACGAACAAATATTCAAAAGTAAAAGGCTATAAAATTCAAACCCCTGCTTCCTTTCCAGCTCTTGCATCCTTACCAGTTCATATTCTCACCTAATATTTTAACTCAGTTAGTTTTGGTGTGTCTCTGTTTTCATCTTGGCGTCATTTGATGTAATCCTAATGTCATCATCGTGTCCTATTTCGTTTTATTGCGACGTGGGGTTGGAGTTCTGGTCTGCAGAGTGGTGTGAGGTGGAACTCTCTCTCTCTCTCTCTCTCTCTCTCTCTCTCTCTCTCTCTCTCTCTCTCTCTCTCTCTCTTGTGTCGATTCTACTTCTTTTGTCTATTGCTATGTCCATTGTTCGTTTGGTTTGTTGTGACTTTCTTTTCAAAAATGTATTGCTTGTATTTCCTGGTAAAATTCCGCCAATGTTTATACTGTGTAATTCGTTTTGAACTGAGCACGCCATAAGCTCTGCTTGTTGTTGCTTCAGTTATGTCATAGTTGTTGTTCATGTTGATTTGGAAAAATAAAACATTTAAACCAGGATTCCTGAAATTGTGTGTATTTACGCTTAAAGGGGAACCCTGACGGATAAGTTTTTGCAAGATCACCAGCAGGGGGCGGAGGGGGGGGGGGGGGGGGGGGGGGCAGCTGCCGAGTTGCACGCTACAACTTTTTATCGAAACCAAGACTCATCGTTGTCTCTTGTGTAGGTGGGGGAAATTTTGCTGACCAAGAAAATATCCTTCCACCAGAATATCCACTACCGAACATAATATTGTTAAGAGCATGCCTATATAGTGTATAACGATTAGTTTTCTCTACTACATGTATATGTGCACACAAACGAAATAACCATTGATTTTTTTCCCCCTTTCAAGATCCCTTTATGCTCATCTGCAGAATATGGTTAGTACATGTGCACATAGACTGAAATTTTGTTTGGGTGTCGTCTTTTCTTCTTTTTTTTGTTTAGTTTTTGTTTGTTTTAATTAAGTTTTATTCTTTGATCTACATATTTGCATTAATGAATCCATTCATTATTCAATTTATCTGTTATTATACGTTGTTTATGTATGTATATTGCTGTGTTGTTTTTTGTGTGTTGTTTTTTGTGTTGTTTTGTTTTGTTTTTCAAGTTTATGTATCCCTCCACACCCCCCCCCCCCCATCCCCACCCCCGCCCCCCTACTCCCCACCCCACCCCATACACACACGCGCACGCATTAACCTCATACTCAACGTCAATGAGCTGGAAGACAAGAGTGGGGAAAGGATCATAGACTTTACAGAGAGAAAGCTTTCCTGAAGAAGTGGGTTTTTAGTTGGGACTTGAATGAAGGAAGAGTGGAAAAAACTTTTAAAACTAATTTCAATTCAAATACATTAATCGATTTGGCGTATAGCTAAAGCGTTATTAGCCAACGAGGGCACAGGATACCAACTCGGTAATAAGTGAAAAGCAGCATCTAATTGGCTACAACATTATGATATGTATAGTGTATACAGTAAACAGTATAGGCACATGGGTCCTTTGTTTGTGGTTAAGTTTGTTGACGTGAGGCAGGCTGCCTGTTGTTTCAGGGATAACATTATGGTCAAGGATCCTTGCAGGCCAGATTCTCTGGTTATCATCGACTTTGATTCCAGCAAACATTGCGACTCTCCCAACTACCCGCCCGGAGGTCAGTTCACCCCTTCACCCCTCTCCCTCGTGTCTCTCCCTGTCCTCTCCCTGTCCTCTCCCTCGTGTCTCTCCCTCGTGTCTCTCCCTCGTGTCTCTCCTCGTGCTCTCCCTCGTGTCTCTCCCTCGTGTCTCTCCCTCGTGTCTCTCCCTCGTGTCTCTCCCTCGTGTCTCTCCCTCGTGTCTCTCCCTCGTGTCTCTCCTCGTGTCTCTCCCTCGTGTCTCTCCATCGTGTCTCTCCCTCGTGTCTCTCCCTCGTGTCTCTCCCTCGTGTCTCTCCCTCGTGTCTCTCCCTCGTGTCTCTCCCTCGTGTCTCTCCCTCGTGTCTCTCCCTCGTGTCTCTCCCTCGTGTCTCTCCCTCGTGTCTCTCCCTCGTGTCTCTCCCTCGTGTCTCTCCCTCGTGTCTCTCCCTCGTGTCTCTCCCTCGTGTCTCTCCCTCGTGTCTCTCCCTCGTGTCTCTCCCTGTTCTCTCCCTCGTGTCTCTCCCTCGTGTCTCTCCCTGTTCTCTCCCTCGTGTCTCTCCCTCGTGTCTCTCCCTCGTGTCTCTCCCTCGTGTCTCTCCCTGTTCTCTCCCTCGTGTCTCTCCATGTTCTCTCCCTCGTGTCTCTCCCTCGTGTCTCTCCCTGTTCTCTCCCTCGTGTCTCTCCCTCGTGTCTCTCCCTCGTGTCTCTCCCTCGTGTCTCTCCCTCGTGTCTCTCCCTCGTGTCTCTCCCTCGTGTCTCTCCCTCGTGTCTCTCCCTCGTGTCTCTCCCTGTTCTCTCCCTGTCTCTCCCTCGTGTCTCTCCCTGTTCTCTCCATCGTGTCTCTCCCTCGTGTCTCTCCCTGTTCTCTCCATCGTGTCTCTCCCTCGTGTCTCTCCCTCGTGTCTCTCCATCGTGTCTCTCCCTCGTGTCTCTCCCTCGTTCTCTCCCTCGTGTCTCTCCCTCGTGTCTCTCCCTCGTGTCTCTCCCTCGTGTCTCTCCCTCGTGTCTCTCCCTCGTGTCTCTCCCTCGTGTCTCTCCCTCGTGTCTCTCCCTCGTGTCTCTCCCTCGTGTCTCTCCCTCGTGTCTCTCCCTCGTGTCTCTCCCTCGTGTCTCTCCCTCGTGTCTCTCCCTCGTGTCTCTCCCTCGTGTCTCTCCCTCGTGTCTCTCCCTCGTGTCTCTCCCTCGTGTCTCTCCCTCGTGTCTCTCCCTCGTGTCTCTTCCTCGTGTCTCTCCCTCGTGTCTCTCCCTCGTGTCTCTCCCTCGTGTCTCTCCCTCGTGTCTCTCCCTCGTGTCTCTCCCTCGTGTCTCTCCCTCGTGTCTCTCCCTCGTGTCTCTCCCTCGTGTCTCTCCCTCGTGTCTCTCCCTCGTGTCTCTCCCTCGTGTCTCTCCCTCGTGTCTCTCCCTCGTGTCTCTCCCTCGTGTCTCTCCCTCGTGTCTCTCCCTCGTGTCTCTCCCTCGTGTCTCTCCCTCGTGTCTCTCCCTCGTGTCTCTCCCTCGTGTCTCTTCCTCGTGTCTCTCCCTCGTGTCTCTCCCTCGTGTCTCTCCCTCGTGTCTCTCCCTCGTGTCTCTCCCTCGTGTCTCTCCCTCGTGTCTCTCCCTCGTGTCTCTCCCTCGTGTCTCTCCCTCGTGTCTCTCCCTCGTGTCTCTCCCTCGTGTCTCTCCCTCGTGTCTCTCCCTCGTGTCTCTCCCTCGTGTCTCTCCCTCGTGTCTCTCCCTCGTGTCTCTCCCTCGTGTCTCTCCCTCGTGTCTCTCCCTCTCCCTCGTGTCTCTCCCTCGTGTCTCTCCCTCGTGTCTCTCCCTCGTGTCTCTCCCTCGTGTCTCTCCCTCGTGTCTCTCCCTCGTGTCTCTCCCTCGTGTCTCTCCCTCGTGTCTCTCCCTCGTGTCTCTCCCTCGTGTCTCTCCCTCGTGTCTCTCCATCGTGTCTCTCCCTCGTGTCTCTCCCTCGTGTCTCTCCCTCGTGTCTCTCCCTCGTGTCTCTCCCTCGTGTCTCTCCCTCGTGTCTCTCCCTCTCTCCCTCGTGTCTCTCCCTCGTGTCTCTCCCTCGTGTCTCTCCCTCTCCCTGTGTCTCTCCCTCGTGTCTCTCCCTCGTGTCTCTCCCTCGTGTCTCTCCCTCGTGTCTCTCCCTCGTGTCTCTCCCTCGTGTCTCTCCCTGTTCTCTCCCTCGTGTCTCTCCCTCGTGTCTCTCCCTCGTGTCTCTCCCTCGTGTCTCTCCCTCGTGTCTCTCCCTCGTGTCTCTCCCTCGTGTCTCTCCCTCGTGTCTCTCCCTCGTGTCTCTCCATCGTGTCTCTCCCTCGTGTCTCTCCCTGTTCTCTCCCTCGTGTCTCTCCCTCGTGTCTCTCCCTCGTGTCTCTCCCTCGTGTCTCTCCCTCGTGTCTCTCCCTCGTGTCTCTCCCTCGTGTCTCTCCCTCGTGTCTCTCCCTCGTGTCTCTCCCTGTGTCTCTCCCTCGTGTCTCTCCCTCGTGTCTCTCCCTGTTCTCTCCATCGTGTCTCTCCCTCGTGTCTCTCCCTCGTGTCTCTCCCTCGTGTCTCTCCCTCGTGTCTCTCCCTCGTGTCTCTCCCTCGTGTCTCTCCCTCGTGTCTCTCCCTCGTGTCTCTCCCTCGTGTCTCTCCCTCGTGTCTCTCCCTCTCTCCCTCGTGTCTCTCCCTCGTGTCTCTCCCTCGTGTCTCTCCCTCGTGTCTCTCCCTCGTGTCTCTCCCTCGTGTCTCTCCCTCGTGTCTCTCCCTCGTGTCTCTCCCTCGTGTCTCTCCCTCGTGTCTCTCCCTCGTGTCTCTCCCTCGTGTCTCTCCCTCGTGTCTCTCCCTCGTGTCTCTCCCTCGTGTCTCTCCCTCGTGTCTCTCCCTCGTGTCTCTCCCTCGTGTCTCTCCCTCGTGTCTCTCCCTCGTGTCTCTCCCTCGTGTCTCTCCCTCGTGTCTCTCCCTCGTGTCTCTCCCTCGTGTCTCTCCCTCGTGTCTCTCCCTCGTGTCTCTCCCTCGTGTCTCTCCCTCGTGTCTCTCCCTCGTGTCTCTCCCTCGTGTCTCTCCCTCGTGTCTCTCCCTCGTGTCTCTCCCTCGTGTCTCTCCCTCGTGTCTCTCCCTCGTGTCTCTCCCTCGTGTCTCTCCCTCGTGTCTCTCCCTCGTGTCTCTCCCTCGTGTCTCTCCCTCGTGTCTCTCCCTCGTGTCTCTCCCTCGTGTCTCTCCCTCGTGTCTCTCCCTCGTGTCTCTCCCTCGTGTCTCTCCCTCGTGTCTCTCCCTCGTGTCTCTCCCTCGTGTCTCTCCCCCTCGTGTCTCTTCCTCGTGTCTCTCCCTCGTGTCTCTCCCTCGTGTCTCTCCCTCGTGTCTCTCCCTCGTGTCTCTCCCTCGTGTCTCTCCCTCGTGTCTCTCCCTCGTGTCTCTCCCTCGTGTCTCTCCCTCGTGTCTCTCCCTCGTGTCTCTCCCTCGTGTCTCTCCCTCGTGTCTCTCCCTCGTGTCTCTCCCTCGTGTCTCTCCCTCGTGTCTCTCCCTCGTGTCTCTCCCTCGTGTCTCTCCCTCGTGTCTCTCCCTCGTGTCTCTCCCTCGTGTCTCTCCATCGTGTCTCTCCCTCGTGTCTCTCCCTCGTGTCTCTCCCTCGTGTCTCTCCCTCGTGTCTCTCCCTCGTGTCTCTCCCTCGTGTCTCTCCCTCGTGTCTCTCCCTCGTGTCTCTCCCTCGTGTCTCTCCCTCGTGTCTCTCCCTCGTGTCTCTCCCTCGTGTCTCTCCCTCGTGTCTCTCCCTCGTGTCTCTCCCTCGTGTCTCTCCCTCGTGTCTCTCCCTCGTGTCTCTCCCTCGTGTCTCTCCCTCGTGTCTCTCCCTCGTGTCTCTCCCTCGTGTCTCTCCCTCGTGTCTCTCCCTCGTGTCTCTCCCTCGTGTCTCTTCCTCGTGTCTCTCCCTCGTGTCTCTCCCTCGTGTCTCTCCCTCGTGTCTCTCCCTCGTGTCTCTCCCTCGTGTCTCTCCCTCGTGTCTCTCCCTCGTGTCTCTCCCTCGTGTCTCTCCCTCGTGTCTCTCCCTCGTGTCTCTCCCTCGTGTCTCTCCCTCGTGTCTCTCCCTCGTGTCTCTCCCTCGTGTCTCTCCCTCGTGTCTCTCCCTCGTGTCTCTCCCTCGTGTCTCTCCCTCGTGTCTCTCCCTCGTGTCTCTCCCTCGTGTCTCTCCCTCGTGTCTCTCCCTCGTGTCTCTCCCTCGTGTCTCTCCCTCGTGTCTCTCCCTCGTGTCTCTCCCTCGTGTCTCTCCCTCGTGTCTCTCCCTCGTGTCTCTCCATCGTGTCTCTCCCTCGTGTCTCTCCCTCGTGTCTCTCCCTCGTGTCTCTCCCTCGTGTCTCTCTCGTGTCTCTCCCTCGTGTCTCTCCCTCGTGTCTCTCCCTCGTGTCTCTCCCTCGTGTCTCTCCCTCGTGTCTCTCCCTCGTGTCTCTCCCTCGTGTCTCTCCCTCGTGTCTCTCCCTCGTGTCTCTCCCTCGTGTCTCTCCCTCGTGTCTCTCCCTCGTGTCTCTCCCTCGTGTCTCTCCCTCGTGTCTCTCCCTCGTGTCTCTCCCTCGTGTCTCTCCCTCGTGTCTCTCCATCGTGTCTCTCCCTCGTGTCTCTCCCTCGTGTCTCTCCCTCGTGTCTCTCCCTCGTGTCTCTCCCTCGTGTCTCTCCCTCGTGTCTCTCCCTCGTGTCTCTCCATCGTGTCTCTCCCTCGTGTCTCTCCCTCGTGTCTCTCCCTCGTGTCTCTCCCTCGTGTCTCTCCCTCGTGTCTCTCCCTCGTGTCTCTCCATCGTGTCTCTCCATCGTGTCTCTCCCTCGTGTCTCTCCCTCGTGTCTCTCCCTCGTGTCTCTCCCTCGTGTCTCTCCCTCGTGTCTCTCCCTCGTGTCTCTCCCTCGTGTCTCTCCATCGTGTCTCTCCATCGTGTCTCTCCCTCGTGTCTCTCCCTCGTGTCTCTCCCTCGTGTCTCTCCCTCTCTGTCTCTCCCTCGTGTCTCTCCCTCGTGTCTCTCCCTCGTGTCTCTCCCTCGTGTCTCTCCCTCGTGTCTCTCCCTCGTGTCTCTCCCTGTGTCTCTCCCTCGTGTCTCTCCCTCGTGTCTCTCCCTCGTGTCTCTCCATCGTGTCTCTCCCTCGTGTCTCTCCCTCGTGTCTCTCCCTCGTGTCTCTCCCTCGTGTCTCTCCCTCGTGTCTCTCCCTGTTCTCTCCCTCGTGTCTCTCCCTCGTGTCTCTCCCTCGTGTCTCTCCCTCGTGTCTCTCCCTCGTGTCTCTCCCTCGTGTCTCTCCCTCGTGTCTCTCCCTCGTGTCTCTCCCTCGTGTCTCTCCCTCGTGTCTCTCCCTCGTGTCTCTCCATCGTGTCTCTCCCTCGTGTCTCTCCCTCGTGTCTCTCCATCGTGTCTCTCCCTCGTGTCTCTCCCTCGTGTCTCTCCCTCGTGTCTCTCCCTCGTGTCTCTCCCTCGTGTCTCTCCCTCGTGTCTCTCCCTCGTGTCTCTCCATCGTGTCTCTCCCTCGTGTCTCTCCCTCGTGTCTCTCCCTCGTGTCTCTCCCTCGTGTCTCTCCCTCGTGTCTCTCCCTCGTGTCTCTCCCTCGTGTCTCTCCCTCGTGTCTCTCCCTCGTGTCTCTCCCTCGTGTCTCTCCCTCGTGTCTCTCCCTCGTGTCTCTCCCTCGTGTCTCTCCCTCGTGTCTCTCCCTCGTGTCTCTCCCTCGTGTCTCTCCCTCGTGTCTCTCCCTCGTGTCTCTCCCTCGTGTCTCTCCCTCGTGTCTCTCCCTCGTGTCTCTCCCTCGTGTCTCTCCCTCGTGTCTCTCCCTCGTGTCTCTCCATCGTTCTCTCCCTCGTGTCTCTCCCTCGTGTCTCTCCCTCGTGTCTCTCCATCGTGTCTCTCCCTCGTGTCTCTCCCTCGTTCTCTCCCTCGTGTCTCTCCCTCGTGTCTCTCCCTCTCCCTCGTGTCTCTCCATCGTGTCTCTCCCTCGTGTCTCTCCCTCGTGTCTCTCCCTCGTGTCTCTCCCTCGTGTCTCTCCCTCGTGTCTCTCCCTCGTGTCTCTCCCTCGTGTCTCTCCCTCGTGTCTCTCTCTCCCTCGTGTCTCTCCCTCGTGTCTCTCCCTCGTGTCTCTCCCTCGTGTCTCTCCCTCGTGTCTCTCCCTCGTGTCTCTCCCTCGTGTCTCTCCCTCGTGTCTCTCCCTCGTGTCTCTCCCTCGTGTCTCTCCCTCGTGTCTCTCCCTCGTGTCTCTCCCTCGTGTCTCTCCCTCGTGTCTCTCCCTCGTGTCTCTCCCTCGTGTCTCTCCCTCGTGTCTCTCCCTCGTGTCTCTCCATCGTGTCTCTCCCTCGTGTCTCTCCCTCGTGTCTCTCCCTCGTGTCTCTCCCTCGTGTCTCTCCATCGTGTCTCTCCCTCGTGTCTCTCCCTCGTGTCTCTCCATCGTGTCTCTCCCTCGTGTCTCTCCCTCGTGTCTCTCCCTCGTCTCTCTCCCTCGTGTCTCTCCCTCGTGTCTCTCCCTCGTGTCTCTCCCTCGTGTCTCTCCCTCGTGTCTCTCCATCGTGTCTCTCCCTCGTGTCTCTCCCTCGTGTCTCTCCCTCGTGTCTCTCCCTCGTGTCTCTCCCTCGTGTCTCTCCCTCGTGTCTCTCCATCTCCCTGTCTCTCCCTCGTGTCTCTCCCTCGTGTCTCTCCCTCGTGTCTCTCCCTCGTGTCTCTCCCTCGTGTCTCTCCCTCGTGTCTCTCCCTCGTGTCTCTCCCTCGTGTCTCTCCCTCGTGTCTCTCCCTCGTGTCTCTCCCTCGTGTCTCTCCCTCGTGTCTCTCCCTCGTGTCTCTCCCTCGTGTCTCTCCCTCGTGTCTCTCCCTCGTGTCTCTCCCTCGTGTCTCTCCCTCGTGTCTCTCCCTCGTGTCTCTCCCTCGTGTCTCTCCCTCGTGTCTCTCCCTCGTGTCTCTCCCTCGTGTCTCTCCCTCGTGTCTCTCCCTCGTGTCTCTCCCTCGTGTCTCTCCCTCGTGTCTCTCCCTCGTGTCTCTCCCTCGTGTCTCTCCCTCGTGTCTCTCCCTCGTGTCTCTCCCTCGTGTCTCTCCCTCGTGTCTCTCCCTCGTGTCTCTCCCTCGTGTCTCTCTACCTCGTTCTCTCCCTCGTGTCTCTCCCTCGTTCTCTCCCTCGTGTCTCTCCCTGTTCTCTCCCTCGTGTCTCTCCCTGTTCTCTCCCTCGTGTCTCTCCCTGTGTCTCTCCCTCGTGTCTCTCCCTCGTCCATCGTCTCCCTCGTGTCTCTCCCTCGTCTCTCCCTCGTGTCTCTCCCTTGTCTCTCTCCCTGTTCTCTCCCTCGTTTTTCTCCCTGTTCTCTCCCTCGTTTTTCTCCCTGTTCTCTCCCTCGTGTCTCTCCCTGTTCTCCCCTCATGTCTCTCCCTTGTTACTCTCTCCCCTGTCATCTCCCTTGTTACTATCCCTGTTCTCCCCCTCATGTCTCTCCCTGTTCTCCCCTCATGTCTCTCCCTGTTCTCCCCCTCATGTCTCTCCCTGTTCTCCCCCTCATGTCTCTCCCTGTTCTCCCCCTCATGTCTCTCCCTGTTCTCCCCCTCATGTCTCTCCCTGTTCTCCCCCTCATGTCTCTCCCTGTTCTCCCCCTCATGTCTCTCCCTGTTCTCCCCTCATGTCTCTCCCTGTTCTCCCCTCATGTCTCTCCCTGTTCTCCCCCTTTCATCTCCCTTGTTACTATCCCTGTTCTCCCCCTCATGTCTCTCCCTGTTCTCCCCTCATGTCTCTCCCTGTTCTCCCCCTTTCATCTCCCTTGTTACTATCCCTGTTCTCCCCTCATGTCTCTCCCTGTTCTCCCCTCATGTCTCTCCCTGTTCTCCCCCTTTCATCTCCCTTGTTACTATCCCTGTTCTCCCCCTCATGTCTCTCCCTGTTCTCCCCCTCATGTCTCTCCCTGTTCTCCCCCTCATGTCTCTCCCTGTTCTCCCCCATGTCTCTCCCTGTCATCTCCCTTGTTACTATCCCTGTTCTCTCCCTGTTCTCCCCCTCATGTCTCTCCCTGTTCTCCCCTCATGTCTCTCCCTGTTCTCCCCCTGTCATCTCCCTTGTTACTATCCCTGTTCTCCCCCTCATGTCTCTCCCTGTTCTCCCCCTCATGTCTCTCCCTGTTCTCCCCCTCATGTCTCTCCCTGTTCTCCCCCTCATGTCTCTCCCTGTTCTCCCCCTCATGTCTCTCCCTGTTCTCCCCCTCATGTCTCTCCCTGTTCTCCCCCTTTCATCTCCCTTGTTACTATCCCTGTTCTCCCCCTAGTTTCTCTCCCCCTCATGTCTCTCCCTGTTCTCCCCTCATGTCTCTCCCTGTTCTCCCCCTCATACTATCCCTGTTCTCCCCCTCATGTCTCTCCATGTTCTCCCCCTCATGTCTCTCCCTGTTCTCATCCTCGTGTCTCTCCCTGTTCTCCCCCTTTCATCTCCCTTGTTACTATCCCTGTTCTCTCCCTCATGTCTCTCCCTGTTCTCCCCCTCATGTCTCTCCCTGTTCTCCCCCTCATGTCTCTCCCTGCTCTCCCCCTCATGGCTCTCCCTGTTCTCCCCTCATGTCTCTCCCTGTTCTCCCCCTGTCATCTCCCTTGTTACTATCCCTGTTCTCCCCCTCATGTCTCTCCCTGTTCTCCCCCTCATGGCTCTCCCTGCTCTCCCCCTCATGGCTCTCCCTGTTCTCCCCTCATGTCTCTCCCTGTTCTCCCCCTGTCATCTCCCTTGTTACTATCCCTGTTCTCCCCTCATGTCTCTCCCTGTTCTCCCCCTCATGGCTCTCCCTGCTCTCCCCCTCATGGCTCTCCCTGTTCTCCCCTCATGTCTCTCCCTGTTCTCCCCCTGTCATCTCCCTTGTTACTATCCCTGTTCTCCCCCTCATGTCTCTCCCTGTTCTCCCCCTCATGGCTCTCCCTGCTCTCCCCCTCATGGCACTCCCTGCTCTCCCCCTCATGGCACTCCCTGCTCTCCCTCCTTTCTCTCTTCTTCTTCCGGTAATGTGCACCTGCCGTAACCGGCAATTATTGACATGTACTGGGTTTCAAAGAATGTATGCTGCACGGGGAAAACTAAACAAAACCAAAAGCTAGAGGGCATGCGAGGCTGGGCACCCCTCTCCCTTGTTTGTTCGTTTTGTGTGGTTGAAGGGGTGTGTGTTTTGTTTTTTCCCCCCCAGCTTACTCTCGTCACTGTTCGGGAGCTGACTCACTGCCTACGACTCAATCCAAGTGCAATCTTATTGTGACGGTCTGCATGAATCTGACGAGATATCAGTCCTTTTGTTTTGAGACATTAGATTACAGGAGTATGGTGAACGAAAAATAGTAGAATTACTTTGTAGACGGAAGTATTTGAGGTGAAGCGTGACTCGCAGAGATCGTCACAATCAGATCTCAGCTGGATTGAATGCAGTGGGTCGCACCCTTCAAAGCCCCCAAACCATGTCAGTTTTTATTTTTGTTTTGTTTTGGTTTCTGTTCTCCTGCAATGCACATATATTTCTATGTGTCCAGTCGTGTGACTTGAAATTCCTGTCTTTGTGTTGGTTTTGTTGTCGTTGTTGTTCTGCACAGCACAACACAACACAGCACAGCATATTCAACGTTGCCTCGTGTCAAGTAAACCCGAGTTCGAACCTGGGTACAGAGGATTTTTCCTCTCACTTTGCACTAAGCCTTACGGTCTGAACGTGGAGTCTTTTCGGATGAGACGATAAACCGAGGCCCCTTGTGCCCATGCACTTAGCACGCGTTAAACCCAGTGGCAACAAAAAAGTTGTCATTTGGTCAAATTTTACCCCCTCCCTTTCCTTCCTCATCAGTCACACAAACATCGCATGCAAAACAAATAAATTGGGTTGCGCACCTCTGGCTGCGACGTGCTCTCCAGGTGGGAGCAACCCGAATAATTCGCTAATTCGCTGATACACACTTTTTCTTCTTTTTGTAGGCAGGTCTCGCTCTCAATTACCATATTAATTTTCATGGACTAGACTGTAAAGCAATACTAATTTTCTGCCAGACCGAGACTCCTGCGCTTTATAATATGACAAATGCTATAGCAATCAAATATGTAAACAAAATCAGAATTGGGGTGTAAAATTTGGGGGGGGGGGGGGGGGGGGGGGGGCCTTATAATGAAATGGGCCTTATCATCCTTAAAATATCATACCTGTTGATGGTGTGTTTTGGTTGTTGTGTGTGTGTGGGTTTTTTTGTGGGGAGGGGTACGTCAAGCCTGAATATTTAAAACATCAGCTTTCATTTTTTACAATCTGCTCACAAGGAAAGTTAAAAACTGGTAATGTTCTTGTTCATAGAGTTCCTCTTCTTCTTCTTCCTTGATTGCTCTCCTGTCATATGAGGGCAGATGCATCATGCTGCCGTTATGCGCCTAAGGAATAGTTAGGCCCAGCACGTTCGTCTTCAACCAGAGAACATATTATTATTTGTAAGAGTGTCTTGGGGGGAAAAAGGCAGGAGAATTCACCAGTAAGTCAGAAAGATAGTAGATTATAGAAAGCAAAGGGAAAAGGCAGAGTCAAAGAGAGTGGCAGAATAGAGGAAGTTACAAGCACAGAACTTCCAGAAAATGGGGGAACTATTTTTACGAAAGACCCCCGGTATCCCCACGGGGACCACAGTCTTCTGAAATCAAACATTTGTGGCCACCTTGATGGTGGAGCGACAGGCACAGCTCTGGGGCAGCCGCACCGACCCGGAGAAGACTGGGATTCATCATGGCGACCGACTTAGAAGTCTGATGCTGCCACTTGTATCATCCGCAGAAAAAGAAGAAGAAACGACCCCCCCCCCCCCCCCCCCCCCCCCCCCCCCTCCCTCATATATCTCCACAGGGAAGTGGGCGGGGTGTTTATACTTACCGAGTTGTTGAATATCCTTTAGATTTCTCGATGGGCAGGACACACGCTGGCCTACCTGCCGCCATGGAAATGGCAGTTCTGTTCCGAGGAAAACATCTTCGCCCAGCTGAAGAGCTTTGACCTCTGGGCGGTGAACTGCATCCTCATCGCCCTCATCCGGGCCGCCTCGGCCAAGGTCAGGCTCGCTCCAGAACACGCTGTCTGGGATGAGTTCACACGTAGAATGCGACAGAGCGGCAATGGTGACGAGCGGAAAAGGTTCAGGAGACATGTGAGTAGAGTGTGGACAGGTTTTTGTGAAAAAAATGATGATGTAAATAGTGATGATGATGATGATAATGGATGATAATGATGTCAGATGATGATGATGGTGGTAGTAATGATAATGGATGTGATGATGATGATGATGATGATGGTAATGATGATAGTGTGGGACACTTATTGAAATAGTACCTCCTAAGGATAGAGATCTCTATCTCAAGGGCAGATAATCCAAAAGCTATCAAACTTTCAACATGGATACTGCTGGTAGAGGGCTATAACTACATCCTATAATTATAAAGATAATGTTTGTACTTTTGGCTCACTTTTTTCTTCAACAGGTACGAATTATAAGACCTGTTACGGAATTCGTACCACCAAGTTACTGATATCGTACCAGGTTTGTTTTTAGCACTAATTCAACTGTAGGGTGCTCGTGACTTGGCTTTAGCTGTAGACCATTCTCTCTTCTAAATGTTCCAGTGAGTCTCTGTGACGTCAAATTAATTCTTATGTCGTTTTCTCACCAAGCGTTTAATGTCACGTAAAACAGGCTCCCGAATGCCTTTTTGTTGCTGCGCCATTCAAAAGGCGTGGGAGGTACGAATTACGTGACAGTGGTATGAATTGCATAACTATGGCCCAATTATTGTTCCTTTGAATATTTTAATTTACAAAGTGGACATCATTGACCCTAAGGAGTCAATGATTTTTAAAAGTGGCATTTTCAGTTTTAATCTTTGCATGTGTGTACTGAATAACAAACAAAAAAGCATTACCCCAAATTACATCAGATGCTGCCAAAAACGAAACTTCGTTTGTCTTGCCAAGGGTGTTCCGCTTCGTTGCATTTTGGTTGTGAAAAAATACTTCCCTTCCCCTGTCCGAACTTCACACACAAATATTAACCCCCAATCCTCTACCGTTTGGTAGGAAACCAGGTGGTACGAATTGCCACGTGACAGGTACTGAATCAATAAGCCTCCTTCTCTCCTAATGGATGTAATGGCGATGTCAGATGTTATGATGATGGTAATGCATGTGATGATGATGAGTAGGAGGAGGAAGAGAAACTGCTTCCAACTATTTTCTTCAACATTTGCTGAAAATCACAATTTAAAATAAAAGAATAATTAGTTTTATAAGTTTAAGTATAATATTCAATGGTTTGAATCTGATATTATTGGTCTCTGTCATAATGATTAAGATAAATCTACAAATGAAATGATGAACATTCTATTTATACTTATGATAAAGAGAAAAAAGAAGGTACCAATATATAATTTGTAGGAAATTCCTTTCTTGGTTCAAGTAAACTGAAATATAATCTTGATTTTTTATTTTGACAATGTTATCATATAGAACCCAACAGGAGTTCTCGCTAAAAAACACAAAAAAGCGTCATTAGATGAATCGATTATGTAAGTTTGTTTTGTTTTATTGTAAAAACTTTGCTAGAGTAATATATTTTCATTTTCTGATTGTGTGTGTACGGACACATCTACAAACATATGGGTTTCTAATTATATGAAATACTAGCGCAACGCCCTGTACCGGTAATGCCTAGTACCGGTAATGCCTTGTACAGGTAACGCCAAGTACCGGTACCGCTGAGTACCGGTTTCGCCGGGTCCGCAAAATATTATTTTTTTACTTTTGTGGCTGAAAATACAATTTTTTGACCCCTACCACTTTCAAGGCCTAGTGATCTCCATGACCTTGACCTTGATCGGTATGTAACCATCGGAACAACCATAAGCCAAAGTACCTACATGCCAAGTTTGAAGTCCCCAAGACCCACGGTGTGGACGCTATAGCCCCTTAAAGAGTTTCGGTTTTCAAGGTCATACGCCAATGTGAAGGTCATGACGGTGATAATTTATGCGCGGATGCCTTCTCTCATGGTGACACGCCACCACACAAAACTGGAAACGATTCGGTAAAGCAGTTCGGGAGATATGCGTGGGACAGTAAAACCCAATCACTAGACCCCTACCACGTTCAAGGCATACCGATCTCCCTGACCTTGACGGCCATAAGCGAAAGAACATCCATGCCAAGTTTCAAGACTCTAGGACCTGCGGTGTGGACGTTATGGCCCCTTAAGATTTTCAGTTTTCAAGGTCATACACCAAGGTCAAGGTCAGGGCGGCGAAAAGTTTTGTGCGGATGCCTTCCTCTTATGGGGACACACCACCACACAAAATTTGAAGCGATTCGGTCAAGCGGTTCGGGAGATCCTTGGGACAGACAGAAAAGAACAAACAAACAAACAAAAAAAGGAAACAAACCCGAACAGCTCGGATTTACTAACCGCAAGTGCGTGTGGTGCTCCCCCCCCCCTCCCCACGACCCCTTGGCGGATGTTTCCGAAAAGTAAGGATGGCATGACCTTCCGAGGGTGCCAAGGATGCTTGATACCAAATTTGGTGTCGATCGGTTGAGAACTGTGGCCCCCTCCAGCCCACCCCCCTGAACACCCCCACACCCGACCATCCCACCCCTCACTCCTCCAGACCCCCCTCCCCCCCTCCCTCCTCCCCTCAACCCCCTCCCACGCTCACAGCTCACACGCACTTGCCGTTAGTAAATCCGAGCTGCGTGTGGTCCCCCCCTCCCCACAACCCCTTGGCGGAGGTTTCCAAAAAGTAAGGACGGCATGACCTTCGGAGGGTGCCAAGGATGCTTGATACCAAATTTGGTGTCGATCGGTTGAGAACTGTGGCCGTGCATAAGGGACACACAGACAGACACACAGACAGATTTTAAAAATATATATAAGATTTGTGTGTGTGGTTGCTTTTGTATGAAACGTTTGTGTGTGGCTGTTGGTTGGGTTTTTTGTGTGTGCGTATAAGTCAGTCTACTTTATTATCTCAAAGCAGAGAAAGTCAAAGCCAAAGTCAACAATTTCATGTTCACATGGAACATTGAATAAACAGTTTGCTTTTTTGTGTGCATAATTTATTAGAAAGAGAGTGTGTGTGTGTGTGTGTGTGTGTGTGTGTGTGTGTGTGTGTGTGTGTGTGTGTGTGTGTGTGTGTGTGTTACTCAATTTAACGTCCTTCCACTAAAAGTGATTCAGACAAAATTATATTGTGTTGTGATGTTGGTGTGGTGAGTGTATGTGCATGTGCCTGTGAGTGTGTGTATGCATTAAAGTAAGTAACAGGATATCTATGCAGGCTTAATCATAACTCTCTCCACCTCCGACCTCATTAAAATGTTAAAAGTACACTTAAAGAAGATAACCAAACAATGAACAATGTTAAAGATACGTACTAAGTGAACTACTTAATAAACATTTACAAACAGAATCAAGAATAGAATAATTATTTAGAATACTGGGTAGAGACAATGGTGTCGATCCATCAGTAAAACCGTCAATACCCGAATTCTGGAAAAGTTCTCTTGCTTTAGGACAATGAATCAGTAAATGACTGACACTCAAGGATTCACCACACATACATTTAACATTATTGCAATATTTTGTTTTGAATGAATTCAACCGAAGTCTATGGATTAGACTTTCAATCTCCCTGGACGAGAAAGTAACGCGTTTTTGTAATGTTTTCCCGTTGCATCTATCATTACATTTAATACAGTTATTATAATATTGAACGTCTGAGTTCATCAATAAAGTTTTGACATTTTCTTGAGATGTTTTGTTTATAATTGAGAAACATTCTGTCAGATCTAAAAGAACATTTATTGATACAGCGTCATTAATATTTTGAGCTGCCTTTTTTGCAGCTTGGTCTACCCGTTCATTTGCTGATATTCCACAGTGAGAAGGCACCCAACAAAAAGTAACAATAATGCCTTTCAAAGAAAGAAAGTGTATTATATGATTAATTTCGAATACCATGTCAAGTCGTATACATGAATTGGGAGACTTAATAGCATACATTGCAGCTTTAGAATCAGCACATATTAAGATTTGACTGTTATTTATAGGAAAGCTTAGAATGAAATCCAAAGATTGAAGTATAGCAAGCAATTCAGCGCTAAATATAGACAACTTAAGTGTGTGTGTGTGTGTGTTACAGCTGGAAACAGAGGGTTACAACATTGTGAACATTCACCTGGGCCATCTGATGACCCAGTACGTGGACGACTCGGTTTTTCAGAACCTGTACAAACTGCTGCAATACCTCACCAAATGTGACATCAACGACAAGAGCGCAGACACCGCTCTTGCCATTTTGAACTGATGATGTTCATTCACTTTACCCTCAAAATGTTTACAATGGACCCTTCCGAGATCAACGACAAGAGCACACACACCTGTCTCAGTATTTTGGTGATGTTAATCCACTTTACCCTCAAAATGTTTACAATGGACCCTTCCGAGATCAACGACAAGAGCACACACACCTGTCTCAGTATTTTGGTGATGCTAATCCACTTTACCCTCAAAATGTTTACAATGGACCCTTCCGAGATCAACCACAAGAGCGCACACACCACTCTTAGTATTTTGGTGATGTTCACTCACCTTACCCTCCATAACATCAGTTAAATACCTTGGAACCACCATCCAGAAGGACATCAACTGGGATGGTTACATAGGGAACATCACTGCCAAGGCAAACAGAATGCTGGGGTTTCTGCGGCGAAACCTCAAGATCTGCTCGACAGAACTGAGAGGAAGAGCATACCTGACTCTTGTCAGACCCCTGCTAGAGTATGCCAGTTCTGTCTGGGACCCATACACTCGGAGGAATGTGAACAAAATCGAGGCGATACAGAGAAGGGCGGCTCGCTTCGTACTCAACCGCTACCACAACACCTCCAGTGTCACTGACATGATATCTCAGTTAGGGTGGCCCACACTTGAGCAGCGCAGGAAAACCAGCAGGCTGACAATGCTTTATCCAGCAAGGCATTGTCCAGGTTGACAACACCAGGCTCATCCCAGCACCGAGCCACCAGAGAAGAGGACATGACCAACAACTGGCATCCATCCACTGTCGCACTGAATACAGACGGAATTCATTTTTCCCTCGAACCATCCGCGACTGGAATGGGCTACCTGGGGTGGCTGTGTCTGCCACATGTCCCAGCACCTTCCATCAAACAACAATAGATTTTTATATTTTTAAAATTTTTTAATTTTAAATAAGGTGTTCCTGTCAAGTTTTGATGCGGCATCATGTTGGGAATCCACAGGTAGAACCAGCTGGCTGGGTCATTGTAGATTAGGGTTTTCTCTTTTTCCTTTGCTCTCTCTCTCTTTATTTTATTTTATGTTGCTTTTTTATTTTATTCTTTTGCTTTTCCGACTTCGGACCTCGACCGAAATAGTGCCATAAAAATCAAATTGGTGATTGTGGGCACTTAACCGGAAGAAGAAGAAGAATGTTTAAAATGGACGCTTCCGAGATCAACAAGAGCGATATTGACGCCCAGGTCTGAAAGGAGTTTGTTGACGATATATTAAATAGTTTGGAACTTATTCAAATATATGTAAAATTGGTTGAGTTACTAATTTTTTTAAATTTTTGAACAGATTTCGCTTAAATTTTACAGGAATATTGACGGACACTATTCTCATGCTTAATGCCCAATATTATGCCGATTGGCCAAATTTTGGCCGAAATATGGGCTAAAAATGACAATAATTGGCCAATATTCAATCTTGAACAACTCGAAAACGGCTTTGCGGAATGCATTAATATTTTTACTGTTTATTAAGGAGTATATTTGCAACACTTCCAATATGAAACTGAGCCAGAAGTGCCAACTGGAAGTGGGGACAAACATTTTCAAATTTATTTACTCAAAATCCCTTTCTCAAAATGCATAGAAACAGCGAAGTTATAAGGCCCCGTTTCCCGTTGGCGCTGCTCTGAGAGTGATGCGCTCTCCCTAGTAATGGTAACGCCAAGTACTGGTAACGCTGAGTACAGCAAATTTGAAGCGATTCAGTTAAGAAAAGGCGGAGTTATAAGGCTCCGTTTCCCGTTGGTGCTGCTCTGAGAGTGATGCGCTCTCCCTAGTAACAGTAACGCCTAGTAACGGTAACGCCAAGTACTGGTAACGCTGAGTACAGCAAATTTGAAGCGATTCGGTTAAGAAACAGCGGAGTTATAAGGCCCCATTTCCCGTTGGCGCTGCTCTGAGAGTGACGCGCCCTCCCGATTCTCTACAGCAAGCCTGACAGCAAATTTGAAGCGATTCGGTTAAGAAACGGCAGAGTTATTCGTGAAAAGGTGAAGCGGCGTATATCGCGCGCGTTTCTGAATCGATTCGCTTCCGGTTTGGCACATCGATAGTCACTGTCCCCGGTCATCTACCTGCCAAATGTGAAGGCAATCGGTCCAGAAACACCGGAGATACGGGCGCCGAGAGGCCGGCGGATACGCGTTTCGCGCATTTGCCAAACCGCGCAAATGACACATCTGCCTCGGTTGCCGTTGCCATCGCCCCGTTAGGGCTCACAGCAAATTTGAAGCGATTCGGTCGAAAAACGGCAGAGTTATAAGGCCCGTTTTGTGTTTCACACAGACAGACACACACACACACTTGCCTTTTTATTATATGATGATTATGAATGCCAGATGTTTGCCTTATAGCCTTTTTGCCCAATTGTGACTTTTATGCAATTGTGACTTTTTTGCAATTGTGACTTTTTTTCATTCAAAAAGTCTTTGAGCAGTAATAATTTTATCTGAAAGCCGTGATCATCCTTTTCAGTGTTCTTCTCTTCTTGTTTCGTAAAGAATGAATCTTGCTGGGATGAAGAAATTCAATGGCAGAGTCTCATTCTAGTTCAGATCATTTTCTGTCCTGGTTTGATACAAGTGATGGCAATCAAAGGGTTCCTAGTGCCTGGATGGCCTAATCCGATGCTTCTTCGCTCGAATGAAAGCAATAATGACTCCTAGCACCCAACAACACCCATTCATTTCCCTGTCGATATGTGTTTTCTATATATACAGGTTTTTTTCTATGTTTGTATATACCATTCTACAGTTTTTGATGTTTTTTCTATGTTTGTATATACCATTCTACAGTTTTTGATGTTTTTTCTATGTTTGTATATACCATTCTACAGTTTTTGATGTTTTTTTCTATGTTTGTATATACCATTCTACAGTTTTTGATGTTTTTTCTATGTTTGTATATACCATTCTACAGTTTTTGATGTTTTTTCTATGTTTGTATATACCATTCTACAGTTTTTGATGTTTTTTTTGTTTGTATATACCATTCTACAGTTTTTGATGTTTTTTTCTATGTTTGTATATACCATTCTACAGTTTTTGATGTTTTTTTCTATGTTTGTATATACCATTCTACAGTTTTTGATGTTTTTTTCTATGTTTGTATATACCATTCTACAGTTTTTGATGTTTTTTTCTATGTTTGTATATACCATTCTACAGTTTTTGATGTTTTTTTCTATGTTTGTATATACCATTCTACAGTTTTTGATGTTTTTTCTATGTTTGTATATACCATTCTACAGTTTTTGATGTTTTTTCTATGTTTGTATATACCATTCTACAGTTTTTGATGTTTTTTTCTATGTTTGTATATACCATTCTACAGTTTTTGATGTTTTTTCTATGTTTGTATATACCATTCTACAGTTTTTGATGTTTTTTTCTATGTTTGTATATACCATTCTACAGTTTTTGATGTTTTTTCTATGTTTGTATATACCATTCTACAGTTTTTGATGTTTTGTTCTATCTTTATATATACCATTCTACAGTTTTTGATGTTTTTTCTATGTTTGTATATACCATTCTACAGTTTTTGATGTTTTTTCTATGTTTGTATATACCATTCTACAGTTTTTGATGTTTTTTCTATGTTTGTATATACCATTCTACAGTTTTTGATGTTTTTTTCTATGTTTGTATATACCATTCTACAGTTTTTGATGTTTTTTTCTATGTTTGTATATACCATTCTACAGTTTTTGATGTTTTTTTCTATGTTTGTATATACCATTCTACAGTTTTTGATGGTTTTTTCTATGTTTGTATATACCATTCTACAGTTTTTGATGTTTTTTTCTATGTTTGTATATACCATTCTACAGTTTTTGATGTTTTTTCTATGTTTGTATATACCATTCTACAGTTTTTGATGTTTTTTCTATGTTTGTATATACCATTCTACAGTTTTTGATGTTTTTTCTATGTTTATATATACCATTCTACAGTTTTTGATGTTTTTTCTATGTTTGTATATACCATTCTACAGTTTTTGATGTTTTTTCTATGTTTGTATATACCATTCTACAGTTTTTGATGTTTTTTCTATGTTTGTATATACCATTCTACAGTTTTTGATGTTTTTTCTATGTTTGTATATACCATTCTACAGTTTTTGATGTTTTTTTTCTATGTTTGTATATACCATTCTACAGTTTTTGATGTTTTTTTCTATGTTTGTATATACCATTCTACAGTTTTTGATGTTTTTTCTATGTTTGTATATACCATTCTACAGTTTTTGATGGTTTTTTCTATGTTTGTATATACCATTCTACAGTTTTTGATGTTTTTTCTATGTTTGTATATACCATTCTACAGTTTTTGATGTTTTTTTCTATGTTTGTATATACCATTCTACAGTTTTTGATGTTTTTTCTATGTTTGTATATACCATTCTACAGTTTTTGATGTTTTTTCTATGTTTGTATATACCATTCTACAGTTTTTGATGTTTTTTTCTATGTTTGTATATACCATTCTACAGTTTTTGATGGTTTTTTCTATGTTTGTATATACCATTCTACAGTTTTTGATGTTTTTTCTATGTTTGTATATACCATTCTACAGTTTTTGATGTTTTTTTCTATGTTTGTATATACCATTCTACAGTTTTTGATGTTTTTTCTATGTTTGTATATACCATTCTACAGTTTTTGATGTTTTTTTCTATGTTTGTATATACCATTCTACAGTTTTTGATGTTTTTTTCTATGTTTGTATATACCATTCTACAGTTTTTGATGTTTTTTTCTATGTTTGTATATACCATTCTACAGTTTTTGATGTTTTTTCTATGTTTGTATATACCATTCTACAGTTTTTGATGTTTTTTTCTATGTTTGTATATACCATTCTACAGTTTTTGATGTTTTTTCTATGTTTGTATATACCATTCTTCAGTTTTTGATGTTTTTTCTATGTTTGTATATACCATTCTACAGTTTTTGATGTTTTTTTCTATGTTTGTATATACCATTCTACAGTTTTTGATGGTTTTTTCTATGTTTGTATATACCATTCTACAGTTTTTGATGTTTTTTCTATGTTTGTATATACCATTCTACAGTTTTTGATGTTTTTTTCTATGTTTGTATATACCATTCTACAGTTTTTGATGTTTTTTCTATGTTTGTATATACCATTCTACAGTTTTTGATGTTTTTTCTATGTTTGTATATACCATTCTACAGTTTTTGATGTTTTTTCTATGTTTGTATATACCATTCTACAGTTTTTGATGGTTTTTTCTATGTTTGTATATACCATTCTACAGTTTTTGATGTTTTTTTCTATGTTTGTATATACCATTCTACAGTTTTTGATGTTTTTTCTATGTTTGTATATACCATTCTTCAGTTTTTGATGTTTTTTCTATGTTTGTATATACCATTCTACAGTTTTTGATGTTTTTTCTATGTTTGTATATACCATTCTTCAGTTTGTGATGTTTTTTCTATGTTTGTATATACCATTCTTCAGTTTTTGATGTTTTGTTCTATCTTTATATATACCATTCTTCAGTTTTTGATGTTTTTTCTATGTTTGTATATACCATTCTACAGTTTTTGATGTTTTTTCTATGTTTGTATATACCATTCTACAGTTTTTCATGTTTTTTCGATGTATATATATATCATGCAAACTGATGAGATCTTCTCAAGATCGAAACAGCTGTCTTTGCATAAGGCACTGTCCCTCCCCCATTGGGAGAAAAAGTAAATCAGCACAATTTATATAACTTTTTAATTTTTAATTTTATTTTTTGAACACGAACATTACTCAAAGTTAACTTTAACTGGTTTTGTTTCTGAGGTTCACAAATAAAGACATTGGACACAGAAAAGCTTTATCAAAGCAAACTATTCTGCATTTCAAATGCACTAACTTTTCAGTCCTTCAGAGTAGGGGTACGGAGCTGGCTATTCACTGAGATTTTTCTTTCATGCTATATATATATATATATTACTCAAAGTTAACATTAACTGGTTTTGTTTCTGAGGTTCACAAATAAAGACATTGGACACAGAAAAGCTTTATCAAAGCAAACTATTCTGCATTTCAAATGCACTAACTTTTCAGTCCTTCAGAGTAGGGGTACGGAGCTGGCTATTCACTGAGATTTTTCTTTCATGCTATATATATATATATTACTCAAAGTTAACATTAACTGGTTTTGTTTCTGAGGTTCACAAATAAAGACATTGGACACAGAAAAGCTTTATCAAAGCAAACTATTCTGCATTTCAAATGCACTAACTTTTCAGTCCTTCAGAGTAGGGGTACGGAGCTAGCTATTCACTGAGATTTTTCTTTCATGCTATATATATATATATATTACTCAAAGTTAACATTAACTGGTTTTGTTTCTGAGGTTCACAAATAAAGACATTGGACACAGAAAAGCTTTATCAAAGCAAACTATTCTGCATTTCAAATGCACTAACTTTTCAGTCCTTCAGAGTAGGGGTACGGAGCTGGCTATTCACTGAGATTTTTCTTTCATGCTATATATATATATATATATTACTCAAAGTTAACATTAACTGGTTTTGTTTCTGAGGTTCACAAATAAAGACATTGGACACAGAAAAGCTTTATCAAAGCAAACTATATATATATATATATATATAAACGTACAAGAATTGAAGAAGAAAAAACAACCACACCATTAAACTTTCCTCTTATATATATAGTTTGCTTGAAAAAAACTTGTTTTGTGTCCAATATTTAAGTTTGTGAGCCTAAGAAAGAAACTAAGAAAGAAACTGAATAACTTTAATTTTAACTTTACAATTTATTCTGTGTTCTGAAAAGAATAAAAGAAAATAATGTGCTGATTTACTTTTTCTCCCAATGGGGGAGATAGACAATGCCTATGCAAAGACAGCTGTTTCATCTTTGAGTATATATATATATATACCATTCTACAGTTTTTGATGTTTCTTCTATGCTTGTGTACCATTGTTTATGTCTGTTTATATGTCTATACTTCGCCTTGCCCAATTCTTTGTTTCTTTGTCCGTCTTTCCTGGTGTTTTGTCTTTCTCTGTTGATATGTCTGTTCATTATCTTTCTCTGTTGATATGTCTGTTCATTATCTCTCTCTGTTGATATGTCTGTTCATTATCTCTCTCTGTTGATATGTCTGTTCATTATCTTTCTCTGTTGATATGTCTGTTCATTACTCTCTGTCTGTTGATATGTCTGTTCATGACTCTCTGTCTGTTGATATGTCTGTCATGACTCTCTGTCTGTTGATATGTCTGTCTGACTCTCTGTCTGTTGATATGTCTGTCTGACTCTCTGTCTGTTGATCTGTCTGTCTGACTCTCTCTCTGTTGATCTGTCTGTCTGACTCTCTGTCTGTTGATATGTCTGTCATGACTCTCTGTCTGTTGATATGTCTGTCTGACTCTCTGTCTGTTGATCTGTCTGTTCTGACTCTCTGTCTGTTGATATGTCTGTTCTGACTCTCTGTCTGTTGATATGTCTGTTCTGACTCTCTGTCTGTTGATTGATCTGTCTGTCTGACTCTCTGTCTGTTGATCTGTCTGTTCATGATCTCTGTCTGTTGATATGTCTGTTCTGTCTCTCTCTCTGTTGATCTGTCTGTTCATGACTCTCTGTCTGTTGATCTGTCTGTCTGACTCTCTGTCTGTTGATCTGTCTGTCTGACTCTCTGTCTGTTGATCTGTCTGTCTCATGATCTCTGTCTCTGTTGATATGTCTGTCTGTTGATTATCTGTCTCTGTTGATATGTCTGTTCATGACTCTCTGTCTGTTGATCTGTCTGTTCTGACTCTCTCTCTGTTGATATGTCTGTCTGATTCTCTCTCTGTGTTGATCTGTCTGTCTGATCTCTGTCTGTTGATATGTCTGTTCTGACTCTCTGTCTGTTGATATGTCTGTTCATTATCTCTGTCTGTTGATATGTCTGTCTGACTCTCTGTCTGTTGATCTGTCTGTTCTGATCTCTCTATGTCTGTTGATATGTCTGTCTGACTCTCTGTCTGTTGATCTGTCTGTCTGACTCTCTGTCTGTTGATCTGTCTGTCTGACTCTCTGTCTGTTGATATGTCTGTCTGACTCTCTGTCTGTTGATATGTCTGTCTGACTCTCTGTCTGTTGATCTGTCTGTCTGACTCTCTATGTCTGTTGATCTGTCTGTTCATGATCTCTCTGTCTGTTGATATGTCTGTTCTGATCTCTGTCTGTTGATCTGTCTGTTCTGATCTCTCTCTGTTGATCTGTCTGTTCATGACTCTCTGTCTGTTGATCTGTCTGTCTGACTCTCTGTCTGTTGATATGTCTGTTCTGACTCTCTGTCTGTTGATCTGTCTGTTCATGATCTCTCTCTGTCTGTTGATCTGTCTGTTCATTATCTCTGTCTGTTGATCTGTCTGTTCATTATCTCTCTCTGTCTGTTGATCTGTCTGTCTGACTCTCTCTCTGTTGATATGTCTGTCTGACTCTCTCTGTTGATCTGTCTGTCTGACTCTCTGTCTGTTGATATGTCTGTCTGATCTCTCTCTGTCTGTTGATCTGTCTGTCTGACTCTCTGTCTGTTGATCTGTCTGTCTGACTCTCTGTCTGTTGATATGTCTGTCTGACTCTCTCTCTGTTGATCTGTCTGTCTGACTCTCTGTCTGTTGATCTGTCTGTGTCATGACTCTCTGTCTGTTGATCTGTCTGTCTGACTCTCTGTCTGTTGATCTGTCTGTCTGACTCTCTGTCTGTTGATATGTCTGTCTGACTCTCTGTCTGTTGATCTGTCTGTCTGACTCTCTGTCTGTTGATCTGTCTGTCTGACTCTCTGTCTGTTGATCTGTCTGTCTGACTCTCTGTCTGTTGATCTGTCTGTCTGACTCTCTGTCTGTTGATCTGTCTGTCTGACTCTCTGTCTGTTGATATGTCTGTTGATCTATCTGTTCTCTGTCTGTTGATCTGTCTGTTCATTATCTGTCTGACTGTATGTTGATATGTCTGTCTGACTCTCTTCTCTGTTGATCTGTCTGTCTGATCTATCTGTTCTCTGTATGTTGATATGTCTGTTGATTGACTCTCTCTGTATGTTGATATGTCTGTTCTGACTCTCTGTCTGTTGATCTGTCTGTCTGACTCTCTGTCTGTTGATCTGTCTGTTGATCTGTCTGTTCATTATCTGTCTGACTCTCTGTATGTTGATCTGTCTGTTGATCTGTCTGTCTCTATGTCTGTTGATATGTCTGTCTGATCTCTCTCTGTTGTTGATATGTCTGTCTGACTCTCTGTCTGTTGATCTGTGATATGTCTGACTCTCTGTCTGTTGATCTGTCTGTCTGACTCTCTGTCTGTTGATTATCTGTCTGTCTGACTCTCTGTCTGTTGATCTGTCTGTCTGACTCTCTGTCTGTTGATATGTCTGTCTGTCTCTCTCTCTGTCTGTTGATATGTCTGTTCATTATCTCTCTGTCTGTTGATATGTCTGTCTGATCTCTCTCTGTCTGTTGATCTGTCTGTCTGATCTCTCTCTGTCTGTTGATCTGTCTGTCTGACTCTCTGTCTGTTGATATGTCTGTTCTGTCTCTTTCTCTGTCTGTTGATCTGTCTGTCTGTCTATCTCTCTCTGTTGATCTGTCTGTTCATTATCTCTCTCTGTCTGTTGATCTGTCTGTCTGACTCTCTGTCTGTTGATCTGTCTGTCTGACTCTCTGTCTGTTGATCTGATGTCTGACTCTCTGTCTGTTGATCTGTCTGTCTGACTCTCTGTCTGTTGATATGTCTGTCTGACTCTCTGTCTGTTGATCTGTCTGTCTGACTCTCTGTCTGTTGATCTGTCTGTCTGACTCTCTGTCTGTTGATCTGTCTGTCTGACTCTCTGTCTGTTGATCTGTCTGTCTGACTCTCTGTCTGTTGATCTGTCTGTCTGACTCTCTGTCTGTTGATCTGTCTGTCTGACTCTCTGTCTGTTGATCTGTCTGTCTGACTCTCTGTCTGTTGATCTGTCTGTCTGATCTGTCTGTTGATCTATCTGTCTGACTCTCTGTCTGTTGATCTGTCTGTCTGACTCTCTGTCTGTTGATCTGTCTGTCTGACTCTCTCTGTCTGTTGATATGTCTGTCTGACTCTCTGTCTGTTGATCTGTCTGTTCTGACTCTCTCTCTGTTGATCTGTCTGTCTGACTCTCTGTCTCTTGATCTGTCTGTCTGACTCTCTGTCTGTTGTCTGTCTGTCTGATCTCTGTCTGTTCTGTCTGTCTGACTCTCTGTCTGTTGATCTGTCTGTTCTGACTCTCTGTCTGTTGATCTGTCTGTCTGATCTCTGTCTGTTGATCTGTCTGTTGATCTGTCTGTTGATCTGTCTGTCTGACTCTCTGTCTGTTGATATGTCTGTTCTCTATCTGTTGATCTGTCTGTCTGATCTGTCTGTTGATCATGTATGACTCTCTGTCTGTTGATATGTCTGTCTGACTCTCTCTGTTGATCTGTCTGTTGATCTCTGTCTGTTGATCTGTCTCTGACTCTCTGTCTGTTGATCTGTCTGTCTGACTCTCTGTCTGTTGATCTGTCTGTCTGACTCTCTGTCTGTTGATCTGTCTGTCTGACTCTCTGTCTGTTGATCTGTCTGTCTGACTCTGTCTGTTGATCTGTCTGTCTGACTCTCTGTTGTATGTCTGTCTGTCTGACTCTCTGTCTGTTGATCTGTCTGTCTGACTCTCTGTCTGTTGATCTGTCTGTCTGACTCTCTGTCTGTTGATCTGTCTGTCTGACTTCTCTCTGTCTGTTGATCTGTCTGTCTGACTCTCTGTCTGTTGATATGTCTGTCTGACTCTCTGTCTGTTGATATGTCTGTCTGACTCTCTGTCTGTGTTGATCTGTCTGTCTCTGTCTGTTGATCTGTCTGTCTGACTCTCTGTCTGTTGATCTGTCTGTCTGACTGTCTGATATGTCTGTCTGTCTGTCTGACTCTCTGTCTGTTGATCTGTCTGTCTGACTCTCTGTCTGTTGATCTGTCTGTCTCTTCTCTCTGTCTGTTGATCTGTCTGTCTGACTGACTCTCTGTTGATCTGTCTGTCTGACTCTCTGTCTGTTGATCTGTCTGTCTGACTCTCTGTCTGTTGATCTGTCTGTTGTTGATCTCTTCTCTCTGTCTGTTGATATGTCTGTCTGTCTGACTCTCTGTCTGTTGATCTGTCTGTTGTTGATCTTCTCTCTCTCTGTTGATCTGTCTGTCTGACTCTCTGTCTGTTGATCTGTCTGTCTGACTCTCTCTGTTGATCTGTCTGATCTGTCTGTTCTCTGTCTCTCTGTCTGTTGATCTGTCTGTCTGACTCTCTGTCTGTTGATCTGTCTGTTGATCTCTCTCTCTGTCTGTTGATCTGTCTGTTCTGACTCTCTCTCTGTTGATCTGTCTGTCTGACTCTCTGTCTGTTGATATGTCTGTCTGACTCTCTGTCTGTTGATCTGTCTGTCTGACTCTCTGTCTGTTGATCTGTCTGTCTGACTCTCTGTCTGTTGATCTGTCTGTCTGACTCTCTGTTGATCTGTCTGTCTGACTCTCTGTCTGTTGATCTGTCTGTCTGACTCTCTGTCTGTTGATATGTCTGTCTGACTCTCTGTCTGTTGATCTGTCTGTCTGACTCTCTGTCTGTTGATCTGTCTGTCTGACTCTCTGTCTGTTGATCTGTCTGTCTGACTCTCTGTCTGTTGATATGTCTGTCTGACTCTCTGTCTGTTGATATGTCTGTCTGACTCTCTGTCTGTTGATCTGTCTGTCTGACTCTCTGTCTGTTGATCTGTCTGTCTGACTCTCTGTCTGTTGATCTGTCTGTCTGACTCTCTGTCTGTTGATCTGTCTGTCTGACTCTCTGTCTGTTGATCTGTCTGTCTGACTCTCTGTCTGTTGATCTGTCTGTCTGACTCTCTGTCTGTCTCTGTCTGTTGATCTGTCTGTTGATCTGTCTCTCTGTCTGTTGATCTGTCTGTCTGACTCTCTGTCTGTTGATCTGTCTGTCTGACTCTCTGTCTGTTGATATGTCTGTCTGACTCTCTGTCTGTTGATCTGTCTGTCTGACTCTCTGTCTGTTGATCTGTCTGTCTGACTCTCTGTCTGTTGATCTGTCTGTCTGACTCTCTGTCTGTTGATCTGTCTGTCTGACTCTCTGTCTGTTGATCTGTCTGTCTGACTCTCTGTCTGTTGATCTGTCTGTCTGACTCTCTGTCTGTTCTCTGTCTGTCTGTTCATCTGACTCTCTGTCTGTTGATCTGTCTGTCTGACTCTCTGTCTGTTGATCTGTCTGTCTGACTCTCTGTCTGTTGATCTCTCTGTCTGATATGTCTGTTGATCTGTCTGTCTGACTCTCTGTCTGTTGATCTGTCTGTCTGACTCTCTGTCTGTTGATCTGTCTGTCTGACTCTCTGTCTGTTGATCTGTCTGTCTGACTCTCTGTCTGTTGATCTGTCTGTCTGACTCTCTGTCTGTTGATCTGTCTGTCTGACTCTGTTGATCTCTCTGTTGATCTGTCTGTTCTGTCTGACTCTCTGTCTGTTGATCTGTCTGTCTGACTCTCTGTCTGTTGATCTGTCTGTTGATCTCTGTCTGTCTGTCTGTTGATCTCTGTCTGTTCTCTGTCTGTCTGACTCTCTGTCTGTTGATATGTCTGTCTGACTCTCTGTCTGTTGATCTGTCTGTCTGACTCTCTGTCTGTTGATCTGTCTGTCTGACTCTCTCTCTGTTGATCTGTCTGTTCTGACTCTCTGTCTGTTGATCTGTCTGTCTGACTCTCTGTCTGTTGATCTGTCTGTCTGTCTGTCTCTGTCTGTTGATCTGTCTGTCTGACTCTCTGTCTGTTGATCTGTCTGTCTGACTCTCTGTCTGTTGATCTGTCTGTCTGACTCTCTGTCTGTTGATCTCTCTGTCTGACTCTCTGTCTGTTCATCTGTCTGTCTGACTCTCTGTCTGTTGATCTGTCTGTCTGACTCTCTGTCTGTTGATCTGTCTGTCTGACTCTCTCTCTGTTGATCTGTCTGTCTGACTCTCTGTCTGTTGATCTGTCTGTCTGACTCTCTGTCTGTTGATATGTCTGTCTGACTCTCTGTCTGTTGATCTGTCTGTTCATGACTCTCTGTCTGTTGATATGTCTGTCTGATCTCTGTCTGTCTCTGTTGATCTGTCTGTTCATCTTCTGATCTGTCTGTTGATCTGTCTGTTCATCTGTCTGACTCTCTGTCTGTTGATCTGTCTGTTCATCTTCTGTCTCTCTCTGTTGATTGTCTGTCTGTCTGACTCTCTGTCTGTTGATATGTCTGTCTGACTCTCTGTCTGTTGATCTGTCTGTCTGACTCTCTGTCTGTTGATCTGTCTGTCTGACTCTCTGTCTGTTGATCTGTCTGTCTGACTCTCTGTCTGTTGATATGTCTGTCTGACTCTCTGTCTGTTGATCTGTCTGTCTGACTCTCTGTCTGTTGATCTGTCTGTCTGACTCTCTGTCTGTTGATCTGTCTGTCTGACTCTCTGTCTGTGATCTGTCTGTCTGTCTGTCTGTCTCTGTCTGTCTGACTCTCTGTCTGTTGATCTCTGTCTGTTGATCTGTCTGTCTGACTCTCTGTCTGTTGATCTGTCTGTCTCTCTCTCTGTCTGTTGATCTGTCTGTCTGACTCTCTGTCTGTTGATCTGTCTGTCTGACTCTCTGTCTGTTGATCTGTCTGTCTGACTCTCTGTCTGTTGATCTGTCTGTCTGACTCTCTGTCTGTTGATATGTCTGTTCTTGACTCTCTGTCTGTTGATCTGTCTGTCTGACTCTCTGTCTGTTGATCTCTGACTCTCTGTTGATATGTCTGTCTGTCTGACTCTCTGTCTGTTGATCTGTCTGTCTGACTCTCTGTCTGTCTGTCTGTTGATCTGTCTGTTGATCTGTCTCTCTCTCTGTTGATCTGTCTGTCTCTTCCTCTCTGTCTGTTGATCTGTCTGTCTGACTCTCTGTCTGTTGATCTGTCTGTCTGACTCTCTGTCTGTTGATCTGTCTGTCTGACTCTCTGTCTGTTGATATGTCTGTCTGACTCTCTGTCTGTTGATATGTCTGTCTGACTCTCTGTCTGTTGATCTGTCTGTCTGACTCTCTGTCTGTTGATATGTCTGTCTGACTCTCTGTCTGTTGATCTGTCTGTCTGATCTTCTCTGTCTGTTGATATGTCTGTTCATCTTCTCTCTCTGTTGATATGTCTGTTCTTACTCTCTCTCTGTTGATATGTCTGTTCATCTTCCCTCTCTCTGTTGATATGTCTGTTCATCTTCCCTCTCTCTTAATCTATTCCTCTTTTTTTTTCTTTGTATTAATTTATGGCTAATTCTTCAGTCTAAACAAAAATGTGAACTGTTTCTTCTTGATTTCATTTTGATAAAGAACCAGCCTTGTTATTTGTTGTGGTCTGGAAAATAGACATGGAAGATTGTATATCGTCGGTGAAATTAAAAAATCTTGTATCTCAATTTCGGTGGTTTTGAGAAAAATTAAAAAAAACTGTTTTAAAAATTAACCGTGTTGACCACAATTGATTAACTATAAGGCGTTGCGAGTTTAGTCCTGTATTTTGTTAAAATAACTTTTAAAGAACGAAGATACGAGGTTTTTGTTCTTAACTAGATCTGAAATTGGGACTCACAAGTTTTTCGTCTATTTTCACAACCTCATTTACCCCAGATAGAAAGTCGTTAGAGATACGAGCTTTTGGTGGAAGGTGGCGGGAAAAATGAGAGAGCTGACTATGTATCTAACTCAAAACCCCAATAATCGAGAGGTTTGTGAATTTCACCGACGATATTCTCTTTCGTCGGAGCGACTCAATAAAAACCTGTATGGCTTTCATGTATTTCATGTTTAAGATTTTTTAAATTTTATAATCTACACTTTTACACTTGTTATGCAATATCATTACATATTCATATTTTGTCATTATTTTTTTTATTGACTTTGTTACATATCCTTAGTTTGCAGTTATTAATGATGGTGTTGGGCTTAGATAAGCCAGAAAGGATATATCTCTAGACCATTTTCTCAGATTGAGTCTAACAGATTTGTTTTAAACTGTATAATTAAAAAATCGATAATTCTATGTTTTCCTCTGGCAGCGAAGGGGTTAATTAGTTTTTATTGACCAATGAGAAGTTGTATTGGGCACTGAGCTTTGTGTGTTTTAAGAAGCTGGATTTCAATTGATTGTTATTACTAACGTGCCATTTTATCTCTCTCTATTCCAATGATGATGGTGATATATATACTGACAGGCAGAAGTTCTGCACACACGCATTGGAGAAATCATCAAAAATGTAAATCAGATTCAAAATTAATTTCACTTGGGGTAATCCTAAATCATGCAATTGTACACACAGCATGTCTTAGGATTACCCAAAGTAAAATTAATTTTGAATCTGATTTACATGTTTGATGATTTCTCCAATGCGTGTGTGCAGAACTTCTGCCTGTCAGTATAGTTCCTTGCATAACACACACACCACATCCAATGTGTGATTTAGTTTTGAAAAGCAAGTGCTCACAGTTTTGGATGAAGCTTGTGTTTATGTACATTTTATTTTTCACAAGAATTTAACGCAGCTCAATGGAACAGGCTGTGTGTCTGACTGAATGAGAGATTCATTCATCAGTTACGAAAATAATTTTTGTCTGGAAAAAAGTATCCCCCACCCCTCGTCCCCAGAAAACCCCCCACACCAAGCAATAATTGGTTGTTTTTATCCATAACCTTATCAATAATTGCACTGTAAAAAAACCCAACCACCAGCAAATATAATGGAAATGTATTGATTTGAAGTATCGAGAATCTTCATCAGTGCATGAGAAATAAACTGCAATGTGAAAAAAACACACGGAAACAACGAGACTGTGATAACGAGACTGTGATTTGATCTGAGAGATTGTCTATCTGTGACTGATTTGAACTGTTTTATGAAATAAACTGCACTGTGCAGAACATCAAACGACGAATGTTTATCGATTTGAAATGGCGTGTTCTGTTTGATGGATTATACTTCTATGCTGCTTTATACCACAGAATGTGGTAGCTTTCTCTCTGTGTCTGCTCTCACTCGTCTTACATTCATCTAAAAAGTATGCAGAAATAATTAAGCAAACAAACAAAATCACCTTACATGTCTCCAAAAACTTCTTTTTCTTTCCTTAGTCTAATATTTTTTTAAATCTTACACACACACACACATACACAAGCATGTACTGTACACACATACACACACACACACATACACAAGCATGTACTGCACACACACACACACACACACACACACACACAAGCATGTACTGCACACACACACACACACACACACACACACACACACACACAAGCATGTACTGCACACACACACACACACACACATACACAAGCATGTACTGCACACACACACACACACACACACACACACACACACACACACCACACACACACACACACACACACAAGCATGTACTGCACACACACACACACACACACACACACATGCACAAGCATGTACTGCGCACACACATACGCACATGCACACACACAGACACAAAATGTCACATTTCACATGCCTTTGTACTGCCTTGCACACACGCACACACACACACAGACACGCACACACACACACACACGCACATGCACACACACACAAAATGTCACATTTCACATGCCTTTGTACTGCCTTGCACAGACACGCACACACACAGACACGCACACGCACACACACACAAAATGTCACATTTCACATGCCTTTGCACTGCCTTGCACACACACACACACAAAACAAAATGTCACATTTCACATGCCTTTGCACTGCCTTGCACAGACACGCACACACACAAGACACGCACACGCACGCACACACACACATAAGATGTTCACCCATTTAAATTTTCAGATCTACATGTACCTCCACAGAAACCTATTTTCTATTCAATCGTCATCTCTCTCTCGGGGCAAACGGCAAACATCTTATCACATTCTCCCACCCCCACATCAACAACTCATAATCATCCTCTCCCTCCTCCCCTCCCACTCTCTCCCCCACCCCCTCTCCCACAACTCCCTCACACTCCTTTCCTCCACCCTCTCTCCCCCCATCCCCACCAAATCTAAAAGCCGAAACGGCAAACTCACGTCTCGCACGCTCTCTCTCAATCTCGCCGACAAATCGAGCGACAAATCGTTCAGGGTTCCTTTTTCAACACCCAGCCTGACTTTGAGTGTGTAGCGATCGTAAGGACGGCTGCGCGAGCTGCCATCTTGGATCGTTTTGACGAAGGTTCGGGTGACGGAAAATGGCGGAGTTTTCCCCCATATCCAGTCCCACGATGCAAAGCGCTGCTGGATTGTCGTCACTCCGGGAAATTGGGTTTCGTCAGTTGGGTCGACTAGAATGAAGTCCTAAAAACAAGTAACAAAAAACAACAAAAATATTTTGTATAAGATTTTACCCAAAGTTCATATATGCCAACCGACAAAAAAACACCCTTGAACCAGAATATTTTTGTTATAACATTTTTTATTTCCCTCTCTCATCCCTCCGTTCTACAATTCTTTCGTTCTCCCACACACTCATCCATCAACATGCATTTTTCAATATTAAGCATATTAATAATTTAATTTATATAATTTATATTATATGTATAATAAATGTATGAATCAGTCAAACAATAAATTCCATGTACAATCTAAAGTTTCTTTGTGCTTTTGAGTTGAAAGTGTGCATGAGTGGGTGAGTTTGTAATAGTGTTGAAATGAGAAGGTTGTAAATTGTGTATAACGATAACTTAGTGATTACCAAGAGGGCTTGGTTTTTTCCATCTGTAAGCAAACATGAAAATGTAACATAACATTACTACAGATTTTCATAGAAAACACATACATTCACAAAAACATATCCATAGAACATACATAAACTCTCTCTCTCTCTCTCTCTCCCTCCCCCTCTCCCCCCCCCCCTCTCTCATTCATATAAACTTTCTCTTCTAAAGCCTACATACCAAAAAAAACCCACATGTCTCTACGTAGTTTTATGCATTTCCCCACTTCCTCAAATAACATAACATTAAACAGAATGAAGAAGAAACAACAACCCACATGTCTCTACGTAGTTTTATGCATTTCCCCACTTCCTCAAATAACATAACATTAAACAGAATGAAGAAGAAACAACAACCCACATGTCTCTACGTAGTTTTATGCATTTCCCCACTTCCTCAAATAACATAACATTAAACAGAATGAAGAAGAAAAAACAACATCAAAAACATTTATCCAAATTTGAATCTCCAGGTGTCAGTCACAGTCAAATTTGTTTTTTTTATGTGCTGACAACAAAAGACTAAAAAATTTTACAATTTCCATTCTGTAAACAGGCCAAGAACCAGAATATTTTTAATTTTATTATTGACCTTTTTTTTTTACAATACATAATGTACACACATACACATCATCAGTTTCTTACATGCATTCATGTATTGCTTTTTTGTTGTTGTAGTAATGAAAGGAGGGAACGAAAGAAACAAGGAGGGGAAAGAAAAACCCAACGTAGCTGACAGGACAAAATAGACACACATGAACCAAATGATGGACAAGCACACGACAAACAGAAACCAAAACTAAAAATACAAATAAGAACATCCTCTGGTGTATGTGACAATGAGCGAAAATTCACAGATACATCATTTTTTTTTTATAAAAGTCAAGCAAATTCACATTAACCTTCACCGGATCCCCTGTTCAACTACACAGTCACGATGGAGCGGGTTTTCCACTACCCATACTCATTAAAAAGAAAAGGGACATGCATTTTAACAGTGTTTATCCCTATTCCAGATGATGCGGGTTCTCCAGTACCCATGCTCGTCAAAGAGTCACCATGTGTTTATCCTTATCCAGATGCCACGGGTGTCCCACTACCCACACTCAATGCACCGCAGTGGCATATTTCTGCTCTTTAAAGTATGGGTTGTAGGATACCCGCGCAATCAATGACAAGCATGTTCAAATGACGCATTATATTACGTCATTTGTATTTTATACACATTAATGAAATTTAAGACACATAAAGCCATTAACGTTTTTGATAAACTCATGAAATTTCATGATGATTGCTTAAATACTTTTTGAGATATAACAGTTTTTATGTGTCTCTGGGTACTAGAATACCCAGGAAGCATGGTGAAGGTTAATCAAGAAGATGAAGAAAATTACTTACACGTACATGCACATTGAACAAGAGGTATATCATGAGCGCATGATAACAGAATTTGTCACTGCCATCGGAAGCTTTTTTGAGGGGGGGGATATTTATTCACAACACTAACAGCATTTCAGCATTTCGCAGCCTATCTCAAAACACACCTTGTCGCGAGCCGCTGTACCTTCTTTAAGGTACATCCTAAGGTACAGGGGGGGGGGGGTCCGGAAACTCCTTTCACCGCCTACCTTGCCTTCTAACACTCAATCACACTATTTTGGGAGCGCTACATCGCCATTTCATTGCTTTTTAAGCCAAAAATCGAGTCATTTTAAAACTTTTCACCCTTCTATAACGTACATTTTGGGCGACAGGGGTGTTCCTCCATTTGTTTTTTGGGAGGCTGGGGGTGGGTGGGGGAGGGGTTTCCAGAAACCCTGTAAACCCCCGCCCCAAAATATGGTACAATCACAGACAAAAAGGGAG
>CM065711.1:31460927-31465927 GCA_017654935.2 Phymorhynchus buccinoides | reverse complement strand
GAAAGCAAAAAAAAAGAAAGAAGAAAGAAAGAAAAAACAAAGAATGAATGAAAGAATGTGAGAAAGAGAGAAAAAAACCAAAGAAAGAGAAAAAGAGAAAAAAAGAAAGAAAGAAAAATAAAAAATAAAGAAAAAAAGAAAGATTTCAAACTTCAAAACTCTTGAAATACTTTGTTTTACAAGGATAAGAATTTAGGGCAGGGCCTGGGTAGTCAAAGAACGAAAGAACAAGGAACGAAAGAAGACTGTTAGAGCCGGTGTACAAGGGACCAGTCTGATGATCTGACGATACATTCAACATCTGAAATCAGGCACAAGCCCTTCCTGCATGCACCCCCCCCCCCCCATCCTCCCCCTTCCTCCCGCTCCCTAAGTAGTTTTATTTTCTGCACAACCCCCATGACATTTCTCCCATGTAAGGCGTTTCTTCTTCTTCTTCATCGTTCGCTCAGACAGGAACCCCAGTGGCCCGGACGAAGGCTGCCGTCCGCCGAAGATCCTCCAAAGAGCCGAAGATCCTTTCCCGAACCGGTGTGTGACGGCCGACGGCCAAGTTTCGTCTCGCAGGTTCTGGAATGTTCGACAGTCCTGAAGGATATGACCAACAGTCATGTCAGCGGCACCACAGGGGCACATCCAATGTGGAACTTTGTGTACATGAGATGCCCGAGTCTGGAGTGTCCAGTCCTCAGTCTTGTCAAGATTACTTGGTCTTGTCTGGAGAGGTGGTGGTAGCACAAGCTCACAGCTACACCCCAGACCCCAAACAATCAATTGTACATGCACGCATGCATGCACGCACACACACGCGTGCGTGCGCGCATGCATGCGTGCATGCACGCACATACACATGCACACAAACACACACTTTCTTCACCTTGTACACACCATCCAGCACCAGATCGTCGCGGCAGTTCATGTCAAGGTCAAGGTCCCATCTAGAGGTCACGGCCTCTACGACCTCAGAAAGGTTACGGCGCCGATCGTAGCGACTGCGATGCTTCAGGAATGACAGGTTCAGATTGCCTGTCAAACAAACAAAAATATTTTTTTTATATTTTATTTTTATATTTTATATATTCTAGTCACAGAAACTTGTCTCTGTGAAATTCGGGTTGCTCCCACCTGGAGCGAGCGCAGTGCCACCTTTTTTCTTTTTTTCTTCTTTTTTTTAGGGGGGGGAGAGGTGGAGGGGGCAGACTTGGAAAACCTAGCTATCTTAACGACCTTTTAACTGCCGTGATGTTTGCATGGGCGTAAAGGGCAAGGGTCCAGACTAGCTTTAAGTCTCCGTCTCAAAGACTCGACGTTGTTCAGTTCGATTTTCCTGTCGGACTAGAAAGAAAGGGCGAGGCCTGGATTTTGAACCCGGTTCACTCACGCATTTTCTTCTTCTTCGATCGCTCAGACAGTTTCCTGTCAATTATGAGCGCAGATGCGTCATGCTGCCGTTATGCGCCTAAGAAATAGTTAGGCCAAGCAAGTCCGACTTCGGCTGGAGGAAATGTTTTTGAAAATGTTTCTTGAAAAAAAGGCAGGAGAATGGATGGACCAGGTAGGGGTCAGAAAGATAGTAGATGACAGTAAGGAAAAGGAAAAGGGAGTCAAAGAGAGTGACAGATTAGAGGATGTTACAAGCACAGAACTTCCAGAAGGTGGGGGAACTATTTATACAAAAGACCCCCCGGTATCCGCCACGGGGGAACTCACGCATTGAAATTGGCAGGCGAAAGTCTTAACCACTCTGCCTTCGTTACATAATGGCCTGCCTCTATAATGATTGCAGCGACTGCGGCTCTTCAAAAACAGTCCTGATTTTCAAGCACAGATGTATTTCTCTGATGATCAAACAGCCAGCGTTTCACTGAAACATTTCTTACCTTGGCTTAAAGGGGCACCCTGACGGATGAGGTTTTGCAAGAAACAACGTTCGAGATCACCAGGAAAACAGCCTTTTCAAGGATCGGAACACTCACTTTGCTCTGGTTTCCTAGAAATCAAACCGTCAAATAGGCGATTCCTCCTTGGCGGAGGTGCTGGAAGTCCAAATTATTTCACCCAAAGAGAAGGCGTGTGTGCCGTCTCTTTTCTAATGGCCGCCAAATCGTTTGCACGAAATTTTCGCAATACAAACCTTTTTTTATAAAAACAAACACAACAAACTTTATACAGTTTACCTAAAGGAGTTTCGCTGCACAACAAAGGAAATAGCTCCACTTTTTTTTTTACTGCACTACAAAAAACCCAAAACCGCTTCAACCACAATGAGTGACCTCCACCCACCCCATCCAAAATGGCTACTCTCTCCAGCATCTCCACTCAATGAGGAATCGCCGTTTTGACGGTTTTAATTTCTAGGAAACCAGAGCAAAGTGAGTGTTGCGATCATTGAAAAGGCTGTCTTTCTGGTGATCTCGACGTGTTTCTTGCAAAAAACTCATCCATCAGGGTGCACCTTTAAGGCTTTGTCAGACCAACTGACATAGTGTGGCTGTCCATGAGGCGGGCCGCAGTGATGTCCCCGAGGCCCCGGTCATAGGCCATTGGCCTATTAAAATTGAAAATGTCCTATCGTGTTCTCCCCCTGTCAGGACACATATCTGATTACATTTTGAACACTGGCACGCTTCGTCTTACTGATTTCTGCAAGAGCCAGGACATTGTCCTGTTGATTTCTCTTGTTTTAGGACAGTTTGTCCTATCACTTTGCGATCCTCGGAACATCACTGGCGGGGTAATAAAAAAAAACGGTCAAACACGTAATGTTCTAATCCATAAGCTGATGGCTTTGTACCATTTTGTCCCTGGAATCTTTTAACCAGGGTATGTGTCATTGTCAACAACATCAACAACAACTGAAACATTTCAGTCTTTAACTTCAGTTTGGCATGTCTGCTCTCTCTCTCTCTCTCTCTTCTCTCTCTCTCTCCATCTCTCTCCCTCCTCTCTCTGTCTGTCTGTCTGTCTTTTACTCAGTTTTGTATGTGTGGCTGTCTCTTTCTATCTGTTTCTGTCTCTCTTCTCTTGCTGTCTCTCTCGTCTCTCTGTGCTCTCTCTTCTTTCTCTCTCTCGTCTCTTTCTCTGTCTCTATCTACTGTCTTTTTTTACTCATTTTGGTATGTTTGGCTGTCTTTTTCCTGTCTCTGTCCTGTTCTCTCTACTCTGTCTGTCTACTCTCTCTCTCTGTAACTCTCTCTCTCTCTGTCTCTCTCTGTCTGTCTCTCACTCAGTTTGTTGTGTCTAATTGGCTGTCTTTTTGGTCTCTATGTCTCTTTGTCTGTCTCACTCTCTCATCTCTCGTGACGATCTGCTCTTTCTCCCACTTTCAAACTGTATTTTTTTTAAATCCAAACAATAGTTACCCTTTTCACCGCCATTGTCGCATTTTTGCACCACAATGGTATTAACACCCATGCCGATCACTAAAAGGCATCCAGTTCAGGGCCTGTTATCTGAAGACCCTATATTTTTATAATCTTTGGAAGGTAAGGATAGGCCTAATGTTGTGCATGCCACCGAGGAATTGGCAATATTGCAGAAATATGTTTTTTCTCTACCCAGTTAAGTTTAATGGTATTTCTTGGCTGAAAAAATGGCTGGCGGTGAAAGGGTTAACCATCCCCCCCCCCCCCCTCACCTCATCGTGATACACCGTTCCCCCCTACACTATTCCATCTCGCCACGTGTGATCCCATTCTCACCACACCGCTTCACGTCGCACTCCGCCCAAGGATTTTGGGTGTCGCCCGACCACCACCGTCCTGCCCGTTCCTCCACATCAAACAAATAGTCATTCTCGGAGAGATCTACTTTCTCGTACAGCCATTCTTCCAAAGCCAAGTTTTCGTAGATGCCATCGCGACGTTGAGACGAACACTTGTTCTTTTTATTTTGTCGACTGCGGTTGTAGAAAAAGAGGAGGTGAATTTCCCCCTAATGAGTAATGAGGCTGTATCCCCAGTTTGTTTTGAAGATGTTTACAAATCAACTTTGTTCCCAGAGGGAAGAGTCTGTATGATAGCGTGAGTGTCATTTTGTTCTTAACATACAGGTGCTATAAATCTACATGCATATATGTAGATGCAACGTTAACAATTTATCCATGCAAATTTCTTTTAATTTTTTTTTATTTCACACAAATCTTAACATTTACTAGTGAACAAGTTGGGGCTAGGGATGTTTGAACACATGGGCTGTTTCTGAAAAAAAGAAAAGCAGCAAAAAATTAATGCATAGTACTACAACAATTGTTATAACAAAGCAGAGTGTGGTGTGTCCACTGTGTGTGTGTGTGAGAGAGAGAGAGAGAGATAGAGAGAGGGATGGAGAGAGAGAGGGGGATGGAGAGAGAGAGAGAGAGGGGGGGGAGGAGAGAAGAGAGAGAGAGATTCTATGAGAGAGAGTAAGTGTAGGTGTGTGAATCTAAAGTTGTGGGAACAAAAGAGCATTTTGTGAGAGAGAGCAGAGACTGAGCTGAGAGAGATCTAGAGAGAGAGAGTGAGAGAAGAGAAGAGAGAGAGAGACGTAGAGAGAGAGAGAGAGAGAGAGAGAGAGAGAGGGAGAGAGAGCGAGAGACGAGAGAGAGATAGAGATAGAGAGAGGAGAGAGAGAAAGTGTAGTGTGTGTCTAAAGTTGTGAAAAAGAGCATTTTGTGAGAGAAATCAAGAGGACTGGAGAGAGAGAGAAGAGAGAGAGAGATATAGAGAGAGGAGAGAGAGAGAGAGAGAGAGATAGTCCTTAATAATGAAACTGAAAGTAACTAATCTTACCACAAGCAATAACCTTGTCTGCTTTTTGTTGACAGAGTGACCTCCCGTGGTTTGTTAAAAAGTTGTATATTTTCTTTTCTTTCTTTTAGGACAAAAATGAATACAATAAATGCAAATAATGCTATTCCATGTGTAAAATATATAAAGTATTTTAAATGCCTTGCCTTTACTTAAAGTTCGAATCGTAATTCATTTTTGAAAAAAAAAGATCTTCATAGCAGGCAAAGACAA
>CM065711.1:31447410-31460427 GCA_017654935.2 Phymorhynchus buccinoides | reverse complement strand
AAGAAAAAGTAAGGACAGACAAAAACAGAGAGGACGGCGATAGTAAAACAGTCGAAGACAAAAAACATAACCACCTTAGCGGAGATTTTTAAAAAAAAGAAGAAGTTTGGACGACGTCATCACAAACAACTGGCTAACTGATAATGAGGCGACCTCTAGGGTGACCTAAATCAGACAAGGGCTGACCTATTTGTGCTTACTGTTGTTGTTTTCACACGCAGAACACCTCCACTGTGATCTGTAATCTTTAATGTAGATCCATTAAGTTGTAAGTGGCGTGATGACCCGACCTTAACACCAGTCTGGGGGTGGAGTGGGGGGCGGGTGGGGGTAGAGGGAGGAAAGCCAGAACTGAAATGTTCCAAGGATGGGTTGAATGTGGTGAGAGAGAGAGAGAGAGAGAGAGAGAGAGGGGGAGGGAGATAGAGAGAGAGAGAGAGAGGAGAGAGAGAGTGAGGTGGAGGGAGAGAGATGTGTGTGGTGGAGGAGAAGCGAAAGAGAGAAGGACAAGAGAGAGAGAGAGAGGAGAAGAGAGAGAGAGAGAGAGAAAGGGGGAGGAGAGAGTGTAGTGTGTGTGTGGAGAGAGAGAGAGAGAAAGAGAAAAGAGAGAAGAGGAGAGAGGAGCGAGAGAGAGAGAGGGGGAGGGAGAGAAGTGTGTGTGTGTGTGACGAGAAGAGAGAAGAGAATGAAAGAAGAGAGAAAGGAGAGAGAGAGAGAGAGAGAGACGAGGAGAGAGAGAGCAGAGAGAGAGGGAAGAGAGAGAGGGGAGAACGAGAGAGTGTGTGTGTGGTGGAGAGAGAGAGAGAAGAGAGAGAGAGAGGGATAGAGAGCAGAGAGAGAGTGGGAGAGGGAGGAGAGAGATGGGAGAGATGAGAAGAGAAAAACGAAAGACGGAGAGGAGACAAAGAGACAGAGAGAGACACAGAATATGGGGGAGACAGACACATAGAGAGACAGAGAATGCAAAGAGAACACAGAGGGGAAAAAAAAGTAAGACCGACAAAACAGGAGACAGCGCTAGAAAAAAGTGAAGGACAAAAACATACAACCTTAGCGGAGATTTATTTTATTTATAAAACTGACGTCATCACAAACAACTTTGCGTACCTGATAATGAGGCGACCTCTAGCGGCGACCCTAAAGCAGACAAGGGTGAACCTATTGTTTGCATCTATTAAGGACGATAAATGTAGCTAATCAGTGCCCACTTTTATTTGACTTACTGCCCTTTGGTAAACGGTACTGTGATAACCCGACATTTATGTAGGGAAGACGGGGTAAAAAGCGGCATGGGCGGGTAAAGAAGCCCCCCAATGATCTCATTGAAATGAAGCAATTTCAGTCTCATTTTGCCATGAGACGAGCCGTAATGTCTAGCTTCGTCTCTTGGGCCAAATTTGATGACTGAAATTCTTTATTTCATGAGATAATGGGGTGGGTCTTCTTACCCGCCCATGCGCTTTTTACCGTCTTCCCCGATAATAGTAATGTGTAGGCCTATGTAGGGGAAACTTGGGGGCGTGGGGGTGGGAACGAGGTGGAGTGGGGACTGGGGAGAGGCGAAAGGAGGAGGGGGATGATGGTGTGTGTGTGTGTGTGTGTGTGTGTGTGTGTGTGTGTGGGGTGTGGTCTGTGTGCTGTGTGCCGTGTGTGTGTGAATGGTAAAAATGGATGCGTTGATGGTCGTTGTGTAGGACCTACTCTCAAACTCTAAAAAGTCTTCAGGCATATTGTCCATAAGCCTAATTGGACGTGAGACTAACCATCAAGCGAATGGGAATATGAACTGAAGCCTGTGTGTCCCTCTCTCAGTCTGTCTCTCTTCTGTCTCTCTCCGTCTCTCTGTGACAAGTGAAGTCAAGTCAAATCAATAATATTTATTTCTCTCTGTGGATACATTGTTGCAGGTGCAGTACACACAACACAAAATTAAACCACAAGACAATGGAAAAATAGTAAGCATCTTTTGTGTTCGGGGGAAGAGCATAGAAATTCGACATTATTAGAAATAAATTATGCTATTAACTAAATCCCCAAGAGACAATTAATTAGAGGAACCCCCAGAGAGAGAGAGGGAGAGAGAGAGAGAGAGAGGGGGGTTCGGGGGAGAGAGGGAGAGAGAGAGAGAAAGAGAGAGAGGAGAAGGGGGGAGGGAGAGAGAGAGAGAGAGGAAAGAGAGAGAGAGAGGAGAGAGAGAGAGATGACAGAGGGAGGGGAGATGAGAGAGAGAGAGAGAGAGACCCTCTAGACCGAGAGAGAGAGAGAGAGAGAAACAGAGAGACCAGACAGAGTAGAGAGACGAGAGAGAAGCCCTGGTACTCCCTCCCCCCTCTCTCTCTTCTTCTCCTCTCGCTATTTCTGTTTTCTTTGATGTTTAGATTAGAAACAAGAGAGACAGACAGAGTAAGAGAGAGAATGAGAATTTAGAGAGGAGAGAGAGAGAGAGGAGCTCAGAGAGCTTGACCAGAGAGAGAGGAGAGAGATTAGAGAGCAATAACGTAATATAACCTTCTTTGCCACTTTGCGGACACGGACATGTGCACGCAGTGAATTTATTTATTTTTCTCCCAAAGAGACATTACACACAACAACAAACACACTACACGACAAACACGCAAAGTGACGTTAATTTACACACACACAGAGACAAAAAAAAACTACTGGATATTTTGGCGACACGCGCCTTTATCAACCACAGACAAACAATTACAAACAGCAAACAGCAAATATAGCAAAAGGAGCAAAAACGCACGCACGCAGGAAGAGCAAAAAAACATCAAGATCAAACATAAAAAACACATACTTCCCCCCTCACACACACACAGAAAGCGCACATCCCCAGCATCCATCCACCTCATAAACTCATGATCGCTTTTAGGCTTAAAAGTGTGTTCATCGTGTTAAAAAAACAAGACTATGCATAGCTTACAACATGAGACTTGTATGTATCCACATGTAATGTGTATCTTTACCTGTGTCATTCATGTGTAGACTTTATGCTCCAAATTCATGCATGCTGCCATGTTGATGTCTTTGTTATTCTGACTACCTATAACAAACGAATCGTGTAAAGGTCAAAGATGTGCTTCTACCCCCCCTACTCTATCTCGCCGTCTCTCTCTCTATGTCTTCCCCCAAAGGAAGGGAAGCAACTACATCTTACCATAATAAAGCTGTATTTACAGTGAACATTTTAAACTAATAACGCTTGCTATGGAATACTAACGCACACACACGCGCTAACTAGACACGTAGGCACGCATTTACAAATATATGTGCACCGTATAAGACTGAAAGCGCGCCACACACTGTGACAATACATTCGCGCACGTTTGGTACTGCAGTACAATAGATATGCAGCATGTAGGCTGTAGTACAACTCTAGGCGGCACAACACTCAGTACACTTGAGGGTTAGTATTCAATAACACCGTATACAGCTAAAACGCATGTTCACAAAGATAAGTGCAGTGGATTGGATGTAAGGGTATAGAAGCAGGCTGAGAAAAAAGACCGAAGAGGAAGAAGAACGCCAACTGATCGATGAGGGAAAATGGAGGGGGATGTTAGAGAGGCGAAGTGACGAAACATCTTTACGGAGACCAAGATGAGAGGGCGAGAGAGAGCAATAAAGTGATTTTGGAGGAAGGAATGTTTTTTTTTTTTTAGTATTACGTATGAGAAAGAGATATTAACAGAACGACGAAGACTCCTTTGCCCTGCAAGGATTGGACAAAGAGACAAAGAAACGAGAGAGAGAAAAATATTGCAAAAAAACAACACCACCACAACATTGTGAGAAGAGATACATAAATTGTTTTTACGTACCACTTTTAAAAATCAGAAAACCTAAAATGAGGATGCTTATAATTAATCTGTAAAACAACAAACAAAAAAAGCGTAACAAAACCCAATGTTTTTTGCTGCACTAGATTATATTTGTTTTTAAAATATAAAAAAATTAGAGAAAAGGTCAGGTCAGGTAGGACGAGTAGGCCTCGCGGCCTCTCAAGCGTCCTTTCTCTTGATTGTTATTTTTATATATTCAGTTGCACAGCTGTGACGGTTTTAATCAGTTGTACTGGTATTTTAATTTACTAAGGTTTAGGGTCTTTGTCCATGAGGTTTTAAGGGTTTATGGCTGTGTGTGGGGTGGGGTGGGGGGTTGGGGTCAGGTCGGTCCTTATCGGTTGTAAAATTGTCGCAAATATTGTTCAAAATTGTCGCACTTCAAAACGAGGCTACACTTAATTGAGGGGCCCTGGCCTCTTTACATGATTGTATTTAAAAGCGTACGAAATAATCATAAACATGTTTTGGTTGGAGACACTTGCAACAGACACGACGTTTGTATGCGGTTGCTTCTTGTCGATGAGTATAAGTAGGATACTGTAGTTTTAAATGTTTTCCAAAAGTGTAAAAAAAAGTTACGAAATGGTGCAGAGATAAATTCTGTTGTTAGACAGTGTTCGTGCTGTTATTGAAAATCCAGGGGAGGTAACTCATGATTGTAGTGGTAAAAATAGAACGCTACCACAAACGATTGTTGATTTGTCGTTGCCGCTTTTGTTGTTAATGTTGTTAGTATCAGGTTGCGGGATTGTTTTTGATGTTTGTTTGAAGAAAGTGTTGTTCCAATAGTAGTTACAACATCTTGATATATCGTCCTGCAAAAAGGTAAAAGACACACCCACCCCTCCCCCACCCCCAACCCTCCCTTCCCCTTGTTTTCTTACCCAACATTACAGCTGTATTTTATGAACCTTTCAGCTAATTATCTTTTTGGCATAATACACCCTAACAATATCCTCCTAACCCTTACCCCCCTCCCCCTATGGCAAAATGTACGCTTTAAAACCACCAATGAACCACGACTGTCTTTAAAACATAAGAAATTCGGTGTACTGGCATGCACATAGAAAACACACATGGGGGGGGGGGGGGGTCCTATAAATAATGGCCTTTATCATGACTGCAATTAATGATTCGATTACAATGCAGTATAATTAGCTGAAAATGTTCCACACACACATACAGCACACACACAGTGGTACAGACACCGCAACACACACGGACACAGGGACACACACACACCCTTTCACACGCCCAATGTCGCATATACACACCACAAATGCATGTAACCACCAATAGTCCACGAAAAGGCACCCTCAAAACACATGGGTCTGTTATCCACGAAGAGCACTATTTCATACCATTTGGGGGACCCTCCACACATACACACACACACACACTATTCACACGAATAGACAGAATCACCCACTATTGCAACACACACACATTTACACTCTACCCAGGTAAGTTTACATGGGCATTTTTTGCACCAAAAAACACACTGGCGGCGAAACAGGGTCAATCACGTAAGCAGAGGTGGGGGGGGGCACACATCTTGCACAAATACACACACAACACACACAACAGTGTCTCCCCCATGATACAGGTTCTACTGTGCTGTGTAAGCATTGTTTAATTCATACACATCACATATATACACACACAACAGACAGAACACACGGAACTACAAACACACTTTTTTATCTTAGTAATTGTGACGAGGGAATGGGTTAAAAGTCTAAGTCTCTAGGCAAGACTTTTAGTGTGTTAAATTTTCAAAATAGAAAATTTGCCTTTAGCCCACATCTCTAGGGTATGGGAGATGAGCAACATTCCCGGCCCCTTTTTTATCTAATAAAATTATATTTGTTGCCCGGGTTCTGGCTCATATGATTGAAAGAAATACAAGTGGTTGATTTGCTCTAAATGGCAGACAGAGAGAAGTATGGTTTTACAGGAAATTACAGAACTTCCACTCTCATCCGTCTGACCAAAAGGGTTCAGAATTATTTTGAAAACTTGTATTTTATTTACTCACAATATCTGAATAACAAAGTATGCAGCAATAAGAATATTGCAGCTCAATGGCGCCAAAACAAAATTTGAACGAAAAAACAATGGAATCCGAAAGTATTTTACAAGACTTTTGTCTTTCTAAGAAGGTTAGCCCCCACCGATGCCGGAAGGGTTACTAAATTATTAGATTCGGTGTCCGTAGGAAAGTTCAAATGATTGGCGCAGTCAGGTAGACTTAGCTGTTTGAAGTTCTGGGCTTGTTCGTCAGGTGAGAGTAGCTCCCAGTCGTTCCGGTTACGGCTTCGCGGGATGGCATGGTTCAGGCGTGGTCTCCTCGCGGATTCTGGGTGCGGGGCGTCTTGGCGGCGTTCCCGTCTTGGTGCTTGTGAGTCAGGGATGATCGTTTTGACCACGATGCCCTGCTGATAATCACAGGAGAAGGTGGATGTAGATCTCTATGGCTTAGAGACAAGGGGCTTCAGTCGGCAGGGAATTAGTGGATCCCAACCGGCTAGAAGGCTGCCCTTGTACAATAGCACTACATGTAGTTTATAAATAAACTGAATTTCAGTTAACATACTGAGATCAGTAAAACATAAAAGGTGATCAATCCACTGATATCACTCTCCATCCAACACCTGGAAAGTCAATGATCAAGCCAACATCACTCTCAATACAACACCTGGATAGGAATGTTATCTAAAAATAGTGCAAGATTGCGGCCCATAGGTTTCCTACTAAAAATAGACAAAAGGGTTAGTAGGCATAAACTCCGGTTCTGGTACCAAAAGAGTTAAAGTCAAAAACACACACACAAATAATCAGTGCACATAAATAGAACAGAATGTTCACCACTTCTTTTCAATTAACATATTTTTCTACTCCTTATTCATCATTGAACATAGGATCTAGATCAAAACTAGAGTCACACAAACCAGATCTCAATCACCTGCCATCATTAATACTTACTAGTGGGCTTATGATGTCTGGTTGTGAGTGTTGCTCTAGCTACTTTTCAGCATCTTGTGTGACAACTTTTTCTCACCACTCCAATTATAGCCTTCACTTTCAAACAATGAAAGCCTGCTATTGGTTTATAGCAGTCGACACATCACAAAATGATGTTCAAAATGTACCAAACAATCACGCGCCTATTCCATCCTTACCACATTCCTGACATTCCTAACCTTGTGATTAGAACAGCAAAACCATCTTCAAGGAGATAACCGTGGTTGTCCACTTTCTTGTGATGAGTACCGCGGTATAAAGGAAACCGACTGGGGGGGGGGGAGGGTGGATAAGGGTGGGGGGGGGGTGAAGGGAGATAACCTCGGTAGGGGTTTGCATGCCGACCGGGGAGAACTAGATAAACGCCCTTCAGTGGCGTTCGTTTGAAGCAGCCGGGCAATTCACGTGGCGGCTGGACAGAGAAATGAAAAGGCGAAGGGAAGGGAGGGAGAGAAAAGGGGGGGGGGGGGGGGAGTGTAGATAAGAAATAAAGAAAGCGGGTCGCGCGGGACACTTACGTCACAGAACACGCACACGAGACCACGAACCACACTAGAATACAAACACACACACACACACATAAGCAACACACAAGACACGGGCGCACACACCACAAACACACACGCGCGCATACACGACATTCACACACACAGTGACACACACACACGAACACAGACACGAATACACACACAGAAAGCACACACACACACACACGCACACATGCACCACCCACACACCCATACAACACAAACACACAAGTGCACACACACACACACCACAACACACAACACACAACACCCACACACACTCTCACACACACACACACACACTCACTACTCGACACACCATACACACACACACACCACCACCACACACACACACAACACCACACACACACACACATACACAAAAACACACACACATACACACACACATACACACAACAAATACACACACCCACACACACACACACCACACACCCACCACACACACACACCACACAGAGAGAGAGAGAGAGGTAGAGCGAGAGAGATAGAGAGAGAGAGAGCTATAAACAAACAAATGCTTATGTCTATTCATTTCTATCTTAATGCTTAGGCCTGTGTATAGCGCTTTGGGCTCTTTATTATTAGTAATATAGCATTATTTTCAAACATTTTGTGATGTAGAATAATCGATAGGCCAAGGCAAACCACGCATAATCAAAATGTTCAGCAAAAATAAGGAGCTTACATACAGCTTTACATTACTGCACGGTAACATGTGCGACGATTAACCCATTTGTGATGGAATTATTTGAGACATTTTAGTTTTATTACCTTGGAAATATTATATTTAATGCATTTATACTGTTTTGGGCCACATTTGATAGTTTAATGCACTGTGTAGGCTGAAATATGAATGTTCCCATAAGGGATCGCTAAGACTGAGAGGGTACAGGTTTTTGGCAAATGCAAAACGCAAGAAAAATGAAGCATAACATTCAGAAACCAAAACACTTTAGAGCTAATAGGGAGAAAACTATTGCATTTGCCAAAAAAAAACCTTCTTTTTTTCTTTATTTTTCTTGGAAAAGCTTGGCCCTGCCAGCCAGTTCCCGTTATGATCGGTCCCTAACATGATGCCGCGCCAATGAGAGAATGACCCAGCCAGCCAGGTCCCGATAACCGGGCCCCAACGTGATGCCGCGTCATTGGTAAGAATAAAATAAAGAAAAATGAAACAAAGAAAAAGAGAGAAGGGAGTGTAGTTATTGTGATTTGGAGACCCAGGACACAAAAGTGCCCAAGGTCCCCGCCTCAACAGCCTGTTCGGGGAGGTTGTTCCATGCCTTGATGGTACGTGGCAGTAAACTTGCTTGCCTGTATTGGGTACGGCACTAGGTCTGGGCCAGCTGCTTGGGGTGAGCTCGACGTTGGCGCTGTGGTGCTGGGACCAGCTTCTCTCTTACAGTCTTCATAGGGTGTCCCGACAATTCCCCGCGAACCAATTCCCTGCGCACAATTCACCGCGACTGCACCGTCGTGCCCACAATTCCCTGCGCACAATTCACCGCGACCGACAATTCCCTGCCAAAACGTTTCACTGAAAAGAACTCAGAAATCAGGCGATTTATGCAATGCTCAGATGATTCTCGTGCTTTCATCAAAACATGATAAAACACCAGAAATCAGGTGAATTATGCTCGTTTCATCTAGTTCACTCAGAAAGCAGGTGAATTATGCTCGTTTCGTCTTGTTCACTAGCTTTGAATGCACATATGACTCATTTAAGAAGTGTTGTGTTGACCAAAACTCAACCATGTACAAAGCTGAAAAGGGAAGTTCAATCAGAAATCAGGTGAATTATACTCGCTTCATCTTGTTCACTAGCTTTGAATGCACATATGACTCATTTAAGAAGTGTTGTGTTGACCAAAACTCAACCATGTACAAAGCTGAAAAGGGAAGACATCTTACGGAGTTGGATGGATTTTTCTTCGTGAAAGAAAAGGACCTAAATGAGGGTAAAACGGCGTGGCATTGCAGAGAAAAATGGGGACCCAAAAGGTGTCGTGCACTGATCCACAAACGAGGGGACACCATGCTCAAAGTACTGGGCAGTCACAACCATGCTTGTGTCCCGGCGGAAAAGGATACTTTTGCAGTCCTTAAATGTGTGCGCGAAAGGGCAGTGGACACCGTGGACAGTCCCCAGCAAATTCTGGCCAACGCAACGACAGGAGTATCCGAATGGGCTTATCCCGTGATTTTTGTTTGTGGCTCAAGCCACAAAAACATATAACTCACTTTGTCGGTCGGTCGGTCTGTCGGTCTGTCAGTCGGTCAGTCTGTCGTCGGTCCAAAATTGTCGCACTTCAAATCGAGGCTACAAAATTGTCGCACTTCAAATCGAGGCTGCACTTCAAATTGAGGCTGCTCTTTAAAAATGATGTATTTTAAAAGCGTACAAAATAATAAACATACGTAATACAGACACTACAACAGACACGACGAGTATGCGGTGCTTCTTTCAATGAGTATAAGTAGGATAAATAGTTTTAAATGTTTTCCAAAAGATATAAAAAGTTACGAAATGGTGCAGAGATAACATTCTGGTTTACAGATTAAAATTATTGAAAAGCCAGGGGAGGTGACTCATGATTGGAGTGGTAAAAAATAGACCGCGTGCCACAAACTATTGCGATTCCACGCTTGTTTTTATTCGGGAGTCAGTAGGGAGAGAGAGAGAGAGAGAGAGAGAGAGAGAGAGAGAGAGAGAGAGAGAGAGAAGAGAGAGAGAGAGAGAAGAGACATACAGAGAGAGAGAAAGAGAGAGGGTCACCCCCCCCCCCCCTCCCCTCTCTTCCTCTACTAAGAATATCACAAAGATAAGCCCCCTCTTTTCTCTCGTATCTCTCGGCAAATAAGCCAAAGGGAATTGTCGCCCGCAGGGAATTGTCGTAGGCAGGGAATTGTCTTGCGGGGAATTGTGCGCAGGGAATCGTGCGCAGGGAATTGTCGTGGAACCCTTCATAGTGACCAGATTGTTTTGTATCTTGTAGAGCATGGCTAGTCTCGCTGTTTCCCTTCGTTCTTGCAGGGTGGGCCACTTCAGCTGCTCTATCATGGAGGTCACACTTGACGTATTCCTGAAGCAGCGCAGGGCAAATCTTGCAGCTCTCCTCTGGACCGCTTCGATTTTGTCGTTGTCTTGCTGTTGGTGAGGGTCCCACACTGTGGAGGCGTATTCCAGTATGGGACGCACAAATGCCTTGTAGGCTCTTTCCCTGATGGTCTGGGAACTGATCTTGAGGGCTTCTTCTCAAAAACCCGAGAGTCTTGTTGGCCTTTGAGCAGACGTGCTGGATATGTTTTTTCCAGCTCAGATCTTTACAGATGGTAACTCCCAGGTATTTTGCAGAGTCCACCGTTTCAAGCAAGTGTCCATGGAGCACATACCTGCTTTCTTGCGTCTGTCTTCTTCTGGTAACAGGTAAGGTGGTGCATTTGTCAGGATGAAATGCCATGTCCCAGCTCTTCTCCCACTCAGCAAGCTGATGGAGGTCATGCTGTAGCTGTTCATGGTCCTGAGGCGCCGCTACCACTCTATACACTGCAGTGTCATCAGCAAAGAGACGGGTTGGTGATGTCACCATGTCTGGCAGGTCATTGATGTATGCCAGGAACAGGCACGGTCCAATGACTGTTCCTTGGGGCACTCCAGAACAAACATCAATGTGGGTGGATCTGACACCGTTGACGACAACCGCTTGCCTTCTGTTGCTAAGTCTTCAATCCATTTGTTGAGCTTCCCCTGGATACCATAATGACGAAGCTTGTGCAGGAGCAGGCTGTGATTTACTTTATCAAACAGTTCATCGGTGAACTCCAGGAGCTGTGTTTCACAGGATTTGTTCTTCCTGAACCCATGTTGCTGGTCACACAGTATCCCATGGTCTTCCAGATGGTTCATGATGGCACTGGTGATGATGTGCTCTAAGATTTTGCAGGGGACACTGGTGAGGGATATTGGTCGGTAATTCGCTGGATTGTATTGCTCCCCTTTCTTAAACACTGGTGTTACATTGGCCTCCTTCCAATCAGATGATACGGTCCCGCTGTTGATGGACGATTGGAATATCTTGGTTAGTATTGGAGCAATTTCTGGTGCTAGTTCTTTCAGCACTCTTGGGCTGATGTTGTCTGGCCCGCTGGCTTTGGTGGTTTGCCAAAAGTTTGCGTACTCCCTCCTCTCCTATTTCAATATTCTCTATGACAGGGACATCGGCTGGCTTCATGGCGCATTTCTGGGAGAACTCTTCTGCAGTGTACCTTTTCCCTTCACTAAAAGCTGACTGGAACTGCTTGTTGAGCATTTCTGCCTGTTCCTTTGGATCTGACACCAGGTGTCCGTCAGTCTTCAGCGGAGCCACTCCTGCATTAGACGCTTTCGAATTTCTGGTGCTTCATGTAGGCCCAGAATCGTTTGTTGTCTGGTCTGCATCCTCCTCTGTGAAGAGGTACCCATAGTATGCCCTGGGCAACTTTCTCTACTTCTCTCCGGAGATCTTTGACTCGTTTCAGTTTCTCTGTTTCCCTTTCCTTCATCTTCTTGTAGAAAATTGATGGACACTATTCTAATGCCAGATTTATAATCTTCAATAACTTGGAAACGGCTGCACGGAATACTTTACTAAAGAGTAACATTGCAATACTTTGGTTATGTATTCGAACCGGAATTGCCTACAGGCAAAAAATTGCCAAATATGGCAAAATTATAATATTGAATAACTTACAAATGGCTGTTTAGGGGGGAAAATTGTCCGAAAAATGCGGTAAGTTTGTATCGCCAACGTGTCTTCATAAGCATTATTTAGAAACTATTGCAGTGAAAAAAGTTCACACTCAATTACTGTGACTAACTAATTATTGACAATTTCAGTGAATTGCGTCTTCTTGCTTCAAAACTATCATACAGGTGGATCATTGTACTGATTTGTTATGAAGTCCTTGAAATGCCAAAACAGTTATTTCATAAATACGTAAGTGCCTCTGTCTGTCTGTCTGTCTGTCTGTATGTCCCTCACACACTCTGCCTCTCTGGTACGCATAATTATGCGCGTGTGTGTGTGTGTTATGTCTGTGTATGTGTGTGTTGTGTGTGTGTGTGTGTGTGTGTGTGTGTTGTGTGTGTGAGCGCGTGTGTAGGGGAAGACGGGGTAAAAAGCGCATGGGCAGGTAAGAAGCCCACCCCAATTATCTCATGAAATAAAGAAAATTTCAGTCAAATTTGCCCATGAGACGAATGCTAGACATTAACGCTCGTCTCATGGGCAAAATGAGACTGAAATTTGCTTCATTTCATGAGATAATTGGGGTGGGGGGGCTTCTTACCCGCCCATGCGCTTTTTACCCCGTCTTCCCCTAGCTTTGATTCATAACGTCGGTTCCCCTCATTATTTTCACAACTGTCCTCTCTCTCTCTCTGCGCGCGCGCGTATGTGTGTTATGTGTCTGTCTGTATCTGTGAAAGAGATATACATTTTCTTTTAATTTGTTTTACATTAAATTTATTTTTTGTTGTCGGTTTTAAACCCGTGAGTACGAGTATGTCTTAATTTGCTTTGATGAGCGTGTTTCTCTATTTTTGAATGTGTGTG
>CM065711.1:31402410-31442410 GCA_017654935.2 Phymorhynchus buccinoides | reverse complement strand
ATTCTACTCAATTTGGACCTCTACTACTCTTCAAAACTGAAAATATTGCTCTATAATTCTTGATTACTACTCATTTTCAGTGAACAATGTTTGATGGTTTAATGAATAAAACTACACATTTTGCACCCAAACTGCTCATTTCAGCTATCCAGACTACTCGAGACTTGTGTAGGGGGTAACCAGGTCTGGAACAGGCGTGCTGTGGAGTTGAGTCCTTCAGGGAGGTCGTTGGTGTAGAGGAGGAAGAGGGACGGACCAAGCACGGACCCTTGGGGTACTCCAGATTGAACAGGTGCAGGGTCTGATTTCACTCCTCCTACAACAACTACCTGGCTTCGATTTGCAGGGAAGCTCTCTATCCACCGGCAGGTCTTCTCCGCGATTCCATATTGACGGAGCTTGTAGATGAGGAGGGCATGGCTAACTTTGTTAAATGCCTTGGAGAAGTCTATTATTAAGACGTCCTCCTGGTGACCTCTTTCGAGAGCCTCCGATGCCAAGTCCACAAAACCTATGAGCTGGGACTCGCAGGAGTGGTGCTTTCTGAAGCCGTGCTGTTCAGGACGCAGTATGGTGTTGTCCTCTGCATATCCCAGGATGCTCCTCACGATGATGTGTTCCAACAGCTTGCACGGAACGCTTGTCAGGGAGATCGGCCTATAGTTTTCGGCGTTGTATTTCTCTCCTTTCTTGAATATTGGGGTGACGAGCGCTTCTCTCCAGTCGGCCGGAACCACACCTGTGTTTAGGGATGCCTGGAACAGCAGCGAGAGAGCCGGGGTTATCTCTTTTGCCACCTCTTTAAGAACACGGGGGCTGATGCCGTCTGGACCGCTAGCCTTAGTTGGGTCAAGTTCTTGTAGTAGTTTCAGGACTCCTCTCTCTGAGATCACAATGTCCTCGCATGGCGTGTTGTTGTGGAGAGGGGGCATGGGACGCCGTTCAGCCATTTCCTCTTCTGAGAGGGCTTCTGATGTGCTGAATGCACTCTGAAACTGCCTGTTAAGCTCTTCCGCTTTGGCCGTGTTGTCAGTCACCAGCCTCCCGTTCACCTTCAGTGGGGCCACACCACAGTGATCAGTGTTCCTTTGGCCGTGTTGTCAGTCACCAGCCTCCCGTTCACCTTCAGTGGGGCCACACCACAGTGATCAGTCTTCCTTTGGCCTTGTCAGTCACCAGCCTCCCGTTCACCTTCAGTGGGGCCACACTACAGTGATCAGTCTTCCTTTGACGTATAAAGGATCAGAATTTCTTGTTTGGGCGAAGCTGATCCCCAGTGGTGTCTGTTTCCGTTATCATATTTTCTGTGTACCTCCAATACTGTTGACGGAGATTTCTTTGAACGGTGCGTTTCAGAAACGTGAACTCTCTGTGAAGGACAGGGTTTGCAGTCTTCTTCCCCTTCTTGTGGATGCGATCTCGGCGTCTGATAAGCGCCTTGGTGGTGTAATCGATCCATGGGAGACTGCGTTTGGATCCTAACTTGCGGTGTGGTATATATGCGTTTGAACGCCCTCCAGCAAGCCGTCCCTCAGAGTAGTCCAAATCTCCTCGTGGTTGGAGTCCGGGTTAAAGTCCTTGATGACAGAGGTGGATAGTTCATTCACTGAGGCCCGCAGTGAGTCCCAGTCTGCCAGCGGGCGCGAGCTGGCTGGGTCACTAAAACTCAAGCACCCCTATGTCCATGCAGCAGCTTAGGCCCTTTATCAGATGGAACCAACCCCCCCCCTTTTTCAGTCTTTTTTCCCCCTGAAATGATCGTGGGCCCCAAAGAGAAGAAGAAGAAGAATGTCAGCTTCTGCTACATACGTCCACTTTTTGCATGAGAATGTTCTCTTCATTCATTCTCTCTCTTTTACCCAACAGTATGTTTTTGTTTGCTTTTTTATTTCCCTTCCCCACCCTCCACTCCACACCCCAAAACTATATTTTACGGGCTGTAAGGCACACCTGATTATGAGACTTAACTGTCCTGTCCTTTTCCAGATGGAGTAAATGTCCAAGGAATTAACTGTCCTGTCCTTTGCCAGGTGAACTTAATGTCCAAGGACTAATCTGTCGTGTCTTTTCCAGATGGAGTAAATGTCCAAGGACTTATCTGTCCTGTCCTTTTCCAGGTGAACTTAATGTCCAAGGACTTAACTGTCCTGTCCTTTTCCAGATGGAGTAAATGTCCAAGGACTTATCTGTCCTGTCCTTTTCCAGATGGAGTAAATGTCCAAGGACTAATCTGTCCTGTTCTTTTCCAGGTGAACTTAATGTCCAAGGACTAATCTGTCGTGTCTTTTTCCAGATGGACTTAATGTCCAAGGACTAATCTGTCCTGTCCTTTTCCAGATGGAGTAAATGTCCAAGGACTAATCTGTCCTGTCCTTTTCCAGGTGAACTTAATGTCCAAGGACTAATCTGTCCTGTCCTTTTCCAGATGGAGTAAATGTCCAAGGACTAATCTGTCCTGTTCTTTTCCAGGTGAACTTAATGTCCAAGGACTAATCTGTCGTGTCTTTTCCAGATGGACTAAATGTCCAAGGAATTAACTGTCCTGTCCTTTTCCAGGTGAACTTAATGTCCAAGGACTTAACTGTCCTGTCCTTTTCCAGATGGAGTAAATGTCCAAGGACTAATCTGTCCTGTCTTTTTCCAGGTGAACTTAATGTCCAAGGACTTAACTGTCCTGTCCTTTTCCAGGTGAACTTAATGTCCAAGGACTTAACTGTCCTGTCCTTTTCCAGATGGAGTAAATGTCCAAGGACTAATCTGTCCTGTCTTTTTCCAGGTGAACTTAATGTCCAAGGACTAATCTGTCGTGTCTTTTCCAGATGGACTAAATGTCCAAGGAATTAACTGTCCTGTCCTTTTCCAGGTGAACTTAATGTCCAAGGACTTAACTATCCTGTCCTTTTCCAGATGGAGTAAATGTCCAAGGAGTAATCTGTCCTGTCCTTTTCCAGATGGAGTAAATGTCCAAGGACTAATCTGTCCTGTTCTTTTCCAGGTGAACTTAATGTCCAAGGACTTAACTGTCGTGTCTTTTCCAGATGGAGTAAATGTGCAAGGACTTAACTGTCCTGTTCTTTTCCAGATGTCCTCCCCAATGTCTCAGCTGTTATATCGGGCCCTGGTGCTGGCAGTGGGCTTGGCGTGTGTCCTACACCACACCTCTGCCTTCTACTGTGACAGAACCCAAGCTCTTGATAACATCGGACAGTTGTTGGAAGGTGAGGTGATTCCAAAACGCGTTTAAGTCAGCAAACACACCCTAGTCAAAACTTAAAGAGTGATGTTATGCGTTAAAGGATTCTCAAAAACAAATAAAAAATGTGCAAAGTGAGGTAACATTGAATTGGATCATAAACTCTGAGTTTATTGGAAGCCACAACCATGCATAGATCTGAATGTGATCAAGCATTCAATTTGCAAAAAAAAGCATGTCGCTATTTTCTTGCGCGTCGTCTGCTTTTATGAAGTCTCGTTTGGAGATGAAAGAGCTGTGACGTCGTTCAAAGGCCTGTCACTTTGTCTAATCTTGACGTCACAGCGGGTACAGGGCTTTTCCATATCCCGGTGTGGCGGTGTATTTTTACCTCTATGAGATTTTTACCTCTAGCCGCGTAGCCAATCAGAATCGTTTGTTTGTCCGCCATTGTGAATCATTACGAAACTAAGTGCATGGCTTTGTACATCGATTTCTCGGCAATATGTAGATGTACACCCTCCTGCTCTATTTCTTGGTTCGTTCCGTGGTTAGGGATAGGGTTAGGGTTAGGGATAGGGTTAGTGTTAGTAGTAATCACGCGAGATAAGTAACTGCTCTAATGCGCATGCGCAGAGGTAAATATTTCATACGACTACTTATTTATCGTGACACCGGAAGTCACGTTCAGTGATACTAATGGCCAGTGATACTTTCGGAAATAAAAGTATGAGTGCTCATTTCATCTTGAAAAATGTGACATAAAAGGTAGGTTACAGCGTTTGCGTCGGCAGACTGTTGCTATGCATATCAAGAAACAAACAATAGGGTGGCGTTTTTGAGAGGATTTTTGGATTAAGTGGGCATGTGAGTACCCTTTAATTTAACCCTTTCGCCGCCAAAGTCGCATTTATGCACCACAATGGTTTAACACCCATGTCACTAAGCAGCATGAAATCCGGGCCTGTTATCTGAAGACCCCCCTTTTCTTTTTTTTTCGGAGGTAAGGATGTGCCACCCCCCCTACCTATCTCGGTTAATTGTATTTTTCCGTTATTGCCTTTCTTACCATACATAAAGCTGTATTTTAGGAACATTGTTAGCTAATAACCTTTTTGGAATACTAACCCTAACCCTAACCCTAGCCCTAACCCTAACCCTAACCCTACCCCCCACCGTATAAGACAGAAAAACGCAACGAACCACAACTGTGACAAATCGCGGTGTACTGCAGTACATAGTGGGGGGTAGGGTTAGGTTTAGGGGTAGGGTTAGGGATAGGGTTAGTATTCCAAAAAGGTAATTAGCTAAACATGTTCCTAAAATACAGCTTTATGTATGGTAAGAAAGGCAAAAACGGAAAAATACAATTAACCGAGAAATGCATGGGGGGTGGCACATCTTTACCTTTACCGAAAAAAAGAAGATAAAATTGCCCTGTGTATGCGGTTGTGCATCTGTAAATGCGACCACATTTCACCCTTTACTGCCACATGACGTGTAGCGTACGGGCTTGATGACATCACTGATGATGTTATCTGATGAAGGAAATAACTCCCAGAAGCCATTTGCTTTGGATGAGTAAAAGGGCTTAGATGTAATGACCATGTAACCTAACAGTAACAGTTTTCTTCTCAAACTTATTATCTTTTTTATAAGTTTTTTCCTCATGTTTTCTGGAGCCGTCAAGGAGTGTTAATGAAACGAAGTAGCATGTAAAAGCAGGCCTGTAGCACACCATGCACATTGTAAAAGAAGGCCTGTAGCTCACCATGCACATTGTAAAAGCAGGCCTGTAGCACACCATGCACATTGTAAAAGAAGGCCTGTAGCACACCATGTACATTGTAAAAGCAGGCCTGTAGCACACCATACACATTGTAAAAGCAGGCCTGTAGCACACCATGCACATTGTAAAAGCAGGCCTGTAGCTCACCATGCACATTGTAAAAGCAGGCCTGTAGCTCACCATACACATTGTAAAAGCAGGCCTGTAGCTCACCATGTACATTGTAAAAGCAGGCCTGTAGCTCACCATGCACATTGTAAAAGCAGGCCTGTAGCTCACCATGCACATTGTAAAAGCAGGCCTGTAGCTCACCATACACATTGTAAAAGCAGGCCTGTAGCTCACCATACACATTGTAAAAGCAGGCCTGTAGCTCACCATACACATTGTAAAAGCAGGCCTGTAGCTCACCATGTACATTGTAAAAGCAGGCCTGTAGCTCACCATACACATTGTAAAAGCAGGCCTGTAGCACACCATGCACATTGTAAAAGCAGGCCTGTAGCTCACCATGTACATTGTAAAAGCAGGCCTGTAGCACACCATGTACATTGTAAAAGCAGGCCTGTAGCTCACCATGCACATTGTAAAAGCAGGCCTGTAGCTCACCATGCACATTGTAAAAGCAGGCCTGTAGCACACCATGCACATTGTAAAAGCAGGCCTGTAGCTCACCATGTACATTGTAAAAGCAGGCCTGTAGCACACCATGTACATTGTAAAAGCAGGCCTGTAGCACACCATGTACATTGTAAAAGCAGGCCTGTAGCTCACCATGTACATTGTAAAAGCAGGCCTGTAGCACACCATGTACATTGTAAAAGCAGGCCTGTAGCACACCATGCACATTGTAAAAGCAGGCCTGTAGCACACCATGCACATTGTAAAAGCAGGCCTGTAGCTCACCATACACATTGTAAAAGCAGGCCTGTAGCTCACCATACACATTGTAAAAGCAGGCCTGTAGCACACCATACACATTGTAAAAGCAGGCCTGTAGCTCACCATACACATTGTAAAAGGCCTGTAGCACACCATACACATTGTAAAAGCAGGCCTGTAGCACACCATGCACATTGTAAAAGCAGGCCTGTAGCACACCATGCACATTGTAAAAGTAGGCCTGTAGCACACCATGCACATTGTAAAAGTAGGCCTGTAGCACACCATGCACATTGTAAAAGTAGGCCTGTAGCGCACCATACACATTGTAAAAGCAGGCCTGTAGCTCACCATAGACATTGTAAAAGTAGGCCTGAGGTGTCCTCCATACTGATGATGATGTGTCCTCCATACTGATCATGAGGTGTCCTCCATACTGATCATGAGGTGTCCTCCATACTGATCATGAGGTGTCCTCCATACTGATCATGAGGTGTCCTCCATACTGATCATGATGTGTCCTCCATACTGATGATGATGTGTCCTCCATACTGATGATGATGTGTCCTCCATACTGATGATGAGGTGTCCTCCATACTGATGATGATGTGTCCTCCATACTGATCATGAGGTGTCCTCCATACTGATCATGAGGTGTCCTCCATACTGATCATGAGGTGTCCTCCATACTGATGATGATGTGTCCTCCATACTGATCATGAGGTGTCCTCCATACTGATCATGATGTGTCCTCCATACTGATGATGAGGTGTCCTCCATACTGATCATGAGGTGCCCTCCATACTGATCATGAGGTGTCCTCCATACTGATCATGAGGTGTCCTCCATACTGATCATGAGGTGTCCTCCATACTGATGATGAGGTGTCCTCCATACTGATGATGATGTGTCCTCCATACTGATGATGATGTGTCCTCCATACTGATCATGAGGTGTCCTCCATACTGATCATGAGGTGCCCTCCATACTGATCATGAGGTGTCCTCCATACTGATCATGAGGTGTCCTCCATACTGATCATGAGGTGTCCTCCATACTGATCATGAGGTGTCCTCCATACTGATCATGAGGTGTCCTCCATACTGATGATGATGTGTCCTCCATACTGATCATGAGGTGCCCTCCATACTGATCATGAGGTGTCCTCCATACTGATGATGATGTGTCCTCCATACTGATCATGAGGTGTCCTCCATACTGATCATGAGGTGTCCTCCATACTGATCATGAGGTGTCCTCCATACTGATCATGAGGTGTCCTCCATACTGATCATGAGGTGTCCTCCATACTGATCATGAGGTGCCCTCCATACTGATCATGAGGTGTCCTCCATACTGATGATGAGGTGTCCTCCATACTGATCATGAGGTGCCCTCCATACTGATGATGAGGTGTCCTCCATACTGATCATGATGTGTCCTCCATACTGATCATGAGGTGTCCTCCATACTGATCATGATGTGTCCTCCATACTGATGATGATGTGTCCTCCATACTGATCATGAGGTGTCCTCCATACTGATCATGAGGTGTCCTCCATACTGATCATGAGGTGTCCTCCATACTGATCATGAGTCGTCTTCCATGTTCACATCCAAAGACATAGGGACAAAAACGTTTTGTGCAATTTTATTATATATAGATATATTATATCTATGTGTGTGTGTGTGTGTGTGTGTGTGTGTGTGTGTGTGTGTGTGTGTGTGTGTGCGTGCGCGCGTGTGTGCGTGCGTGTGCGTGCGTGCGTGTGCGTGCAGGAAAATGGTACCGCATGCTTTCCAACTATTATGATGGTGATTATAGTCACGCAGCAGTGGAGTTTTCATTCAGTGTTAGTATACTGCCCCCCCCCCCCTCTCTCTCTCTCTCTCTCTCTCTCTCTCTCTCTCTCTCTCTCTCTCTCTCTCTCTCTCTCTCTCGGTATGTGTGTTGTTGATGTTGTTCCTTGTTTTAATGTCTTTTCACTAAAAGTGATATTAGATAGTAATGTTATGTTATATTATTTATGATTGCATGCTTGCTTTAAAATGGAGAAGAAAAAACCCTCTTGGTAATCACTACTTATTATATAAAATTTCCAACCTTCTCATTTCAACATGATCACAAACTCACTCACTCATTGACTCTTTCAAATCAGAAACACAGAGAAACACTTTAGATTTTAAATGTAATTTATTGTTCGACATGTACAAATGTTATTCATATGCTTAATATTGAAAATCCATATTGATGGATGGGTGTGTGAGAGAATGAAGGAATTGTGGAGTGGAAGGATGAGAGAGAGAAATAAAATATGTTATAACAAAAGTGATATTAGACAAAAAAAGGTGTGTGTGTGTGTGTGTGTGTGTGTGCGCGCGCGCGCGTGTGTGATGTGCGTATATGTGTGTGTGCGCGTGTGCAGTGTGTCAAGTCAAGTCAAGACAAGTCAAAATCATCTTTATTGAGGGTTTGTAGTGACTGATATTAGGATTAACCTTTACCAGATCATGCTTTTGACTACACGGACACGATGGCGGGGGTCTTCCACGACCCCCTACTCAGCAAAGAGCAAATTCCGAGGTGTTTATCCCTGTCCGGATGGCGGGGGTCTCCCACGACCCCTACTCAATGCACTGCAGTGCTCTTTAAAGTAGGGGTCGTAGGAGACCCCCGTCATCCGGACAGGTATATCAAAATTACACGTCAAATTACGCCATTTATGTTTTATACACAATAATGACACACTTAATTACGTTTTTGACAAAGTCATGAAATTTCATGAAGATTGTTTAAATAGTTTTAGAGATATAACATGTTTTGTGTGTCAAGGGGTCGTGGGCGACCCCAGAAGTCTGGTAAAGGTTAATATCAGGAACCGGGTTGTTGGCCTGGGACGGTATTCATGTCGAGATAGCATGAGACTTAGCATGATGCTAACTTAGAAGCTCTTCCAAAAGTCCTATTAAATCCTATAGGACATTGGAAGAGCTTCTAAGTTAGCATCATGCTAAGTCTCATGCTATCTCAACGTGAATACCGTCCCTGGATAGCTCAGTTGGTAGAGCACCCGTCTGGTGTTCGGGAGGTCTCGGGTTCGACTCCCGGTCCGGCTAACACCTTTCCCCCCACAAAATGACATCAATGGTGTCAGAAGTTAATTTGGTAGCCTGGATTGAAGGAATGGAGTTTCCTTGGGAGATAGGAATTATTCCTTGAAAAATAGGAGGGGGAAGAGTGTAGTGACTGATATTAGGATTAATATCAGGGACCGGTTGTCGGCCTGGATAGCTCAGTTGGTAGAGCGCCCGTCTGGTGTTTGGGAAGTCTCGGGTTCGATTCCCGGTCTGGCTAACACTTTTCCCCCACAAAATTACATCAGGTTAAAGAATAAGCTTACAAACCTTTGTGTGTGTGTGTGTGTGTGTGTGTGTGTGTGTGTGTGTGTGTGATATGTGATATTGCATATGTGCACATATATTAGGGGGAGGGATGCTAAATAAGTACTAAATTTTAAGATGGAAAAATATCCAAAATCAAACTCAAAAGAAGAGATAGGGACGTATGGAAACAGGAACTCATAGAGAAGGGGCCACGTGGCTTTGGTGTTTGGTATATTCCAGTCACAGAGACCTATCTCTGTGAAATTCGGGCTGCTCTCCCACGGAGAGCGTATCGCATCAAGCGCAGCGCCTACCCAATATTTAAAAACATATTTTGGGGGGAGGGGGGTCGTCACTGTGAAAAGGGGGGGGGGGAGGCAGACTTGGGAAAACTAGCTAGCAATTTGGTCATACCAGGCAGCAGGATTTCTCCCTGCTCTTACTGACTTTTAAACTGCCGTGGGATTTTTACGCGCATAAAGTGCACGGGTCAGACTAGCTTTAAGTCCCCATGACTGGACGTTCAGTTCGGTTTTCCTGTCGAACTAGAAAGAAAGGGCGAGGAGGCCGGGATTTCAAACCCGGGTCTCTCACGCTGCGAATCACGCATTGAAATTGGCAGGTGAACGTCTGAACCACTCTGCCACCTTTCTTCCTGTACTGATGCTGTGTTGTTTTTTCGGTTCTTGTACCCTGGCTAAAAGACTCCAGGGATCATCCCAACAGCCGAAGCACTTGAACACTATGGTACGAATGCACCAGCTAGGGATGAGAACATTACGTGTGTGACCAGGTTTTTTTTTATTACCCCGCCACGTGCGCAGCCACACTCCGACTTTGGATGAACTGATGCTGTGTATTTTTTTTTACAGGAAGACCCCACACCTGCGCCCTTTGTGTTCACCAACTATTTTCAGTTGAGTGAGGATTTTTGCCTCGCTACCAGTTTTACTGGCCTTGAACACATCAACGCCTTGCAAAATCCCCCCGTATTGTCCAGCGCTCTGGAGTTTGTTCTGGCCCACAATGACGGGTACGTTATCCAGGCCTGTTTACCCTTCCGGTTTTGTCGGAATTATTCTGGAAATTTGCTAAAATTCTGGGTAAAATAGTAAATTCCGGGTGAACGCTGAAAATTCCGGGATTTCGAAAAACCGTCTATTATTTGTTTCCGTTCGTATGAAAAGGCGCAGGGGTTGACCGAAACCGAATGCAAATGGCGGCCAGGCTTTTACTGTCGATTCGAAGAGCTTTCTGCGCAGTTTTTTTTAATGGTAGAGATTGTAATTAGGGCTTGCAATTAGTCCATTTAGATTATATTATCAATGGAAAATACGATGATGTGAGAATTTTGAACTTTTCAATAGAAAATGAAGTGAAAATTGATTGCGATGGCTCCGAGTTGAATCCATGTTTTATCGCGAGTCGTGTACCGATGTGAATTCTGGTGGGGTTTTTTCAAATTCCGGGTTTTTGTGTGACAAATTCCAGGTTTTTCATTATTAGGGTAAACAGGTCTGGTTATCTGTTTCTTCATCAATCTCTGTGTAGACGTTACAGTCAATGTCTCTGTGTATATCATATGCTACAGCCAGTGTCTCTGTGTAGATGTTACAGCCAGTGTCTCTGTGTAGATGTTACACTTACAGCCAGTGTCTCTGTGTAGACGTTACAGCCAGTGTCTCTGTGTAGACGTTACAGCCAGTGTCTCTGTGTAGACGTTACACTTACAGCCAGTGTCTCTGTGTAGATGTTACAGCCAGTGTCTCTGTGTAGACGTTACAGCCAGTGTCTCTGTGTAGATGTTACAGCCAATGTCTCTGTGTAGACGTTACAGCCAATGTCTGTAGATGCTACAGCTAATGTCTCTGTGTATATGTTACAGCCAGTTTCTGTAGATGTTACAGCCAATGTCTCTGTGTATATGTTACAGCCAGTTTCTGTAGATGTTGCAGCCAATGTCTCTGTGTATATGTTACAGCTAATGTCTGTAGATGCTACAGCCAATGTCTCTGTGTAGATGTTACAGCCAATGTTTCTGTGTAGACGTTACAGCCAATGTTTCTGTGTAGATGTTGCAGCCAGTGTCTCTGTGTAGACGTTACAGCCAATGTCTGTAGACGTTACAGCCAATGTATCTGTGCATATGCTACAGCCAATGTCTCTGTGTATATGTTACAGCCAATATCTCTGTGTATATGTTACAGCCAATATATCTGTGTAGACGTTACAGCCAGTGTCTCTGTGTAGATGTTACAGCCAGTGTCACTGTGTATATGTTACAGCCAGTGTCTCTGTGTAGACGTTACAGCCAATGTCTCTGTGTATATGTTACAGCCAATGTCTCTGTGAAGATGTTACAGCCAGTGTCTGTATATGTTACAGCCAGTGTCTCTGTGTATATGTTACAGCCAATGTCTCTGTGTAGATGTTACAGCCAGTGTCTGTATATGTTACAGCCAGTGTCTCTGTGTAGATGTTATGGCCAATGTCTGTAGATGTTACAGCCAGTGTCTCTGTGTAGATGTGTGTAACAATTGGGGTATTTATATGTACAGTCCATAAGTATGCAAGTGGTGTTCACAAACTATGCGAAGTGTGTGTGTGTGCAGTTGTATGTGCGTGTTATAGGGGGTGTGTTGTGCATATGATATGAGAGAGAGAGAGAGAGAGAGAGAGAGAGAGAGAGAGAGAGAGAGAGAGAGAGAGTCAAAGAAAACTTTTAACCTACTGTTGAGAAGGCTGGCAAACAACTTCCCAAAGCAGCTAAGCAGCGTAATCCCTCTATAGTTGTTTCGATCCTTATCACTACCATGCCGATGTCAGTTACGTTATGACGTAATCAGCATGATATTATGTTGTCATTGTCAGTTACGTTATGACGTAATCAGCAGGGTATTGCGTTGTCGTTGTCAGTTACGTTATGACGTAATCAGCATGTTGCCAATGTCAGTTACGTTATGACGTAATCAGCAGGATATTATGTTGTCGTTGTCAGTTACGTTATGACGTAATCAGCATGATATTATGTTGTCATTGTCAGTTACATTATGACGTAATCAGCATGATATTATGTTGTCATTGTCAGTTACGTTATGACGTAATCAGCATGATATTATGTTGTCATTGTCAGTTACGTTATGACATAATCAGCAGGGTATTGCGTTGTCGTTGTCAGTTACGTTATGACGTAATCAGCATGATATTATGTTGTCATTGTCAGTTACATTATGACGTAATCTTCCTCTCTTCTTCTCTCTGCACCTACCAAAGCTCTCGTACTCTTCGTTCTTCTTCCCAGAAACTTCTTAAAGTTCCTAAGCGGTCCTTGAAATCTTCGGGTGAGAGGGCGTTTAGTTTTGTTGCACCAAACGTTTGGAATTCTCTCCCTGACCATACCCGTAACCAGTCCACTCTTCCTTCCTTCAAGTCCCAACTAAAGACCCACTTCTTCAGGAAAGCTTTCTCTCTGCAAAGTCTATGATCCTTTCCCCACTCTTGTTTTCCAGCTCATTGAAGACGTTGAGTTTGAGGTTAACGCGTGCGCGCGTGTGTGTATGGGGTGAGGGTGGGGAGTAGGGGGGCAGGGGTGGGGATGGGTGGGGGGGGAGTGGGGGGATGGTTGGGGTGGTAGTGTTGAAGGGACGTGGGTGTTGGTGTGTTGTGTTATGATTATATGCAATGCATTCTCTAATATGTATTCATTTTGATAGAGATGTATGGTGAGGATGCGTGGGCCAGTTTGTTAGAAATGTTTGTACGAATGGTGAGTGAAAAGCGCATTGAGTTGCTTTGCAAGATTATGCGCTATATAAGCATTATTAATTATTATTATTTTTATTTTAATCAGCAGGATATTATGTTGCCGTTGTCAGTTACGTTATGACGTAATCAGCAGGATATTATGTTGCCGTTGTCAGTTACGTTATGACGTAATCAGCAGGATATTATGTTGCCGTTGTCAGTTACGTTATGATGTAATCAGCAGGGTATGGCATTGTGGTTGTCAGTTACGTGATGACGTAATCAGCAGGATATTGTGTTGTTGTTTTCAGTTACGTGATGATATACAAGGTGTATGACCGAACTGAAGTAAGCCCTATAATTAGCATCTACCGCCGTCCTAATGCAACTCATCTCAAAGCCATCCCTGAAGGTCTCAAGGCCCGGATGGCTTCTATCTGCTGCCATGATGTCGTCACCAACAAATTCTATCGCAGAAAATACCAAGAGACGGAGATCGATTTTGATAATTGTGAGCAGCTTGATCAAAAGTCAGAACTAGCACCAACCTTTAAAAATGATTACATTATATTGTGCACAAAAGAGACCCCTTTGACTCCAGAGTCCTTACAATAATTACATTACTTTATGCCAGAAACAGACCTGGTGTCCTCCAAATAATTACATTACTTTATACCAGAAAGAGACCTGGTGTCCTCCAAATAATTACATTACATTACACCAGAAACAGACCTGGAGTCCTCCAAATAATTACATTACATTACACCAGAAACAGACCTGGTGTCCTCCAAATAATTACATTACATTATACCAGAAACAGACCTGGTGTCCTCCAAATAATTACATGACATTATACCAGAAAGAGACCTGGTGTCCTCCAAATAATTACATTACATTACACCAGAAACAGACCTGGTGTCCTCCAAATAATTACATTACTTTATACCAGAAACAGACCTGGTGTCCTCCAAATAATTACATTACTTTATACCAGAAACAGACCTGGAGTCCTCCAAATAATTACATTACATTATACTAGAAAGAGACCTGGAGTCCTCCAAATAATTACATTACTTTATACCAGAAACAGACCTGGAGTCCTCCAAATAATTACATTACTTTATACTAGAAAGAGACCTGGAGTCCTCCAAATAATTACATTACTTTATACCAGAAACAGACCTGGTGTCCTCCAAATAATTACATTACATTATACCAGAAACAGACCTGGAGGACCTCCAAATAATTACATTACATTATACCAGAAACAGACCTGGTGTCCTCCAAATAATTACATTACATTATACCAGAAACAGACCTGGAGGACCTCCAAATAATTACATTACATTATACTAGAAAGAGACCTGGAGTCCTCCAAATAATTACATTACTTTATACCAGAAACAGACCTGGAGTCCTCCAAATAATTACATTACTTTATACTAGAAAGAGACCTGGAGTCCTCCAAATAATTACATTACTTTATACCAGAAACAGACCTGGTGTCCTCCAAATAATTACATTACATTATACCAGAAACAGACCTGGAGTCCTCCAAATAATTACATTACATTATACTAGAAAGAGACCTGGAGTCCTCCAAATAATTACATTACTTTATATCAGAAACAGACCTGGAGGACCTCCAAATAATTACATTACTTTATACTAGAAAGAGACCTGGTGTCCTCCAAATAATTACATGACATTATACCAGAAACAGACCTGGTGTCCTCCAAATAATTACATTACATTACACCAGAAAGAGACCTGGTGTCCTCCAAATAATTACATTACATTATACCAGAAACAGACCTGGAGTCCTCCAAATAATTACATGACATTATACCAGAAACAGACCTGGAGGACCTCCAAATAATTACATTACTTTATATCAGAAACAGACCTGGAGTCCTCCAAATAATTACATGACATTATACCAGAGAGAGACCCCTTTGACATTCAAAATAAAGTTCAATTAGTTCAACATTTGATTTGCGTACAAATCATATTACAGTGCTGTAAAGGAAATGTTTCTCTAGCTTTTTTCCATCTTGAATGTTCTTGCGCATGTGATACTATTGTAATTCGGTAGAACTGTTCTTCATTCTATGTTGGGGAGATCGTTACACACAAACATTCATAACAACTGTAGCAAAACCTAGAATGTTTTTCTATCCAGATTAAGTACACGTAACACTGCTTTCCAAATTTATAGTTTTCTTTATTTCAATAAATTTATTGATGTATTATTTTTTAATTTAAATGTATTTCAGTTAGCAAAACGTAAAGAGAAACAAGAGTAAATCAAAGAGCATGAAAACTGTCTGCATTTCATCATACAGACATCGACTACGGTTAAGGAACACTTCCAAAATAGGTATAATTTGCGAAAGAAAAGGGTTACATGTAATCCGTATTTGAATCTGTAAATTCACATAACATCGCTTAAGCTTTACGTGGTGATTTGATAAATGTTTATAAAACTTTTCACAATTCTGATATTACTAACAAACATTTGCTACAACTTTCTAACTACTCAAAAACTAGGAATAATGATTTGAAACTACTAACCCAATTCAGCAGAACTAACATTAGAAAGAATTTCTTTAGTAACAGAGTCACTAAATACTGGAATTCTCTTCCAGCACATATCAAATTGGCACCTAACCGTAACCAGTTCAAAAACCTCCTCGATAAAGACCCCAAGAATCAACAATTGAAATGTGTATATGATTAACACATCTAAAAGCGTCCTAGTCATGCCAATCATGAAAAAGAATACAAATAATCAAAAAGGACACATTAAGAGGCCGTGAGGCCTAGTTGTCCTCATTCTCTGATAAATGTTTATAAAAAATTTCACAGTTCTGATATTACTAACAAACATTTGCTACAACTTTCTAACTACTCAAAAACTAGGAATAATGATTTGAAACTACTAACCCAATTCAGCAGAACTAACATTAGAAATAATTTCTTTAGTAACAGTCACTAAATACTGGAATTCTCTTCCAGCACATATCAAATTGGCACCTAACCGTAACCAGTTCAAAAACCTTCTCGATAAAGACCCCAAGAATCAACAATTGAAATGTGTATATGATTAACACATCTAAAAGCGTCCTAGTCATGCCAATCATGAAAAAGAATACAAATAATCAGAAAGGACACATTAAGAGGCCGTGAGGCCTAGTTGTCCTCATTCTCTGACCTGACCTGTAAATGGGTCGAGCACTGTTTTGTCTGCATGTCTTCAATAAGTAAGGTGTTCACTGCATTTAAAAATATATTATTTGCCCCCGCCAAAAAAACCAACTGCAACAAAATCTTGTATTTCAAAAGTCGGTAAACAGTGTTTGGAATTCTCAACACACACAAAAAGTAAAAATATACAAACAAGACTACACCTCTGGGCGCGATCTGGGCGCAATTTTGTTTACACACACTGAGTTAACACAGTGAAGCAGAACGTCAACATACCCTGTTAAAGAAAGATGAGCAGTGTTGGTGGTCCTTAGCTATTGTCAGTGTCTCTATGTCAAAGGGTGCGGCACATCAGTTTTTATTGGACTGAATCTTGGCAACATTGGTGTTGGATGTTTCAAGCTAGTTTCTGGGATGGAAGTTCAGTTTAACGTCGCGTATCGGCTTTCGCCATGTACGACGGGCTAGTTTCTGGTGAATGAATGAATCTTTAATTTAATGTCTTTTCACATAGATCGTGATTTTAGACAGCATGCAAACATTTTTGGGGGGAAAAAAAGAAGAAAAAAAAGGTAAAATAACATGCATAAGAACGACATATTAAAAAAAGTAAAGAAAACCTATACAGTAGTCTTCCAATAGTTGAGGACAGCATTGCTTTTGCAATTACAGTAATGTCAATTTCTGCGTCATTTAAAATATCCTTGGTATTATCATACTTACGAAAAAAGTCCATATTAATCATTCGATATTTAGAGAGCAATACTGGGCATTCTAATAGTAAGTAATGAATTGATAATTTATCATTACAAAGACAGTTAAGTTCCAAGTATTTAGTTTTCCATGAACTGAGTCGTATCTTGTACACTAAACTAACTATCGATCTACTGTGCATAAAAATGTTAGATCTAAAGTCAGATGAGTTCATGTAAGTAGATTTTTTCCAATAAACAGTAGATTTCATGTGTTGATAATGGCAGTTTCTCATTAGAAACCAAGTTAGAGTTATTAAAAGCCCCTCTTTTGGCAGCTCTATCAGCAACTTCATTCCAAAATAGTCCACAATGAGATGGCACCCAGCAAAAATCAATACCAATACCTTTTGCAACAATACAATGAATCAACTGTTTAATTTCAAAGACAATGTTGTTACGAGTTTTACTGTTACTTTGCTTTAGAGTTTGTAAAACTGATTTTGAATCCACACATACTAAAATGTTATAAATTGAATATGGTAGATCATAAACAAATTCTAAAGCTCGCATCATTGCATATAATTCAGAAGTAAATATTGAAATGCCTTTGCCTAAATAGTATGACTTTTCTATTCTAAGTGATGGAATAACAAAACCTGCTCCACTGTCTGACGTTTCTAAGACTGAACCATCAGTGTAAATTGTTAGATGATTTGAATATTTTGAATCTAAATTAAGTCGAACGTCAGAAACTAATTGATTAACTTCTTCATCTTTTTTGTAACTGGTATATTCTATATCAAATTTTGCCTTTCTTTGTTCCCATGGTGGCATTAGTGGTATAATAGTTTCTGGTGAAGGTTCACTTTAAATAGTTGACTTTTCGGGGTTAGGGATATTGTTATGTTTTGACTTTTAATTTTGGCAACATTGGTGTTGGGTGTTTCAAGCTAGTTTTTGGTGAAGGTTCAGTTTAAATAGTTGACTTTTTCAGGGTTAAGAACATTGTTAAGGTTTGACGTTTTGGCGTGGGTTGATAGTAGATTTATATTTTTGTTTGTGGCTCAAGCCACAAACCTATAACTCACTTGGTCGGTCGGTCGGTCTGTCTGTCGGTCCAAAATTGTCGCACTTCAAATTGAGGCCGCTCTTTAAAATGATGTATTTTAAAAGCGTACAAAATAATAAACATACGTAATACAGACACTACAACAGACACGACGAGTATGCGGTGCTTCTTTTGATGAGTATAAGTAGGATACATAGTTTTAAATGTTTTCCAAAAGATATAAAAAGTTACGAAATGGTGCAGAGATAACATTCTGGTTTACAGATTAAAATTATTGAAAAGCCAGGGGAGGTGACTCATGATTGGAGTGGTAAAAATAGACCGCGTGCCACAAACTATTGCGATTTCGCGCTTGTTTTATATATAGGTTTTAGACGGACTTGTTTTGATATGTTCGTTAATTTTAGAATGTAGCTTTCTGAAGATAGTAAGAATATGACTTTTTATAAATGTATGTTAATTCCAGAATGTAATGTTTTTTTAAACGTAGGCAATTTGTTAATGTAACCTTTGATTCTTTCAAGGAATGTTAGTTTTAAATATTGACTCTTTCAAAGTTGGTGACTTTTTAAATACAAGCTAATTAGAGAGTTCAATTTTTGTCAATGAGGGTTCGTGGTAGACTTGACTTTTTGGAAGTGGGTTATTTTATTAATTGAATTTTGATCGTTGATTTTTGAGTGATGGTTAATTGTAAGTATTTGACTCTTTGGAAGTAGGCTAATAGTAGACTCGTAATGCCTAGGCCTCACGGCCTATAAACCGTCCCATCATTGACATATGCATTTTTATTTTGCATTGGGGTCTGACACCAAAAAATACAAGCATTCAAATCATCTTTAGTGATTATTTTTTTAAAAAGCCACAAAACACCAATGCCCAACATTTGGTTTGCTTTGTTCACTATTATTTGAATGTGGTTATCAAAAGATAAACATGTATCAAATGTTAAATAATAATAATAATTGATAGCATCCACTGTAAACAAATTATCGCCCAGCCCGCCAGAATAGTATCTGCCCCCTCTGCTGTCTGGCTGTCATGGTCGGAAACGACAGACTGGCATACAATATTGATAACGTATGTTTCATTTTAAATGTAGTTTAATTCTATCTTTTTTAATGTAGGGTATTTGCAAAATTTATATATTTAAAATGAAAGTTGACAGTAGAGTTTTGATGCATTGGATATAGATGGAATGTAGGATTTTACTTTTTAAAATTAATACCAGATACTTAAGTAGACTTCTTTTAACAGTAGATTAATTTCAAACTCTTGCCTTTTGTTTCGAGTTTTTGTGCTCATTTCTAACTTTTGAATGTAGGTTAATTAAGTTTGAAATTTTGATGAATGTAGACTTTAAAAAATCTGAATTTGGTTAATTGTAAAGTTTTGGCGTTCGGAATATAGAACAAACAAAGAACTACACGACAAGTGTAAAGTGACGTTATTTTATTCACAAGAGACAAAACAAAACTACTGGATATTTCGGTGAATGCGCCTTTATCAACACAGACAAACAAGAAAACGGCAAAATAATTATAGCAAAAGGAGCAAAAGGCAGGCAACAAAAGGAGCAACATAGGTTAATATGATTCTGGACGTCTAACTGTCTGGGCTTTGGCTGGAATTAGCAGTGCTATGTTGTTGTCTTTTGAAAGTAAATCAATTGTATTTTCTGAACCTTTTCAGTGTCGACTTTTCATTTTTTTGAAAGCATTTTGTCAACGTTAGCCTTTTAAATTTTGGAATGTAGGTTCATTGTAGACTGTTGATGTTTGGAAAGGATCATTGTAGGCTGTTGATGTTTGGAAAGGATCATTGTAGACTGTTGATGTTTGGAAAGGATCATTGTAGACTGTTGATGTTTGGAAAGGATCATTGTAGACTGTTGATGTTTGGAAAGGAGACTGTTGATGTTTGGAAAGGATCATTGTAGACTGTTGATGTTTGGAAAGGAGACTGTTGGTGTTTGGAAAGGATCATTGTAGACTGTTGATGTTTGGAAAGGATCATTGTAGACTGTTGGTGTTTGGAAAGGATCATTGTAGACTGTTATTGTTTGGAAAGGATCATTGTAGACTGTTGATGCTTGGAAAGGATCATTGTAGACTGTTGATGTTTGGAAAGGAGACTGTTGATGTTTGGAAAGGATCATTGTAGACTGTTGATGTTTGGAAAGGATCATTGTAGACTGTTGGTGTTTGGAAAGGAGACTGTTGATGTTTGGAAAGGATCATTCTAGACTTTTGGAAAGGATCGTTGTAGACTGTTGATTTTTGGAAAGGAGACTGTTGATGTTTGGAAAGGATCATTCTAGACTTTTGGAAAGGATCGTTGTAGACTGTTGATTTTTGGAAAGGATCGTTGTAAGACTGTTCATTTTATTTTAAAAGGTACGTACATTGCTGTTTTTTGTGTTTTAATTTTGTTTAGGTTTCCTCTTTCTTGGGCTAAATTAAAAGGTGTTTTGATTCTGATTAATAAAACGGTAACGGGACAATGCTATGCCTGATACATTGTATTTATTTGTGAATATATGCAAGTGTAAGCATGTGTGTGTGTGTGTGTGTGTGTGTGTGAGAGAGAGACTTTCGTTTTCTGTGTGCGTGCGTGTATGAGTGTGATTGTGTGTGTGTGTGTGCATACTTTTCCTTTATGCAAGCGTTTAATAACAACACACACACATGTGAACTCTTGTACGCGCACACACACACACACACTCTGTCTCAAGTTGATACTACATAAATTTTCAATAAATTCTTTCACACACAAAAAAGGTAATTTATCGTACAAAAAATACAGTGTTTGCTTTCTGCATTTCCTTATACAAAAATGTTTACAAGTCGCTAACTCGCATCCTGCGGTTTCAAGCTATCGACACCATTGTTGCATTGTCGCTATGGTATTTGACCGAGTAATGGAGGTAAGCAACTCTAATTTTCACGAAGTGCTCTCCCCTATTTTTCTCTCAGAAAATCGTCTATGGTGCTGTAGTAAGCAACTGAAAACGTGTAACGTTAATAACTGAAATGCATAATTATTAGTAATGTTGTAACGTTAATAACTGAAATGCATAATCATTATTAATTTTGTAACGTTAATAACTGAAATGTATAGTTATTATTAATTTTGCAGTGTAGCAGAGGTTCAAATGGTGCTGTAATGTGCAACTGAAAACGTGTAGAGTGAATACATTTTAGTCTATCATGTTAGCTTGTGGCGGTGCCATAGCCAATGAGGTTTAATTAACCGAGGCGTGGTCACCGCTACAGCTATCTGTATTAATTTTTAAAAATCGGGACTTTACTGGTTTCGTACTGCCTCCGGGCATTGCCTCCAGTATTGTTCCCACCATATTTGTATTTACAAATGTCCCATATGTGTCTGATTCAGACCGAGTGGACGTAAAACACCATTTTCGCTCGAGCAGGTCTGCTTTTGTGAGGTCACGTAATACTTTGTCTTCTTAACAACAAAGGAACAATAACTGTGTCTGCATTGTGTGTGTGCGTGCGTGTTTGTACAAGTGTATGTTTGGTTACGTTTGTGTGCGTTTCAATGAGAATGAGTTTTCTGTGTGTTTGATGAAAATGTGTGTGTCTGTGTGCAAGAACGCGTTCACTCTCGTGCGTGCACGTACGTGCGTGTGTTTCGGTTTTGCGTGTATGTCTGCTGTGCGTGTGTGAGTGTTTCAATGCTGATTGTAAAGCGCTTTGTGCTCGATAAAAAGCGCTATCTAAATATCTGTTTATTATTATTATTATTATACATACGGCGCTACAATAATCATGACTGCGACTTAAACAGTCAACATGGGCAGTAGTATGTAAATTAGACTAAACAGCCAATCGTTTTGCGAGTTCGGTCTAATTTACATACTACTACCTGTGTTGACTGTTTAACCCTTTCACCACCAATGTTGCATTTATGCACAGTTATTTAACACCCATGTTCACTAAAAAAAAAGGCATCAAATCAGGGTCTGTTGTCCAAAGACCCTGTTCTCTTCATTTTGGGAGGTCAGGATAGGCTTAACCTTAAATATGTTCAGGTCAGGTCAGGTCAGGTATTTGGACGACCAGGCCTTGCAGCCTCTCAATGCGTCCTTCCTTTTGGTTAGTTTGGCAATTGCTGTGGCGGTTTTTAGCATCCATATTGATGCACTAATCATGGATGTACTTTAACAGGGCAATTTTTGGATCACTGTCTAGGAGGTTTTTGAATTTGTTAGTATCTGAGTCCAGTTTAGTATACATGTGCAGGGAGGTTGTTCCAATATTGGGTGACTCTGTTAGAAAATAAGTTTTTTCTAATGTTAGTTCTGCTGTACCTGGTTAGGATTTGAAGTTCACTGTTACAATGTTACAGAGGAATCCCCAATATGACAGGTTATTACCCAGGTAAGTTTAACCCTTTCACCGCCAATGTCGCATTTTTGCACCACAATTATTTAACACTAAAAGGCATAAAAATCAGGGTCTGTTGTCCAAAGACCCTGTTCTCTTCATTTTGGGAGGTCAGGATGACACAGACACACACACAATTGGGTGGCGCGCCTCTGGCTGCGACGTTCTCTCCAGGTGGGAGCAACCCGAATTTCACAGAGACGCCTCTGTGACAATAAAGTACCTAATAATAAACAAATAAGAACCTAATAACACACAGACATGTGCACGCATTCATGAACATATCTACGTTCAGACATGCATACATACACATATATTCACACCAGGGCTCCCAATCGTCCCGACAAGCAGGGGGTCCCAGGGACTTCCTTCACTTACAGTATAGAGGCAGACCTCTTTACCCCCTACACAAGTCTTGAGTAGTCTGAATAGCTGAAGTGAGTAGTTTTGGTGCAAAATGTGTAGTTTTATTCATAACCATCAAACAATGTTCACTGAAAATGAGTAGTTAGAGCATTATTTTCAGTTTTCAAGAGTAGTAGAGGTCCAAATTGAGTAGAATACTACTCGAAAAGAGTAGAGTAAACAGGTCTGTAGAGGGTCCCAGTGGCATAGCGAATGCTAAAAAGAATTTTTCTAGTGCATCCCTGGGACCCCCTGCACATTCTTTTAGAGGGTCCTTTAGAATGTTAGTGCTTCATAGACCCCCAAATGGGGGTCCCTGGGAGCCCTGCACACACACACACACACACACACAGCAACAGCAAGACAGAGACACACAAACGCACCCCCACATTCTTTGTTTGCCCCCCCCCCCCCCTTTTAAAATTTTATAATCAAACGCTGACTTTTGTTCTGGTCAACTTTGGACACCATTTCATTTTCATTAAAGAAAAGGAACAAAGCAAAATGAACACACCAAAATTCGAATTTCAAAATTCACGGACTCGATTTCTTTCACATGAAAAAATAGCACAAAACCCGTCCCATTAGGGGAAGACGGGGTAAAAAGCCCATGGGCGGGTAAGAAGCCCATGCCAATTATCTCATGAAATAAAGCACATTTCAGTCAAATTTGCCCATGAGACGAATGCTAAACATTAACACTCGTCTCATGGGCAAAATGTGACTGAAATTTGCTTCATTTCATGAGATAATTGGCATGGGCTTCTTACCCGCCCATGGGCTTTTTACCCCGTCTTCACTTACAAGCACAGCCCCACCCGTACCTTGAAAGAGAAGCTCACATAGCGACGGATATTATGTACACATACAGGCAGGGGCAGTGGGTGGATGCCTCGTGCCTCCATACGGGGAGCTGGATGACCCCCCGCCCCGTCCACGAGTCTCTCCCCGTGGGGATACCGGGAGGGGGGTCTTTCGTAAAAATAGTCACCCCACCTTCTGGAAGTTCTGTGCTTGCAGCTTCCTCTAATCTGCCACTCTCTTTGACTCTGCCTTTTCCTTTTGCTTTCTATCATCTACTATCTTTCTGACTTATTGGCCCATTCTCCTGCCTTTTTTCCAAAACAAATCTTCCAAATAACTTTTCTCCCTTGAGCTCCTCCGAAATCGGAATGTGTCGGCTGTACGCTAGCGGGGAGACCAGTGAAAACTGAAAACCGGACACATACGTACCTTACCATTATGGCCATATGGCCTGGGAACGCAGAAGAAGAAGGTGCACATACCTCATCATGTACACATACCTAGCAAGTATGCAAGTGCATACATACACATGTGCGAAGATTCTTGCATGATCTATATTGCACATAACTTCGGGCTATTTCAAGATTTAAAATGTCATCACTTTCCAAAATATCTTTGATTTATGACTGCTTGTAAGGTTGGCTAAAAGCTATATTGATGCAAAAATATAAAACGACCGGTAAGTTCCATAAACTAAATAAACTTTGACTCGATTCATAAACACAATTACATCATAAGACATTTGTGAAACAAATAAATAGCCTTACAAACACACACATAAAGAAACAAATTGACACATTTACCTACACCCTATTTCTGCGCTGAAGTGGTCTGTCTTCGTTTCCATATTCTCGCTATTTTTATTTCTTATTCCAGAGAAAGCCTCTGGAGACGTTAGACCCATGTGCCGACCCCCCCACCCAACCCCCTTTCAAACACACAACACACTCATAAGTCATAAGTTTCTTTATTGTCCATCGGCATTGTACAACGCACATGGAAACTTGTCTTCCACCGTGTAAAATAAAAATATTAAATAAAAGTATGAAACATAAATTCACATAAACAAATATGTAACTCTCACACCACACCCAATCATTCATCCGCTCTCCGCTATCTTGTTCACTCATCATGCAACCACCTCCACCTTCATTTTTAACCCTTTTCTTTTTTCCTTCCTATCCTTTTCTTTTTTTCCCCTTTTTATTTATTTAATTTTTTTTTATTTTTTAGGTAGGCTTTTTCCACACACACACACACACACTCTCTCTCTCTCTCTCTCTCTCTCCAACACACCCTATTTCTGAGCTGAGGTGGCCTGTCTTCGTATCCATGTTCTGGCCATTTTCAACACTTGTTCCGCTATGGCCTCTGGAGACGTTAGACCCATGTGATGACTCCCCACCCCCCACCCCCTTTCAAACACACAACACACACAAACTCTCTCTCTCTCTCTCTAACACACCCTATTTCTGAGCTGAGGTGGTCTGCCTTCTTGTCCATGCTCTGGCCATTTTCAACACTTGTTCCGCTATGGCCTCTGGAGACGTTAGACCCCCCACCCCCTTTCAAACACACAACACACACAAACACTCTCTCTCTCTCACACACCCTATTTCTGAGCTGAGGTGGTCTGCCTTCTTGTCCATGCTCTGGCCATTTTCAACACTTGTTCTGCTATGGCCTCTGGAGACGTTAGACCCCCAGACCTGCCTACTTGGAATTTTCCCAATCAGTAGCCCAGCCATCAATTTTCAGTAGCATGGCAAATTTTTCAGCATCCACAAACAACGGCAATCGATTTGTTCTCTTCCTGAGCCGAAACGCACTGCTTATAGTTTTGCCGATTGAACGTGTTGACGGCACGTCTCTACCGCCATGATTCACAGAGAAGTCCGCATGGCTGAGGTTGCACTGCAGCGAGCATGGTTTGCACCGAGTCAACTTCTGACGATGCAAGGCCACTCCTCCGTGTAAGCTATTTTAAAAACTTGTGCGGCAGGCCAATGTTTTTTCTTAGAACATTTTCGTTTTCTCTTTTTCTTCGTTTGAAACATCTCCCGAATCGCTACTGCTGCTGGAGCCGCCATTTTTTTCAGAGAAAGTAATAAGAACGCATGCGCAGTCACTTTGATAAAAACGGAAGTGACTCCACACGGCGTCTGCTCTTAGAAACTGCAAAAGCGGCGGCAATTTTCAACAACGTTAAGTTGCCGTAGCTCCGTATGTAGCCTCTGGCAGTAGGCGTCTGGACCCCCCACCCCCTTTCAAACACACACACGCACACACACTCTCTCTGTCTCGAACACACCCTATTTCTGAGCTGAGGCGGCCTGTCTTAGTGTCCTTCTTCTTCTTCAGCGGTCGATGTAGCTGGCAGCGTCAGACTTTCAAACTGGTCGCCATGACGAAGTCCACTGTCTTCTCCAGGTCGGTGCGGCTGCCCCAAAGCTGCACCTGCAGCTCCACCCCCTGGCCAGGTTTGGCGTCGTAGAGCATCATGTGTTGGGCAGTGTTGTAGTATGTGTTCAGGGGTCTGGGATCCTGAACCACATGGACATTCATCGGTATGGGTGATTTTGAGTCGATTGAGGTGGCTCAGCAGTCTGCAGTGGCCAGTCCTCAGCCGGAAGAGGGTTGTTTGCTGGTCTGTTGAGCTGGTGGATTGCATCAACACCGTCTTAGTGTCCATGCTCTGGCCATTTTTAACACTTGTTCCGCTATGGCCTCTGGAGATATTAGACCCATGTGACGACCCCACCCCCCACCCCCTTTCAAACACACACACACGCACACTCTCTCTCTCTCTCACACACCCTATTTCTGAGCTGAGGTGGTTTGCCTTCTTTTCCACGCTCTGGCCATTTTTAACACTTGTTCCGCTATGGCCTCCGGAGATGTCAACGCCATGTGACGATTGGCCGCGTTCACCACGATGTGTTGAGCTCTGGGAAATATCCGACCAATCAGAGACTGCTGAGCTTTGGCCATCGCCTGAACAAAAGAAAGTATATATACAGTCAGTGGAACCTGTTCGTCATAATAATTGCCCGTCATCACTATACTATAGTATACTATACTGTTAACTGACCTTGTTCAAAGAGCTTGGTAACTGTTATAATAATTGCCCGTCATCACCTATACTATACTGAACTGTTAACTGACCTTGTTCAAAGAGCTTGGTAACTGTCATAATAATTGCCCGTCATCACTATACTATAGTATACTATACTGTTAACTGACCTTGTTCAAAGAGCTTGGTAACTGTCATAATAATTGCCCGTCATCACTATACTATAGTATACTATACTGTTAACTGACCTTGTTCAAAGAGCTTGGTAACTGTCATAATAATTGCCCGTCATCACTATACTATAGTATACTATACTGTTAACTGACCTTGTTCAAAGAGCTTGGTAACTGTCATAATAATTGCCCGTCATCACTATACTATAGTATACTATACTGTTAACTGACCTTGTTCAAAGAGCTTGGTAACTGTCATAATAATTGCCCGTCATCACTATACTATAGTATACTATACTGTTAACTGACCTTGTTCAAAGAGCTTGGTAACTGTCATAATAATTGCCCGTCATCACTATACTATAGTATACTATACTGTTAACTGACCTTGTTCAAAGAGCTTGGTAACTGTCATAATAATTGCCCGTCATCACTATACTATAGTATACTATACTGTTAACTGACCTTGTTCAAAGAGCTTGGTAACTGTTCGTCATAATAATTGCCCGTCATCACTATACTATAGTATACTATACTGTTAACTGACCTTGTTCAAAGAGCTTGGTAACTGTCATAATAATTGCCCGTCATCACTATACTATAGTATACTATACTGTGTAACTGACCTTGTTCAAAGAGCTTGGTAACTGTCATAATAATTGCCCGTCATCACTATACTATAGTATACTATACTGTTAACTGACCTTGTTCAAAGAGCTTGGTAACTGTTCGTCATAATAATTGCCCGTCATCACTATACTATAGTATACTATACTGTTAACTGACCTTGTTCAAAGAGCTTGGTAACTGTTCGTCATAATAATTGCCCGTCATCACTATACTATAGTATACTATACTGTTAACTGACCTTGTTCAAAGAGCTTGGTAACTGTTATAATAATTGCCCGTCATCACCATACTATAGTATACTATACTGTTAACTGACCTTGTTCAAAGAGCTTGGTAACTGTCATAATAATTGCCCGTCATCACCATACTATAGTATACTATACTGTTAACTGACCTTGTTCAAAGAGCTTGGTAACTGTCATAATAATTGCCCGTCATCACTATACTATAGTATACTATACTGTTAACTGACCTTGTTCAAAGAGCTTGGTAACTGTTATAATAATTGCCCGTCATCACCATACTATAGTATACTATACTGTTAACTGACCTTGTTCAAAGAGCTTGGTAACTGTTATAATAATTGCCCGTCATCACTATACTATAGTATACTATACTGTTAACTGACCTTGTTCAAAGAGCTTGGTAACTGTCATAATAATTGCCCGTCATCACTATACTATAGTATACTATACTGTTAACTGACCTTGTTCAAAGAGCTTGGTAACTGTCATAATAATTGCCCGTCATCACTATACTATAGTATACTATACTGTTAACTGACCTTGTTCAAAGAGCTTGGTAACTGTCATAATAATTGCCCGTCATCACTATACTATAGTATACTATACTGTTAACTGACCTTGTTCAAAGAGCTTGGTAACTGTCATAATAATTGCCCGTCATCACCATACTATAGTTATGACTATACTGTTAACTGACCTTGTTCAAAGAGCTTGGTAACTGTCATAATAATTGCCCGTCATCACTATACTATAGTATACTATACTGTTAACTGACCTTGTTCAAAGAGCTTGGTAACTGTCATAATAATTGCCCGTCATCACCATACTACACTGAACTGTTAACTGACCTTGTTCAAAGAGCTTGGTAACTGTCATAATAATTGCCCGTCATCACTATACTATAGTATACTATACTGTTAACTGACCTTGTTCAAAGAGCTTGGTAACTGTCATAATAATTGCCCGTCATCACCATACTATAGTATACTATACTGTTAACTGACCTTGTTCAAAGAGCTTGGTAACTGTCATAATAATTGCCCGTCATCACCATACTACACTGAACTGTTAACTGACCTTGTTCAAAGAGCTTGGTAACTGTCATAATAATTGCCCGTCATCACCATACTACACTGTACTATACTATACTATACTGACTGTCAACTGACCTTGTTCAAAGAGCTTGGTAACTGTTCGTCATAATAATTGCCAGTCATCACTATACTATACTGTACTGTACTGTTAACTGACCTTGTTCAAAGAGCTTGGTAACTGTTCGTCATAATAATTGCCCGTCATCACTATACTATATGCTCCCCCGAAGACGGAGTGTGGCTGCCCACATGGCGGGGTAATCAAAAACGGTCACACAAGTAATGTTCTCATCCCTAGCTGGTGCATTTGTACTGAATTGTTCAAGTGCTCTGGCTGTTGGGATGATCCCTGGAGTCATTAAAGACCCACCACGTCACGTGTCAAAATCACGGTTTCCACATGTTTTCCCTCTTATAGCTGGTAAGAAATCTTAAGAAATCTTCCAAGCATAAGAGGGAATGTGACACATGACGTGGGGGGTCTTTAAGAAATCTTCCAAGCATAAGAGGGAATGTGACACGTGACGTGGAAGCCAGGGAACAACAACAACAACAACAACACTATACTATACTGTACTGGTATCTGACCTTGTTCAAAGAGCTTGGTAACTGTTCATCATAATAGTTCCCCGTCATCACGGTCACCGAAACATCTGACGGAAATTGCCTCAGCGTGCGGAGAGTTCTGAAACCACATCAACACAGTAAACCCGAGTTCGAACCTGGGTACAGGGGATTTTTCCTCTCTAACTTTGCACTAGGCCTTACGGACTGAACGTGGAGTCTCTCGGATGAAACGATAAACCTAGGTCCCGTGTGCCCATGCACTTAGCACACGTTAAACCCAGTGGCAACGAAAAAGTTGTCATTTGGTCAAAAATTACCCCCCCCCCCCCCTTCCTTCCTCATCAATCACACACAAAAACAAAAACGGTGTCGCGCCTCTGGCTGTGACGCGCTCTCCAGGTGGGAGCAACCCGAATTTCACAGAGATGCCTCTAGAAATTACTCGAAAAAACATTCCATGAGAATAATCACTTGAATAAGCTCATAGTGTTTTTGACAAACTATTCACACAAAACAGAAGAGTTGATTTTAGGAAATTGTATGCTACGGTTATTTCTAAAACTAAAGAGAAATCCCAACTTCAAAAGACACTTGTTCTGATTCCAAATACAGTGGAACCTCCCTTATAAGACCTCCCATTATAAGACTCCCTCCCATATAAGACCTACTTCTCTGAGACATTGCCCTTCTTTGTAAGTATTAAAATTACCTCCCTTATAAGACCCCTCCCTTATAAGACCTCCCATTATAAGACTCCCTCCCATATAAGACCTACTTCTCTGAAACATTGCCCTTCTTTGTAAGTATTAAAATTACCTCCCTTATAAGACCCCTCCCTTATAAGACCTCCCATTATAAGACTCCCTCCCATATAAGACCTACTTCTCTGAGACATTGCCCTTCTTTGTAAGTATTAAAATTACCTCCCTTATAAGACCCCTCTCTATAAGACCTCCCATTATAAGACTCCCTCCCATATAAGACCTACTTCTCTGAGACATTGCCCTTCTTTGTAAGTATTAAAATTACCTCCCTTATAAGACCCCTCCCTGTTAAGACCTCCCATTATAAGACTCCCTCCCATACAAGACCTACTTCTCTGAGACATTGCCCTTCTTTGTAAGTATTAAAATTACCTCCCTTATAAGACCCCTCCCTTATAAGACCTCCCATTATAAGACTCCCTCCCATATAAGACCTACTTCTCTGAGACATTGCCCTTCTTTGTAAGTATTAAAATTACCTCCCTTATAAGACCCCTCCCTTATAAGACCTCATTTTTGATGATTTTTGAAGGTCTTATAAGGGAGGTTCCACGGTAGTTCCAAATTTGAACACCATTTATTTTGGGGGGAGGGGGGGGGGGGAGGAAAGGAGAAGGAAAGAGAGGGGGGGGGGAAGAAAAAGAGAGAAGGGACGAAAGAAAGAATACGAATATGAATGCTTCATCAGAACAAGGCCAAGGCCCCATACTGATGGGAGCGCACATAAAACACAATTGCCAAATTGAAAAGAAAAAGCAAGCAAGCAAACAAGACTATCATAATCATAGTAACGAACAAAATCATGACAAAAGCATAGAGTACATTGCACAATATAACAATATTGATTAATGCATAAACTAATGCAATGCATTATGAATTCTCTAGCAACCTTCATATACATATATGCGGCTAAACTCGACAGTGTTTTTTCGTGTTTGGACGACAGCATGACCATCATCCTAAATAATTACATGGTTGTGAATAACATTTTGACTTTATATACAGTGGAACCTCCCTTATAAGACCTTCAAAAAATCATCTAAAATGAGGTCTTATAAGGGAGGGGTCTTAGAGGGAGGTAATTTTAATACAGTGGAACCTCCCTATAAGACCTTCAAAAAATCATCTTGCTGAGGTCTTATAAGGGAGGGGTCTTATAGGGAGGTAATTTTAATACAGTGGAACCTCCCTATAAGACCTTCAAAAAATCATCCAAAATGAGGTCTTATAAGGGAGGGGTCTTATGGGGAGGTAATTTTAATACAGTGGAACCTCCCTTATAAGACCTTCAAAAAATCATCCAAAATGAGGTCTTATAAGGGAGGGGTCTTATAAGGGAGGTAATTTTAATACAGTGGAACCTCCATTAAAAGACCTCCCATTATAAGACTCCATCCCACATAAGACCTACTTCTTTGAGACTGCTCTTCTTTGTAAGTATTAAAATTACCTCCCTCATAAGACCCCTCCCTTATAAGACCTCATTTGGGATGATTTTTGGAGGTCTTATAAGGGAGGTTCCACTAGTACTTACAGAGAAGGGCAATGTCGCAGAGAAGTAGATCTTATGTGGGAGGGAGTCTTATAATGGGAGGTCTTATAAGGGAGGTTACACTAGTACTTACAAAGAAGGGCAATGTCTCAGAGAAGTAGGTCTAATGTGGGAGGGAGTCTTATAATGGGAGGTCTTATAAGGGAGGTTACACTGTATTTTGTTCTAAGATCATTCAACGCAGGACAGCTAAATAAAAAATGCATTGATTTAATCTTCTCTTGCTGAATTACACAGACAACAAATCAAATCGTTTTCTTTCACATTACTAAGCTAGATGGCATGCAATCACAGAAATTTCAAGCCTAAATTTGGTCAACGCCACTTTGATATATACCTGTTCATGCTTAACTCTATGTAAGATTCAGATTCTAAACTATGCCCCGATTTAAATAATCTGTACTGAGTAAATCTATCACTTTCAAAGAAATGTGACAGTGCATGGAAAAACCAGACATCATGGAATTTTGGCATAAATTGAGATTTTAATTTTTCATGGTGGAGCAAAGATTCCTTGAAAGAAAGAAAACGAGAGAGAGACAAACAAACAAGGGGGGGGGAGAGAGAGAGAGAGAGAGATGGAAAGAAAGAGAGAGACAGACAGAAGAGAGAGAGAGACAAGAGATAGATCATAGCGACACAGAGAGAGAAGGAGAGATACAGATAGAGATAAAGATAGAAAGACAGAGACAGACGGACAGACTCACAGAGATTAGACATCAGAGAAGAGTGGAGAAAATCGTAAATAAAAAAAGTCACCTCATTTGGGAGAACGTTTGGTTGATGAAATAATGCTCGTCCACAATTGAACTCAAATGACGGGGGTGGCACATCAGATAGTTCTGAAAATAATAAAACAACAGAAATATCATTAGGATTCTCCCCTTTAGGGAGAATACTATGGCATTTTTTTTAATTTCTTTCTTGTTCTTCCCCCTTTTTGGGGGTCCAGTTTGGCTGAAGTTTTCAGAAAGGTTGCAGGACCTTATGGGCATGTGAAATATGAAATATGAAATGATTTCGCCAAATTTTTGGTAAAATATGGCCAGAAAAACCGCGACATTGGCGAAATTTCAATCTTGAATATCTCAAAAACGACTGAATGGAATTCATTCATATTTTCAACATTTACTTAAAACTAGATTTCCAACATTCCCGTTATAAACCCGAACTGGAAGTACGAACCGGAAGTGCTCCAGCTAGGCACCTGCAGCTTTTACTTGGTTCACGGAATAGCCAAAACCAGAAGTGACGTCACAAAACTAATTACCGTATTTTCCGGGCTATAAGCCGCTACTTTTTTCTTCAACCTTGACTCCTCCGGCTAAAACAACGATTGCGGCTAATTTGTGAATATTCCTCCTTCCGTATTTTAGGCTGGTCGTCAACTCCAGCCTGTGCGTGTTGACATCGTCAATCTCGGTAAAAACGAACCGTTCTCATGCCGAAACTGAAGAATTTAATCAGCGATATCACGATCTGACCACTAAATTTCACCACTTTTATGCACACGTTTCATCACTGAGCAACTTATGATCAAAGTTTGAACTGAAACAGTCGCGATCGTGTCGATCTTTACGACCTCTGTGCACACGTAAATGCGAAGTCAACTTCCAAGTTGAAACTAGGTGATCGGTCACACTCCATAAGTTGGAACTCAGTGAATGGTCTCACTTTACAAAAAATAAGTTGAAAAGCAGCTCCTTTCCATTATCAAACTGATAAATCGGCGTTAGTGTGTGCACTGAAACACTCGCTGAATGCAAACAACTCTGCTAATTGACCTATCTCTCAATGAAAAATCATCTCTGTTAATTCAGGTATTGTTCAAGCAGCAGGGGGGGGGGGGGGGTTAACGCTCCCAACATGAGTGCTAAATAGATGACTCCCTGAGGAGTGTTCTACCATCTGACCTGTCTGTTAACGATGGTTTTAACGCTCCCAACAGGAGCGCTAATCGTGTGACTCCCTTAGGAGTGTTCTACCATCTGACCTGTCTGTTGACGATGGTTTTAACGCTCCCAACAGGAGTGCTAAATAGATGACTCCCTGAGGAGTGTTCTACCATCTGACCTGTCTGTTGACGATGGTTTTAACGCTCCCAACAGGAGCGCTAATCGTGTGACTCCCTTAGGAGTGTTCTACCATCTGACCTGTCTGTTGACGATGGTTTTAACGCTCCCAACAGGAGTGCTAAATAGATGACTCCCTGAGGAGTGTTCTACCATCTGACCTGTCTGTTGACGATGGTTTTAACGCTCCCAACAGGAGTGCTAAATAGATGACTCCCTGAGGAGTGTTCTACCATCTGACCTGTCTGTTAACGATGGTTTTAACGCTCCCAACAGGAGCGCTAATCGTGTGACTCCCTTAGGAGTGTTCTACCATCTGACCTGTCTGTTGACGATGGTTTTAACGCTCCCAACAGGAGTGCTAAATAGATGACTCCCTGAGGAGTGTTCTACCATCTGACCTGTCTGTTGACGATGGCTTTAACGCTCCCAACAGGAGCGCTAAACAGATGACTCTCTGAGGAGTGTTCTACCATCTGACCTGTCTGTTAACGATGGTTTTAACGCTCCCAACAGGAGCGCTAAACAGATGACTCTCTGAGGAGTGTTCTACCATCTGACCTGTCTGTTGACGATGGTTTTAATGCTCCTAACAGGAGCGCTAATCGTGTGACTCCCTCAGGAGTGTTCTACCACATGACCTGTCTGTTAACGATGGTTTTAATGCTCCCAACAGGAGCGCTAAACAGATGACTCTCTGAGGAGTGTTCTACCATCTGACCTGTCTGTTGACGATGGCTTTAACGCTCCCAACAGGAGCGCTAAACAGATGACTCTCTGAGGAGTGTTCTACCATCTGACCAGTCTGCTGACAATGGCTTCAACGCTCCCAACAGGAGCGCTAAACAGATGACTCTCTGAAGAGTGTTCTACCACCTGACCTGTCTGTTGACGACGGTTTTCTCTAGGAATTGTTCAGGCAGGGGTTGCTTCAACGCTCCCAACAGGAGCGCTAATCGTGTGACTCCCAGAGCTGCCGATAGTTGAAGAGACTGAAAGGTGGGCAACAGCTGACCAAACCTGGAAAATGAAACAAAATGATTAGTGTGTGTGGGGGAGGGGAGGGGGGGGGGGGCACATGCTTAACTCGTTCAAGTCCTTCCACCCATATATGGCCGCAATTAATATAAAGCTGTTAATTTGGTGAATGTGTTTCAAGGGAAGTAAATCCGTGCGCACACCACACATTGGTCACTTCTAAACTCGCTTCGACCACACTTTTGCCTCTCACTATGCCTTTGTAGTGGCTTGAAGTGGGGAAACTCATTACTGTAGAGAGTTTTTCTATATAAAGTCTATATTAAAAAAAGGTCTGATCTTCCACTTCCCTAGGCATAAATCTGAAGTAAAAACCCGTAATCTTCTTTCGTTTCTCTTTTTGTTTATGTCTGTTTTGTTTGTGTGCATGGCTGGAGTGATTTCTGAGGTTTTTTTTAATAATTCAAAATCGTTGCGATGCGAATGATTTAACCAAGTGTTTGAGCAAGGTGTGAGAGCTTTAGAGATGCAGGATGAGAGGAAGGACGGACTTTTTAAAATCACGACAACATAATCGTTTTTGAAGTCAGTGATGTCTGAAGGCCCATGTCATACGACAAACTGAGAATGTGTTAAAAAATATTTCCTCCAGCCAAAATCGGACATGCTGGGCCTAACTATTTCTTACTTAGGGCATAACTGCAGCATGATTACACCCCCTTTGATTTCTGATTGGATTCAAAGTTACACCCCCTTTGATTTCTGATTGGATTCACAGTTACACCCCCTTTGATTTCTGATTGGATTCAAGGTTACACACCCTTTGATTTCTGATTGGATTCAAAGTTACACACCCTTCCATTTCTGATTGGATTCAAAGTTACACACCCTTCGATTTCTGATTGGATTCAAAGTTACACCCCCTTTGATTTCTGATTGGATTCAAAGTTACACACCCTTTGATTTCTGATTGGATTCAAAGTTACACCCCCTTTGATTTCTGATTGGATTCAAAGTTACGCCCCCTTTGATTTCTGATTGGATTCAAGGTTACACCCCCTTTGATTTCTGATTGGATTCAAAGTTACACACCCTTCGATTTCTGATTGGATTCAAAGTTACACACCCTTCGATTTCTGATTGGATTCAAAGTTACACACCCTTCGATTTCTGATTGGATTCAAAGTTACACACAGACAGACAGACAGACAGACAGACAGAAGGATAGACAGACACAGAGAAATAAACGTAGAAGAATTATTCACCAGTACTGTGACCAAGTCAGCTGCTCCTCATCAAACAGTGTTTCAGGCAATGGGTTGATGAGCACCACCCCTAGTACATCCCTGTAACATGGTGTAACATCAGTGTAACATGGTGTAACAGTAGTGACCAAGTCAGCTGCTCCTCTTCAAACAGTGTTTCGGGCAATGGGTTGATAAGCACCACCCCTAGTACATCCCTGTAACACGGTGTAACATCAGTGTAACATGGTGTAACAGTAGTGACCAAGTCAGCTGCTCCTCTTCAAACAGTGTTTCGGGCAATGGGTTGATAAGCACCACCCCTAGTACATCCCTGTAACACGGTGTAACATCAGTGTAACATGGTGTAACAGTAGTGACCAAGTCAGCTGCTCCTCTTCAAACAGTGTTTCAGGCAATGGGTTGATAAGCACCACCCCTAGTACGTCCCTGTAACACGGTGTAACATCAGTGTAACATGATGGTGTAACAGTAGTAATAATATAACAATGGTGTAACATGGTTTAACATTAGTGTAACATGGTTTAACATTAGTGTAACATGATGTAACATTAGTGTAACATGATGTAACAGTAGTGTAACATGGTGTAACAGTAGTGTAACATGGTGTAACAGTAGTGCAACATGGTGTAACAATAGTGACCATGTCAACTGATCTTCAAACGTTTCTGGTAACGTGCTGATACAACACCACTCCTAGTATGTCCCTGTAACATGGTGTAACATTAGTGTAACATGGTGTGACAGTAGTGTAACATGGCGTAACAGTATTGTAACATGGTTTAACAGTAGTGTAACATGGAGTAACAGTAGTATAACATGGCGTAACAGTAGTGTAACATGGTGTAACAGTAGTGTAACATGGCGTAACATGGTGTAACAGTAGTGTAACATGGTGTAACAGTAGAATGAGTGCAGCGTAGAATCGCGACATGACTGACCCCAGTTCTGACCCAACCAGGATGAGAGGCGTGGCCTATTGACTGTTTCCACTTACCGTAGTTTTCTGACTATATTCAGGCGATACTTTCTTCCCCCAGACTCAGACCCCCTGCACCATATAACGTGACTAAGAAAATAGTAAGAAAACATAATAACAAAACCTGAAATTTGGGTAAAATCTGGCAGGGTGCTAAGGCCGGGTTCACATTAGACGCGTAAGTTCCGTACGGAAAACCCTAAATAAGTGGAAGAAAGAAGGATAAAAGTTTCTGCATATACAGCGGAACCTCCCTTATAAGACCTTCAAAAATAATCCCAAATGAGATCCTATAAAGGAGGGGTCTTATAAGGGAGGTGATTTTGATACTTACAAAGAAGGGCAATGTCTCAGAGAAGTAGGTCTTATGTGGGAGGGAGTCTTATAACTGGAGGTTCCACTGCATAGGGGAAATTCGAACATGTGCGCAAATCTTTTCCATTCTTTGTTTGACTTATTTATGGATTGCGCACGGGTTTCCTGCATGGATGTTACGATTGCAGGATCGTAGAGAGTTGTTGTGAACCGACTTGGCTAAGTAACCTTTTCTGACAGTCTTTCACGACCTATAATACTCTGGTAGACAGTGGGTTATGTAGACTCTCTCTCCAAACCTTTCCTAATACAGACAAACCTCTATTTTAAGACTTCCAAAATGTCCGGAAAAATTGTCGTAAATTGGAGGGGTCGTATGACGGAGGTTTTCGCTGGCAGCCGTAGAAAGAAAAAGTTCAGCACAGTTCATACTCTCTTCTTCATGCACACATACAATGACATATTAAAACTGGATTTGGGTCTTTCCAACTCCATAGGATTGTGCAATCGATGTATTACAGTTTCACTTTGCCGACTTCTGTTAATCACCTCCACTCTCGTCCAAAGTCAGTGGTTTTCTTTTTCAAAGTCAGTGGTTTTCGTGCTTTTCCTACGCTTTCCGCCATCTTTTCTACAACAAGGGAAGCGACTCCGCTTTCAGGCCCTTGACCGTGGTTGTTTCCCTTTACTCGAAATCTATGCAGACGACAACAACGGTCGTAAAAACCAACAAAATGGCGGTCGTAAGTCGCGTTTTAGAGGAAGTCGTTTAAGTGAGGTCGTTTACATAGTAAAATGCATCTGTGCCAACAAATCCGGTCTCAAATGAGAGGTGGTCGCTTAACAGAGGGTCGTAAAATAGGGGGTTGTCTGTATCCGCTTATGTGTGTGCACGGCCTTCTAGTCAGAAAAATACAGTACATATTTAGTTATTCGATAATAACACTGTTAATGCAATCACCTGTCAAAGAGAGTGGCGTAGAATTGCGACACGACTGACCCCAGTTCTGACCCCAACCAGGATTAAAGGCATGGGCTGCTGACTGTTTCTATTTACCAGTACCGTATTTTTCGGATCATTAAGCGCTGCTGTGTATAAGGCGAATAGGGCAATTTTCAAGAAAAATCTGAAAAAATTAAAGTAAAAGGCGCTCTTAAAAGGCAATACACACCTTGCAAAAGAAAGTCAAAATTTGAAACCTGTATGCGTCCTGTAAACGCTTACCGACCACCATTACTGCTGTCATAAACGAGAGTTGGCTCCCCTTTCAAATAATCGAACTTCCGTTTGAGCTGCTTCCTGTTCTTGTGTTTGGCCAATTCTTCGCAAAAACTGGTAGAATTATGGCATTTTAAGCTCTACAACGATGCTTTTTACATCCAATGAAGGGTTGTGGCATCTGTTGGACGGTATCTCGGACGATAACAGGGATTTTGAAGCATTTTAACGTGAGTGTTTGTCGTATCGGCGACTCGTTACCACTTTCGATGTTGTGACTCACAGTAGACTGTACTGAGTACGGCAATCGTTGCCTCTCTTCTCATGACTTTGTTAACTAATAGGGCGCCCTCGTTTATTAGGTGCACAGGTCGAAATTGAAGAAAAAAATATCGACTTTTAGTCCGATAATTACGGTACATATTTAATTATCCGATAATAACAAAGATAATGCAATCACCTGTCAAAGAGTGTGGCGTAGAATTGCGACACGACTGAACCCAGTTCTGACCCCACCAGGATGAGAGGCGTGGGCTGCCGGCTGCTGGAGGTCAGCAGCCGATGAAGGTCGTCCGTCATGCTGAGACGCAACGCACAAAGAAAGAGAGCAGAAATGTAAACGTGCTGACGTAACATCATCAGCTCAACACGGCTGGAACTCCCTACCATCAGAAACAGTCCAGTCCCCCCACGCTCAGCTCCTTCATCTCGAAGGTGCTGAAGCTCCCTGACTAAAAACATTACTACCCCAGACCTGTTTACCCCCTACACAAGTCTTGAGTAGTCTGGATAGCTGAAATGAGTACTTTTGGTGTGAAATGAGTAGTCCTCTGCATTAAACCATCAGACAATGTTCACTGAAAATGAGTCACTAGAGCATTATTTTCAATTTTGAAGAGTAGTAGAGGTCCAAATTGAGTAGAATACTGCTCGAAAAGAGTAAACAGGTCTGCTATCTATCCCCCCCCCCCCCCCCCCCCCCCCCCCCCCCCCCCCCCCCCCCCCCCCCCGTGTGCGGTTGGGTGTTCTCGGACTAGCCAGGGGTGCTCGGCCGTGCACGTCCTCTTATCTGTCTAGGTTTATTTCCGTCTTCGTTTCTCCCGGGCTGCATAATTCATTGAACCCCAGTACATGTCAGTAGTAATTGCCGGTTACGGCAGGTGGACATTACTGGCAGAAGAAGAAGAAGAAGAAGAAGTACACCCAACTCATTCTGTTTTTAAAACAGACTCGCACACGCACATGTACGTACACTCATGTTTGCACGCATGCTTATTTGCGCATCGCACACATGTTTGCACGCATGCTTATTTCCACATCGCTCACAAGCATACATGTTCTGCATGCATGCTTATTTGCACATCGCACACAAATGTGCGTGCATGCATGCTTACTTGCACATCGCACACATGTTTTGCATGCATGCTTATTTGCATTGCACACATACATGCTTATTTGCATCACACACAAGCACACATGTTTGCATGCATGCA
>CM065711.1:31389910-31397410 GCA_017654935.2 Phymorhynchus buccinoides | reverse complement strand
TACATCATACGATCATGCCCATCACCATCATAGAGCATCACCATCATCATTGATCATCAATCAATCAATCATCATCATCAATTCATCATCATCAATCCATCCATCAATCCATCAATCAATGTTATCACACATGATACATCATAATACGATCATGCCCATCGTCATAGATCATCATCACCTGTAACATCATTGATCATCAATCAATCAATCATCATCCATCAATCCATCAATCATCACCATCAATCATCATCCATCAATGTTAGCACACATGAGGTACATTTTACGACCCCAACCATCATCACGCATCTCTCCAATTTTAACACCAATCAATCACTTGCTTAATCATTGAATCAATCAATCATCAATCAATCAATCATCGTTTAATCAGTTAATCCCAGCACACATCAGCATCATCTAACATCAGTTGAGTTTTCATCCTTTTGCATAATTAATGAAAGGCATAATGATGACATCAATAGCAGCATTATCATCATATATTTCATCATCAAGATTCATCATCATCATTATCGTCATACTGGGTGGTTTCAGTTGAACGCTTTCTTTATCAGGGCTGCATAATTAATGAAGGAAGGGTATAATCACCATAATCATCATGTTGTAATCACCATAATCATCATCATTAACTCATTTCTATACTAACATGCATCTCGTTGCAGGGCATCACGCACAACACCTCGTTGTCAGGTAACATATCGCATCATCATAATCATTCATTGTCATCACCATAATCATCATCATCGTGCTTCAAAGTGGTTCAGAGGGCTACTACTATAATCATCATCATCTGACACTGACTGGCTGGCATGCCGTTTATCACCATAAAATTATCATCATCGTTGTTGAGTGTGCCCATGAATCAACATCATTTATGTCATCACCATAATCATCATCATCAAGTCGTTGCTCATCACCATAATCATAGTCACTGTATATTGTGTACATATTGCCATAAATCATCATCGTTTGTCATCACCATTAATCATCATCAAATCATTTTTTGTCATCACCATAAAATCATCCAGTCATCACGCTTTGGGAAGCAACTGGCCACCATAATCAGTCAACTCATCGTTGTTGTCATCACCATATATGTCATCATTAATACATAATCATCATCAATTTCATCACATAATCATCATCATCTAAATCATCACCATAATCATCATACCTTGGTCATCACCATAATCATCATCATCTTTGTCATCACCATAATCATCATCATTTTGTCATCACCATAATCATCATCATCGTTGTCATCACCATAATCATCATCATCGTTGTCATCACCATAATCATCATCATATATTGTCATCACCATAATCATCATCAGTTGTCATCACCATAATCATCATTCTGTAGTCACCATAGTTAATCAAGGGTCATCGACCATCATCAGCATCATCATCGTTTTCATCCCCATCCATCATCATCCCAGAATTCCCCTGCTCATCACCATAATCATCATCATTCAGTTGTCATCACCATAATCATCATCATCGGAAAACATCACCATAATCATCATCACACACAGTGTCATCACACATAATCATCATCATCGTTGTCATCACCATAATCATCATCATCACATGTCATCACACATAATCATCATCATCATTGTTGTCATCACCATAATCATCATCATCGTTGTCATCACCATAATCATCATCATTGTTGTCATCACCATAATCATCATCATAGTATTATAATCATCATCATCGTTGTCATCACCATAATCATATCATCATCAGTTGTCACACACACCATACACATCATCATCACACACATCACCATACACATCATCACACACAGTGACATCACCATAATCATCATCATCGTTGTCATCACACATAATACATCATCATCGCATTGTCATCACCATAATCATCATCATCACAGTCATCACACACACATAATCATCATCATCGTTGTCATCACCATAATCATCATCATCGTTGTCATCACACATAATCATCATCATCACACATCACCATACACATCATCATCGTTGTCATCACCATAATCATCATCATCATCATCACCATAATTCATCATCGTTGTCATCAGCACATAATCATCATCATATTGTCATCACCATACATCATCATCGTTGTCATCACCATAATCATCATCATCGTTGTCATCACCATAATCATCATCACACATCACCATACATCACATTGTTGTCATCACCATAATCATCATCATCATTGTCATCACCATAATCATCATCATCACACACATCACCATCATCATTATCATTCTGCATTGTCATCACTGTCAATCAAGCATCATCATCATCCCAGGGACCCATCATCATCGTTGTCATCATCATTGTCATCATCAATTCTCAAGGACCATCATCATCATCATCATCATCATCATTGTCATCACCATAATCATTTTCATCATTTGTCATCACCATAATCATCATCATCATCTGTCATCACCATCATCATCATCATCATATGTCATCACCATAATCATCATCATCCCTTGTCATCACCATAATCATCATCATCATTGTCATTTACCATAATCATCATCATCTTTGCATTGTCATCATCATCATCATCATTTTGTCATCATCAATAATCATTATCATCATTGTGTGTCATCATCATTGTCATCATCATCATCATCATTGTCATCCATGTATGTAATCATCATCATCATCATTGTCATCACCATAATCATCATCATCAGTCATCACCATAATCATCATCATCTCTGTCATCACCATAATCATCATCATCATTGTCATCACCATAATCATCATCATCATTGTCATCACCATAATCATCATCATCATTGTCATCACCATAATCATCATCATCGTTGTCATCACCATAATCATCATCATCATTGTCATCACCATAATCACCATCATCATTGTCATCACCATAATCATCATCATCATTGTCATCACCATCAATCATCATCATCATTTTGAACATTGAGTGTAGTACCATCATCTCGTTGTCATCACCATTCAGGAAGTTCTGTGCTTGTAACATCATCTAATCTGTCCTGCCCTCTGGGGATAGCGGGGGGGTCTTTTGTATAAATAGTTCCCCCACCTTCTGGAAGTTCTGTGCTTGTAACTTGACCCTAATCAGTCAAAGAAATTGACTCTCTTTTCCCTTTTGCTAGCTGTCATCTCTATCTTTCTGCCTTTCACAGTCCATTCTCCTGCCTTTTTTCAAGAAACACCTTCAAAAACATTTCCTCCAGCCGAAGTCGGACTTGCTGGGCCTAACTATTTCTTAGTTAGGCGCATAACAGCAGCATGATGCATCATCATCACCACCATCACTATCATCATTGCCATCATCATCATCATCACCACCATCATCATCATCACCATCATCATCACCACCATCATCATCATCATCATCATCATCACACCATCATCATCACCACCATCATCACGTATCATCATCACCACCATCATCATCGTCATCACCACCATCACCATCATCATCATCACCATCATCAAACCAATGTCCACACATCTGACGTGAACCCAGTTGGAGCGTCCAGTACAACTAAAGCAATAACATATAATTATTGTCATGGACAAATTCATTTTGATTATTGTCTAATTTGAAAAAAGGCAGAAAATGTTGACTAACCAGTGGGTGGACCTTTCCCAGCACACATGAGGTACATCTTACGAGCCTGCCCAACGTCATAGAGCTCTCCACCTGTAACATACATTGATCGATCAATCAATCCATCCATCAATCCATCCATCCATCAATTCATCAATCAATCCATCCATCCATCCATCAATGTTAGCACACATGAGGTACATCTTACGAGCCTGCCCAACGTCATAGAGCTCTCCACCTGTAACATACATTGATCGATCAATCAATCCATCCATCCATCAATCATCAATCATCCATCAATCCATCCATCAATCAATCAATCATCATCAATCCCATCCATCCATCAATCCATCTATCAATTCATCAATCCATCCATCCATCCATCAATCCATCAATCAATGTTAGCACACATGAGGTACATCTTACGAGCCTGCCCAACGTCATAGAGCTCTCCACCTGTAACATACATTGATCAATCAATCAATCAATCCATCCATCAATTCATCAATCAATCCATCAATCAATCCATCCATCAATGCTACCACATGAGGTACATCTTACGACCCCAACCAACATCACGCAGCTCTCCAATTTTAACACCAATCAATCACTTGCTTAATCATTCAATTAATCAATCAGTCAATCAATCAATCAATCAGTAAATTAATCAGTTAATCCCAGCACACATCAGGTACATCTAACAACAGTTCAGTTTTTGTTCCTTTTGCATAATTAATGAAAGGCATAATGATGACAAATAGCAGCATTATCATCATATATTTCATAAAGATTCATCATTGTCATTATCGTCTTACTGGGTGGTTTCAGTTGAACGCTTTCTTTATGCAGGGCTGCATAATTAATGAAGGAAGGGTATAATGACCAATATCAACATGTATTAATTACGATTATTATCATCATTAACTCTTTCTATACTAACCTGCGCTCTCGTCGCAGGGCATGCGCACAACGCCTCGTTACTAAGGTAACGGGATATCGCATGTGAACTTTAAAAATTCATAGTTCATAGGTTAACAGTCATGCGTGCTTCAAAGTGGTTCAGAGGGCTACTACTACGTTTCATTCATGCCTCTGACACTGACTGGCTGGCTGCCGGTTATTTTGGGACCTTAAAATTATATTTTCGCTATTATGAGTGTGCCTGGCTTGACAAAACATGCATTTATTTTAATATATCACAAATCAAAACTAATCAAGTGGATGCTTTGAAACTGTTGCAGGTGTTAGTACTGTATATTGTGTACATATTGCCAACATGTCACGTGTGTATCTGTTACCATTATTTAGAAAATAATTTTTTGGCAACCTATGCAAATCGGCCAGTACAGAACGCTTGCAAAGGGAAGCAACTGGCCAGCATGGAATGAGTTAACTCATTCAAGTCATATATATATGTCCAGAATTAATACATAACTGTCAATTTCATGCATTTGCTTCAAGGGAAATAAATCTGTGAGCACACAATACCTTGGTCACTTCTAAACTCGCTTCGCTCCCTTACACCACAATTTTGCCTCTGACTTTGCTTTTGTAGTAGTTGTTGTGGGGAAACCAATCGATGTACAGAGTTTTTTTAATATAAAATCTATATTAGTATATATAAAAAAGTCCGATCTACCGAGTGGTTTGAGTTCAGCGTTCTCTTTCTGTAGTGCCGCATAGTTAATGAAGGGTAGAACGACGATCAATAGCAGGACGTATTTCATCCCGCTCCACAACAATCCCAGAATTCCCCTGCTGCCCTTCTGTCTGTTGACTCCCGAGTCATTCAGTTTCACCTGAAACGAAAACAAGGAAAACAACGCACACACACACATAGCACACACACAGTGACACACACACACACATAGCACACACACAGTGACACACACACACATAGCACACACACAGTGACACACACACACATAGCACACACACACACACACACACACACACAGTGACACACATACACACACATAGCACACACACATATAGTATTAGCACACACACATATAGTATTAGCACACACACATACAGTGACATAGCATTAGCAGTAGCACACACACACACACACACACACACACACACACACACACACACACACACAGTGACACACACACACATAGCACACACACATAGTATTAGCACACACACATACAGTGCCATAGCATTAGCATTAGCACACACACACACACACACAGTGACACACACACATAGCACACACACATAGTATTGGCACACACACATACAGTGACATAGCATTAGCAGTAGCACACACACACACACACACACACACACACACACACACACACACACACACACACAGTGAGTGAGTGACACACACACATACAGTGACATAGCACACACACATGATATAGTATTAGCACACACACATGTGTATACAGTGACAAAGCATTAGCACACACACACACACACACACACACACACACACACACACACACACACACACACACATAGCACACACACACACACACACAAAGAAAGTTAACAATTCTGCCATGTTATAGACTGTCAAAAAAGCCAATACCAGGGCTCCCAGGGACCCCCATTTGGGTGTCTATGAAGCACTACAATTCTCAAGGACCCTTTAAAAGAATGTGCAGGTGGCCAAGGATGCACTAGAAAAATTATTTTTAGCATTTGCAATGGCCAATACCACTGGGACCCTCTATCCTGCCTCTAGGACCCTCTATGCTGTAAGTGAAGGAGTCAATGGGACCCCTTGTTTTGCGGGGCGATTGGGAGCCCTGAATACTAATTTAAATATCCCCCAAACTTTGCATTTTTCTCTCTGATTGGTTGGTTGTGTTTTTGTATGCGTGTGTAATAACTTTATAAGTGTGTGTGTGTGTGTGTGTGTGTGTGTGTGTGTGTGTGTGTGTGTGTGTGTATGCATGTATGTAAAAATACCTAAAAAGTAAAATTTAAAAAAAACTAAAAAGGCTAAATTAGTACATACATCTCTGCATAGTGTATCATAATGTATGTTGGTTCATGCATGTCTAATGTATGTGTGTGTGCGTGTGCAAATGCGTGTGAGGCTGAGAGAGAGAGAGAGAGAGAGAGAGAGAGAGAGAGAGAGAGAGAGAGAGAGAGAGAGAGAGAGTTCTGAGAGAGAGTTCTGAGAGAGAGAGAGAGAGAGAGAGAGAGAGGGTTTTGAATTTGAGTGTAGTACCTCATCTTCTGCAGTCTCAGAAATCTGCGCAGATTCAGCAGACTGGTTTAGTTTGGGCGGCTTAGCAACATCCTGCCCTCTGGTCCGTCGCCGTGAACTCATGATTTCTTGACCCAAACAGTCAAAGAAATGGGATGGATCTTTATTAGAAGATAGCGTCAAAAGCAGCAGACATTTGTGATATTCACACACGTGTGAGAAAGAGGGAGTAATGGTTCTTTGCAAAGAACCGCTACTCCCAACGTTCAAGAGCAGAGCACTCCTGTGCGCTGATCAATTTCTGCAGGCTTGTTTTGTTTGGATAAATGTTTCTAAAGTCCTAAATGAATTTTAGTGTTTCCTTTTTTATCTTGACGATTTCTTTTTAGATTTTTTTTACACCCTGTGAGTAGCTTGAAGTTATATGTTTTTCTTTGTGTACGTGTGGGAATGAGGTGATTGCCTTGGACTGGAGAGTGAAGACTGAACAGTGAACTTCTGAAGTCTGCTGAAGTCACTTAGTCAGACTCAGAGTCAGTGAAGAAGAGTGAAGTTCAAGTTCAAGTGGTCTGCTACCACTAGTACTAGCTTAGTTAGGACAGGCTTGTCGCGTGCAAATCTGTCACTCGTGCAAATCTGTCGCTCGTGCAAATCTGTCGCTCGCTACTATGAGAGTGTGTATTTTGCGACATT
>CM065711.1:31337410-31384910 GCA_017654935.2 Phymorhynchus buccinoides | reverse complement strand
AAATCATAATATAATGACGTTTTAAAGTGGGAATAAGAGAAATTGGTGTGTATTTAACATAGGTGTGTTATGATATATTGGTGTGTATTTAACATAGGTGTGTTATGATATATTGGTGTGTATTTAACATAGGTGTGTTATGATATATTGGTGTGTATTTAACATAGGTGTGTTATGATATATTAGTGTGTATTTAACATAGGTGTGTTATGATATATTGGTGTGTATTTAACATAGGTGTGTTATGATATATTAGTGTGTATTTAACATAGGTGTGTTATGATATATATATTTAACATAGGTGTGTTATGATATATTGGTGTGTATTTAACATAGGTGTGTTATGATATATTAGTGTGTATTTAACATAGGTGTGTTATGATATATTAGTGTGTATTTAACATAGGTGTGTTATGATATATTAGTGTGTATTTAACATAGGTGTGTTATGATATATTGGTGTGTATTTAACATAGGTGTGTTATGATATATTGGTGTGTATTTAACATAGGTGTGTTATGATATATTGGTGTGTATTTAACATAGGTGTGTTATGATATATTGGTGTGTATTTAACATAGGTGTGTGATATATCAGTGTGTATTTAACATAGGTGTGTTATGATATATTAGTGTATTTAACATAGGTGTGTTATGATATATTGGTGTGTATTTAACATAGGTGTGTCATGATATATTGGTGTGTATTTAACATAGGTGTGTTATGATATATTGGTGTGTATTTAACATAGGTGTGTTATGATATATTGGTGTGTATTTAACATAGGTGTGTTATGATATATTAGTGTGTATTTAACATAGGTGTGTTATGATATATTGGTGTGTATTTAACATAGGTGTGTTATGATATATTGGTGTGTATTTAACATAGGTGTGTTATGATATATTAGTGTGTATTTAACATAGGTGTGTTATGATATATTGGTGTGTATTTAACATAGGTGTGTTATGATATATTAGTGCGTATTTAACATAGGTGTGTCTGAGAGCGGATGAATGATTGAGTGTGGTGTGAGAGTTACATATTTGTTAATGTAAATTTATGTTTCATACTTTTATTTAATATTTTTTATTTTACACGGTGGAAGACAAGTTTCCATGTGTGTTGTACAAATAAAGAAACTTATGACTTACTAGCCGGTTACTACCCGCTTCGCGGATAAAAAAAATTAAAATAAAAAAATTGGACGGAGCCAGGTTCGAACCGGGAACGTTTGGGTGTGGTGCGACGACTTAACCATTAGGCTATTGTATCTTGCTGCTGTCTGTTGAAAATTTTGCCTTATAGTTGTAAAAAGCAGTGGGTAGAACCACTGAGCTGGTCGACTCGCTTTCTAATTACGCTAATTACGGAGTGTGCTGCAAAATGTAATGTACCCTATGTTACCCCGGGATCATCCATCTGGATACTGTGAAAGTTTGGCGGCGATAAAACCACGCTAAATATGGTTTTATCCCGAACACACACACACACACACACACACACACACACACACACAGCTCGGTTATATATATATAGAGATGATGCATTACTCCAGGACAAAGAGAAGGAGGCACAGAAGGCATTGACTGCTGCATCCTGGGGCACGCTGGTCCAGTGTCTGTCGCAGTTCGTCGCCGCGGAGAAGTCCTACCTGTCCTTGACCTTCCTGGAGCACAAGCGGTTCCACCCCATTGGCCGATCCAAAGAGGTCAGAGGTCATGGGGGGGGGGGGGGGGGGGGGGGGGGGAGGGGGGGGGGGGGGTTGGTGCGCACAAAGCATGGGAATCTGGATCTGGATTTAGTCTTCCAGCTCATTGACGTTGAGTATGAGGTTAACGTGTGTGTGTATGTGTGGTATGGGGTGGGGGTGGGGAGTAGGGGGGCAGGGGGTTATATGCAATGCATTCCATTTTCATAGAGATGTATGGTGAGGATACGTGAACCAGTCTGTTAGAAATGTACGAATGGTGAGTGAAAAGCGCATTGAGTTGCCTTGCAAGATTATGCGATATATACTTGATTGAGGCTTTACAAATTTCTGTCTTGATGGGAATGTGTGTGTATGGGTGTTGGTGTATCATATTGTATAGGCGTGCAGATGAGCGCATTTGTATTATTTTGCACACGCTTCGAAGAGATAGATGTTGGTGTGGGGTAGGGGTGTGAGTGAGTAGGGCCACTCCCAGATTTAGCATATCGTTGGTGAAATTCAAAAACCTCGTATCTCAATTTCAGTAGTTTTGAGAAAAATGAAAAAAAACTTTTAAAAATTAACCGTGTTGACCACAATTGATTAACTATGATGAATATGTTGTTCAAGACATTGCGAGTTTAGTCCTGCATTTTGTTAAAGTTACTTTTAAATGTTTTTCTTTACACTTGAAAAGAACGAAAATGCAATTATTTTGTCCTTAACCCCTTCACTGCCGAGCCCATTTCCGGTTCCGGCGCAACTCTTTGCCAAGCCATTTTAGGTTGTTAAGTCTATCGCAAAAATGTCTGAATAAAAGTGCATTATAGTTTATACCCTATTCTTTTCTGAACGGGAATTGAATATACTATCCTTTGAGAACACTCTCACATGCATTCCAACATACTGCGAAAAGCATATGGATAGAAAACGGAAAACTCTTAGAATAACCCCATGACGGATATTTCCGTGACGGGGCAGTTTATAGGTTACCGGAAGTTGACGGAAATATCCGTGACAGGGCAGTGAAGAGGCTAACTAGATCTGAATTTGGGACTTAAGAGGGTTTTTTCCGTCTATTTTCACAACCTCATTTACCCCAGATAGAAAGTCGTCAGAGATACGAGCTTTTGGTGGAAGGCGGCGGGGAAAATTAGAGAGCTGACTGTGTATGTAACTCAAAAACTCGAGATACGAGTTTTTTAACATTCAAATTGCTATCACAAATATGCAAACACTTCTTACCAAATTTCGTATGAAACCCAAGATAATGCCCTTTGAGGCAATACGTTTTTGTCAAGTTTGTTTAGATGTTGCATACTAACTGCAGACTGTTCTATTTATAGATTCTTCGCACTCAGTACACAATGCTGATCCAGGAGTTTGTTGCTCGTTGTTGTTCTATTTATAGAATCTTGTTCTATTTATAGAATCTTTGCACTCAATACACAAATCTGATCCAGGAGTTTGTTCTATTTATAGAATCTTGTTCTATTTATAGAATCTTGTTCTATTTATAGAATCTTGTTTTACTTGTTTTATTTATAGAATCTTGTTCTATTTATAGAATCTTCGCACCCAATACACGATGTTGATCCAGGAGTTTGTTGTTCGTTGTTGTTCTATTTATAGAATCTTGTTATATTAATAGAATCTTCGCACCCAGTACATGATGCTGATCCAGGAGTTTCGACGCATGGAGGACACGCCCCCTGTGCCCGCGCCTCTCTCAGGGGAGCTAACTCTGGCCTGCCCCTTTCCCTCTGCGTCGTCTCTGTCTGACGTTGACGCCCTGCTTTGTCACCTCTGTGGACAACTGGTGCAGTTTTTATCCATGAGGCAGAAAATGATGGACTTGTATCCTGGACAACAGAGAGAGAGAGAGAGAGATGGAGAGAGAGAGAGAGAGAGAGAGAGAGAGAGAGAGAGAGAGAGAGAGAGAGAGAGAGAGAGATTGTGTCACCTCTGTGGACAACTGGTGCAGTTTTTATCCATGAGGCAGAAAATGATGGACTTGTATCCTGCACAACAGAGAGAGAGAGAGAGAGAGACGAGAGAGAGAGAGAGAGAGAGAGAGAGAGAGAGAGAGAGAGAGAGAGAGAGAGAGATTGTGTCACCTCTGTGGACAACTGGTGCAGTTTTTATCCATGAGGCAGAAAATGATGGACTTGTATCCTGCACAGCAGAGAGAGAGAGAGACGAAGAGAGAGAGAGAGAGAGAGAGACAAGAGATAGATAGAGGGTGGAGAGAGAGAGGGGAGAGGGGGTGGGGTGGAGTGACAGAGAGAGAACTCCACACTGAAATGGTTTACTGCAAGGCCACCGGCCTGTATGCAAGGGAGGTAACAAAAGACACACATCTCATTTCAACTGAATTTAAAGGAACTTAAAAAGGAATCATTATCATTAAAGAAACGACTCATTTAGCATAATAACAAAGATAAATAACATCGGCTGTGTTTGGAAAATAACACGATGCAATCTATCTAAAAAACAACAACTAACAACTCCATTTTAATTTTCTTCTTCCCACTCCTTAGAGCAAAAAATATAAACATGGCTGCTGAATGGTCGGCACTCAAGCGGAAAAATGAAGCTTACTTCAAAAAGTAGGTTATGGATTTTCTTAGATTTTCTTTTATACATAGATTAAACAACTACTTCATTTTATTGTCGGATGTTGTAAGAGCTATTTCTCTGTGTGCAAGCCGTAGAGTCGTAAGTTTTAAATGTGCCAACTTCCGATAATTAGTCCCCGAGCCGAAGGTTCGGGGAGCTATTGTTTTTGTCTGGTCCGTCCGTCCGGTCTCCGTCCAGCGTGCCTCCGTCCGTCCGGCTAGTCGTCCGTTTTTCTCAAAAACTATTCAGTCTATTATCATCAAATTTGGTATACTAGTTTGCCAAGATGCAAGCTATCCACTGATGTATTTAGTTTTACATTACCCGCTGTGCCCTAGGCCCTTTGTGTCACAGGCCCGCCGTTTTTCTCAGAAACTATTCAGTCTATCATCATCAAATTTGGTATTCTAGTTTGCCAAGATGCAAGCTATCCACTGATGTATTTAGTTTTACATTACCCGCTGTGCCCTAGGCCCTTTGTGTCACAGGCCCGCTATGTCCCACTTCTTTCCGGCCGTCCATCCGTCCGTGCGTGCGTCCTGTTTTCAGTTCTCAATGGTCTCCCCGCTGTGTGTACAGCCGACACATTCCGATTTCGGAGTAGCTCAGCGAAGCTGCGAGGGGACTTTGCAGACGCTCAGCTTTGCACTTGTTTGGACTTGTGATCATCAAGACAAGCTGCATCACCTAACAAAGCTGTCAAACAACAGTTTGCAAAGATAAAACATTGATGGTGACGCTAAGCGAATAAAAAATGACATAGTTTGACCTGAAATGATCAGCATGTTGAGTTTTCTTTTTCTCATCTGAAGAGACATCTTCTTTTTTTTCCTTTTTTTTTTTGGCTGTCCCATCTTCTGGGCCGTACAGTGGCGTTGCTCCCACGCCGCTCGTTCCCAGTCCCAACTCGCAGCCACACCTCCGCACGTTCAGGTCGCAGAATCCGAGGCCAGCAGTCCAAGAGGAGCGAATCTATGTTAGGCCGTCAGGAGGCAACCAGCCGAGGAGACACTGCACTGCTGCTGAGTCACTTCAGTGACATCTTTCCACTTATGTCTCTTTGTTTCCCTCACAGACATTTGTTAAAACAAGAGGCAAAGTCTTCAAGGCTCACTCGAACAGGCACAGTGGGACAACAACAAAGAAAGATTGAGGGGGGTGCCTAAAGTACATGATTGCCAATAAAAGTGTCTGTCTGTCATGCCAATGGTTCCGGGTCTGATTCTCGGCACGGGCACTTTCAACAACAACAAAAATGTTTTTTTTAGTTGTATCCATTAATGAGTTTCATTTGTACTTTAACTTTTTATTGGCAATCTTGTACTTTAGACACCCCCCTCAATCTTTGTTGTCCCACATGTGCCTGTTCGAGTGAGCCTTGAAGGCTTTGCCTCTTGTTATGTTATGAATTGATTGCCTGTTTACGAATCATTATTTCTTTGTTTTTTTATACTTTACTGTGAATTTCTTTAACCCCCACCCCCACCCTCAGCTACGAGCAAGTGTCGACCATGGGCGCTCACAAGAACATGAGTTTTGATGATTTGTCAACCATGGTTGGTCACGTCACGCAGACCTACAGCAAGGCATTCCACCATCCTCTGCTGAGTCCTCTTAACTCGTTGTTCAGGTATTATCATCGTCATCATCATCAATATCATCATCATCATCATGATCATCATCATCATCATCATCATCATCATCATCATCATCAACATCATCATCATCATCATCACCATCATCATCACCATCATCATCATCTCCACCATCATCATCATCATCATCCTCATCTCCATCATTATCATCATCACATCATCATCATCGTCATCATCATCATCATCATCATCATCATCATCATCATCACCATCATCATCATCATCATCAGTATCACCATCATCACCATCATCATCTTCACCGTCATCATCATCATCATCTTCATCTCTCCATTATCATCATCATCATCATCATCATCATCATCATCATCATTACCATTATCATCATCAATATCACCACCACCATCATCATCACCATCATCATCAATATCAACATCATCATCATCATCATCATCATCATCAATATCATCATCACCATCATCATCATCATCATCGTCACCATCATCAGCATCATCATCACCATTATCATCATTATCATCATCATCAATATCATCATCTTCAACAACATCATCATCATCATCATCATCACCATCCTCTGTTGAGTCCTCTTAACTCATTGTTCAGGTATTATCATCATCATCATCATCATCATCATCATCATCATCACCGTCATCATCATCTTTATTTTCAACACATAAGCATGAGTTTTGAGGATTTCATTTCTAGGCTGTACGTGTGTGTGTGTGCGTGTGTGCGTGCGCGTGCGCGTGCGTGTATGTACTATTTTCCAGTTGGGAGAGTGAGGTTCTGTCTCACCTGCTGCAGGCCCAGATCCTGATGGGTCAGTGGCAGTTCCTTCCATCATTGTTACAGCTGCACTCGGCCCACACCAAGCTGCTGTCCTGGCTGAACGCTGCGTCCGTCAAAGAGGTAGGTGTTTGTCACATTAAAGGTGGAAAGAACACGTCGAGATCACCAGAAAGACAGCCTTTTAAAGACCCACCCGATCACGTGTCAAAATCACGGGTTTCACATGTTTTCCCTCTTATAGCTGGAAAGAAATCTTGTTTTGACCAGGTCTCGCTACCATGCAAATGCCCCCAAATTGAAATAAATAAATCATTTTAAATAGCAGCCTCAATTTGAACATGGGGGCATTTCTATGTGGGTCACAGCTACCCAGAAAAAAACCCAAGGGACTTAATCGTGGCGCGTCTGTGTATCTGGTTTCCTAGAAATCAAACGTCAAAACGGCGATTCCTCCTTGGCAGAGATGCTGGAAAGAGTAGCCATTTTGGATGGGGTGGGTGGAGGTCACTCATTGTGGTTGAAGCATTTTCTTTTTTTGTAGTGCAGTAAAAAAAACAATTGGAGCTGTTTCCTTTGTTGTGAGCTGAACTTTAGATAATCTGTATAAAATTTTAAAAATAATAAAATTTAAAAAAAGCCTTGTATTGCGAAAATTTCGTGCAAACGATTTGGTCTAAACGCCTTCTCTTTGGGTGAAATAATTTGACTTCCAGCACCTCCGCCAGGAGGTATCGCCGATTTGACGGTTTGATTTCTAGGAAACCAGAGCAAAGTGAGTGTTGCAATCTCTGTAAAGTTTTTTTTCCTGGTGATCTCGACGTGTTTCTTACAAAAACTCATCCGTCAGGGTGCCCCTTTGATGTTCATTTTTCTTTCTTTCTTCTTCCATCGTTATTACTATTACACTCGGCCCACACCAAGCTGCTGTCCAAGATGGCTGCCATGAAGTGTCAAGTGTTCAAGTGTCAAGTGTCTGGTGTTCACAAGATGGCTGCCATGAAGTGTTAAAGTGCCAAGTGTCTCTGGTGTTCACATTGTTTCAGAGCTAGAAAACCTTTGGCGGTGGATCCAAGATGGCTGCCATGAAGTGTTAAAGTGCCAAGTGTCTCTGGTGTTCACATTGTTTCAGAGCAAGAAAACCTTTGTCTGTGGATCCAAGATGGCCACCATGAAGTGTCAAGTGCTAAAGTGTCAATTGTCTGGTGTTCACATTGTTTCAGAGCTAGAAAACCTTTGTCTGTGGATCCAAGATGGCCACCATGAAGTGTCAAGTGCTAAAGTGTCAAGTGTCTCTGGTGTTCACATTGTTTCAGAGCTAGAAAACCTTTGTCTGTGGATCCAAGATGGCCACCATGAAGTGTCAAGTGTTCAAGTGTCAAGTGTCTCTGGTGTTGACATTATTTCAGAGCAAGAAAACCTTTGTCTGTGGATCCAAGATGGCCACCATGAAGTGTCAAGTGTCTCTGGTTTTCACATTGTTTCAGAGCAAGAAAACCTTTGGCAGTGGATCCAAGATGGCCGCCATGCCTGCTCTCTACCTCTGGCTGACCAAGTTCAAGGGCGTTCTGGTGTCAAAGGTCAGAGAGAGAGTGTGTGTCTGAGTGTGTGTGTGTGTGTGTGATGATGATGAAATTCTGCTTAACGTCCTCCAGTCTGGAACAGACACATATGGGACACTAGTAGTAGATATAAAGATGGTGGGAATGATCCTGGAGGCAATGCCCGGAGGCAGTGCAACACCAGGAAAGTCCCAATTTTTTAACAATACAGATGTGTATAATAAGTGTGAGTGTGTGTGTGCATGTGTGTGTGTGTGTGTGTGTGTGTGTGTGTCTGAGTGTGTGTGTGTCTGTCTCTGTGTGTGTGTGTGTGTGTGTCTGTCTGTCTGTCTGTCTCTGTGTGTGTGTGCGTCTGTGTGCGTGCGTCTGTGTGTGTGTGATGATGATGATGATGATGACAATGATGATGATGATGGTGATGATGATGATGGTGATGACGATGATGATGATGATGATCACAATGATGATGGTGATGATTGATGAAGATGATGATAGTGACGATGATGAAGATGTTGATGATGATGAAGATATTGACAAAGATGATGATGATGAAGATGTTGACGATGATGATAATGATGTTGACAAAGATGTTGATGATGGTGATGATGATGTGATGATGATGATGATGATGATGATGACGACGATGATGATGATGATGATCTTTATTTTTTTCAGTTCAGTGTTTATTTTCACACCACCCTGTCCAAGCAATCGTCCAGTAATGACATGAAACAATGGCTCAACAAAGCTCCACATGACTACTTTGCCAGGTGTGTGTGTGTGTGTGTCTGTCTTTGCACTGGCTTCCTGTCGCAGACAGAATTGAGTATAAATTAAACACCCTTTTGCTATAAATCTATCCATAAAGCTGCTCCATCTTACCTCTGCGACAATATTTCCATCTATACGCCAGCTCGCACTTTACGTTCAGTTTCTGACCCTCTTTCTCTCCAGATCCCTAGGTATAAGCTTTCAACTGTTGGTCGGCGCTCTTTTGCTGTCTCAGGACCGACATCCTGGAACAAACTTCCTCTTTCCCTCCGTCAGCGACCGACCCTCTCAGCCTTCAAATCTAACCTCAAAACCCACCTGTTCCCCCGTCATTGAGGCTCCACTCTCTTTCTCTTCTTCTCTCTTTTGCCTTTAGGTCTGTTTCTGCTGTATACCATTTATGTCGAACGTGTGTGTTCGCTTTGTATTGCATTTTTGTTTGAATGCGTTATGGATGCTAACGTGTGTGTGCGCTTTGATTTGATTTCTATCAAGATTCAGCGCCGTATAAATACTGTATGTTGTTGTTGTTGTTGTTGTTGTTGTTGTTGTGTGTAGTGTGTTGTTGTTGTGTGCATGTGTGTGTTGTGTTGTGTGTGTGTGTTGTGTGTGAGTATGTGTGTGTGTGTGTGTGTTATGTTATTGATAGAGAGAAAGTGTTAATTTTTTTTTTTCCTTTTTCAGAGAAAAAATACAATTTCAAATCAATTGTCAAAATCAAAAAAATATTTGACTAAAAATGTTGTTATTGTCCAGGAGATTTTTGAACTGGTTAATTGGACATTATTGCTGTTGTAATTGTTTGTTTTATTGGTATTTGTATCTGCCATTTGCAGACTGGTGGCTTTCCACAAGTGTGACCCCTACAACATATGCCTGGTCCTGGGTCACTTAATTCATGGATATTTCTCCTCTGTCTTTTATTGCTGTTGTATGGCTCCAACCCACCTGCGTGCGCATCTCGACCATTCCGACGGAAGTGTCGCCATCTTAGTCCTTATTTGTGTGTAAACAAAGTGAAAATGTTATCTAAATGTGTAAAGAAAACATCCAGATGTTGTAAATACAGTTTAGATAAGTTTCGAATTGGAACAGCCAAATACGCAGCATCGATCTGGCAGTTTTCAAACAAAGTTACTGACTAAGATGGCGGTCTCCCATAATATGGCGCTCCTTGTGGCCGGATATGACGACACGTGGGTACCAGCCATTGTTTGTTTTATTGGTTTAAGCAAATTGTTTTTTAGAATCACATAGTAAGGTAGCAACATAAACAAATGAGAACGAGCACAACAAGCTTAAAGCTTATACAAGGCGCTCAAACACAAGTAGATTATACAATACTGGCTGCCACAAGTAATAAGAGACTGGAACAGAACAGGATAATGAAAATGATAGCATACAAAACGTGCACGAACAAGCAAGCAACACCAAGAACAACAATAACATAGAAATTGAAAATGAAATTGAGGGGGCAAGAGTCTGTTTTATTGCTGTTGTATCTGCCATTTGCAGACTGGTGGCGTTCCACAAGAAGTGCGACCCCTACAACATATGCCTGGTTCTGGACGCCGCTGGTCTGGGTCATCCTTTCCAGGGCCACGGCTACCATCACCCCCTGCGGGTCACGGACAGCCCCCAGGGAATGGACAGCTACCCCGCCGTGCTGTCCTACCCTGGGGTGAGAGACGGAGAGAAAGGAAGGAAGGAAGAAAGGAAGGAAGAATAATCAAGTCAAGAGAAGTCAAGTCAAGAAATCTTTATTATCTATCTCTATACAGAAAAATTGCTTTTGGGTGCAAACACAGAATTACAAAAATAGAACACAACATATTATTTAAGGGCTTAAAAACAGTCACAAGAACCATATTGCACCCACAAAGTTAACAATTCATATACTAGGATCGCATTGCACCAGTAAGCACTCAAACCATATTGCACTCACAAAACAGCGTACATACATTAACCCCTTGACTGCCGTATAACGTATCACGTACTGACGTGATGACTTCACTGATGACGTCATCAGATGAAGAGGAATAACTCTGATATGCTGGCTTTTGCTCTAACACAGTCAAGAGAGTTATATCCCCAGACCATTTTGCCAGATTGGCTCTATCAGTTGTCTTTTTCATGGCATGATTTGTACCAATGATTTTTTTCTTTAATTTTCTCTGGCAGTCAAGGGGTTAAATATGAAATCATTTTAGGATAGGACAAAAACCACATAAATTAACATTAATCAACAGAACACTTGCGCGGTGTGTCGCCCCTCGTGAAGCGCCAAACCAGTTCAATGTATGGAATGTTAGTGGGTCTGGGTACTGCTAGGACCCACAGTGTATCACACTAACTCCCCAGGACAGCTACCCAGCCGTGCTGTCCTACCCAGGGGTAAGAGACGGAGAGAAAGGGAGGCAGGAAGGAAGAAATAAAGGAAGGAAGAAAGGAAGGAAGGAAGGAAGAAAGAAAGGAAGGAAGAAATAAAGGAAGGAAAAAAGAAAGGAAGGAAGGGAGGAAGAAATAAAGGAAGGAAGGAAGAAAGGAAGGAAGGAAGGAAGAAAGGAAGGAAGAAAGGAAGGAAGAATAATGTATGAAATGTTAGTGGGTCTGGGTACTAGGACCCACAGTGTATCACACTAACTCCCCAGGACAGGTACCCGGCCGTGCTGTCCTACCCAGGGGTAAGAGACGGACGGAGAGAAAGGAAGGATGGAAGGAAGAATAATGTATGAAATGTTAGTGGGTCTGGGTACTAAGAGCCACAGTGTGTCACACTAAATTGAACAAAGGGTGAATACTCTCTTTCTAATTATCTCCCCTCCACCAAAGTTGATTACGATACCAATCACCTAGCAGTGCGTGGGTCAGAACCAAAGTGAGACAAAACAAAGCATCATTCTCAAAAAAGAATGTGCCAAGTTCGCCTTTATGACCCTCCACCCACACAGTACACATCAACAATGGTGGAGAGGACGACATACAAACAAATCAACATCTATCCAAGAGTGGCATAGCCTTCTAGCCTTGAATATGTTACACATAAACAACACACAACACAGAACAAACTGGTAAGCCTCGAAAGGAAGCTTGGTTCATCAAAGAATGAAGTAGTGAAGCCAAGAGAGGAGATAACGAAATTGAACAAAGGGTGAATACTCTCTTTCTAATTATCTCCCCTCCACCAAAGTTGATTACGATACCAATCACCTAGTATTCACCCTTTGTTCAATTTCGTTATCTCCTCTCTTGGCATCACTATTTCATTCTGTCACACTAGATTGATTGATTGATTCATGTATTGATTGATTGATTATTCAGGACAAGCCCATGCACCACTGGAGGTTCTGATTGATTGATTGGTAAAGGTCAAGATGTGCCACCCCCCCTACCTATCTCGGTTAATTCTATTTTTCCGTTATTGCCTTTCTTACCATACATAAAGCTGTATTTTAGGAACATTTTGAACTAATAACCTTTTTGGAATACTAACCCTAACCCTAACCCTAACCCTAAACCTAACCCTACCCCCCACCCTATAAGACGGAAAAACGCAACGAACCACAACTGTGACAAATCGCTGTGTACTGCAGTACATAGTGGGGGGTAGGGTTAGGTTTAGGGCTAGGGTTAGGGTTAGTATTCCAAAAGGGTGATTAGCTGAATATGTTCCTAAAATACAGCTTTATGTATGGTAAGAAAGGCAAAAACGGAAAAATAGAATTAACCGAGAAATGCAGGGGGGTGGCACATCTTTACCTTTATTGATTCATTCATTAATTGATTCATTTGTTGATTGATTGATTGATTGACTCATTGATTGATTCATTGGTTAATTGATTGATTGATTCATTAATTAATTGATTGATTCATTGATTTATTCATTGATTTATTCATTTGTTGATTCATTGATTTATTCATTTGTTGATTGATTGATTGATTGATTGATTGATTCATTGATTGATTGATTGATTGATTGATTCATTAATTGATTGATTGATTCATTGATTTATTCATTTGTTGATTGATTGATTGATTGAATCATTTGTTGATTGATTGACTCATTGATTGATTCATTGGTTGATTGATTGATTGATTGATTGATTGGCTATTCAGGACCCGACCATGCACCACTGGCCCAATGTGGCTGGTGACTCAGAGACGCCGCCCCTCCTCTTCATGTATGAAAACCAACCATGACTGTGAGTTCCCAATGTGTTGATGTTGGTGACTCAGAGATCGCCTCACAACGCCTCCTCCTCTTCAGCCTGTATGAAAACCAACTACTTCTATGACTCTGTGAGTTCATCTCTGTGTGTGTGTGTGTGTGTGTGTGTGTGTGTGTGTGTGTGTGTGTGTGTGTGTATGTCTTGGTGACTCAGAGATCGCCACACAACGCCTCCTCCTCTTCAGCCTGTATGAAAACAAACTACTTCTATGACTCTGTGAGTTCATCTCTGTGTGTGTGTGTGAGTGTGTGTGTGTGTGTGTGTGTGTGTGTGTGTGTGTGTGTGTGTATGTCTTGGTGACTCAGAGATCGCCACACAACGCCTCCTCCTCTTCAGCCTGTATGAAAACAAACTACTTCTATGACTCTGTGAGTGTGTGTGTGTGTGTGTGTGTGTGTGTGTGTGTGTATGTGTTGTGTGTGTGTGTGTGTCTGTCTTGTGTGTGTGATCGTGTCCTCTTCAGCCATGTGAAAAACAAACTGCTCTGTGAGTGTGTGTGTGTGTGAGTGTGCGTGTGTGTGTGTGTGTGTGTGTGAGTGTGTTGTGTGTGTGTAATAATAATGATGATGTTTTTATTTCTTTTTCCGTTTTCAGAAAGTCCAGAGCACGTATTTTATCACCCAGATCGACCCTCGCATCTCATTAGTGGTGATCTTCGATTCGAAGAAATCGGAAAAGGACTCCCACACCAACGCGTTTCTCAGCGACTTCAGCGCGCAGCTACGCTCCCAGTGGATTCTGGGAAACCTGAGACCTAGCAAGTGACGAAGATGACCTTGAATGTGACCGTGAAAGGTCAAGCGGTGACCTTGAGGGCGATAAAGGTCAAGCAGTGACCTTGAGGCGATAAAGGGCAAGCTGTGACCTTGAGGTGATAAAGGTCAAGTGGTGACCTTGGCTGGTGGTTGCTATGTGATTTTCTTTACTATTTTTTATTTTTGTGTATTGCTGTGATTGGTCGATCATGAGATCTTTAGGCTGATTTTTTTTCTTTCTGTGGCCTGACCTGCAATAATGACCTTGAAAAGGTCGAAGGTCAAGCTGTGACCTTGAAGAATCGTGCGACTCGGAATTGCGTTTCGTGTCTTTGGTACAGAACATGCTAAAAAGTTGATAATGCAGAATTAGGGGTTTGTTACGTTACTACGGCTGTTTTTCTTTGTGGCTCAAGCCACAAACCTATAACTCACTTTGTCGGTCGGTCGGTCTGTCGTTCCAAAATTGTCGCACATTTTGACAAAATTGTCGCACTTCAAATCGAGGCTACACTTCAAAATTAATTGAGGCCGCTCTTTAAAATGATGTATTTTAAAAGCGTACAAAATAATAAACATACGTAATACAGACACTACAACAGACACGACGAGTATGCGGTGCTTCTTTTGATGAGTATAAGTAGGATACATAGTTTTAAATGTTTTCCAAAAGATATAAAAAGTTACGAAAGGGTGCAGAGATAACATTCTGGTTTACAGATTAAAATTATTGAAAAGCCAGGGGAGATGACTCCTGATTGGAGTGGTAAAAATAGACCGCGCGCCACAAACTATTGCGATTTTGCGCTTGTTTTATAATAAAAGTCAGGTGATTGACAATATTGTGTGAGGTCTCATAGCTAATGTAGGATTTTAATCGCGCTCAATGTAATAAAACCAGAATCATGCTTTTATTATAATATAATATTTACCATATTTTGGGGAACTAAAAGGTGAACCCCAAAATTTTTTATACAAAACTCAGATTTTGTTATTATAGTTTCTTACTATACAGTGGAACCTCCATTATAAGACCCCTCCCTGATAAGACCTCTCATTATAAGACTCCCTCCCACATAAGACCTACTTCTCTGAGCACAGTACACCCATTCCCCTCATTCTGGCTCCTTTCAGTTTTCCACAAAGAGCTATTTGTTTCAAGTTATTTCCCTTAACAGAGGCAAATATTCTTATCAGTGATTGTGGGTAGGGATAGGAAAAGACCTTACAAGTGGTATGCCACCATAAAACACTGTAAGCCTAATGGATAAAACACTTTAAATTGGTTTATGCTGGTGATGAGTGTTAACAAAAGGCATGAACTGAAAGGAGCTGAGAAAAGCTACTGTGTGAGACATTGCCCTTCTTTGTAAGTATTAAAATTACCTCCCTTTGAAGACCCCTCCCTTATAAGACCTCATTTTGGATCAATTTTGAAGGTCTTATAAGGGAGGTTCCACTGTATTATCAATCATATAAGGCGCAGGGATCTCAATCTGGGGGAAAAAAAGTGTTAGGTATTAGGTACTTTATAGTCACAGAGGCGTCTGTGAAATTCAGGTTGCTCCCACCTGGAGAGTGCATCGCAGCCAGAGGCGCGCCACCCAATTTTTTTTTTTTGCATGCGATTTTTGTGTGACTGATGAGGAAGGAAAAGGGGTGGGGGGTAAATTTTGACCAAATGACAACTTTTTCGTTGCCATTGGGTTTAACGTGTGCTAAGTGCATGGGCACACAGGACCTCGGTTTATCGTCTCATCCGAAAGACTCCACGTTCAGACCCGTAAGGCCTAGTGCAGAGTGAGAGGGGAAAAATCCCCTTGTACCCAGGTTCGAGCTCGGGTTTACTTGACACGAGGCGAACGCGTTACCTCTGTGCCACTGTACATCAGAGTACGGCCTTATAGTGTGTATAATACGGTAGCTGATGGAAGGTGTGTGAGGTCCAATGGCTGATGTAGGATTTTAACAGCGCTCGGTGTTGGAAAAAGTGCGGCCTTATAGTGTGTCAGATACGGTAAATGATTGAAAGTGTGTGAGGTCCAATGGCTGATGTAGGATTTTAACAGCGCTTGATGTTGGAAAAAGTACGGCCTTATAGTGTGTATAATACGGTAGCTGATGGAAGGTGTGTGAGGTCCAATGGCTGATGTAGGATTTTAACAGCGCTCGGTGTTGGAAAAAGTATGGCCTTATAGTGTGTAAAATACGGTAAATGATTGAAAGTGTGTGAGGTTGAATGGCTGATGTAGGATTTTAACAGCGCTTGATGTTGGAAAAAGTATGGCCTTATAGTGTGTAGAATACGGTAAATGATTGAAAGTGTGTGAGGTTGAATGGCTGATGTAGGATTTTAACAGCGCTCAGTGTTGGAAAAAGTACGGCCTTATAGTGTGTAGAATACGGTATCTGATGGAAAGTGTGTGAGGTCCAATGGCTGATGTAGGATTTTAACAGCGCTGTGTTGGAAAAAGTACGGCCTTATAGTGTGTAAGATACGGTAAATGATTGAAAGTGTGTGAGGTTGAATGGCTGATGGAGGATTTTAACAGCGCTCGATGTTGGAAAAAGCACGGCCTTATAGTGTGTAGAATACAGTAAATGATTGAAAGTGTGTGAGGTCTAATGGCTGATGTAAGATTTTAACAGCGCTCGATGTTATAAAAGCAGAATTATTCTTTGATTATTGAACCATAATTTTCTTTTTCTTTCTTTGTCAAATGCTCAGACAGTATCTTGTCTTATGAGCGCAGATGCATCATGCTGCCGTTATGCGCCTAACTAAGAAATAGTTTTGGCCCAGCAAGTCCGTCTTCGGCTGGAGAAAATCTCTGTAAGGGTTTCTAGAACAAAGGGAGGAGAGTGGACCAGTAAGGCAGAAAGATAGTGTGGATGACAGTAAGCAAAGGGAAAAGGCAGAGTCAAAGAGACGCAATACATGTATTATGCAAATGTAGATGAATGCTGTACATACATATGTATATATGCATATTTAGGAGCATGCACACACACAGGCAGACAGACTGAAGGAGAGATGAGACCGGCAGGCATATATGCATGCTCACAAGCACACACGCATGCACACATGCATGCGCATGCACATACACACACAACACACACACACACACACACACCTAGCAAGCGCACACTTACACACACACACACTTGCACACTTACTATAACACACTTATAAACTACCTTTTATTTAGGCATTTTCTTTAATATCCCAGAAAATATCAGCAGAATTCAATAATAACCAATGAAATTGGATGGGACATTCCAAAAATTTCAAAGTTTACCGTAAAGTCGTCAAGCTTCCTAATTAGCTCTCGTTATAAAAGTGGGGGAGAACGCTTGATGGTGCGCCATTGCTTTTACTTGTCTATGAAGTGGATGGTGAAGGGGGGGGGGGGGGGGGGGGGGGGGGGGGGGGTAGTGTGAGAAAATGCCTTTTTTGTGGAAAACTCTATTTGTAATGGTTTGGATTCTAGTGGAGTGTGAATGGGGGGGTGACGTAAATGTAGTTATTGTGATTTCGTTTTGTGTTGTTCCTTATGATAAGTGTGGTTTTTGTTTGTTAGTTTGTTGTTTTTTGGTGAGATTTTAACATTTATTTGTGAAGCGCTTATAATAATAATAATAATAATGGGAATTTATTTGTCTTTCTCACATGAGCTCAGTGCGCTTTTGATAACAAGAACATTAAAGGCAAACAAATTTAATCATTAGAAAGTAAAATAAGCACGATGCTTGCACGCAACGTTCTCTTACTTCCTTACACACACACACACACACACACACACATGCGCACGCACGCATACACACACATGCATGCGCACACACACACTCACACACAATTAATCAGTTATACAAGAGTAAAATAGTTACAATATGAACATTCTAACAAGAAACATAGAGACCACATTCACATTCAATCAAGTTTGAATACAATAAGTGCTTAGAGCCCCATAAGGAGAATAAGCGCTCTAATTTTTTTTATTATTATTACTTATTAGTAACAAAAATATCAGTCAGACTTAAAAGACAGCAGGTGTCATTGTTATTAGCATTTATTACTTTTTAATTGTTCAGAAAATGTTTACTACAAAGTAGCACGGAGGTAACGCGTTCGCCTTGTGTCAAGTAAACCCGAGTTCGAACCTGGGTACAGGGGATTTTTCTTCTCACTTTACACTAGGTCTTACGGTCTGAACGTGGAGTCTTTCGGATGAGACGATAAACCGAGGTCCTGTGTGCCCATGCACTTAGCACACGTTAATCTCAGTGGCAACAAAAAAGTTGTCATTTGGTCAAAATTTAACCCCAACCTCCCTTTCCTTCCTCATCAATCACGCAAAAAATTGCGTGCAAAAAAACACCAAAAGTGGGTGGCGCGCCTCTGGCTGCGACGCGCTCTCCAGGTGGGAGCAACCCGAATTTCACAGAGATGCCTCTGTGACTATCAAGTACCTACTAATATTTCTTTGATATGAAGTTCATTAAAGAGAAAAAAGGCCATTTTAGACAAAGTTTTTAGTTTAGACAATTAACCATTTTATTGAACTTGAAGTCAGAAACTAAAATGTAATTTGAAGAACTCATTTCTTTTGTTTTTGAAATAAAATTTGATTTAATTCAATACAATGTATTTTACAGGGTGACAAGAAGGTGTAATTTTGAATTGTTTCAACAACCTGAAATCAGAAACAAATCGTGTGATTAGTAAAGGAATCGGCACAATAAGAGTTGGGATTAACCCTTTCACCGCCAATGTCGCATTTTTGCACCACAATGGTTAACACCCATGTCACTAAAAGGCATCAAATCAGGGCCTGTGATCTGAAGACCCTATTTTCGTAATTTAGGGAGGTAAGGATAGGCCTAATGTTATACAGTGGAGTCCAACTATAACGAACTCCCTTTTAACGAAATTTCGCGATTAACGAACTGACTTCAATTTCCCGTCAAATGCCCTTCTATTTGTCACTTGCAAAGCCATGGGTATAACGAACAAAAAATCCTTTTGAAATAACGAACATCCGCTTTTTACGAACACATGTTCTACGCCCCAGGATAATTTTATTTACTTGGAAAAATAGCCTATAACGAACTCAGCCTGTGCGACGTGCTGCAAAAACCTAGGCCTTCAAACTCCAAGCTAGAACGTGTTGTGAAGAGGAAGGAAGTTGGAAAATATGAACTGCACATGCGTGAACTCAATTAGATTCACACTGGGTCGTCTGCTAGGCCTAGGCTTCCTACAGATCATTCGGTTTCTCAAGGTCGCTTTACAATTCGCGCTCAAAATAAAGATCGAAAAGTTCGTGAAAGCCTATAACAAACTAAATTTGTGTGATGTGTTGTCACTTAATGGACAAACTTGTTGAAAAGTGTGCCAAAACAGATCAGCATCAGACAACACTGCTGAACTTCTTCAAGCCTTGTACATCCCGTGATTAAGACAGACAATCCAAACTGGTCAAGTTTATGTTTTCGGTTATCATTGGTGAGTGTTTGAACTGTTTTTGTTTTCAACATACATTGTACATGTACATGTATAACGAAATCCTGATACAACGAACTGAGTCTGTGTTCCCTTAAAATTCGTTTTACCTGGACTCCACTGTACATTTCACAGATGAATTCCCAATATTGCAGATTTGTTTAGTTTTTTACCCAGATAAAGTTAATGGCAGTTTTGGGCCCAACAAATGGCTGGCGGTGAAAGGGTTAAACTGTGTACTGGTGTGCTTTTATAGTTGAAACAATCAATGTTAACTCGTGCAAATGTTCAGAATAGCCCCCTCCTCTGCCCCTTCCATTCATTTCAGATGGTTTCAGGTTAGGGTTAGGGTTAGGGATAGGTTTAGGGTCAGCTTAGTCATCAACTTTTATTTGTGTGTGTATTTGACACTAAACTGACCCTAAGCCTAGCCCTGACACTAAACCTGACCCTAATCCACACACAAATATCCACTTAACCCTATTCCTAACCCTAACCCGAAACCGTCTAATCCACACACAAATTTTAAAAAAGATGATATGTTAACCCTATGCCTCCCGATCAATCGAACCGAGAATCGATCCTGAGTCAATCGAACCGAATCGATGATGGGAATTAACTCCGAACGTCACACCAAATCTTTTATCTAAAAAAATCACCCAGAATAAAGTCGAACTCACTTTTAATTTCTGAAAGATGCATATTGAATAGCAATGATGATATTTTCATTCGAAAGCTAACACAATGTCACACAACAAACCATGAATTAGAAGAAAAAATCCGTAATGGCGCTCCGAGTCTCGCGCCGAGTCAATACTGCGCACGTCACGTGGAAAAACTAAAAACATTTGGGGTCACTTCGAAAAATCCGTTCAAAAAGACTAGTGGGTGCTTTCCATTGCTGTAAGAACCAAAAACGGACCACTGAGAGTCAGGAAAAGGAAGCACTAACTTAGTATATTGCATTGTGGGTAGGGAGAAAGTGAAAGTGAACGTACTAGACCTGGCGTTCAGCGGGCGCAATCGGCGCATACGGGCTGACAAAATTTGGGCGCCTTCGCCGTCTGTAGCCTAGAGAGGGTTAAGGAGACTGACACTTATCTGACCCTAAACCTATCCCTAACCCTATCCCAAACCCTATTCCTAACCCTAACTCTAACTGAAACCGTCTGAAATCAATGGAAGGGGCAGGGGAGGGAGCTTTTTTTAAAGGTGCACCCTGACGGATAAGTTTGTGCCTGAAACACGTCGAGATCACCAGAAAGACAGCCTTTTCAAGGATCGGAACACTCACTTTGCTCTGGTTTCCTAGAAATTAAACCGTCAAAACGGCGACTCCTCCTTGGCGGAGATGCCGGAAAGAGTAGCCATTTTGGATGGGGTGGGTGAAGGTCACTCATTGTAGTTGAAGCGTTTTCTTTTTTTGTAGTGCAGTAAAAAACAAATTGGGTCTGTTTCCTTTGTTGTGAGCGAAATTCCTGTAGATAATCTGTATAAATTTGTTTTAAAGAAGAAGAAAAGTCTTGTGAAAATTTCGTGCAGACGATTTGGTCTAAGCGCAGGCGGCCATTAGAAAAGAGACGGCACACGCCTTCTCTTTGGGTGAAAGAATTTGACTTCCAGCACCTCCGCCAAGGAGGAATCGCCGATTTGACGGTTTGATTTCTAGGAATCCAGAGCAAAGTGATTGTTGCAATCTCTGTAAAGGGTGTTTTCCTGGTGATCTGAACATGTTTCTTACAAAAACTCATCCGTCAGGGGGGCCCTTTAACATTTGCCCAAATTTCATTTGTCCATGAAGAGTGTGAATGATTAAGAAGTGAATTTAAACAACTAACGAACTTTTTATTTTGGTCAAGAAGAAATTAATAAGATTGTTTTGTGTTGGAACATTATGAAACAATTTGTGCTTTTTATGTGAACACATTTGAATGGTTTAGTGCGAATGATTAAGAAGTGAATTTAAACAACTAACGAACTTTTTATTTTGATCAAGAAGAATTAAGATTGTTTTGTGTTGGAACATTATGAAACAATTTATGCTTTTTATGTGAACACATTTGAATGGTTTAGTGTGAGTGAATGGTTTGAGACTCTTAAGGAGGAATGTGTGTGTGTGTGTCTGTCCATGTGTGTTTGTGTATTGTATTTCGGCATGGAGTTCACACACGTGTGTGGGTGTGGGTGTGTGTGTGTGTGTCCATGTGTGTGTTTGTGTATTGTATGTCGGCATGGAGCTCACGCACGTGTGTGTGTGTGTGTGTGGGGGGGGGGGGGGGGTTGCGTAATTCTATGTAAAATCCATAATGTGACTACACTACTATAGTCTAGGTGCAATAAATGGAAAGTGAAGTCTCAAACTGAGCTGTACACTTTATTTGATGTTTGTGCACATGTATCTGTGCATGTCTTTGAGATTGCGTGCATGTATGCATGGCTATTTATAAGTAGTAAAAGTTAGATAATTAGGCCGTGTACACACATAAGCGGATATTCCGTGCGGAAACCCGTACGCAATAAATAAATAAGTGAAACAAAGAAGGGAAAAGATGGATGGAAGTTCAGTTTAACGTCGCGTATCGGCTTTCACCATGTACGACGGGCTGAACAAACCAACCAGGGTATAAACAAAAATGTATGTTCCTGAATCACTGTCTTAGCCAAAAGGCAGAGAAGCGATCAGAATTTTCAAAAAGGAAAAGGTTTGTCCGAATTTCCCCTATATGCGTAAACTTGTATCCTTCATTCTTCCACTTAATTAGGGTTTTCCGTACGGAACTTACGCGTCTAATGTGAACCCGGCCTATTCGTACAATAAAACTTGGGACACGTTATATTGTTCATGTGATAATATAAAATGTTCCTTACTTTTCGAGCAGTGCTGCCGTAAAGCCTTAAACTGGGGCAGCGGCAATTTTGAAATTAATAAAATTAATATGTTATGGCACATTGTTGAAGGACTATAAACATGAACTATGAAAAACCAAATGGTTAATCTCAACCAAAGGGTTAATCTCAACTAAAGGGTTAATCTCAACCAAAGGGTTAATCTCAACCAAAGGGTTAATCTCTACCAGTTCATCTGCCTATTGAATCTGCCTCTGTCTCTCAACCCTCAACCAAAGGGTTAATCTCAACTAAAGGGTTAATCTCACCCCTTCCCCATCCCCTGCACTCCTGTCTCTCTCTAGGGCTGGGTGGAAAAAAGCATGTAACTTGCTTGTCTCATGTTCCCTGGTTAAATAAAATTTCGTTTTCGTTTTTTGTTTTAGCACACATTCTTCCTCAATGTTTTTTGTGTGGCTTTTTTGTTTAATGAATGAAAATTTTGTGTCCAGCTTTCTTTGGAGTTAACCCTCTATTCTCCAAAGACTCGGCTAGTTTCATGCACAGTCTTTCTTTCCATGACAGTAATGCCGACACAAAAGGGCGATAATTTTAGGCCCGAACTGCCAATGCCCCCTGGTGACGAGTCAGGAGCAGATAATTTTCTGTGGCTATATACTACTAGTTCCTGACAGGCAAGGGCGATAATCTTAAGTAGGTGGCGTTCGCATCTCAGGTCACTAGACAGGGGCAGAAAATGTTCGGTATAAAGCCTAATTGTTCTGATTTATACATTTAGTACATTCGCAACGTATTATTTAAACAGCGCAACACATTCCGTGTCAGTAATTGTTCCGATTCCAACATTCACAACGTATTATTTAAACGGTGCAACACATTCCGTGTCAGTAATTGTTCTGATTCCAACATTCACAACGTATTATTTAAACAGCACAACACATTCCGTGTCAGTAATTGTTCCGATTCCAACATTCACAACGTATTATTTAAACAGTGCAACACATTCCGTGTCAGTAATTGTTCCGATTCCAACATTCACAACGTATTATTTAAACAGCGCAACACATTCCATGTCAGTAATTGTTCCGATTCCAACATTCACAACGTATTATTTAAACAGCGCAACACATTCCATGTCAGTAATTGTTCCGATTCCAACATTCACAACGTATTATTTAAACAGCGCAACACATTCCATGTCAGTAATTGTTCTGATTCCAACATTCACAACGTATTATTTAAACAGAGCAACACATTCCATGTCAGTAATTGTTCCGATTCCAACATTCACAACGTATTATTTAAACAGCGCAACACATTCCGTGTCAGTAATTGTTCCGATTCCAACATTCACAACGTATTATTTAAACAGCGCAACACATTCCATGTCAGTAATTGTTGTTTTGATTTCTTCATTCACAACGTATTATTTAAACAGCACAACACATTCCGTGTCAATAATTGTTCCGATTCCAACATTCGCAACGCATTATTTAAACAGTGCAACACATTCCGTGTCAGTAATTGTTCCGATTCCAACATTCACAACGTATTATTTAAACAGCGCAACACATTCCGTGTCAGTAATTGTTCCGATTCCAACATTCACAACGTATTATTTAAACAGCGCAACACATTCCGTGTCAGTAATTGTTCCGATTCCAACATTCACAACGTATTATTTAAACAGTGCAACACATTCCATGTCAGTAATTGTTGTTTTGATTTCTTCATTCACAACGTATTATTTAAACAGCACAACACATTCCGTGTCAATAATTGTTCCGATTCCAACATTCGCAACGCATTATTTAAACAGTGCAACACATTCCATGTCAGTCATTGTTCAGATTCCAACATTCGCAACGTATTATAAACATTGCAACACATTCTATGTCAGTAACTGTTCTGATTCCAACAGTCGCAACATATTATTTAAACGGTGCAACACATTCCGTGTCAGTAATTGTTCCCAGGCCATTCGTATGTGTCCGGTTTGGTCTTCTGCGCCGACACATTCCATTTCGGAGGAGCTCAAATGGAAGATTTTATTGGGGAAAAAAAGGCAGGAGAATGGGCCAATAATGAAAGATAGCAGATGATAGAAAGCAAAGGGAAAAGGCAGAGTCAAAGAGAGTGTCAGATTAGATGAAGTTACAAGCACAGTTTTGGGAGTTTTTGTACCCCCCCCCCCCCCGGTATCCCCATGGGGGAATTGTTCTGATTCCGCAACGTATTATTTAAACCACATTCCATGTCAGTAATTGTTCTGATTCCGACATTCGCAACGTATTATTTAAACAGCGCAACACATTCCATGTCAGTAATTGTTCAGCACAACGTATTATTTAAACAGTGCAACACATTCCATTCCGTTCTGATTCCGACATTCGGACACATTCCATGTCAGTAATTGAGCCAACATTCACAACGTATTATTTAAACAGAGCAACACATTCCATGTCAGTAATTGTTCCGATTCCAATTCACAACGTATTATTTAAACAGCGCAACACATTCCATGTCAGTAATTGTTCTGATTCCAACATTCACAACGTATTATTTAAACAGCGCAACACATTCCATGTCAGTAATTGTTCCGATTCCAACATTCACAACGTATTATTTAAACAGTGCAACACATTCCATGTCAGTAATTGTTCCTGATTCCAACATTCACAACGTATTATTTAAACAGTGCAATTCCATGTCAGTAATTGTTCCGATTCCAACATTCACAACGTATTATTTAAACAGAACACATTCCATGTCAGTAATTGTTCTGATTCCAACATTCACAACGTATTATTTAAACAGCGCAACACATTCCATGTCAGTAATTGTTCCGATTCCAACATTCACAACGTATTATTTAAACAGCAACACATTCCATGTCAGTAATTGTTCCGATTCCAACATTCACAACGTATTATTTAAACAGAGCAACACATTCCATGTCAGTAATTGTTCCGATTCCAACATTCACAACGTATTATTTAAACAGCGCAACACATTCCATGTCAGTAATTGTTCTGATTCCAACATTCACAACGTATTATTTAAACAGCGCAACACATTCCATGTCAGTAATTGTTCTGATTCCAACATTCACAACGTATTATTTAAACAGAGCAACACATTCCACCCCAACATTCACAACGTATTATTTAAACAGAGCAACACATTCCATGTCAGTAATCCCAACATTCACAACGTATTATTTAAACAGCGTTCAGTAATTGTTCTGATTCCAACATTCACAACGTATTATTTAAACAGCGCAACACATTCCATGTCAGTAATTGTTCTGATTCCAACATTCACAACGTATTATTTAAACAGCGCAACACATTCCATGTGTCAGTAATTGTTCAGTAATTGATTCCAACATTCACAACGTATTATTTAAACAGAGCAACACATTCCATGTCAGTAATTGTTCCGATTCCAACATTCACAACGTATTATTTAAACAGCGCAACACATTCCATGTCAGTAATTGTTCTGATTCCAACATTCACAACGTATTATTTAAACAGCGCAACACATTCCATGTCAGTAATTGTTCCGATTCCAACATTCACAACGTATTATTTAAACAGCGCAACACATTCCATGTCAGTAATTGTTCTGATTCCAACATTCACAACGTCATTATTTAAACAGATTCCAACATTCACAACGCAACACATTCCATGTCAGTAATTGTTCTGATTCCAACATTCACAACGTATTATTTAAACAGCGCAACACATTCCATGTCAGTAATTGTTCTGATTCCAACATTCACAACGTATTATTTAAACAGAGCAACACATTCCATGTCAGTAATTGTTCCGATTCCAACATTCACAACGTATTATTTAAACAGAGCAACACATTCCATGTCAGTAATTGTTCCGATTCCAACATTCACAACGTATTATTTAAACAGCGCAACACATTCCATGTCAGTAATTGTTCTGATTCCAACATTCACAACGTATTATTTAAACAGTGCAACACATTCCATGTCAGTAATTGTTCTGATTCCAACATTCACAACGCATTATTTAAACAGAGCAACACATTCCATGTCAGTAATTGTTCTGATTCCAACAGTCGCAACGTATTATTTAAACATATGTTGACATTCTATGTCAGTAACTGTTCTGATTCCTACATTCGCAACGTATTATTCGTTTAAACAGGGCAACACACTCCCGTCGAAACCTGACATTAAACACACCGTAAATCACTGGGTTTGCTGCGGAGTTCAGAAAATAGAACCTCACCAAAATATGGTAAAAGTTCAAGGCCACGGGACTGTTCAGCGATTGGTCGAAACCGTCCACCAGCTGCCGCGTTACCGTGAGCACTAAGTAGGGGAGGAAACTCAGGATGAACGCCAAGGTGACTGAGAAAGCGACCAGAGTGGATTTGTCCAGACCGCAGTTATTTCCCTTGTTAAAACACGGACAGCAGCAGTGATGTCCCTTGTTTGATGGATTTTGGGTGGATTTTGATGGGGAGGATTCTGCGCTGGATCTAAACGAGGATCGTTTGTTCGTTAACGTCCGTTGGTGGATAGCTTTCAGTGGTGATAACTCCACGCTCAACAGTCTGGATCCGGTTGATGGTTCTTTATTTTGAGAGAAAGGTCCAGGTCTTCTGGAAACCTCTCTGTTTTGTTGTTCTGTGCGTGTTTTGAATGCCTGGGTTTCTTGCCCCTGATCTTTACACGTGCATGCTGCTGCTGTTCTATCTTTATTCTCTGCTGTCCTTGCCGCTAGATCTTCGCTGGCATCCTGTGTGTCAGCGATGAAACCATCCGTGTTTTCGTTCTGTCCCGCATCTTCTTCTATCAATGGCGCAGACATTTTCGCTTCATTGTTCCCATTGGCTGAAACACTTCCAACGGCACAGCTTTCATTGGCTGAGGAATTGTTCAGTTCCCCGCTTTCGTCCGATGATTCGTTCCCTGATGCGCAGTTCTCATTGGTTGAAATATTCCCAAATGCTCTGCTCTCGTTGGCTGAAAGATTTTCTAACACGTGGCTTTCATTGGCTGAAACATTGCTAAAAGCACTGCTCTCATTGGTTGAATATTTCCCCAATGTATTGTTCTCAATGGCTGTAACGTTTTCCCCGGATGCTGTGTTCTCATTGGCTGAGAAACCCATCGAGGTTTCCGTGCTGCTCAAAATAGAACGTGACGTCATAATACTGCTGACGTCAGAACGGGACGTCACAGCATCACTACTGACGTCAGAAGGTGACACCATGACGTCGTCAGCTCTGCTGGGCGACCCAGGAACGGAAGTGAAAGAGGAAGCCTTGGCTCTGACCTGAAGACTCTTGGACTTCAACACCAGGCGGTGCCGATGGGCCTTCCGCCATATCTTAACGTACAGCACCAGAAGAACCAAGGTCATGGTCACGAACCCCGTAGCCAGGACGACAAACAGCGCCGTGGGATACACCGTGTCCTTGAACTTGTCGGAAAAAGAGCAACTTTCGCCCTTTAACCCCGGAAGGTCGGTTTCAACGGTTGTTACGCCCGTCATCACAAACAGCGGCCACGTTGCCAGCAGAGAGAGAGCTAACGACAAAACCACCCCTCTCCTCGCGTCTTTCGTCGTCATCTGACGACGCAGCGGACGACAGATGCGACGAAAACGGTCCACGGCGATGACGATGAGAATGCAGTTGGAGGCGATGGAGAAGAAGAAAGAGACTGAGCGAAAAAAACGGCAGGGGAAGTCGGACGAAAACGTCAGGTAGAACCGCAGATCTGCGATCTCTATTGGCATGCCGATGATTCCTATGGTCAAATTGCTCACGGCTAAACACACGATTAAAAAATGCTGCGTAGTAGTTTTGCTCAGCCGAAAACCGTAGACGTAAATCACCAAACTGTTGCCGGGGACGGTAACTGTCATCAGGATGGCTAAAAATAGCATAGATGGCGCCACCGCACGCGCGAAAGCCTCGTTTTCGTTCCAGAGATCTTCGTCGGTGTATGGTCCGGGGTTGGATGTTTCGTTGAACGTTTCCGTTGAATCTCCTGGATGGGATGTCCCATTAAACGTTCCCGTTAAATGTCCTGAGTGGGATGTCCCGTTAAATGTCCTAGCGAAGTGTCTTGACGTGTCCATAATGATGGGAACGTCCAAGGGAGGTGACGCCCGGCTCGTTGGAAGGTGGGAGTTGAGGAGGTGGGTTTGTGGGACCCAGGCAGGGGTGGTTGTGTGGGTTGTCATCTTCTACAGTTTTGGTTGTCTGTGTTGTCGATGTTGTTGCTGCTGGTAATAACGATAAACACCTTACATATGTTGATGTTTACTACTGCTGCTGGTAATAACGATAAACACCTTACATATGTTGATGTTTACTACTGCTGCTGATAATAACAATAAACACCTTACATATGTTGATGTTTACTACTGCTGCTGATAATAACGATAAACACCTTACATATGTTGATGTTTACTACTGCTGCTGGTAATAACGATAAACACCTTACATATGTTGATGTTTACTACTGCTGCTGATAATAACGATAAACACCTTACATATGTTGATGTTTACTACTGCTGCTGATAATAACAATAAACACCTTACATATGTTGATGTTTACTACTGCTGCTGATAATAACGATAAACACCTTACATATGTTGATGTTTACTACTGCTGCTGGTAATAACGATAAACACCTTACATATGTTGATGTTTACTACTGCTGCTGATAATAACGATAAACACCTTACATATGTTGATGTTTACTACTGCTGCTGATAATAACGATAAACACCTTACATATGTTGATGTTTACTACTGCTGCTGATAATAACGATAAACACCTTACATATGTTGATGTTTACTACTGCTGCTGATAATAACGATAAACACCTTACATATGTTGATGTTTACTACTGCTGCTGATAATAACGATAAACACCTTACATATGTTGATGTTTACTACTGCTGCTGATAAAGACGATAAACACCTTACATGTGTTGATGTTTACTACTGCTGCTGATAATAACGATAAACACCTTACATATGTTGATGTTTACTACTGCTGCTGATAATAACGATAAACACCTTACATATGTTGATGTTTACTACTGCTGCTGATAATAACGATAAACACCTTACATATGTTGATGTTTACTACTGCTGCTGATAATAACGATAAACACCTTACATATGTTGATGTTTACTACTGCTGCTGATAATAACGATAAACACCTTACATATGTTGATGTTTACTACTGCTGCTGATAATAACGATAAACACCTTACATATGTTGATGTTTACTACTGCTGCTGATAATAACGATAAACACCTTACATATGTTGATGTTTACTACTGCTGCTGATAAAGACGATAAACACCTTACATGTGTTGATGTTTACTACTGCTGCTGATAATAACGATAAACACCTTACATATGTTGATGTTTACTACTGCTGCTGATAATAACGATAAACACCTTACATATGTTGATGTTTACTACTGCTGCTGATAATAACGATAAACACCTTACATATGTTGATGTTTACTACTGCTGCTGATAAAGACGATAAACACCTTACATGTGTTGATGTTTACTACTGCTGCTGATAATAACGATAAACACCTTACATATGTTGATGTTTACTACTGCTGCTGATAATAACGATAAACACCTTACATATGTTGATGTTTACTACTGCTGCTGATAAAGACGATAAACACCTTACATGTGTTGATGTTTACTACTGCTGCTGATAATAACGATAAACACCTTACATATGTTGATGTTTACTACTGCTGCTGATAATAACGATAAACACCTTACATATGTTGATGCTTACTACTGTTGCTGCTGATGACGATAAACACCTTTCTAATGTTGTCGATGTTTACTACTACTGCTACTGCTGATGATGATAAACACCTTAGATATGTTGTCGATGTTTACTGCTACTGCTGCTGATGATAAACACCTTAGATATGTTGTCGATGTTTACTACTCCTGCTGATGATGACGATAAACACCTTACATAATTATGCAGACCTGTTTACTCTACTCTTTTCGAGTAGTATTCTACTCAATTTGGACCTCTACTGCTCTTCAAAATTGAAAATAATGCTCTCATTACTCATTTTCAGTGAACATTATTTGATGGTTTAATGAAGAGGACTACTCATTTAATACCAAAACTACTCATTTCAGCTATCCAGACTACTCAAGACTTGTGTAGGGGGTGAACAGGTCTGCATATGTTGTTGATGCTTACTACTGCTGCTGCTGATGACGATAAACACCTTACTAATGTTGTTGATGTTTACTACTGCTGCTGCTGCTGATGACGATAAACACCTTACTAATGTTGTTGATGTTTACTACTGCTGCTGCTGCTGATGACGATAAACACCTTACTAATGTTGTTGATGTTTACTACTGCTGCTGCTGATGACGATAAACACCTTACTAATGTTGTTGATGTCTACTACTACTGCTGCTGATGACGATAAACACCTTACTAATGTTGTTGATGTTTACTACTGCTGCTGCTGGTGATGACGATAAACACCTTACTAATGTTGTTGATGTTTACTACTGCTGCTGATGATGACGATAAACACCTTACTAATGTTGTTGATGTTTACTACTGCTGCTGCTGATGACGATAAACACCTTACTAATGTTGTCGATGTTTACTACTGCTGCTGCTGATGACGATAAACACCTTACTAATGTTGTCGATGTTTACTACTACTGCTGCTGATGACGATAAACACCTTACTGATGTTGTTGATGTTTACTACTGCTGCTGCTGCTGACGATAAACACCTTACTAAATGTTGTTGATGTCTACTACTGCTGCTGATGATGACGATAAACACCTTACTGATGTTGTTGATGTTTACTACTACTGCTGCTGATGACGATAAACACCTTACTAATGTTGTCGATGTTTACTACTGTTGCTGCTGATGACGATAAACTCCTTACTAATGTTGTCGATGTTTATTACTACTGCTGCTGATGACGATAAACACCTTACTAATGTTGTCGATGTTTATTACTACTGCTGCTGATGATGACGATAAATACCTTACTAATGTTGTCGATGTTTACTACTGTTGCTGCTGATGACGATAAACTCCTTTCTAATGTTGTCGATGTTTACTACTGCTGCTGATGATGACGATAAACACCTTACTGATGTTGTCGATGTTTACTACTGTTGCTGCTGATGACGATAAACTCCTTTCTAATGTTGTCGATGTTTACTACTGCTGCTGCTGATGACGATAAACAACTTACTAATGTTGTCGATGTTTACTACTACTGCTGCTGATGACGATAAACACCTTACTAATGTTGTCGATGTTTACTACTGTTGCTGCTGATGACGATAAACACCTTACTAATGTTGTCGATGTTTACTACTGTTGCTGCTGATGACGATAAACACCTTACATATCTAATATGTTGTGGATGTTTACTACTGCTGCTGATAACGATAAACACCTGACTAATATTGTCGATGTTTACTACTGCTGATGATGACAATGCTGCTTCCGATCAGTGATACTATTTTCTGCTTCTGTTTCTGATCTCGTTCTCCTCAATGGCGTTACTGTTGTTTCTTGGCATTCAAATCCTGAGGAATTAATTTAGCTGTACCGAAAAAGAAAAACCCACAAGCGATCACCTCCCCCAGTCCTGTCCACTGTTCAATGAGCTGAGAGAGAAAGCACCTTGCCAGACCCCTGTCCCGTTGGCACAGAAGATCAGCGTACAGCTGCCGTCACTCTGGATGTTTGGCTGTCAACAACAAAACAACAACAACAACATACAGTATTTATACGGCGCTCAATCTTGATAGGAATCAAATCAAAGCGCACACACATGCACACGTTAGCATTCATAACACATTCAAACTAAAAATGCAATACAAAGCACACACACACACACACACACACACACACACACACACACGCACACACACACACACACACACACACACACACACACACACACACACACACACACACACACACACACACACACACACACACACACAAACGCGCGCGTTAGCATTCATCGATCTTGTTCTGCCAACTATAACCAATATAATGAACGAGTCACTCTCTTCTGGTATCTTTCCCTCGGAATTCAAGACTGCTATCGTAAAACCTCTGCTGAAACAAACAAACCTTGACCCCAACGAACTGAAAAACTATCGACCCATCTCAAATCTCCCTTATCTTTCTAAGCTTCTTGAAAGGCTTGTGCTTCATCAACTTTTCTCCCATCTGACCACCCACAATCTTCTCAGTCCTCATCAGTCAGCCTATAGGCCAGGGCACAGCACAGAGACAGTCCTGTTGCGAATTCTGAACGATTTACTTCTCTCTCTAGACGAAGATAAAGTTTCGGTTCTCCTACTCCTTGATCTTTCGGCTGCCTTCGATACAATCGATCATGACATGCTTATTTCTCGTCTCGAACAAAATTTTGGAATAACTGAAAATGCCCTCAAATGGTTTCGTTCCTATCTTCATGAAAGAAAACAAATAGTTGTAGTAAATGAAAACAAATCTTCTGAGTCAGTTCTTGATTTTGGCGTCCCACAAGGCTCCGTGTTAGGACCAATTTTGTTCATTCTTTATACCACCCCATTGACCCCCCTCATAGCGAAACACTCTGTCCGTCATGAAATGTATGCCGATGATACTCAACTCAATCATCATGCTTCATCGCTAGCTCACGACCAGCTTATTCACACTCTTCAAGACTGTGTCACTGAAGTGAAAACATGGATGTCAAACAATAAGCTTAAGCTAAACGATGACAAGACTGAAGCACTCAGAGTGCTTCCCCCATCTGTTGACTCTAGCTCTCTGCCCTCCACCATTGCCCTTGGAGATTCCAACATCAAATGTTCTGAACATGTTTGCAACCTTGGCGCTTTCTTGGATGAAGACCTTTCCATGCAACATCATATCACTAAGATCTGCCAGGCTGCATACATCGAACTCAGGCGAATCAGCTCTATGCGCCCCTTTCTCACGACCGAGGCAACCAAAACGCTAGTCAGTTCATACATTTTGTCTAGATTAGATTACTGCAACTCCCTTCTACTTGGTTGCCCACAGGCGCTTCTCAAACCCTTACAACAACTCCAAAACTCTGCTGCTAGAATGGTCTACAAAGCCAAGCGTCTTCAACACACATCACCTCTACTTAAAGAGTTACATTGGCTACCCGTTCAACAAAGAATAAACTACAAAGCTGCCTGTCTCTGCTATCAGATCATATCGGGAACAGCACCGCAATACCTCTCTGAGCTTCTTGAAATTTACGTTCCATCTCGATATCTCCGCTCAGCAAATGACAATAGGATTTTTCGAATACAAAATTTAAACGTGATAGGCACGGTGGTAGAGCTTTTACATCATCAGCAGTCAAACTCTGGAATTCATTGCCTTCTGCTGTCAGACATAGTCAATCTTTAGCATCGTTCAAAACTAACCTGAAAACCCATCTGTTCCAGCAGTCTTTCCAATAACACCCCCATCTCCATGTGCACGTGTGCGTGTGTGTGTGTATACACACGCGCGTATGCGTGTGTTTGTGTGCATGCGTGCGTACGTGTGTGTGTGTGATTGTGCGATGTTTGTGTATGTGTGTGTGTGTGCGTGTGTGTGTGTGTGTGTGTGTGTGTGTGTGTGTGTGTGTGTGTGTGTGTGTGTGTGTGATTGTGCGATGCATGTCCGTATATTTGTATGTATGTATGTAATTTGTGTATGTGTGTGTATGTAAGTTGTGAGCGTGTGCGTGCGCCCACGGCCGCGCTTCCAAGCAGGTGTGTGTGTGTGAGTGTTTTGTGTGTTCTGTGTGGGTATATCTGCTTGCATGTGTATAAGTGTATGCGTGCGCAGGAGCGATTGTGTTCGGTTAGAGGCCGGGGGGGGGGGGGGGGGGGGGGGGGGGGGAGTGTATGCGAGCATGTGTCTGTGAGTGTGAGTACACGTGAGTGTTTTGTCCTGATACCGCAAGAATTGAAAAACACAGATTTGAGACTGCGAATGCATTTTTGGACCTAAAGAAGAAGAAAAAAACATCTTTCTGAAAATGCGGTAGGGGAAGACGGGGTAAAAAGCGCATGGGCGGGTAAGAAGACCCCAATTATCTCATGAAATGAAGCAAATTTCAGTCTCATTTTGCCCATGAGACGAGGGTTAATGTCTAGCATTCGTCTCATGGGCAAGAAAAAAAAAATCTTTCTGAGAAAATTGCGCCCATGTTTTTACTATATGGAAACTGTTAATTTCTGAAGCACACAAAGAAAATGTGGAAAACCAAGCTGTTGTAATCGTTCACGCGTTGGATCTTCTTTTAAAGCCAGCTCGCACTTTTACGTTCAGTGTCTGACCCTCTTTGTCCCCAGGTCCCTAGGTATAAGCTTTCAACCGTTGGTCGGCGCTCTTTTGCTGTCTCAGGACCGACCTCCTGGAACAAACTTCCTCTTTCCCTCCGTCAGAGACCGACCCTCTCTGCTTTCAAATCTAACCTCAAAACCCACCTGTTCCGCCCCGTCATTGAGGCTCCACTCTCTTTCTCTTCTCTCTCTCCTGCCTTTAGGTCTGTTTCTGCTGTATGCGATTTGTGTCATATGTACGTGTGTGTGTTCTCTTTGTATTGCATTTTTGTTTGAATGCGCTATCAATGCTAACGTGTGTGTGTGTGTGCGCGCGCTTTGATTTGATTTATATCATGATTGAGCGCCGTATAAATACTGTATGTTGTTGTTCTTGTTCTTGTAATGTTCGCTTTGTAGTGCATTTTTGTTTGAATGCGTTATGAATAATAATAATAATAATAATAATAATAAACGGATATTTATATAGCGCTTTTTATCGAGCACAAAGCGCTTTACAATCAGCATTGAAAAAACTCACACACGCACACACACGCACAACAGACACACACGCACGTACGTGTACGCACGAGAGTGAACGCGTTCTTGCACACAGACATACACACACATCCCCACACACATTTCATCAAACACACAGAACAACACATTCTCACTGAAACGCACACAAACTTACTCAAACATACACTTGTACAAACACGCGCACAGGGTGAGCGTCGGCCATTTTGAGAAAACACTGTCTAAAGTCTAGCCTAGCTGAAGAAAATGTATTGACCTACTCGTTTTAAAACGCTTATAAGACCATTTAGAGACCATATGAAAGAGTATCCTTTATTAAAATGAAAGATAAGATGTTAGAGAACACAAAAATACCCATAACTCAAAATTGACCCAAAAATGAGATTTTTGACTTTGCAAGCCTGTTGTGAGAAACTAGCCCAGCGACTTAATGTCCCTTTCGTGGTGCTGGGTCACATCTGGGCTCATCAAGCTGGGATATGTTGTACAATCTTCCATTCCAATTTTGAGGGGGGGCCGGAGAAATGTCATTTTCGAGAAACGGACATTTTTCAGATCATTGAAATGTTCTGCAACTGTGTTTTTAACCCTTTCACCGCCAATGTCGCATTTATGCACCACAATGGTTTAACACCCATGTCACTAAAAAGGCATCAGATCAGGGCCTGTTATCCAAAGACTTTATTTTCTTAAATTTGGGAGGTAAGGATAGGCCTAATGTTATACATGTCACAAAGGAATTCCCAATATTGCAGATAAAACACTTTCTCTACCCAGTAAAGTTTAATGATTTTTTGGGGCTGAAAAATGGCTGGCGGCAAAAGGGTTAACCCCCGAGAAAAAAAGGGGACGTTCTGACAATGGGTTACCACGGAAACTATTGTTTTCTGGAATTCTCTGATATATGAGGCATCTTAGAAACAAGCGTGAAATCGCAATAGTTTGTGGCACGCGGTCTATTTTTACCACTCCAATCATGAGTCACCTCCCCTGGCTTTTCAATAATTTTAATCTGTAAACCAGAATGTTATCTCTGCACCATTTCGTAACTTTTTATATCTTTTGGAAAACATTTAAAACTATGTATACTACTTATACTCATCGAAAGAAGCACCGCATACTCGTCGTGTCTGTTGTAGTGTCTGTATTACGTATGTTTATTATTTTGTACGCTTTTAAAATACATCATTTTAAAGAGCGGCCTCAATTTGAAGTGTAGCCTCGATTGTCAAAATGTGCGACAATTTTGGACCGACAGACCGACAGACCGACAGACCGACCGACCGACAAAGTGAGTTATAGGTAACAAACTGTACAAATAGTTCCCCCACCTTCTGGAAGTTCTGTGCTTGTAACTTCCTCTAATCTGTCACTCACTTTGACTCTGCCTTTTCCCTTTGTTTACTCTCATCTGCTATCTTTGTATCTTACTGGTCAAATTCTCCTGCCTTTTTTTCTATAAATTCTTACAAAGATTTCTTCAACCGAAGTCGGACATGCTGGGCCTAACTATTTCTTAGTTAGGCGCATAACGGCAGCATAGAGCATCTACGCTCATGTGGCAGGAAACTGTCTGAGCGAACAAAGAATAATAATAATATTAAAATATTTCGTTAACGATTTTGTGGGTTGCAGTTGTTTTAACTAATTGAGTCCCCTATGCTTTCAGCAAAGCAATAAAGATGAGTGCAGTAGCTTGTGGCTTTCAGCAAAGGAATGAAGATGACCGCAGTAGCTTGCGGCTTTCAGCAAAGGAATGAAGATGACTGCAGTAGCTTGTGGCTTTCAGCAAAGGAGTAAAGATGACTGCAGTAACTTGTGGCTTTCAGCAAAGGAATAAAGATGACTGCAGTAGCCTGTGGCTTTCAGCAAAGGAATGAAGATGACTGCAGTAGCTTGTGGCTTTCAGCAAAGGAATGAAGATGACTGCAGTAGCTTGTGGCTTTCAGCAAAGGAGTAAAGATGACTGCAGTAGCTTGTGGCTTTCAGCAAAGGAATAAAGATGACTGCAGTAACTTGTGGCTTTCAGCAAAGGAATGAAGATGAGTGCAGTAACTTGTGGCTTTCAGCAAAGGAATAAAGATGACTGCAGTAACCTGTGGCTTTCAGCAAAGGAATGAAGATGAGTGCAGTAGCTTGTGGCTTTCAGCAAAGGAATAAAGATGACTGCAGTAACTTGTGGCTTTCAGCAAAGGAATGAAGATGACTGCAGTAGCCTGTGGCTTTCAGCAAAGGAATGAAGATGACTGCAGTAGCTTGTGGCTTTCAGCAAAGGAATAAAGATGACTGCAGTAGCTTGTGGCTTTCAGCAAAGGAATGAAGATGAGTGCAGTAGCTTGTGGCTTTCAGCAAAGGAATGAAGATGACTGCAGTAACTTGTGGCTTTCAGCAAAGGAATGAAGATGACTGCAGTAACTTGTGGCTTTCAGCAAAGGAATGAAGATGACTGCAGTAACTTGTGGCTTTCAGCAAAGGAATGAAGATGACTGCAGTAGCTTGTGGCTTTCAGCAAAGGAATGAAGATGACTGCAGTAGCTTGTGGCTTTCAGCAAAGGAATGAAGATGACTGCAGTAGCTTGTGGCTTTCAGCAAAGGAATGAAGATGACTGCAGTAACTTGTGGCTTTCAGCAAAGGAATGAAGATGACTGCAGTAGCTTGTGGCTTTCAGCAAAGGAATGAAGATGACTGCAGTAGCTTGTGGCTTTCAGCAAAGGAATGAAGATGACTGCAGTAACTTGTGGCTTTCAGCAAAGGAATGAAGATGAGTGCAGTAGCTTGTGGCTTTCAGCAAAGGAATGAAGATGACTGCAGTAACTTGTGGCTTTCAGCAAAGGAATGAAGATGACTGCAGTAACTTGTGGCTTTCAGCAAAGGAATGAAGATGACTGCAGTAGCTTGTGGCTTTCAGCAAAGGAATGAAGATGACTGCAGTAGCTTGTGGCTTTCAGCAAAGGAATGAAGATGACTGCAGTAACTTGTGGCTTTCAGCAAAGGAATGAAGATGACTGCAGTAACTTGTGGCTTTCAGCAAAGGAATGAAGATGAGTGCAGTAGCTTGTGGCTTTCAGCAAAGGAATGAAGATGACTGCAGTAGCTTGTGGCTTTCAGCAAAGGAATGAAGATGACTGCAGTAACTTGTGGCTTTCAGCAAAGGAATAAAGATGACTGCAGTAGCTTGTGGCTTTCAGCAAAGGAATAAAGATGACTGCAGTAGCTTGTGGCTTTCAGCAAAGGAATGAAGATGACTGCAGTAGCTTGCGGCTTTCAGCAAAGGAATAAAGATGACTGCAGTAGCTTGTGGCTTTCAGCAAAGGAGTAAAGATGACTGCAGTAACTTGTGGCTTTCAGCAAAGGAATGAAGATGAGTGCAGTAGCTTGTGGCTTTCAGCAAAGGAATAAAGATGACTGCAGTAGCCTGTGGCTTTCAGCAAAAGAATTAAGATGACTGCAGTAGCCTGTGGCTTTCAGCAAAAGAATTAAGATGACCGCAGTAGCCTGTGGCTTTCAGCCGTAACGAAGGATAAGGAATGGTGACAATTAACCCACAAAACAGGCATAGGGTACCTTTATTCTATATTAAGGTACTCTAAATAGGCCTGTTGGAAAGAAGTGCCTATGACAATGGGTAAAACTGCCAACGACAAACACCTCTGTGTGTGACACATAGCCCAGATTCATAAACTGATTATCGTAAATAATAATAATGACATCGAATTGATCTGGTGTGGTAGAATGAACAGGTATTTTCACAATGATGCAAATTGTCCCAGTTCACCCGAAGATTTAGAATAGGAAGAAAAATGGCCGAATGTATTCACATAAGGATATAGGGCTTTAATTTTTATTTATTTATAGAAAATCTAACGATACGGAAAACAAGTTTAGACTAGTTGAAATTTACAAAGTCTCCTTATCTGCAATGCAGTGTGTTTTATTCCGCCATTCTGTTCCTCTCTGTGTGCTTATCTCTCTCTCTCTCTCTCTCTCTCTCTCTCTCTCTCTCTCTCTCTCTCTCTCTCTCTCTCTCTCTCTCTCTCTCTCTCTCTCTCTCTCTCTCTCTCTTCTCTCTCTCTCTCTCTCTCTCTCTCTCTCTCTCTCTCTCTCTCTCTCTCTCTCTCTCTCTCCCTCTCTCTCTCACTCTCTCTCTTCTCTCTCTCTCTCTCTCTCTGTCTCCTCTCTCTCTCTCTCTCTCTCTCTCTCTCTCTCTCTCTCTCTCTCTCTCTCTCTCTCTCTCTCTCACGCGTCTCTCTCTCTCTCTCTCTCTCTCTCTCTCTCTCTCTCACTCTCTCTCTCTCTCTCTCTCTCTCTCTCTCTCTCTCTCTCTCTCTCTCTCATCTCTCTCTCTGTCTCTCTCTCTGTCTCTGTCCAGAGGGCTGGATGTAAAAAAGCATGTCATTGCTTACTCTATTACCCTCTATAAATAAAATTCAACCAATCAATCTCTCTCTCTCTCTCTCTCTCTCTCTCTCTCTCTCTCTCTCTCTCTCTCTCTCTCTCTCTCTCTCTCTCTCTCTCTGTGCTATCTAAAACTACCTTCCTTATTCGATCCTTCATTAACTAACACACACACACACACACACACACACACACACACACACACATACACACACACACATACACACACACACACACACACACACACACACACACACACACACACACACACACACACATACAGAAAGAAAGAAAGAATGGGAAATTAGTTTACCTGTTTTCTTTGTTTTGTTGTTGTTGTTGTTGTTGTTGTTGCTGTTGCTGTTGTTGTTGTTGTTGCTGTTGTTGTTGTTGTTGTTGTTGTTGTTGTTGTTGTTGTTGTTGTTGTTGTTGCTTTTACACTGAAATCAATCGTTGACGACCAAAGACAAACACCTGAACTGTCATGTCACCACTGCCACTTCATTTGAGCAGACACTGTCATTAAACCAGGGTCGCGTTTCTCTAGATAACGGTCGCCGCGCGAATAACGCTTACGCCAAGCGGGGCCTAAGAAACACCCTAAACGATTGCTAAGGTCAGATAACTCTTTCAGCTTACTCTTCACTTTTGGGAGAGAGAGAGGGAGAGAGAAAAGGGTTGCTATCTTAAAGACCCCCCACGTCACGTGTCACATTCCCTCTTACGATTGGAATATTTCTTATGATTTTCTACCAACTATAAGAGGGGAAACATGTAAAAATCATGATTTTTGACACGTGACGTGGTGGGTCTTTAAGGGAGATAAATCATACCTCTCTGTGTCAGTTTGTACAAAGTTTTCGATTTCACCCACGTCTATTTGTGTGCATAAAATTAAATTTGCACTATATTATGCCATCTAACATGATGAAAATTAAGAAAGAGCACTCAAAAACACTTGCGTTCGTTTAATTTGCTAAAATCATCCCGTATTTTTTCACGATAGACTAAAGAATATTTGCTGTGACAAGCTTGTTGTTTTGGTCTTCCATTTTTAAAGTTCAAGTCTCGTTCACGCGAGATATTAAAAAAAAAGCCGGAAGTATTGATATTTCCCATGATCCTTCAAATAGTTTGTCGCTTGCTACCTCGATAGCAGCCACAAAACGTTTTCGACAAACGTCGGCAAAAGAGGTGTTTCTTAGTACCGTTTTAGCCGATTTGCGCTCACGCTACGTAACGTTAGCCCTTGTGAAACGGCCCCCGGAAACATCCGGCTTTTTTTAAAATATCTCACGTGACGAGATTTGACCTTTAACAAGCGCGAAATCGCAATAGTTTGTGGCACGCGGTCTATTTTTACCACTCCAATCATGAGTTACCTCCCCTGGCTTTTCAATAATTTTAATCTGTAAACCAGAATGTTATCTCTGCACCATTTCGTAACTTTTTATATCTTTTGGAAAACATTTAAAACTATGTATCCTACTTATGCTCATCAAAAGAAGCACCGCATACTCGTCGTGTCTGTTGTAGTGTCTGTATTACGTATGTTTATTATTTTGTACGCTTTTAAAATACATCATTTTAAAGAGCGGCCAGAAGTGTAGCCTCGATTTGAAGTGCGACAATTTTGGACCGACAGACAGACCGACAGACCGACCGACCGACAAAGTGAGTTAGGGGAAGACGGGGTAAAAAGCGCATGGGCGGGTAAGAAGCCCACCCCAATTATCTCATGAAATAAAGAAAATTTCAGTCAAATTTGCCCATGAGACGAATGCTAGACATTAACGCTCGTCTCATGGGCAAAATGAGACTGAAATTTGCTTCATTTCATGAGATAATTGGGGTGGGCTTCTTACCCGCCCATGCGCTTTTTACCCCGTCTTCCCCTATAGGTTTGTGGCTTGAGCCACAAACACAAATGGAAGACCAAAGCACAAAGCAATAACGCCCTTTCTTTCTAGTTCGACAGGGAAAATCGAACTATGAGCGTCCAGTCCTTTGCCCGGATGGGGACTTAAAGCTAGTCTGACCCCGTGCCGCTTTACGCACGTAAAAATCCGCCCACGGCAGTTGAATGTCGGTGAACTAAGAGCAGGGAGAAATCCCGCTGCCTGGTATGGCCAAATTGATAGCTAGGTTTTCCAAGTGTGCCCCCTCCCCCTCCTCACCCTGTCCAAAAAAAAAGAAAGAAAACAGAAAATGGGTAGGCGCTGCACTTGCGGCGACGCTCTCTCCGGGGAGAGCAGTCCGAATTTCAATCTCTGTGACTCGAATATACCAAATACCAAAAATACCAAATACTAAAAATACCAAATACTAAAAATACCAAATACCAAAAATACCAAATACCAAAAATACCAAATACTAAAAATACCAAATACTAAAAATACTAAAAATACCAAATACCAATTACCAAAAATACCAAATACCAAAAATACCAAATACCAAAATCAAAAAATACCAAAATACAAAATACCAAATACTAAAAATACCAAATACCAAAAATACTAAATATATAATATAAATAGAGACCAACAACCCAACTACAGTGAACCGCACTTCCAACGAAAAAGGAGGGTATTATTTTGCTACTATTTTTGTTTGTCACAGACTCTTCGTTCTCCTTCTCGTTCTTCTAGTCAGGGCCTATTGTAATGAATATGTTATTCCTTTAATAAAAGGAAAGAATAGAAAACGTCTGCACACACAACAACAAACAAGCGCGAAATCGCAATAGTTTGTGGCACGCGGTCTATTTTTACCACTCCAATCATGAGTTACCTCCCCTGGCTTTTCAATAATTTTAATCTGTAAACCAGAATGTTATCTCTGCACCATTTCGTAACTTTTTATATCTTTTGGAAAACATTTAAAACTATGTATCCTACTTATAGTCATCAAAAGAAGCACCGCATACTCGTCGTGTCTGTTGTAGTGTCTGTATTACATATGTTTATTGTTTGTGGCTCAAGCCACAAACCTATAACTCACTTTGTCGGTCGGTCAGTCTGTCGGTCGGTCTGTCCGTCCAAAATTGTCGCACATTTTGACAAAATTGTCGCACTTCAAATCGAGGCTACACTTCTGGCCGCTCTTTAAAATGATGTATTTTAAAAGCGTACAAAATAATAAACATACGTAATACACAGTACAACAGACACGACGAGTATGCAGTGCTTCTTTCGATGAGTAGGATACATAGTTTTAAATGTTTTCCAAAAGATATAAAAAGTTACGAAATGGTGCAGAGATAACATTCTGGTTTACAGATTAAAATTATTGAAAATCCAGGGGAGGTAACTCATGATTGGAGTGGTAAAAATAGACCGCGTGCCACAAACTATTGCGATTTCGCGCTTGTTATTTTGTACGCTTTTAAAATACATCATTTTAAAGAGCGGCCTCAAGTTGAAGTAAGCCTCGATTTGAAGTGCGACAATTTTGTCAAAATGTGCGACAATTTTGGACCGACCGACCCGACAGACCGACAGACCGACCGACAAAGTGAGTTATAGGTTTGTGGCTTGAGCCACAAAGAAAAAGCAGTTCAAACAGTTACCTTTCTCGCCCACGGAACAGCAAACATCAATCGATCCACTGACTTTGATACAAATCCAATATAGGGGAAGACGGGGTAAAAAGCCCATGGGCGGGTAAGAAGCCCATGCCAATGAGAGACTTAGTGCGATTTTTCTCACACCAGAGGGCATGACGCTCGTGTGGGGCTAATCATCTCTATATTATTAGTTGGGGATAAAGAAAGAGAGAGAGACAGTGAGTGGTCCTACCATCACTCTCTCTCTCTCACTACGCCCAAGTAAGAAAATCGCGTGATAAGCCCCTAGTGCATTGACTGCCCTCTGGCGTGAAAGATATCGCCATAGGTTGACCATTATCTCATGAAATAAAGCAAATTTCAGTCACATTTTGCCCATGAGACGAGTGTTAATGTTTAGCATTCGTCTCATGGGCAAAATTGACTGAAATTTTGCTTTATTTCATGAAATAATTGGCATGGGCTTCTTACCCGCCCATTGGCTTTTTACCCCGTCTTACCCTACCTCCGCGCGTTTTATTTTATTATATTTTTCCTTAAAACCCTTTCATCGCCACTGTCGCCTCTTGGCACCACAATGATTTAACACCCATGTCACTGAAAGGCATCAAATGAGGGTCTGGTATCCAGTGACCTTAATGTTCTTCATTTTGGGAGGTAAGGATAGGCCCTATTTTATGGATGTCACAAAGGAATCCCAAATATTTTTAAATATGTGGCGGTACCATAGCCGATGAGGTTTAACCGAGGCGTGGTATAATATATTGTTAAAAACTCGGGACTTTACTGGTGTTGCACTGCCTCCGGGCATTGCAGCCAGTATTGTTCCCACCATCTTTGTATTTACAAATGTCCCATATGTGTCTATGACCGAGAGGACGTAAAACACCATTTTTCGTTCAATCCCAAATATTGCAGATAAAATATTTTCTCTACCCAGGTAAGCTTAATGGAAAGTTTGGGCTGAAAAATGGCTGGCGTTGAGAGGGTTAAAAAAACAACCCACCCACCTTTTCGTGTGCTTAAGGACTTCTTTTTTTTTTAACTTCATGACAAAATACTTTTTTTTTTTTTTTTAAACACAAAGTTTGAAGGGACAAGACACCACCGTCCCTCTCTCGCACACACACTGTAACGTTGAAGCAAAATAACTTGTTCACACTAGTGTGGCACTTTCCAGTCCCCTATAGCATTCTGCCTCCTCACGCACGCACACACACACACACACACACACACACGCGCGCACACGCACACGCACGCGCGCACACACGCACACACACACGCACGCACACACGCACACACACACACACACACACACACACACATAGAGAGAGATAGACTAGCGGCTAACTAACAATGGCTAGCGGGCTTGAACCACGCACACCTGGGGTCCGTTTCACAAGAGCTAACGTTACGTAGCGTGCGCGCTTCATCCTCTATCGTTTGCTATATTTAACACTAATTTTCATCCATTTACATAATTAAACACATGCATTCAATAATAGTAGAAGATAAAGGCAAGACGGAAAAACGCAATGAACCAGGACTGTGACAAATGCTCCGCGGCTGTTGTGTCTACTGCACTAGTGACATAGGGGGGGGGGGGGGGGGGGGGGGGGGGGGGGGGGGGGGGGGGGGGGGGGGGGGGGGGGAGGGGGGGGGGGGGGGGGGGGGCCTTTATCATGACTGCGATTAATTATTCAACAAAGATAATTAGCTGAAAAGGTTAATAAAATACAGCTTAATGTTTGGTAAGAAAGGCAAGTGTGAAAATGCGGGGAGAGCTGAGAAATGTAGGGGGGGGGGGGGGGGCACATCTTGACCTTTACCAAAACGTTTTGTGGCTACTCCAAAAGTATCTCTTTGGCGAACTATCACGTGACTAGCATGGGGTGAATACATTTCTTTGTTGTTGATTGGTCCATTCAAGTTTGGTGTTCAAATAATACATTTTCTTGACCAGTCAGACAAGAGCTTGTAATATTCTTCCGCAGCAAACGTTTTCTAAAGTGTTTCTTAGGCCCCTGTTTGGCGTAAGCGTTATTCGCGCGACGACCGTTGCCTAGAGAAACTAGACCCGGGTGACGTCATCACGGGGGGTTGAAAGGGGCAGTTACCAACAGGCCTGCAGGCCGACAAACTACACACAGACACCTGGGTTGAGTTTCTCTAGATAACGGTCGCCGCGCGAATAACGCTTACGCCAAAAGGGGCATAAGAAACACTTTAGAAAACGTTTGCGGAAGAATATTTGACTTGTATGATTGGTCAGTTTAAAAAATAAAAATAAAACAAACTTTAATGGACAATCAACAACAAGAAACGTATTCACCCCCTACTAGTTCCGGACAGTTCGCCGCTTGCTCGGTGTTTGGCAAGAACAAAACGCCACGCGAACTCTCGGCAAACGAAGCGTGTTTCGTAGAACGTTTTTGCCGTTTTGAGCGAGCGCAACGTAACGTTAGCCCTTGTGAAACGCCCCCCAGTATTAGACTCCGTCAACCGTGGAATAAGCAGAGAGAGAGAGAGAGAGAGGGGGGGGGGGGGGGTCTATTGTTGAAGTGGTTTTATTTTATTAAAAATTGTGAATGGGAATTTTTCCCATTTTAAAAATCGTTTTTATGGGTTAGATCGATGCGAGTACGTGAGTAAACAGGTGGCTTTACAATAGGAATTGTTCTGAAATAATTAAGGGGGGTAATTTCATGGTGCGTGGGAGTGATCTTGCCTAATTCGATAGGTCAAACAGGGGAAGTCACTCTACCATCAGCTCTCGCTTCCAGAAAGAACAGTTTTGAAAATGGTCCACAGATAAAGTGAACTATTCCGCTTTCCAGAAAGAACAGCTTTGAAAATGGTTCACACGTAAAGTGAACTATTCCACTTAAAATGGTCCACACATAAACTGAACTATTCCGCTTTCCAGAAAGAACAGTTATGTTTGCCTTGTCTACTGAAATACCACTCCAAAAAATGCTTCTCTTTGTTACGGTAAGTGTAGAGTGGCACAGTGGTAGCGCGTTCACCTCGTGTCAAGTAAACCACGAGTTCGAACCTGGGTACAGGGGATTTTTCCTCTCACTTTACACTAGGCCTTACGTGGAGTCTTTCGGATGAGACGATAAACCGAGGTCCCGTGTGCCCATGCACTTCGCACACGTTAAGCCCAGTGGCAACCAAAAAGTTGTCATTTGGTCAAAATTTACCCCACCCCACCCCCACCCCTTCCTTCCTCATCAGTCAAACCGGTTTAAATCCGGTTCAGATTTTTGAACCGGTTCTCAACTCTACATAATTTATAATGGGCTACGTTTTGAGTTTTGTGGAAATGTTTTGACCACTTTTTCTGTAACTAGCAACAACATTTTCATTGAAAGCTGAAACGACGTTGATGACCACTAGTATTAATATAGTGCTAAGACAAAAAAAGAGTACTCTCTCTCTCTCTCTCTCTCTCTCTCTCTCTCTCTCTCTCTCCTTCTCTCTCTCTCTACCTTCTTTCTTGACATGAAGGCTTAATTAGGCCATTGTCAATAAAAAAAAATGTTTCTGAAGCTCTCTGAATCTCTCTCTCTCTCTCTCTCTCTCTCTCTCTCTCTCTCTCTCTCTCTCTCTCTCTCTCTCTCTCTCTCTCTCTCTCTCTCTCTCTCTCTCTCTCTCTCTCTCTCTCTCTACCTTCTTGACATGAAGGCTTAATTAGGCCATTGTCAATTTTTAAAAAAAGGTGTCTGAAGCGTCTCTCTCTCTCTCTCTCTCTCTCTCTCTCTCTCTCTCTCTCTCTCTCTCTCTCTCTCTCTCTCTCTCTCTCTCTCTCTCTCTCTCTCTCTCTCTCTCTCTCTCTCTCGCAACAGACCCCTCCCGGTGGTAATGACAATAAACCAGTGTCAGTGTCAGTCTCTCTCTCTCTCTCTCTCTCTCTCTCTCTCTCTCTCTCTCTCTCTCTCTCTCTCTCTCTCTCTCTCTCTCTCTCTCTCTCTCTCTCACTCTCTCTGTGCTATATTACTGTTGTTGTTGTTTCTGTTGGCGATGTTTCTGTGTCTCAATGTTCGTTTATAGTATTAGTTATGTATTGCATGCTTAGAACCAAGGACAGAATGGAAGACTAGGCCCAGCCTAAATTCTTACCCTTGTAAAATAAAGTATTTTGAAGTTTGAAGTCTCTCTCTCTCTCTCTCTCTCTCTCTCTCTCTCTCTCT
>CM065711.1:31314910-31332410 GCA_017654935.2 Phymorhynchus buccinoides | reverse complement strand
GCGTGTGCGTGCGCGCGTGTGTGTGTGTGTGCGTGCGTGTGTGTGTGTGTGTGTGTGTGTGTGTGTGTGCGTGCGTGTGTGTGTGTGAAAGATATGTTAAAAACACAGTGTTAATCACACACAAAAATTAATGTTTAAGAAATAAACGCGCGTGAGTGCATGCATAGGGTAAGACGGGGTAAAAAGCCCATGGGCGGGTAAGAAGCCCACGCCAATTATTTCATGAAATGAAGCAAATCGGTCAGTCACATTTTGCCCATGAGACGAGTGTTAAATGTTTAGCGTTCGTCTCATGGGCAAAATTTGACTAAAAGTTGCTTCATTTCATGAGATAATTGGCATGGCTTCTTACCCGCCCATGGGCTTTTTACCCCGTCTTCACCAAATACATAGGTCTACTCTCACATACATTCCCGCTCACACATGCTCCAGTACACACACACACACACACACACACACACACACACACATACACACACAAACACACACACGCGCGCGCGCGCACGCACGCGCACACACACACACACACACACACACACACACACACACACACACACACACACACACACATACACGCACGCACGCACGCACGCACGCACGCACACACACACACACACACACACACATACACACACACACGCACGCACACACACACACACACACAACACGCACACGCACACGCACACACACACGCACACGCGCACACGCACGCACACGCACGCACGCACGCGCACACACACACACACACACACACACACACACACACACACACACACACACACACTTAAAAAAGCTTGTAGTTTACTCCTTTATCGTCAATAAAGATAATTTTGACTTGACTTGACTTGACTTGACTTGACTTCACACACACACACACACACACACACACACACACACACACACACACACACACACACACACACACACACACACACACACTTATTGTCATGTGTGCTCAGAGGCTTCTTATCAGTAGCTTCGCACACACCATTCCCAGAATATCACTGTGTTGACAACCCACACGATGATCAAGAACCCTGACATTATAACCAGTGGGTAGTCAACACAGTCTGGGGATGGTTGTTTGTGGAATAAGATTTCAGCTTCTTTTAATGTTCATTCAAGCATTAATAGAGAAGGTGCAAAGAAGGGCAACTAAATGAATTGATGGATATAATAACTATTCGTATTGGCTACTGCAAAGAACACCTTTTGCAAGAATGAATGCCCTTGGTGGGTGGGGGAAGATGGTTGAGCACTGACCAAACAAGGGATATAACTCTCGCCAATAACCCTATTTGAGGCCACTAAATGGCTGCCATTCGCAAGAGTGAATGCCCTTGTCAGCACTGACCAACAAGGGCTTCACGCTCACTGTCAAGGGCGTTAATAACCCTAGTTGCAGAGGCCAATAGAGAGAGAATGGAACTCCTGAATCTTCCAAGTTTGAAAGCAAGAAGAATAAGAGGTGATCTAATACAAAGTTATAAAATATTTAATAATATTGATGACTTGAATGCAACAGAGATTTTCAAACTAACAAATTATGACAGATCTAGAAATAACACTGATGGAATATTGATTGAATATTGTAAAAACTAACACAAGAAAATATTATTTTACTAACAGAGTTGCACCTTTATGGAATCAACTACCAACTAACAGAGCACATAATACTAACAGCTTTAAAAATCAGCTCGTCCAATTATTATACTTACCTAATCTAATAACATACTTGTGGCGGTGCCATAGCCGTTGAGGATTAACCGAGGCGTGGTTACCGCTACAGCTATCTGTATTAAATATTTAAAAAATCGGGACTTTACTGGTTTCGTACTGCCTCCGGGCATTGCCTCCAGTATTGTTCCCACCATATTTGTATTTACAAATGTCCCATATGTGTCTGATTCAGACCAAGAGGACGTAAAACTCCATTTTCTCTCTCTCTCAGCTCGTCCAATTAAATGTTTATAATTACATAATCAGGGGCGGATCTAGGGGGGGGGGGGGGTGCTTTGGGTGCAGCAACCCCCCCCCCCCCCCCCCCCCCCCCCCCCCCCCCCCCATCCCCCCTTACCCCCCCCCCCCCCCCCCCCCCCCCCACTCGGCTGTCAACGCTCTTAAGAAGTTCTGTTCTGAGCTCACAGGAGATGCCACATAATGTACGAATACGATGATTAATTAATCGCACAAACCTGAGTGTACGATATACCTTGAGTATGTAAAAATAAAACCAAAAACACAAAGATGGGACTTTGAAAGCCTACCGGCTATATTATTTTGTCCCTGTTCCTAATCCTAATCCTAAAGTCTCAATGTTTTCAAGAAAAACTACCATAAGTACCTTATGATCAAACATGTAAACATCACATATTAACCTCTGTTATGTAGTTTCTGAACTGTATTACTTTTTGTTATGTTTATTCATATCTCTTGACATGGTTAATTTGTACATAAATCTTGTATAAACATGAGTTTTTTGGTGTTGTTTTGCTTTTTTTGGGGGGTGGGGGGGGGGAGGGGGGAGGGAAGAAAGTAATTTTTTTGTGTTTTTATGCTATACTCTTAATACATTCTGTTTTGTTTTATATTTCTGTGCCCCAAGTGGGTATGAAATAAACAATTTGCCTTGCCTTGCCTTGCGTTGTTTAGATTGATTTTGGTTCTTCCTCCAAATGGTATTTCCTGATTCTTGTTAATTCAGTTCATGTGGTTACTGTGCTGTGTGCGAGGTTAGGGGTGGGTGGGGGAGGATGGGGGAGTGTTTGAATGTGTAGATTGTGTTTTTTTTCTCCCTGTTGCTTTTGTTCATTATTGGAAGTTTTAATGATGTTTTTCTTCTTTTGTTTCGAGGGCAAGATGTAAACAAGCCCATTGTGTGCTTATTCTTTTCCCTCAATAAACAAAATGTTTCAAATGTCTCTCTCTCTCTCTCTCTCTCTCTCTCTCTCTCTCTCTCTCTCTCTCTCTCTCTCTCTCTCTCTATCTCTCTCTCTCTCCCTCTCTCTCTCTCTCACACACATATACACACGCATACACACGCACACACACGCGCACACACACACACACATACATACACACACACACACACACACACACATGCACACACACACACACACACACACACACACACACACACACACACACACACACACACACACACACACACACACATACACATACACACACACACACACACACACATACACACATACAAACACACACATACACACACACACACACACACATACACACACACACACACACACACACACACACACACACACACACACACACACACACACACACACACACACACACACACACACACACACACACACACACACACACACACACACACACAGAGAAAGAAAGAGACAGACAGACAGGACGGACGAACAAACGGACGGAGAGAGAGAGAGAGAGAGAGAGAGAGAGAGAGAGAGAGAGAGAGAGGTAAAGGGAAGCCACTGCACACGGTTTCAAAAAATGGAAGCATTTCAGTTATTTCCCTTGGTCATGCTTTACTGAGTGAGAGAAATTCGGTGTAGGCCTAAACTATTCCATACTTTATTGTCTATATCTTCTTCCCTTTCAATGTTTATTCAAACATAGAGCTTTTTGAAACCAAACACTCAAACATAAAGCTTTGAACGAAGCATTTCAAAAGGCCACAGACGGCAAAACATTATGGCAAGGCCAAAATGTAAAAAGAATGATTTTTTTTTTTTTTTTGCTTTCACACGCAATCTACATGTTAAATCTTGAAGTTAAAGCCCGAATCAATAATGCTGAAAGTGTGAATGATCAAATAGCCCCAAATCACTTGTGTGTGTCCTCCCGTGGGGATACCGTGGGTATAATTAGTTCCCCCACCTTCTGGAAGTTCTGTGCTTATAACTTCCTCTAATCTGTCACTCTCTTTGACTCTGCCTTTTCCCTTTGCTCGCTGTCATCTACTATCTTTCTGCCTTACCAGGTCCATTCTCCTGCCTTTTTTCAAAGAACACTTCCTCCAGCCGAAGTCGGATCGACTTGCTGGGCCTAATTATTTCTTACTTAGGCGCACAACGACAGCATGACGCAGCTGCGCTCATAATTGGCAGGAAACTGTCTGAGCGATCGAAGAAGAAGAAGAAGAAGAAGAAGAACTTGTGTGTGTGTGTGTGTGTGTGTGTGTGTGTTGGGGGGGGGGGGGGGGGGGGGAGCTCACTCGACAACAACTGGCCTACAGCATAGACTTTCTACATCTTTAGGTCTTTCATTTCTATGTTTTGCGCCCAGCGACTATCGCCAGTATTGGCATCTGCGACGTATTGTTCCTGATCCTGACCCTGATCTCTGCCTACAAGAAGAAGAAACCGTCCAAGTTCCGTCGCGATCTATCGTCAGAAGTGGCGTCTGCGACGTATCCAGGCAGAAACAGACCCGGTAATTGGAGCCATAACGGTTGCTCTGTAATATATATTATTTTTTCCATATTTTCTGTAACCCGTGATAGCTCAGTTGGTAGAGCGGAGGACTGTAGTGGCAATGTGCAAGGAGCAATCCTTAGGTCGGTGGTTCGAATCCGCCTCGCGGGAATTTTTTTTTTTTTTTTTTTTTGGGGGGTGATGGTCTGACTCATATTTCTCTTCGTCTGTCTACTGGATTTTTTTTAAAGGGCCACCCTGACGGATGAGTTTTTTTTATATATAAGAAACACGTCCAGATCACCTGGAAAACACTACAGAGATTGCAACACTTATTACTTTGCTCTGGTTTCTTAGAAATCAAACCGTCAAATCGGCGATTCCTCCTTGGCGGAGGTGCTGGAAGTCAAATTATTTTGTGTGCCGTCTCTTTTTGAATGGCCGCCTGCGTTTAGACCAAATCGTTTGCACGAAATTTTTGCAATACAAGCCTTTTTATTTTTATTATTTTTATATTTTATACAGTTTATATCTAAAGGAGTTTCGCTCACAACAAAGGAAACAGCTCCCTTTTTTTTTTTTTTTTTTTACTGCACTACAAAAAACACACCCTTCAACCACAATGCGTGACCTCCACCCACCCCATCCAAAATCAGTGGCTACTCTCAGGTTCTCCGGCATCTCCGCCAAGGAGGAATCGTCGTTTTGACGGTTTAATTTCTAGGAAACCAGAGCAACGTGAGTGTTCCGATCCTTGAAAAGGCTGTCTTTCTGGTGATCTCGGCGTGGTTCTTGCAAAAAAACTCATCCGTCAGGGTGCCCCTTTAAAAAAAATAGACCTGTCCTACTTCTTTCTTACAATCTGTCTGTAAAAATCCGTTTAACGTCCTCCGGTCTGAAACAGACACATATGGGACATTAGTAGATATAAAGATGGTGGGAACGATCCTGGAGGCAATGCCCGGAGGCAGTGCAACTCCAGGAAAGTCCCGAATTTTTAAAATACATATGGAATATAACATGTGAGAGAAAGTCCGTTTTTATATAACGTCCTCCGATCTCGAACAGGTACGTGTGGGACAGTTTCTAACTGTAGATAGTTGGGACGATCCTGGAGGTACTGCATTACCAGGGAAAGTCCCGTTTAAGATTAAAATTAAAATGTTAGCCCCGCGTTGACAACTAAGGCCATGTCAGGGCTGTCACCACGTTAAATCTTACCACGTGTGGAAAGTCCCAATGTTTTTTTTTTAATGATCAAGATGATCTTATTAGTCCCCGAGCCGAAGGTTCGGGGAGCTATTGTTTTTGTCTGGTCCGTCCGTCCGGTGTCCGTCCGTCCGTCCGGCTATTCGTCCGTTTTTCTCAAAAACCATTCAGTCTATCATCATCAAATTTGGTATACTAGTTTGCCAAGATGCAAGCTATCCACTGATATATTTAGTTTTACATTAAGGTCAAGGTCGCGCCAGTTACGGGGTTCAAACCCCGAAATACATAATCGCTAATATCTCGCGAAGTTTTGCATCTATTTTAATGCAGTTTTTTTTCACAACATTTCTTGATGAATGGTCTATAACACAGTTGTCATGAATTTTTCTGTGCGCGCGTGTGCGCATGATCGCGCGCGCTCAAATCACGGGTCCGAACCCCAAGGCTATATATAAAAAAAAACTATTCAGTCTATTATCGTCAAATTTGGCATACTTGTTGCACAAGATGCAAGCTATCCACTGATGTACTTAGTTTTACATTAAGGTCAAATTTACGCCATTCCGATTTCGGAGTACCTTGCGATGCTGCGAGGGGACTTTGCAGCCGCTCGGCGTTGCACTTGTTTATTAATTAAGACTGCTTTATGTTTGTTTTGTCTTTGTTCACTATCTCGTTACCCTGTGCTCTCTCTCTCTCTCTCTCTCTCTCTCTCTCTCTCTCTCTCTCTCTCTCTCTCTCTCTCTCTCTCTCTCTCTCTCATCAGTGTAATGTTATTGAATATTGCGTTACTGACGTATCTATTGTTTATTGTCATTTGTATTCATGATGATGTTTTGTAACCCCATCAGAAGGGGCTGTGGCCTATCTGATTAAACTTCCGCTTCGGCTTCCGCTTCTCTCAGACTCTCTCTCTCTCTCTCTCTCTCTCTCTCTCTCTCTCTCTCTCTCTCTCTCTCTCTCTCTCTCTCTCTCTCTCTCTCTCTCTCTCTCTCTCTCTCTCTCTCTCAAGGTGTGGTAATGGTCGTAGAAGCAGTAAATCGTGGTGGAAGTACGGTCTGTCGGTCGGTCCAAAATTGTCGCACGCCACAAACGATTGCGAATCCGCGCTTGTTCATTTATTTCTTTGTTTGTTTAATTTGGTCGATTGGTTTTCTGTTTTGCTTGTTCTTATTCACCGATGTCGATGCTCTGCCTACCATGTCGTTGTTATATTTCTGCTACTGTTGTTGTTTCTGTTGATGATCTTTCTGTGTCTCAATGTTCGATTATAGCATTAGTTACATGTTCCATGCTTAGAACCAAGGACAGAAAGGAAGACTAGGCCCAGCCTAAATTCTTATCATTGTAAAATAAAGTATCTGAAGTTTGAAGTCTCTCTCTCTCTCTCTCTCTCTCTCTCTCTCTCTCTCTCTCTCTCTCTCTCTCTCTCTCTCTCTCTCTCTCTCTCTCTCTCTGTGACAGAATGGAAGACTAGGCCCAGCCTAAATTCTTATCCTTGTAAAATAAAGTATTTGAAGATTGAACTCTCTCTCTCTCTCTCTCTCTCTCTCTCTCTCTCTCTCTCTCTCTCTCTCTCTCTCTCTCTCTCTCTCTCTCTCTGTGACAGAATGGAAGACTAGGCCCAGCCTAAATTCTTATCCTTGTAAAATAAAGTATTTGAAGTTTGAACTCTCTCTCTCTCTCTCTCTCTCTCTCTCTCTCTCTCTCTCTCTCTCTCTCTCTCTCTCTCTCTCTCTCTCTCTCTCTCTCTCTCTCGGACAGAATGGAAGACTAGGCCCAGCCTAAATTCTTATCCTTGTAAAATAAAGTATTTGAAGTATTGATGTTTGAAGTCTCTCTCTCTCTCTCTCTCTCTCTCTCTCTCTCTCTCTCTCTCTCTCTCTCTCTCTCTCTCTCTCTCTCTCTCTCTCTCTCTCTCTCTCTCTCTCTCTCTCTCTCTCTCTCTCTCTCTCTCTCTCTCTCTCTCTCTCTCTCTCTGACAGAATGGAAGACTAGGCCCAGCCTAAATTCTTATCCTTGTAAAATAAAGTATTTGAAGTATTGAAGTCTCTCTCTCTCTCTCTCTCTCTCTCTCTCTCTCTCTCTCTCTCTCTCTCTCTCTCTCTCTCTCTCTCTCTCTCTCTCTCTCTCTCTCTCTCTTTCTCTGGACAGAATGGAAGACTAGGCCCAGCCTAAATTTTTATCCATGTAAAATAAAGTATTTGAAGTATTGAAGTTTGAACTCTCTCTCTCTCTCTCTCTCTCTCTCTCTCTCTCTCTCTCTCTCTCTCTCTCTCTCTCTCTCTCTCTCTCTCTCTATCTCTCTCTCTCTCTCGGACAGAATGGAAGACTAGGTCCAGCCTAAATTCTTATCCTTGTAAAATAAAGTATTTGAAGTATTGAAGTCTCTCTCTCTCTCTCTCTCTCTCTCTCTCTCTCTGTCAGAGCACTTCTGCAAAGTTGTGTGCGCTCTGTGAGCAGAGTAAGTACGGTAAAGGGTTTCCAAACAGGCGGACCAATGGCAGACCAGACCATATTGAAACAGCTCCCGCACCGCGTGCAGTGACTAACACCTACAGCCGGTGACCGCGTTGTTTGTGGTTCCCTGTTGAGATCTGACCCGGGACAAAAATAGTGAAACGTAGACAAAAAGCTGTATTTTAGGAACATTTTTAGCTAATAACCTTTTTGGAATACTAACCCTATCCCTAACCCTAGCCCTAAACCTAACCCTACCCCCCACCCTATAAGACGGAAAAACGCAACGAACCACAACTGTGACAAATCGCGGTGTACTGCAGTACACAGTGGGGGGTAGGGTTAGGTTTAGGGCTAGGGTTAGGGATAGGGTTAGTATTCCAAAAAGGTTATTAGCTAAAAATGTTCCTAAAATACAGCTTTATGTATGGTAAGAAAGTCAAAAACCGAAAAATAGAATTAACCGAGAAATGCAGGGGATGGCGGGGGGCACATCTTTACAGACAAAACAATGAAAAAAACATAATGATGAGAAATATAGATAAAACAATGAGAAAACATGAGAGATATAGATAAAACAATGAGAAATCATAATGAGAGATATGGATAAAACAATGAGAAATCATAATGATGAGAAATATTGATAAAACAATGAGAAAACATAATGAGAGATATGGATAAAACAATGAGAAATCATAATGAGAAATATAGATAAAACAATGAGAAATCATAATGATGAGAAATATAGATGAAACAATGAGAAAACATGATGATGAGAAATATAGACAAAACAATGAGAAATCATAATGATGAGAAATATAGACAAAACAATGAGAAATCATAATGATGAGAAATATAGACAAAACAATGAGAAATCATAATGATGAGAAATATAGATAAAACAATGAGAAATCATAATGAGAGATATAGATAAAACAATGAGAAAACATAATGATGAGTAATATAGATGAAACAATGAGAAAACGTAATGATGGGTAATATAGATAAAACAATGAAAAAACGTAATGATGGGTAATATAGATGAAACAATGAGAAAACGTAATGATGGGTAATATAGATGAAACAATGAAAAAACGTAATGATGGGTAATATAGATGAAACAATGAGAAAACGTAATGATGGGTAATATAGATGAAACAATGAGAAAACGTAATGATGGGTAATATAGATGAAACAATGAGAAAACGTAATGATGGGTAATATAGATGAAACAATGAAAAAACGTAATGATGGGTAATATAGATGAAACAATGAGAAAACGTAATGATGGGTAATATAGATGAAACAATGAAAAAACGTAATGATGGGTAATATAGATGAAACAATGAGAAAACGTAATGATGGGTAATATAGATAAAACAATGAAAAAACGTAATGATGGGTAATATAGATGAAACAATGAAAAAACATAATGATGAGAAATATAGATGAAACAATGAGAAATCATAATGAGAAATATAGATAAAACAATGAGAAATCATAATGAGAAATATAGATAAAACAATGCGAAATCATAATGAGAGATATAGATAAAACAATGCGAAATCATAATGAGAGATATAGATAAAACAATCAGAAAACATGAGAAATATAGATAAAACAATGAGAAAACATAATGAGAAATATAGACAAAACAATGAGAAAACATAATGAGAAATATAGATGAAACAATGAGAAAACATAATGATGAGAAATATAGACAAAACAATGAGAAAACGTAATGATGAGAAATATAGACAAAACAATGAGAAATCATGAGAAATATTGATAAAACAATGAGAAAACATGAGAAATATAGACAAAACAATGAGAAAACATAATGATGAGAAATATAGATAAAACAATGCGAAATCATAATGAGAGATATAGATAAAACAATGAGAAATCATAATGAGAAATATAGATAAAACAATGAGAAATCATAATGAGAAATATAGATAAAACAATGCGAAATCATAATGAGAGATATAGATAAAACAATCAGAAAACATGAGAAATATAGATAAAACAATGAGAAAACATAATGAGAAATATAGACAAAACAATGAGAAAACATAATGAGAAATATAGATGAAACAATGAGAAAACATAATGATGAGAAATATAGACAAAACAATGAGAAAACATGAGAAATATAGATGAAACAATGAGAAATCATAATGATGAGAAATATAGATAAAACAATGAAAAAACATAATGATGAGAAATATAGATAAAACAATGAAAAAACATAATGATGAGAAATATAGATAAAACAATGAAAAAACATAATGATGAGAAATATAGATAAAACAATGAGAAAACATAATGAGAAATATAGATAAAACAATGAAAAAACATGATGATGAGAAATATAGACAAAACAATGAGAAATCATAATGATGAGAAATATAGACAAAACAATGAGAAAACATAATGAGAAATATAGATAAAACAATGAGAAAACATAATGAGAAATATAGACAAAACAATGAGAAAACATAATGAGAAATATAGATAAAACAATGAGAAAACATAATGATGAGAAATATAGATAAAACAATGAAAAAACATAATGATGAGAAATATAGATAAAACAATGAAAAAACATGATGATGAGAAATATAGACAAAACAATGAGAAAACATGATGATGAGAAATATAGACAAAACAATGAGAAATCATAATGATGAGAAATATAGACAAAACAATGAGAAAACATGAGAAATATAGATAAAACAATGAAAAAACATAATGATGAGAAATATAGATAAAACAATGAGAAATCATGAGAAATATAGATAAAACAATGAGAAAACATGATGATGAGAAATATAGACAAAACAATGAGAAAACATAATGATGAGAAATATAGACAAAACAATGAGAAATCATAATGATGAGAAATATAGACAAAACAATGAGAAAACATGATGATGAGAAATATAGACAAAACAATGAGAAAACATGATGATGAGAAATATAGATGAAACAATGAGAAATCATAATGATGAGAAATATAGACAAAACAATGAGAAAACATGAGAAATATAGATAAAACAATGAAAAAACATAATGATGAGAAATATAGATAAAACAATGAGAAATCATGAGAAATATAGATAAAACAATGAGAAATCATAATGATGAGAGATATAGATAAAACAATGAGAAATCATGAGAAATATAGATAAAACAATGAGAAATCATAATGATGAGAGATATAGATAAAACAATGAGAAATCATGAGAAATATAGATAAAACAATGAGAAATCATAATGATGAGAGATATAGATAAAACAATGAGAAATCATGAGAAATATAGATAAAACAATGAGAAAACATGATGATGAGAAATATAGACAAAACAATGAGAAAACATAATGATGAGAAATATAGACAAAACAATGAGAAAACATAATGATGAGAAATATAGACAAAACAATGAGAAAACATAATGATGAGAAATATAGATAAAACAATGAGAAAACATGAGAAATATAGATAAAACAATGAGAAAACATAATGATGAGAAATATAGATAAAACAATGCGAAATCATAATGAGAGATATAGATAAAACAATGAGAAATCATAATGAGAAATATAGATAAAACAATGCGAAATCATAATGAGAGATATAGATAAAACAATGCGAAATCATAATGAGAGATATAGATAAAACAATCAGAAAACATGAGAAATATAGATAAAACAATGAGAAAACATAATGAGAAATATAGATAAAACAATGAGAAAACATAATGATGAGAAATATAGATGAAACAATGAGAAAACATAATGAGAAATATAGATAAAACAATGAGAAAACATAATGATGAGAAATATAGACAAAACAATGAGAAAACATAATGAGAAATATAGATAAAACAATGAGAAAACATGAGAAATATAGATAAAACAATGAGAAAACATAATGATGAGAAATATAGATGAAACAATGAGAAATCATAATGAGAAATATAGACAAAACAATGAGAAAACATAATGAGAAATATAGACAAAACAATGAGAAAACATAATGATGAGAAATATAGATGAAACAATGAGAAAACATAATGAGAGAAATATAGATAAAACAATGAGAAAACATAATGATGAGAAATATAGATAAAACAATGAGAAAACATGAGAAATATAGATAAAACAATGAGAAAACATGATGATGAGAAATATAGATAAAACAATGAGAAATCATAATGATGAGAAATATAGATAAAACAATGAGAAAACATAATGATGAGAAATATAGATAAAACAATGAGAAATCATGAGAAATATAGATAAAACAATGAGAAATCATAATGATGAGAGATATAGATAAAACAATGAGAAATCATGAGAAATATAGATAAAACAATGAGAAAACATAATGATGAGAAATATAGATAAAACAATGAGAAAACAAATCATGAGAAATATAGATGAAACAATGAGAAAACATGATGATGAGAAATATAGATGAAACAATGAGAAAACATAATGATGAGAAATATAGATAAAACAATGAGAAATCATAATGATGAGAAATATAGATAAAACAATGAGAAAACATAATGATGAGAAATATAGATAAAACAATGAGAAATCATAATGATGAGAGATATAGATAAAACAATGAGAAATCATGAGAAATATAGATAAAACAATGAGAAATCATAATGATGAGAGATATAGATAAAACAATGAGAAATCATGATGAGAATATAGATAAAACAATGAGAAAACATGATGATGAGAAATATAGACAAAACAATGAGAAATCATAATGATGAGAAATATAGACAAAACAATGAGAAATCATGAGAAATATTGATAAAACAATGAGAAAACATAATGAGAGAAATATAGATAAAACAATGCGAAATCATAATGAGAGATATAGATAAAACAATGAGAAATCATAATGATGAGAAATATAGACAAAACAATGAGAAATCATGAGAAATATAGATAAAACAATGAGAAAACATAATGAGAAATATAGATAAAACAATGCGAAATCATAATGAGAGATATAGATAAAACAATGAGAAATCATAATGAGAAATATAGATAAAACAATGAGAAATCATAATGAGAGATATAGATAAAACAATGCGAAATCATAATGAGAGATATAGATAAAACAATCAGAAAACATGAGAAATATAGATAAAACAATGAGAAAACATAATGAGAAATATAGATAAAACAATGAGAAAACATAATGAGAAATATAGACAAAACAATGAGAAAACATAATGATGAGAAATATAGATGAAACAATGAGAAATCATAATGATGAGAAATATAGATAAAACAATGAGAAATCATAATGATGAGAAATATAGATGAAACAATGAAAAAACATAATGATGAGAAATATAGATGAAACAATGAGAAATCATGATGATGAGAGATATAGACAAAACAATGAGAAAACATGATGATGAGAAATATAGACAAAACAATGAGAAAACATAATGATGAGAAATATAGACAAAACAATGAGAAAACATAGAAATATAGATAAAACAATGAGAAAACATGAGAAATATAGATAAAACAATGAGAAAACATAATGATGAGAAATATAGACAAAACAATGAGAAAACATGAGAAATATAGATAAAACAATGAGAAAACATAATGATGAGAAATATAGACAAAACAATGAGAAAACATAATGATGAGAAATATAGACAAAACAATGAGAAAACATGAGAAATATAGATAAAACAATGAGAAATCATAATGATGAGAAATATAGACAAAACAATGAGAAATCATGAGAAATATAGATAAAACAATGAGAAAACATAATGATGAGAAATATAGACAAAACAATGAGAAAACATAATGATGAGAAATATAGATGAAACAATGAGAAAACATGAGAAATATAGACAAAACAATGAAAAAACATAATGATGAGAAATATAGACAAAACAATGAGAAAACATGAGAAATATTGATAAAACAATGAGAAATCATAATGATGAGAAATATAGATAAAACAATGAGAAATCATAATGATGAGAAATATAGATGAAACAATGAGAAAACATAATGATGAGAAATATAGATAAAACAATGAGAAAACATAATGATGAGAAATATAGATGAAACAATGAGAAAACATAATGATGAGAAATATAGACAAAACAATGAGAAAACATAATGATGAGAAATATAGATGAAACAATGAGAAAACATAATGAGAAATATAGACAAAACAATGAGAAAACATAATGATGAGAAATATAGACAAAACAATGAGAAAACATGATGATGAGAAATATAGACAAAACAATGAGAAATCAATGAGAAAACGATAAAACAATGAGAAAACATGAGAAATATAGATAAAACAATGAGAAATCATGAGAAATATAGATAAAACAATGAGAAAACATAATGATGAGAAATATAGATAAAACAATGAGAAAACATGATGATGAGAAATATAGACAAAACAATGAAAAAACATGATGATGAGAAATATAGACAAAACAATGAGAAAACATAATGATGAGAAATATAGATAAAACAATGAGAAAACATGAGAAATATAGATAAAACAATGAGAAAACATAATGATGAGAAATATAGACAAAACAATGAGAAATCATGAGAAATATAGATAAAACAATGAGAAAACATGAGAAATATAGATAAAACAATGAGAAATCATGAGAAATATAGATAAAACAATGAGAAAACATAATGATGAGAAATATAGACAAAACAATGAGAAAACATGATGATGAGAAATATAGACAAAACAATGAGAAATCATAATGATGAGAAATATAGATGAAACAATGAGAAAACATGAGAAATATAGATAAAACAATGAGAAAACATAATGATGAGAATTATAGACAAAACAATGAGAAAACATGAGAAATATTGATAAAACAATGAGAAAACATAATGATGAGAATTATAGACAAAACAATGAGAAAACATGAGAAATATTGATAAAACAATGAGAAAACATAATGATAAGAAATATAAACAAGTAAAACAAACAAAACCCCAACAAACCTTCAGACTGTGACAAATCAACAACAATATATCAACACAAAATAGAAATAAACTATAAGGCTTGAAGATTGAAAAAAGGAACGAGTAATTACTATTAAAACAAGTTACAGTTGTATTGTATTGTATCGTATTGTATTATATTGTATTGTATTGTATTGTATTGTATTGTATTGTATTGTACTGTATTGTATTATATTGTATTGTATTGTTTTTATATTGTATTGTATTGTATTGTATTGTGCTGTATTGTGTTGTACTGTATTGTATTATATTGTATTGTACTGTATTGTATTGTACTGTATTGTATTGTGCTGTATTGTGTTGTATTGTATTGTATTATATTGTATTGTACTGTATTGTATTGTACTGTATTGTATTGTGCTGTATTGTGTTGTACTGTATTGTATTATATTGCATTGTATTGCATCGGATTGTACTGTACTGTATTGTATTATATTTTGTTGTACTGTATTGTATTATATTGTATTGTACTGTATTGTATTGTACTGTATTGTGTTGTACTGTATTGTATTGTATTGTACTGTGCTGTATTGTATTGTACTGTGCTGTATTGTATTATATTGTACTGTATTGTATTGTATTCTATTGCTGTATTGAATCGTATTGTACTGTGCTGTATTGTATTATATTGTATTGTACTGTATTGTATTGTACTGTATTGTGTTGTACTGTATTATATTATATTGTATTGTATCGTATCGTATTGTATTGTATCGTATTGTATTGTATCGTATTGTACTGTATTGCATTGTATTGCATCGCATTGCATTATCACAGAAAATCGTGTCTCTTTAAAACTGAAGAAGAATAGTATGGTGAACCTGTCTTCATTGTTATAAAACAGTGTATGAGAGAGAGAGAGAGAGAGAGAGAGAGAGAGAGAGAGAGAGAGAGAGAGAGAGAGAGAGAGAGAGAGAGAGAGAGAGAGAGAGAGAGGGGAGAGAAAGAGGGAGAGAGAGAGAGAGAGAGAGAGAGAGAGAGAGAGAGAGAGAGAGAGAGAGAGAGAGAGAGAGAGAGAGAGAGAGAGAGATGAACTGTGGTTTACTGAACCGGGCCATATGCCCGTAACAAATATGTGCGTGTGTGTTGTTGTGTTGTTCTTCAGTTTAACGTCCTTCCAGAAAGTGATTCAGACAATTGTGTGTGTGCGTGCGTGCGTGTGTGTGTGTGTGTGTGTGTGTGTGTGTGTGTGTGTGTGTGTGTGTGTGTGTGTGTGTGTGTGTGTGTGTGTGTGTGTGTGTGTGTGTGTGTGTGTGTGTGTCTGAGACCGAAGTTCTTTCTACTTTGAAAGAAATGCATTTTAAATCCTGTGATCTTGACCCCATCCCAGCCTCTCTTTTCTCACAAATCTATCAACACCTTCTGCCATCAATCACCAACATCATCAATTCTTCTTTAGTTTCAGGTGTGTTTCCTTCTGCTTTCAAAACCGCTCTTGTAAGGCCCCTTCTCAAGAAGAACAATCTGGATCCTAATAATCTGAAAAACTACAGACCTGTATCTAACCTCCCTTTTCTCTCCAAACTCCTTGAGAAGACTGTCCTGAAACAACTTAACGATCATCTATCCTCAAACAATCTTCATCATCCTTATCAGTCTGCCTATAGAACCAACCACAGTACAGAAACAGCCCTTGTTCAAATCGTTAATGACCTCTTACTTGCTTCTGATGCTGGTCAAATCTCTCTTTTGACACTTCTTGATCTCTCTGCTGCCTTTGATACCATAGACCACTCCATTCTTCTGTCTCGTCTTGAACATACTTTTGGAATTAAGGGCCCTGCTCTTTCTTGGTTTTCCTCTTACCTTTCTGATCGTTTTCAATCAGTTCTGGTCAATGGTCGTCAGTCTGAACAGGTTAGGCTTTCTTGTGGAGTCCCCCAGGGGTCTGTGCTTGGTCCTGTCTTGTTTACTTTGTATACGTCACCTCTTGCCAATGTCATCGATCAGCACAACATGAAACATCACTTCTATGCAGATGACTCACAACTCCAAAACAGTACAACCCCTGAAGATCTAGATTCCATTCTTACAGAAAGTAACAACTGCTATATTGATATTCAAAATTGGATGGTTCAAAATAAACTTCAATTAAATGGTGAAAAAACCGAAGCAATGCTTGTAGGGACAAAAAACAAACTAGCCTCTGTTTCCATAGAGTCAATCCAACTGGGTAACAATATCATTCCCCTCTCAGACTCAGTCAAAAACTTAGGTGTCACTTTGGACAATACTCTTTCCATGCAGAGTTTCCTGACTCAGACCTGTCAGTCCTGCTACTATCAAATTCGTTGCATTGGCTATATTCGTAAATACCTCTCAGATGAAGCCACAGCAAAGCT
>CM065711.1:31301370-31311910 GCA_017654935.2 Phymorhynchus buccinoides | reverse complement strand
TTCTCTCTTCTTCTCTCTCTTTTCTTCTCTCTTCTATCTCTTTCTCTCTCTCTCTCTCTCTTCTCTGTCTCTTTCTCTCTCTCTCAGACTTCTATGTCCTTTTCTTAAATTTTATTCTTCACATTTCCTCCTCCTCTTCTATTCTCCTTTTTTATATATTGCATTCCCCCCACCCCTCCCCCCCCCCCCACCCCCACCCCCACCCCTTTTTGTATGTGTTTTTGTGTTCTGAGATGTGGTTTGCCTTTATCTGATATTGATAAAAGGGATGAAATTTGAGAGGAAAAACAGAAATTTCTCCTTCCCTGCCCACCGCCCCTCCCGCTCCTTTCGTATGCTCACCCCCTCTCCCCTCCCCCAACCACCGTCTCTCTCTCTCCATCCACCCCTCTCTCTCTCTCCATTCCATCACACAACCCACTTTAGTTTGTTTGTTTAAAACATACCTCTCTTCAGCCCCTCCCTAACATTCATCGCCCCTTTTCTTAAAAAAAAAGAAAGAAGAGAAAGAACATAAAAGGTCAGGCCCTATCGATATCTCCCTTTCCTCCTCCGATCCGCAACTACACTGGAGTTCTCCCAGCCTGTTTTTTGTAGCATACGACACTCTGAAAGGGCGGGGGAAGCTAGCTGAGGACGCGAGAACGAGAGAGAGAGAGAGTAGCGAGAGAGAGGAGAGAGAATAGGAGAAGTGAGTGAGAGAGAGAGAGAGAGAGCGAGAGAGAGAGAGAGTAAGAGGAGAGAGAGTGAGAGTAAGAGAGAGCGAAGAGAGAGAGATATAGTAGAGAGTGAGTGAGAGAGAGTCGTAGAGACTGAGAGGTAGCGAGAGAGAGAGAGAGAGAGTAAGAGAAGAGTGAGAGTAAAGAAGAGATAGTGATTGGAGAAACTGATAGTACGATAGCGAGAGAGAGATAGAAGAGAGAGGTAAGTGAGAGAGACTGAGAGAGAGTGAGAGAGACTAAGAGTAAGAGAGGGGAGAGAGAAGAGTAAGAGGGAGAGAGATCTGGAGAATAGAGTAAGAGAGAAAGAGAGAGAGAGAGAGATGTTCCTATGTTGAATACTGATTCATAAGGAATAATTGTCGCATTGGGAGGACTAACAACACGCATCAATATTCACCCCATTTGCAATGCACATCAGAGAGAGCAGAGAGAGAGAGAGACCGAGAGAGACAAGACAGAGACGGAGAATGAATTGGATTGATTTAATGTATTATCTGTATGCCCATTCAAGTTGGAGTAATGCGCGAGGCAACAAATCTATATTCACTTCACTGTTAATGCACACACACCAGTGAGAGAGAGAGAGAGAGAGCGAGGAGAGAAAGAGACTGAGAGAGAGAGAGAGAGAGAGAGAGCAGAGAGAAGAAAGGAGACTGAGAGAAAGAGAGAGAAACATAGAGACACACAGGAGAGAGAGAGAAAGAGAGAGACAAGAGAGAAGAGAGACGGAGGCAGTAGACAGAGACAGAGAGAGAGGATAGAGATAGAGAGAGACGGGATGGCCGAGGACAGACAGAGATGGGGGAGAGAGAGAGACGGAAAGGCGCAGGAAGAAATTAGAGAGAGAGAGAAGAGACGAGAGAGAGAGAGAGAGAGAAAAAAAAAAGTAGATAGAGAGAGACAGAGAGAAAGAGAGACTGACACATAGAGAGTCGGTCTGGGGGTCAGGCGATGTCAATGACCTTGAAGACCTTGACCTTTGACCCGTCAAGGGGAGATGATCGTCGCATTGCGGGAAGTGCCAACAGATTTCCACGAAGAAAGAAACAAAGGGTCGTTTTTATTTCTGTATTATGAAATTGGCCAGTCTTTACGGTTTCGTATTATTTTATCATGAAAATCAGGATGTCGTAGATATTTTTGATCAAATTCATGTCGCATTTGAACATAAAAAAGGGATAGCACGGTAAGGCCGGGTTCACATTACACACGTAAGTTCCGTAGGGAAAACTTTATACTGTGGCGGTACCATAGCCGATAAGGTTTAACCGAGGCGTGGTTAACGCTACACCTATCTATATTGTTAAAACCTCGGGACTTTACTGCTGTTGCTTTGCCTCCGGGCATTGCAGCCAGTATTTTCCCACCATCTTGTATTTACAAATGTCCCATATGTGTCTTGTCTGTTCCAGACCGAGAGGACGTAAAACAACATTTTCATCATGGAAAAACTATAAAATAGTAGGGGAAGACGGGTTAAAAAGCGCATGTGCGGGTAAGAAGACCACCCCAATTATATCATTAAATGAAGAAAATTTCAGTCTCATTTTGCCCATGAGACGAGCGTTAATGTCTAGCATTCTTCTCATGGGCAAATTTTACTGAAATTTCTTTATTTCATGAGATAATTGGGGTGTGGGCTTCTTACTTTCTTACCCGCCCATGCGTTTTTACCCCGTCTTCCCCTATATCTGAATAAGTCATGTTCTAATTATACTTACCTCGGTTCGACGGACCTACACCACAAGTTCAAACTTTGATGAAAGACGCAGCTTGTGTCTGTTCTCAAGCATGTCTTATGTGTTTCAGCAATGGCTTACGGTTTCATATTTTTAAAACAACACTAGCTGTGTTGAAGGCTCATAGAATGATAAATCTGATTAGAGACGAGATAGGGGGGAAGAAGAGCTCAAGAGCAGGAAAGCCCTTCAAAAGACAGCTAGATTATAAATCAACCACACATCAATAAACCGCCGTCTGCGCAAACTCATCCCCGTCGCAGTTATGCCAGACTATTGGATTGTAGCGACGTATGAAGTTGAAAGAAAGAAGAAGAAGGAGGAAAGCCTATAGCTTATACTGTGTAATAAGCATACACGTGTTTCACAAGTTTTAGACTAGCGAGTCAGACGGGACAGAAACTGACAACTTAGGAAACAAAACCTGTCGTTCACATTCACATACACATAGAACATCAACTACTTACTGTAGTGCCATTGTACTATTCCCAGCTGTTTGAAATCAATGCCGTATAACTAACACAACAAAAACCAAAAAGGGTGGGGCTTATTATTTATTATGGTAAGTCTTATAGTGGACGTAAGCCCACCGGACAAAAGCCCACGCGTTATATGGGGGGAAAACGGCAAACGCCCACTCACGGGGGTAATAGGAGTACATAGGCATACACAGGAGAGAGAGACGATAGATTTTAGTCGAGAGACAAGAGAGGAGGGCGAGGCAAGTGATGTGTTCCTTGCGGGGGATGCCGAGAGTCGAGAGAGAGTGGGGAGAGAGAGACGGAGAGAAGGTGAGAAGAGAGTGAGAAACGAAGAGACTAGACTAGAGAGAGAAAGAGAACGATATATAGTATATTATATATTATAGCTAGTGAAGACGCAAAGGGGAAACAGTTCCTCTCTAGGGTCATTGGCACCACACTGCGTTGGAAATAGCGGTGATGAGGGAAGGGGTTTCACTTACTTACATGGAAAACAACAGCACATCACAACTCTGACTCGGAATCTTTCACTATTTTATTCTGATGTTTCACCAGTAGCTGGCTTTCCTTGATCACAGAAATTTTTTCTTTTTTGAATGTAAAAATGTAATTCTCCCTCGTTTCTATCCCTCTCTCCCTCTCTCTCTCTCTCTCTCTCCTCTCTCTCTACTCTCTCTCTCTCTTTCTCATCTCCCTCCTTCCTCCTCCCCTCTCTCTCTCTCTCCTCTCTCTTAATTCCCACACCCCTACCACCTCACCCCTAACCAACCTTTCTCTCTCTCTCCTTCCCTCCTTCTCTCTCTCTCTCTCTCTCCTCTCGTCTCCTTCTCTCTCTTTCTCTCTCTCTTCTCCCTCTCTCTCTCAATCTCTATCTCTTTAATTCCCCCACCCCTACCTACCACCTCACTTTCTTCCTTTCTTCCTCCTCTCTCTCTCTCTCTCTCCCTGCTATCTTCTTCTCTCGTTCAATCTCTCTCTCCCCCTCTCCACCTCTCTCTCTCTATCTCTGTGTCTATCTTTCTCTCTCTCTCTCCTCTCTCTCCCCTCTCTCCTCTCTCTCTCTATAACTTCTCTCTTGCTATACACACAATCAGTCTTCCTCTCTCTCCTCATCCTCCGTCTCTCGTTCTAGCTCTCTCTCTCTCATCTCTCTTCTATCCTCCTCTCCTCTATCTCCTCCTCCCCTCTCCTCTCTCTCTCTATCTCTGTGAACACTCCACTACATCAGGAATAAAGAAACTATGTGAACATAGTTAGAGGACATTGCTGTCGGTGAAAATCGTGCACAAACGAAGTGGCTTTTGGGAATAAGTGATGATTTTTGATTCTGGGGTTTAAAGAATGAAATCCGTGCCAATGTATTTTGTATTTTCTTTTTATATATTGTTTCTCTTTTTAAAAGTGAGATGTATTCCTCTAGTATGGGAGAAAGAGAAATGTGCTGTCATTTTTACATTCATTCTGTGATCAAGCCAGCTACTGGTGGAAACATCAGAATTTAAAATAGTGAAAGATTCCGAGAAGAGTTGTGATGTGCCTGTTGTTTTTCACGTGTGTAAGTATATATATATATATATATATATATATCTATATATATATATATATATATATATATATATATATATATAGTAATATGATATATATATATATATATACTAAAATAGAGAGCAGAGAGAGAGGACGAGAATGAGAGAGAGGAGACTCGGACAGGCAGCGAGAGAGAGAGAGAGAGAGAGAGAGAGGCAGAACACAGAGAGAAGAGACAGAGACAATGTCGGGAAGAGACAGACAGAGAAAGAAAGACAGACAGACAGACATAGAGAGACAGAGAGAGATACAGTGTGGTTGTTGACAGACAGACAGTGTCTGGCCAGAGACAAACTTTGGAGAAAGAGAGTGTGACAACAGAAGGATTTGAAGAGAGAGACAGAGAAAGAGAGAGAGAGAGAGAGAGAGAGAGAGTGAGTTTAGAGAGAGAGAGAGAGGAGAGGCAGAACCAGAGAAGAGACAGAGACAATGTCTGGAAGAGACAGAAACACAGACAGACATAGAGAGAGAGCGAGAGAGAGAGACAAAGTCTGGTTGACAAGTAGAGACAGAGTGACAGACAGCAGACAGGGACAGGGACAAAGGAGAGAGGAGAAAGAGAGGAGGAGAGAGAGAGAGCGAGATGAGACTCGAGAGAAGAGAGGTAGGAGTGAGGAGATGATACGACGAGAGAGAGAAGGAGAGAGAGAGAGAGGAGACATGAGAGAAGATACAGACACAGATATGTATCCAACTCGTGAGAGACAGACAAAGTATATCGGGTAAGAGAGAGACAGACAGAGACAGAGATAGACAACAGAAGGAACGCGAGAGACAGAGACAGAGACTGAGACTCGCAGAGAGACAGAGACAATGTCTGGAGAGAGACAAAATCACAGAGACAGAGACAGAGGCAAAGTCTGGTTGACAGAGAGACAAAGAGACAGAGACAGACACTTGAGAGACAGAGAGACAGAGACCCGCAAGAGAGACGGATACAATGTCTGGAGAGAGAGACAGACAAGAGAGAGAGACAGAGACACACACACTGCAGAGAGACAGAGACATTGTCTGTAGAGAGACAGTAACAGAGAGAGAGACAGAGATAACAGTCGAGAGAGAGACAGACAATAGAAGGAACGAGAGAGAGAGAGAGAGAGAGAGAGACAGAGACAGGAGAGAGAGTAGAGAGAGACATAGAGAGAGACAGAGAGAGAGAGAGACAGAGACAGACACAAATCTGGTTGACAGAGAGACAGAGACTCACATATTGAGCTACAACAGACAGACACTGGAAAGAGAGAGAAACAGAGAGAGACAGAGGAGAGAGGAGAGAGAGAGACGAGAGACAGACGCGAGAGATGAGAGACAGAGACAGAGACAGAGACAGACACAATACTGGGTGACAGAGAGAAGGAAGACACAGACTCACACATATTGAGCTAAATCAGACAGCACTCGCACTGAGAGGGAGATAGGTACAGATAATAGGGATAGAGAGAGAGACAGAGACAATGTCAGACAGAAAGGCAGAGACAGAGGATAAAGACGTGAGAGACAGAGAGACAATGTCTGGAGAACGGCAGAGACAGAGAGGATGAAAGACTGAGAGAAACGAGAGACAGTGTCAATGTCTGGAGAACGGCAGAGACAGAGGGATAAAGACTGAGAGACAGAGACACATGTCTGGAGAAAGAGGTAGAGGCAGAGATAGAGTGACAGACAGAGACAATGTCTGGAGAACGGCAGAGACAGAGGGATAAAGACTGAGAGACAGAGACAATGTCTTGGAGAAAGGCAGAGACAGAGGGATAAAGACTGAGAGACACAGAGACAATGTCTGGACAAAGAGGCAGAGACAGAGGGATAAAGACTGAGAGACAGAGACAATGTCTGGAGAAAGACGAGACGCAGAGACAGAGAGGGACATAAGAGAGACAGAGTGAAGAGACAGAGACAATGTCTGGAGAAAGGCAGAGAGAAAGGAGAGAGAGATGATAAAGACTGAGAGACAGAGACAATGTCTGGATTCAGAAACGGCAGAGACAGAGGGATTAAATTCTGGTGAGAGCAGAGACAATGTCTGGAGAGCTCAAAGGCAGGAGCAGAGGGATATAAAGACTGACAGAGCACAGAGACAATGTCTGGAGAAAAAGTGGCATAGGCAGAGAGAGAGAGGGGAGAAAGAGAGAAAGGGGACAAAGAGAGAATCCAGAGACAGAGACAATGTCTCTTGGAGAAAGGCAGAGAGAGAGGGAGACAAAGACTGAGAGAAACAGAGACAATGTCTGGAGAGAGAGAGAGAGAAGAAGAGAGAGACATTGAAATATAGAAAAGATATGTATCCTATCACGGGGGTTTGTCCGTTTCCCCAGATATTTTGGGTGGGGCTTTTGTCCGTTTTCCCAGATAACGAGGTGGGCTTTTGTCCGGTGGGCTTTTTAAAAAAAAGTTTGACATTTCAAAAAAAAAAGACCACTGTTTATTAGGGACATTACCATTGTTACTTACGGTTGTTTGTTTTTCTTAAACGTTTCTCAGAAGTATGGTCAAAAGAAAAACAATGACCGGGGTGAGGGAGGAGGGGGGGGGGGGGTTATTGATTATGGAACTTGGTCATTCCTAGCTGTTGACCTACACATTAGATAACGGCGGTTGTGTAGGAATAATCATTACCATGACTGTGTAGCGTGACATCTGTGACATTTCTGTCAACAATTCTGCACGCATTAAGTGAATGAAAATGTCCAATTATTTTTTTAAAAAAATGTGTTGACCACTAAATGTTATTGTCCTCGAAAACATCTTTTACTCTGTGTGTATCCGTTAAACAACACACATGGTGGTGGGTTGCATGATGAGTGAGCAAGATAGCGGAGAGCGGATGAATGAATAATGTGGTGTGAGTGTTATCTGTTTCACATTTTTATTTAATATTTTTATTTTGATATATATATATAGAAGGTAAAAAAAAGATAAAAAGATATGTACCCCCCCCCCCCCCCCCCCTGCATTTCCTCGGTTAATTATCTATTTTTCCGTTTTTGCCTTTTCTTACCATACATAAAGCTGTATTTTAGGAAACGTTTTAGCTAATAACCTTTTTGGAATACTAACCCTAGCCCTAAACCTAACCCTAAACATAACCCTACCCCCCACACTATGTACTGCAGTACATCGCGATTTGTCACAGTTGTGGTTCGTTGCGTCTTTTCCGTCTTATAGGGTGGGGGGTAGGGTTAGGGTTTAGGGCTAGGGTTAGGGTTAGGGTTAGTATTCCAAAAAGGTTATTAGCTAAAAATGTTCCTAAAATACAGCTTTATGTATGGTAAGAAAGGCAATAACGGAAAAATAGAATTAACCGAGATATGTAGGGGGGGGGGGGGGGCAGCGCGTCACATGACCTTTACGTTTGTCATCTCATATCTTATTTTACACGGTGGAAGACAAGTTTCCATTGTGCGTTGTACAATGCCAATGGACAATGAAGAAACTTATGACTTTATGACCTAAATATGGTGTCCTCAAAAGTCACCAATGCTAAGGAACGGAAAGGATACGTAAACATGATATTGACCTTTTCTCCAGGCTCTCCCTCCACCTCCCCCCTCCCCCGAATCTCAGTTCAAAACGCCCCTCCGGATATCTTTACACCCTACCCCCCCCCCCCCCACCCCACACCCCTGCCTCCTCCTTCTCTTACCCATTGGTCAATGACACCTGTCCTTCTTCACCTTTCCTTCCTTCCTTTCCTTCCTTCCTTCCTCCTCAACGCACTGAGAACATCTTGTCTGTGTTTGTCTTTCGTTCCTTCTCCCCTTTTTTCACTCTTTCTTCCTTCCTTCCTTCCTTGCCTTTCTTCAACGCACTGAGACGTCTTCAAAGATTTGTCTGTCTTTCTTCCTGTTTCTTCCTTCTTTTCCTTCTTTAGTCATTAACCCTTCCTTCCTTCATTCATTCCTTCCTTCCTTCCTTCCTTCCTTCCTTACCAACGCACTGAGACATCTTCCTGTTTTTGTTGTCCGTTTGTCTTTCTCTCCTTCTCCATTTTTCTTCTTTTTCTTTCCTTCCTTCCTTCCTTCCTTCCTGTTCCTCAACGCACTGAGACATCTTCCTGTTTTTGTCTGTTTGTCTTTCTCTCCTTCTTCTACCTTTAGTTTAGTGTATCTTCTTCACACCTCCTTTCTTTTCCTTCCTTCCTTCCTTCCTTCCTCAAACGCATTGAGACATCTTCCTGTTTTTGTCTGTTTGTCTTTCTCTCCTTCTCCCTTTTCTTCCTTCTTTCTTCCTTTTCTTCCTTCCTTCCTTCCTTCCTCAACGCACTGAGACATCTTCCTGTTTTTGTCTGTTTGTCTTTCTCTCCTTCTCCCTTTTCTTCCTTCTTTCTTCCTTCCTTCTTCTTCCTTCTTCCTCAACGCACTGAGACATCTTCCTGTTTTTGTCTGTTTGTCTTTCTCTCCTTCTCCCATTTTCTTCACTCTTTCTTCCTTTCCTTCTTCCTTCCTCAAACGCACTGAAACATCTTCAAATTCCCGTCTGGTTCCTTCTTTCTGCATTTTCCCATTTTGTGCCCCCCCACCCCCCCCCTTCCCCCCCCCCCACCCTTTTCTTGATTTTCTTTTTCCATTTCACTATCTTTCTTTCTTCCCACATTAAGCGCGTTCATTTTAGCAGAATTGCTTCGAACTTGAAATATCTCTCTCTCTCTCTCTCTCTCTCTCTCTCTCTCCTCTCTCTCTCTCTCTCTCCTCTCTCTCTCTCTCTCTCTCTCTCTCTCTCTCTCTCTCTCTCTCTCTCTCTCTCTCTCTCTCTCTCGTGATTTGTTTCCCTTTCCATTTGTTTTTTCACGTTCCAAGCGATTTAATTTGTTTTTTCTTTTATCCAAGGACAGATTGTAAGAAATAGGCATCGCCTAAAATCTTTAGCCTTGTTAAATAAAGTCTTTCAGTGTTCAGTCTCTCTCGCTCTGTCGGCGAGTTTTAGCACGATTGATTTGAACTTCAGATGTGTGTTTAACCGTGCGTGTTACACTTCAGTATTGTCTCTCTCTCTCCCTCTCTCTCTGTCTCTCTGTCTCTCTCTGTGTGTCTGTCTCTCTGTCTCTCTCTCTCTGTCTCTCTCTCTCTCTCTCTCTCTCTGTCTCTCTCTCTCTCTCCCTCTCTCTCTCTCTTCTCTCCTCTCTCTCTCTCTCTCTGTCTCTCTCTCTCTCTCTCTCTCTCTCTCTCTCTCTCTCTCTATCTCTGTGTCTCTCTCTCTCTCTCTCTCTCTCTCCTCTCCTCTCTCTCTCTGTCTGTCTGTCTCTCTCTCTCTCTCTGTCTCTCCTCTCTCTATCTCCTCTATCCACCCCTCTCTCTTCTCTCTCTCTCTCTCTCTCTCTCTCTCTCTCTCTCTTCTCTCTCTGTCTCTGTCTCTCTCTCTAGGTCTCTCTCTCTCTCTCTGTCTCTCTCTGTCTCTCTCTCTCTCTCTCTCTCACCACCTTATACCCACCCTCCCCATGCTTTATTACTCTCCCCGCAACCCCCTTCCCCCTCTTACCTTCATCAGAGTATCTGCCATTCCGCTATATATGTTACGCCCAATCCATGAAATTGCCCATTTCATGAAATGGGCAAAATGGTTTTCCCAGTTCGTGAAATAGCCAATTGATAACTTGCAATTGAGAAAAGCAATATGAATGAAAAATAGTTTTTGTTCATTAGCACACATAGATCAAGAATTGGTTCAAACGAATGATAAATCTCATCTGTAGATGAGTTAAAATTATTTTATTCAGACTTAATTTGATAAAACGTTTGATTGAACATGTGGCTCAGGCATGCCCCAGATTAGCATCTGGTCGAGTTGGAGGGGGGCAGGATAGGGGTGCAAATACAATGCAGAAAAGTGTGATACCATTGAATCAATCTTAATCAATACCTGTGTGAATGGGGATTAAAAAATGTGATATACATTGTCCATTTCATAAATTGGGCAAATCATCTTCAAATCAAATCAAAATCAAATCATCTTTATTATCTCATAACTGAGAAATTGCAGCCAGGTGCACATAAGAAAAACAATGAACACATCC
>CM065711.1:31261370-31291370 GCA_017654935.2 Phymorhynchus buccinoides | reverse complement strand
GGGTTTATGGTCTCATCCCACGAAAGACTCCACACTCAGACCCTGTAAGCCCTAGTGCAAAGTGAGAGGGAAAAAATACTCTGTACCCAGGTTCGAACTCGGGGGTGTACTTGACACGATGTGCCCCCCACCCCCTCCTCCATTTCTCGGTTGTTTCCATTTTTTCTGTCTTGCCTTTCTTACTGCAGATTGAGTGCTTCAACCTCTATCGTTTTGCTATATTTAACACTAATTTTCATCCATTTACATGACGAAACACATGCATTCAATAATAGTAGAAGATAAAGGCAAGTCGGAACCACCCCCCCCCCCCCCCCCCCCCCCCCCCCCCCGCAATGAACCTGGGCCTGTATTCACGTTGAGATAGCATGAGACTTAGCATGATGCTAACTTAGAAGCTCTTCCAATGTCCTATAGGATTTAACAGGACTTTTGGAAGAGCTTCTAAGTTAGCATCATGCTAAGTCTCATGCTATCTCAACGTGAATACAGGCCCAGGACTGTGACAAATGCCACGATGTACTGCACTACATGGGGGGGGGGGGGGGGGGGGGGTCCTATTAGATAATGGCCTTTATCATGACTGCGATTAAATATATAATGTGGTACCATAGCCGATGAGGTTTAACCGAGGCGTGGTTACCGCTACGCCTATCCATATTGTTAAAAACTCGGGACTTTACTGGTGTTGCACTGCCTCCGGGCATTGCAGCCAGTATTGTTCCCACCATCTTTGTATTTACAAATGTCCCATAATGTGTCTATGACCGAGAGGACGTAAAACATCATTTTCATCATCATGACTGCGATTGAATATTCAACAAAGATAATTAGCTGAAACGGTTAATAAAATACAGCTTAATGTTTGGTAAGAAAGGCAAATGTGAAAATGCGGGGAGAGCTGAGAAATGTAGGGGGGGGGGGGGGGGGGGGGGGGGGGGGGGGGGGGTCCAGGCACATCAAAAAGACAACCCCCCCCCCCCACACACACACATACACACACACTGGTATAATAAAATTAAAAAAATGATGCCCCGGCAGGGGATCGAACCCTGGATCTTCGGTTTACGAGACCGACGCCTTACCACTTGGCCACCGAGGCAGCTGGTTGCAATGTGAAGATTAGGGATTATTGTTGGATTGGACTAATCGAGTGCATGCCTCTTGTACAAGCCTCTTGACCAAATAACGGATGTCTCTATTTCTAGTGTCTCTCTGGTTTTATCGTCTTCAAACAACACGCGCGCGCGCACGCGCGGCAGGCACGCTCACGCACGCACGCACGCACACACACACACACACACACACTCTCTCTCTCTCTCTCTCTCTCTCTCTCTCTCTCTCTCTCTCTCTCTCTCTCTCTCTCTCTCTCTCTCTCCCAACAGAGTTATTTCAATGCGTTATATTAAAAAAATGAAACAGACTGCAACGTCACTGGAACATACAACAAACAAACAACTACACGACAAGTGTAAAGTGACGTTATTTTATTCACAAGAGACAAAACAAAACTACTGGATATTTCGGCGAATGCGCCTTTATCAACACAGACAGACGTTATATTATTAGCCTAAATAAATGTTTAGTACTTTGGAATGTTTTGTTGTGGCGTGTTGACCTATCATTTTTAGTCCCCGTCCGTCCGTCCGGTGTCCGTCCGTCCGTCCGGTGTTCGTCCGTCCGTCCGGCGTGCCTCCGTCCGTCCGGCGTGCATCCGTCCGTCCGGCTATTCGTCCGTTTTTCTCAAAAACTATTCAGTCTATCATCATCAAATTTGGTATACTAGTTTGCCAAAATGCAAGCTATCCACTGATGTATTTAGTTTTACATTAAGGTCAAGGTCGCGCCAGTTACGGGGTTCAAACCCCGAAACACATAATCGCTAATATCTCGCGAAGTTTTGCATGTATTTTAATGCAGTTTTTTTCACAACATTTCTTGATGAATGGTCTATAACACAGTTGTCATGAATTTTTCTGTGCGCTCGTGTGCGTATGATCGCGCGCGCTCAAATCACGGGTCCGAATCCCAAGGCTATATGTAAAAAAACCTATTCAGTTACGTGCTGTTTTGATGCCTTTTATGTAGTTACGTGCTGTTTTGATGCGTGTTTATGTATGTGTACAGCCGACACATTCCGATTTCGGAGTAGCTCGGCGATGCTGCGAGGGGACTTTGCAGCCGCACGGCGTTGCACTTGTTCGAGTTGCTTTCGTTTACTTTTCATTCTGAGGACAGGATGAAAAAAAGCTGTCAAGCTTACTCCTTTATTCTCAATAAAGATCATTTGGACTTGACTTGACACACACCGTCACACACACACACACACACAAACACACACACACAGACACACACGCACGCACACACACACACACACACACACACACACACACACACACACACACACACACACACACGCACGCACACACACACACACACGCACAAACACGCGCGCCTACACGCACACACACATTCTCTCTCTCTCTCTCTCTCTCTCTCTCTCTCTCTCTCTCTCTCTCATTCTCTCTCTCTCTCTCTCTCTCTCTCTCTCTCTCTCTCTCTCTCTAATCCACAGTAGCAGTTGGTGTGTTAGTACTGTGTGAACTAACTGTGTACACCCCCCCCCCCCCCTTCTCTACACCACTGTCAGTGCAGTACTATGTGAACCGGTGCGCCTCTATTCGCCTACGCGCGTTTCGCCTACTCACGTTTGCCCTGCTCACGTTTCATCGACTAACTGATAAGCTAAGTAGTCTCGTTTCGCCTAAATAATGACATACCACCATTAAAACAGGACATATAGTAAACTGGAAGTAATGTTTAATGCTTCCGAGGTCAAGTGAATGTGTTTGTTTATCGCCAGTCTGAAGCAGTACAGCAGTAAATAATAGTAATAAACGGACACTTATACAGCGCTTTTTATCGAGCACAAAGCGCTTTACAATCAGCATTGAAATACTCACATACGGCGCACACACACGCACAACAGACACACACGCACGTACGTGCACGGCACGCGAGTGAACGCGTTCTTGCACACAGACATACACACACAGACCCACACACACGTTTCATCGAACATTTTGCTCACTGAAACGCACACACACTTACACAAACATACACTTGTACAAACACGCGCGCACGCACACACACACACACAGACACACACGCGCACTCACATACACAAAACACACGCGTGCACTCACACTCACAGACAGTACTCGCACACACTCACTCCCCCCCCCCCCCTCTCTCTAAGCGAACACAGTCTCTCCTGCGCACACATACACTCATACACAAACAAGCACATTATACCCACACAGAACACACACAACACACACACACACACACACACACACCTGCTCGGAAGCACGTACATAAGATGTAACAACTGCCTTCCCCTTTCGCTTCACTTGTAGCGGTGCCATAGCCGATGAGGTTTAACCGAGGCGTGGTTACAGCTACACCTATCTGTATTAATAAAAAAATCGGGACTTTACTGGTTTCGTACTGCCTCTGGGCATTGCCTCCAGTATTGTTCCCACCATATTTGTATTTACAAATGTCCCATATGTGTCTGATCCAGATCGAGAGGACGTAAAACACAATTTGTCTCTCTCTTCCCCTTTCGCTGATTACAGTTTCATTATTATACTTACCATCTGTATACATTTTGTTTAACCGAGGCGTGGTTACCGCTACACCTATCTGTATTGCTAAAAAAAAATCGAGACTTTACTGGTGTTGCACTGCCTCCGGGCATTGCCTCCAGTATTGTTCTCACCATCTTTGTATTTACAAATGTCCCATATGTGTCTGTTTCAGACCGAGAGGACGTAAATTTTTACTGCGACGTGGGGTTGGAGTTCTTGTCTGCAGAGTGGTGTGAGGTGGAACTCTCTCTCTCTCTCTCTCTCTCTCTCTCTCTCTCTCTCTCTCTCTCTCTCTCTCTCTCTCTCTCTCTCTCTCTCTCTCTCTCTCTCTCTCTCTATCTCTCTCTCTCTCTCCCCCCCTCTCTCTCTTATCATTTTTTGTCGATTTTACTTCTTTTGTCTATTGCTATGTCCATTGTTCGTTTGGTTTGTTGTGACTTTCTTTTCAAAAATGTATTGCTTGTATTTCCTGGTAAAATTCCGCCAATGTTTATACTGTGTAATTCGTTTTGAACTGAGCACGCCATAAGCTCTGCTTGTTGTTGCTTCAGTTATGTCATAGTTGTTGTTCATGTTGATTTGGAAAATAAAACATTTAAACCAGAGGACGTAAAGCACCATTTTTCTTCTTCCCTTTTCACTGACATAAACTTTGGGTACAACATATTAACAAGACAAAGCAGAATTAGTCAAACGAGGTTTTCGAAATGCTGACAACAACAACAACAACAACAACAACAACAACAACATACAGTATTTATACGGCGCTGAATCTTGATAGAAATCAAATCAAAGCGCACACACACGTTAGCATTCATAACGCATTCAAACAAAAACGCAATACAAAGCGAACACACACGGATGACATAAATGGAATATAGCAGAAATAGACCTAATGGGCAAGAGAGAGAAGAAAAATAGGATTTTACGCCCTCCGCGGCCTTTCGGCCATGTGGAGAGAGAAGAGAGAGAGAGAAGAGAAAGAGAGCGGAGCTTTAATGTCGGGGGAACAGGTGGGTTTTGAGGTTAGCTTTGAGAAAGCAGAGAGGGTCGGTCGCTGACGGAGGGAAAGGGGAAGTTTGTTCCAGGAGGTCGGTCCTGAGACAGGCGAAAGAGCGCCGACCAACAGTTGAAAGCTTATACCTGGGGATCTGGAGAGAAAGAGGGTCAGAAACTAGTCTGACACATTTATAAAGGATGCTGAGCACTTGAGCATGACCGATTGGACGCTAATCTTATCATCATATAAATGTACTATTATTACTATTAGTCAGAAACTAGTCTGACACATTTATAACGGATGCTGAGCACTTGAGCATGATCGATTGAACGCTAATCTTATCATCATATAAATGTACTATTATTACTATTATTATTATTTTTTTTTATTTTTTATTTTTTTAATATATTATTATTATTATTATTATCACCGGGCCGAACCACTTGAGCAAGGTTATTTGGGCCCAGTGGTCCACTGGCAATAATTGTTTCCCACTGCATAAAGAATAGGAAACAAATAAAGGTACATAATTATAGTTTTAATTAAAGATGTGCCACCCCCCTGCATTTCTCGGTTAATTGTATTTTTCCGTTTTTGCCTTTCTTACCATACATAAAGCTGTATTTTAGGAACATTTTCAGCTAATTACCTTTTTGGAATACTAACCCTAAACCTAACCCTAGCCCTAAACCTAACCCTACCCCCCACTATGTACTGCAGTACACCGCGATTTGTCACAGTTGTGGTTCGTTGCGTTTTTCCGTCTTATACGGTGGGGGGTAGGGTTAGGGTTAGGGTTAGGGATAGGGTTAGGGTTAGGGTTAGTATTCCAAAAAGGTTATTAGCTAAATATGTTCCTAAAATACAGCTTTATGTATGGTAAGAAAGGCAATAACGGAAAAATACAATTAACCGAGATAGGTAGGGGGGGTGCCACATTTGCGGATATTTTTGTGTGCAAAACGTTGAAACATTCAGTGAAGTCATTAAAAGTCTAAGCATGCTTTTAAAAAAAAAATATACAAACTGCTTTTAAATTTTTTTAAAAACGTTTGATCAAGATTACAGGGTTTTATTTTAGCTTTGAAAAAACCCACCCCAAACTTTAATGATTTTATGACAAGCTTTAATGATTTTATGACTTTTTAAAGACCCACCACGCCACGTGTCAAAATCATGGTTTTTACGTGTTTTCCCTCTTAAAGCTATTATAGGAATCTTCCAACCATAAGAGGTAATGTGACACGTGACGTGGTGGGGGGTCTTTGAGACGTTGCACGCAATCACCTTTCAACCCCCACCCCCGTTCTCCCCACTCCTCTCCCACTCCCCTTTTTTTCTTTCCTGCGGGTGGACTCTAATAATAACGCCATGAAAAAAAATCCTCCTGCCCTTTTTCTCCCCACCTCACCACTTCCTACAATGAACTATAGCCTGAGTCATTTGCATATCTCCGCTTTCTGGCGAATCACACAACACCCAACCAGCGCTCGAGCGACTCACGCGCGCGCACCGCGGTTCAAGTCGTCAATGCTGGCTTCTGATTGGCTGAACGTGCGCAGTGCGCCCGGAGAAGGAGCGAGGAGTCGGGAATTAGGACGTTGTAGCGAACGGACACAGAGAGAGACGGACTGCCGACTGAGAGTAGGGAGAGCCGTGTAGAAGACAGTACAGTGACCCAAACTACACACGACGGTATCTGCCCACTGACTTGACCTTGTCCTATTTCCGCGTGCACGGCGCGAGCTAAACCCGGGGTCATGACCCGGCCAATGAATCCCGCTACGGGGCCCCTCAAGCCCGCCCGGCCCACAATGCTCCGCGCGACGATCGTCTGCACCAAGTTGGAAGGGGGGGAAAAAGAGACAGGACATGTTTTAGGCCACAGTTTGATCATTCGCCCATCTTTACTGAAGTTTATGGAAGGAGGAAGATGATGACAGTTCCCACAATGGCACTACAGTAAGTAGTTGATGTTCTATGTGTATGTGAATGTGAACGACAGGTTTTGTTTCCTAAGTTGTCAGTTTCTGTACCGTTGCGATTGTCTGACTCGCTAGTCTAAAACTTGTGAAACACGTGTATGCTTATTACACAGTATAAGCTATAGGCTTTCCTCCTTCTTCTTTTTCTTTCAAATACGTCGCTACAATCCAGTAGTCTGCCATAACTGCGACGGGGAGAGATTGCGCAGAGGCGGTTTATTGATGTTGGTTGATTAATAGCTGTCTTTTGAAGGCTTCTTCTTCTTCTTCTTCTTCTTCTTCTTCTTCTTCTTCTTCTTCTTCTTCTTCTTCTCAATAGATTTATCATTCTGGGCCCAACACAGCTAGTGTTGTTTTAAAAAATGAAACGTAAGCATGCTGAAACAGACACAAGCTGCGTCTTTCATCAAAGTTTGAACTTGTGGTGTAGGTCCGTCGAACCGAGGTAAGTATAATTAGAACATGACTTATTCAGATATAGCTGTATGATTGGGTACCTAGCACTGTTTCATAAGTATAACAGCCATCAACTGCCTCGACGTTGGCCATTTGGTTGAGAAAGCAGCACAGTGACAGTGACACATATTGACTTAAAGCATAACTGACTCATGTATGTATATTCATTGACGTAAAGGTGCGAACGCATGCACAAGATCCTGCGCACACGCTAGGCCTAAAGCCCATCCCACTGTTCGGTACGAGTAGGCCGTTTGTGCACCGGTGGGGTGGATGACACGAATTCACATAGCACGCATCCTGTGCGCTATTATTATGGTCTGAATGAAGACCGGTGAGCGCGGGGCAGGATAAACATCCCCAACTGGAAGAAGAAGAAGAAGAAAGAGCGGACGTAAAGCATACGGAGTAACTACCACCATCGTTCCCATGTGCTTGTTTCTTTGTTCCGGGTTGTGGAGGGTTGGAGGATTGTGAACTCTGACCCGGAAGAAATTGAATCTTATCGTAGTGTAGTTTATGCTTGGCTTAAACACGAATTTATTTAAAAAAAAAATAAACAACACAATAGCAGCAGCATAAACTTGAATAGGGCATTTGCCACGAGAGTTCAAACTCTATACAAGACTACGTAACTTGCCCGCGCTCGTTCTGCCCTAGTTGCGTTGACCTTTTGTAATTCAGCTCCGTGAAATTCAAGGTCGCTGGCACGCGGCAAATGCCCTGTTGGAGTACAACAGGCAATGCACTCAACTTAGATAAACAGTTACATGGCACCGGCTGCCAGAGTGCATCGAATAACTGAACAGTAAAAATGACGTCACGTATGTTTTGCTTAGTCCCTGTAATTAAAAGTGTGATCCTGCTTGTTTGCGTAGCGAAGTTCTAAGTTATACTCACGTATTTGGAAACAGACTTGTCTTCAAGGCATGACAATAAACATTAAATTTATAGTCTGATCATGATTGAGCATTTTCAATAAAAAAAAATCGTAATAGGACAAACTGAAGGACCAACGAAATGTCGTCTTTACTAGCGCATGAAAACAATGTCATCAGGACACATTTTTTTTTAAATATTTATTTTTATTTTTAAAATTAACAAAACAACCACACACACAAAATTTATCAGGCATGGTAACGTTTTCCCCTTACTTTTCTTGACGGCTGTCCCTTACAAATTAGTGTGTTAACCCTTTCACCGCCAAAGTCGCATTTTAACACCACAGTGATTTACCACCTATGTTACTAAAAGGCATCAAATTGGGGTCTATTATCCAAAGACCCTATTGTCTTAGTTTTGGGAAGTAAGAATAGACCTTATTTTAGATGTCACAGAATAATCCTCACAATAGTCTGCAGATGGATTTTTTGATCTCTACCCAGGTAAATTTAATGTCGTCTTTACTAGCGCATGAAATATGTCTGGCATTTTTTTTGAAATTTTTATTTTTATTAACAAAACAACCACAACACAAAATTATCACATGGTAACGATCCCCTTACTTTTCTTGACGGCGACCCTTTCAAAAAAGTGAAAGTCTCAGCTATGTTACTAAAAGGCACAAATTGGGGTCTATTATCCAAAGTCTTAGTTTTGGGTAGGTTTTATATGTCACAGAATAATCCCCAATACTGCAGATGGATTTTGATCTCTACCCAGGTAAATTTAATGGAAATCTGGCTGAAATATGGCTGGCGCTGAAAGGGTTAAATCGACATTTTGTAGGTCTTCTCCCCCCCCCCCCCCCCCCCCCCCCCCCCCCCCCCCCCCAAAACAAACAAACAGTCCTGCAAAATATAAATAAAACTAATACACACTAATACTAACACTGAAACTAATGCTAATTCTAACTTCAGTGTTGATAGTGGTTGGTTGATGGTTCGTCTCACACGCGCTGCTAGCAGCCGAGCGGACGTTAAGCCCATTTTCATTCAGCTATAACGTTCTTATTAGGCAAAAAAAGAGAACAAGTGTGTGGATACGGTAACCCGACCTACCCTATTTTTTTTCGGCCGACCCTACGATTTTTTTGGGGCTCTCAGAGAGAGAGAGAGAGAGAGAGAGAGAGAGAGAGAGAGAGAGAGAGAGAGAGAGAGAGAGAGAGAGAGAGAGAGAGAGAGAGAGAGAGAGAGAGAGAGAGAGAGAGAGAGAGAGAGAGAGAGAGAGAGAGAGAGAGAGAGAGAGAGAGAGAGAAGAGAAGAGAGAGAGAGAGAGAGAGAGAGAGAGAGAGAGACAGAGAGAGAGAGAGACGCAAGTTCAGTCGGGGAATGCACATCAGGAGACATAAATCTAACGCGCTGAACATCCACGTGTTGCAAAATGGCGTTCATTTTGACCTGAAAAAAAAAAAATTAGGGCCTACCTACCTACCCTACTTTTGGGGGGCCATGTTGCCTTAACCACAACTTTTTTTTTTTAGGGGGGGGGGGGGGGGGGGGGGGGGGCGCTTTACTCCATCCCTTATTCCGTCTCTTCTCTGCTTTCTTTCTGTCTGTCTGTCTGTGTGTCTGTCTGTTTCACTGAAAGAGCTCTACAGATTTAAGTAACGTTTTGTGGGTCTCATTCGCATTAACACAAAGCCTAACACACACACACACACACACACACACACACACACACACACACACGTAGGCCAACATACACAAGTGTAGCATAGATAATAATAGCGATGGCTTGGAGTCAAAGCGGACTATCTTTAGATAGCCCATTGACGTATTATTGAAATTATTGCAAAAACTAAACTTTTGTATTACAAAAAACTGCAAATAATATAAAATGGGGTTTAGGCTTTTTATATTTCCGCAGTCTTTTTTTTTAATGCAAGTTATTAGCTATCGCAATAATTTCAATATTATGTCAATGGGCTATCTAATGATTGGGCATCTTAACATATGCAATAAATGAGTAATGGAAAGTCTTTTCTCATCAACTGATATTGCTCACGGAGTGAGAGGGGGTGGATGGTTTAAGTTTGAGTAAAAACTTGTAATGTATCAGGAAGAATAACAAGAAATGGGGACGTTTATGGGGATGGGTGGGGGTGCATACGCCCCCCCCCCCCCCAATTTTGTGTCCGTGTTAGTGGCTCTTTTTAAGGGTGGATGTGTTGGAGGGAGGGAGAGAGAGAGAGAGAGAGAGAGAGAGGGAGAGAGAGAGAGAAAGAGAAAGAGAGAGAGCGAGAGAAAGAGAGAGAGAGAGAGAGAGAGAGAGAGAGAGAAAGTGAGAGAGACACAGAGAGAGAGAGAGAGAGAGAGAGAGAGAGAGAGAGAGAGAGAGAGAGAGAGAGAGAGAGAGAGAGAGAGAGAGAGAGCAGGGCTCCCAATCGTCCCACAAAACAAGGGCTCCCAGGGACTCCTTCACTTACAGTATAGAGGGTCCTAGAGGCGGGATAGAGGGTCCCAGTGGCATAGCGAATGCTAAAAATATTTTTTGTAGTGCATCCCTGGGACCCCCTGCACATTCTTTTAGAGGGTCCTGTAGAATATTAGTACTTCATAGACCCCCAAATGGGAGTCCCTGGGAGCCCTGGAGAGACTGGTGTTGTTTTGGGTGTTGTTCTTATTGTTGCTGCTGTTGTTTCTTGTGGTTGAAAATGCTAGTGTGAGTGTGTGTGTGTGTGTGTGTGTGTGTGTGTGTGTGTGTGTGTGTGTGTGTCTGTGTGTGGAGAGATATATATATCAACAATCGGGTCTAAATGTCATAATTTACTCTGACATAAGTGTGACATCATTGTAAAGCGCCTAGAGCTCTTTTGTAAGAGAATAGGCGCTATATATTGTACTATTAACATTATTACTATTATTATTACTATTATTATTACTATTATTATTACTATTATTACTATTATTATTATTATTATTATTATTATTATTATGTGGATATTTCACAATTTAAAAAAAATGGAAGAGAAGGGTGATGGGTGGGAGGGGAAGGAGGGGAACACTCAGCAGAGTAAGAATGGATGCTTCATTAAAAAACAAACCCCACACCATTATTTTAGTTACCATGTCATGATTGGCATTTACTTCCTAGTGATTTTGTATAGCGAACTGAGCTTTCTTCTTCGTCTGTGGTGGTGACCAACTTCTTTACACAGCAGTAATTGTACACACTTTAGGGGGTGACCAACTTCTTTACACAGCAGTAATTGTACACACTTTAGGGGGTGACCAACTTCTTTACACAGCAGTAATTGTACACACTTTAGGGGCTGACCAACTTCTTTACACAGCAGTAATTGTACACACTTTAGGGGCTGACCAACTTCTTTACACAGCAGTAATTGTACACACTTTAGGGGCTGACCAACTTCTTTACACAGCAGTAATTGTACACACTTTAGGGGCTGACCAACTTCTTTACACAGCAGTAATTGTACACACTTTAGGGGGTGACCAACTTCTTTACACAGCAGTAATTGTACACACTTTAGGGGGTGACCAACTTCTTTACACAGCAGTAATTGTACACACTTTAGGGGCTGACCAACTTCTTTACACAGCAGTAATTGTACACACTTTAGGGGCTGACCAACTTCTTTACACAGCAGTAATTGTACACACTTTAGGGGCTGACCAACTTCTTTACACAGCAGTAATTGTACACACTTTAGGGGCTGACCAACTTCTTTACACAGCAGTAATTGTACACACTTTAGGGGGTGACCAACTTCTTTACACAGCAGTAATTGTACACACTTTAGGGGCTGACCAACTTCTTTACACAGCAGTAATTGTACACACTTTAGGGGGTGACCAACTTCTTTACACAGCAGTAATTGTACACACTTTAGGGGCTGACCAACTTCTTTACACAGCAGTAATTGTACACACTTTAGGGGCTGACCAACTTCTTTACACAGCAGTAATTGTACACACTTTAGGGGCTGACCAACTTCTTTACACAGCAGTAATTGTACACACTTTAGGGGGTGACCAACTTCTTTACACAGCAGTAATTGTACACACTTTAGGGGCTGACCAACTTCTTTACACAGCAGTAATTGTACACACTTTAGGGGCTGACCAACTTCTTTACACAGCAGTAATTGTACACACTTTAGGGGCTGACCAACTTCTTTACACAGCAGTAATTGTACACACTTTAGGGGCTGACCAACTTCTTTACACAGCAGTAATTGTACACACTTTAGGGGCTGACCAACTTCTTTACACAGCAGTAATTGTACACACTTTAGGGGCTGACCAACTTCTTTACACAGCAGTAATTGTACACACTTTAGGGGCTGACCAACTTCTTTACACAGCAGTAATTGTACACACTTTAGGGGCTGACCAACTTCTTTACACAGCAGTAATTGTACACACTTTAGGGGCTGACCAACTTCTTTACACAGCAGTAATTGTACACACTTTAGGGGGTGACCAACTTCTTTACACAGCAGTAATTGTACACACTTTAGGGGCTGACCAACTTCTTTACACAGCAGTAATTGTACACACTTTAGGGGCTGACCAACTTCTTTACACAGCAGTAATTGTACACACTTTAGGGGCTGACCAACTTCTTTACACAGCAGTAATTGTACACACTTTAGGGGCTGACCAACTTCTTTACACAGCAGTAATTGTACACACTTTAGGGGCTGACCAACTTCTTTACACAGCAGTAATTGTACACACTTTAGGGGGTGACCAACTTCTTTACACAGCAGTAATTGTACACACTTTAGGGGGTGACCAACTTCTTTACACAGCAGTAATTGTACACACTTTAGGGGCTGACCAACTTCTTTACACAGCAGTAATTGTACACACTTTAGGGGCTGACCAACTTCTTTACACAGCAGTAATTGTACACACTTTAGGGGCTGACCAACTTCTTTACACAGCAGTAATTGTACACACTTTAGGGGCTGACCAACTTCTTTACACAGCAGTAATTGTACACACTTTAGGGGCTGACCAACTTCTTTACACAGCAGTAATTGTACACACTTTAGGGGCTGACCAACTTCTTTACACAGCAGTAATTGTACACACTTTAGGGTAATTGGTGACCAACTTCTTTACACAGCAGTAATTGTACACACTTTAGGGGCTGACCAACTTCTTTACACAGCAGTAATTGTACACACTTTAGGGGCTGACCAACTTCTTTACACAGCAGTAATTGTACACACTTTAGGGGGTGACCAACTTCTTTACACAGCAGTAATTGTACACACTTTAGGGGCTGACCAACTTCTTTACACAGCAGTAATTGTACACACTTTAGGGGCTGACCAACTTCTTTACACAGCAGTAATTGTACACACTTTAGGGGCTGACCAACTTCTTTACACAGCAGTAATTGTACACACTTTAGGGGCTGACCAACTTCTTTACACAGCAGTAATTGTACACACTTTAGGGGCTGACCAACTTCTTTACACAGCAGTAATTGTACACACTTTAGGGGCTGACCAACTTCTTTACACAGCAGTAATTGTACACACTTTAGGGGCTGACCAACTTCTTTACACAGCAGTAATTGTACACACTTTAGGGGGTGACCAACTTCTTTACACAGCAGTAATTGTACACACTTTAGGGGCTGACCAACTTCTTTACACAGCAGTAATTGTACACACTTTAGGGGCTGACCATAGAACAAAGAAGCGGAAGAGGGAAAGAGAGAACAGGGCACACACATTACATTATCGGTTTTCCCAGAAAGGGCTGCACACGTCACCCTATTGGATTCAGCTTCCATATCTAGGGTAAAATCAGGAGCAGCAAACAAAAACCTGTACACAAAGGAGTTGCCCAAAATAATAGAAACAATATGAATTGAAAAACAACAACTGAACTAACAAACTAAAGTATTGTATGTATTCACTAGGGAGAGAGAGAGAGAGAGAGAGAGAGAGAGAGAGAGAGAGAGAGAGAGAGAGAGAGAGAGAGAGAGAGAAAAAACACGAAAACGAATGTTTTTATTGAGGGTAAAACAGATAAGCTGGGTAGCTTTGTTTGCACTATTGCCCTCAAGCAAATAAACAACAATTGATGAAGAAAATTATTAACAGAAGAAAAAACGGAAAAAACCCACCTGGCAACAATAGTGACAAAAATATGCAAAGTAATACAAAGAGAGAGAGAGAGAGAGAGAGAGAGAGAGAGAGAGAGAGAGAGAGAGAGAGAGGTAAAGATTGGCAAGAATCATTCCATGGGTGACTCTAGTAACATCATTGTAAAGAGTTGATGTAATGGTACACAACGCGGTTAGAAACAGAAAAACACATTTCTGGGTCCACAAACAAACTATTCAAAGATTAAAAAAGAAAAAGCGAGGAAGCTGAAAACTGTTTATTACAATTTAATATTGAACATGTGAGAGAGAAAAAATGAAGAGAAATTATAGTTTCGAACCACTCGTTTTCTGAAAATACGAGAGACAATTTGGTGTGTTTTGTTAGAAGGGTTTCAGTTTTAAGTGCTTACTTTTTATTGGATGAAGAACGATGTACGTACAGTAGTAGGTAGTATTTGGAACGAAAATAAAATCAGGGCTCCTGCAAAACAATGGGTCCCAGGGACTCCTTCACTTACAGAGTAGAGGGTCCTAGAGGCGGGATAGAGGGTCCCAGTGGCATTGCGAATGCTAAAAAGAATTTTTCTAATGCATCCCTGGCCCGGCCGGACCTAAGTTTTTAAAGGGGTGGGGGCCTAATTCATCGAAGGTGCGAAGCACCAAGCCCCCTAGGGGGGGGGGGGGGGGGGGGGGGGGGGGGGGTCCGGGGGCATGAGTGTACTCCCCCGAAAATGTTTTAAATCCGAGAAGCAAAATATAGTGCGATCTGGGTATGAAATAAAGGACTAATGAGGAAACAAGTGAAGAAGGGTGGGGGCTGCATCCGCCGTAGCCCCCCGCCCCCGTAGGTCCGGCCCTGCCTGGGACCCCCTGCGCATTCTTTTAGAGGGTCCTTTAGAATTTTGGTGCTTCATAGACCCCCAAATGGGGGTCCCTGGGAGCCCTGGGACGAAGAACGAATGTACGTACAGTAGTAGTATTTTGAACGAAAATAAAATAAAATACACCAAAATAAATTGCATACAGCTTTATATTAAAAAAAACACCTGGCTCTGCAGACATACACACATTGTAGACGAGACTGTTTTGTTCTCAAAATGGAAGAACGAAAGTGAAAGAAGGTATGGATATCATTAACCCTTTCACCGCCAAAGTCGCATTTTAGCACCACAGTGATTTAACACCTATGTCACTAAAAGGCATCAAACTGGGGTCTATTATCCAAAGACCCTATTGTCTCAGTTTGGGGAAGTAAGGATATACCTTATTTTATATACGTCACAGAAGAATCCCCAATACTGCAGATGGATGTTGTTCTCTACCCAGGTACTGTACATTTAATGGAAATGTTTGGCTGAAATACGGCTGGCGGTGAAAGGGTTAAAAAGATGGATTCAATGAATGAAGCGCATGAGAAAAGTAAAGTATTTTTTTGTTAATGGAAGGAGAGCGTTAAAACTATTTTTTTCTTTTTCCCCGGTGAAATAGGGAAATCCCGTAGTAGACACAGACCTGTGTAATTATGCAAATGAAGAAAACGGTTAGTGGAATATTCTGAAAAACTGAAGAAAACGGAAAGAAGTTTTAGAAGAAGAAAGAAGAAAAATCTCCGGTCTGAAACAGACACATATGGGACATTAAAGATGGTGGGAACGATCCTGGAGGCAGTGCCCGGAGGCAGTGCAATACCAGGAAAGTCCCGAATTTTTAACAATACAGATATTATGAGAAGTTTTAGTAACACGTATCAACATGCAAGAAAAAGCAAAATTATTGGAAATGTGACATGCACGGAAATAATAATAATAATAATAATAATAATAATAGTAATAAATAAATTAGTATTTGATTCCAAACTAAACGAATCAAAACCAAACCAAACGATTCAACATCATTCTTGTCTAATAGGAATTGTTCGGAAATAATTAAGGGGAATAATGTCATGGTGTGTGGGAGTGATCTTGCCTAATTCAATCGGTCAAACAGGGGAAGTCACGCTAGTGCTACCATCAGTTCTCGTAGCCTATCGACTCGTGTGTTTGAGCAGACATACAGCACTTAGAACACCGTGCGTCATTCTAAAAATTGATGTCATTTATATTTTTGCGTCACATTTTGCAAGTTTTATCAGTTTGTGGCCACTGGCCACCCCTAATGTTTCTAAAAAAAAGTTTGCAAGTCGCTGACTCGCATCCTGCGGTTTCAGGCTTCGACGCCATTGTTGCTTTGTTGCTATGGTGTTTGACCGAGTAATGGAAGTAAACAACTCTAATTTTCACGAAGTGCTCTCGCCAAAGTTTTCCCCCCGAAAATCGTCTATTCAAACGTTTGAACATTGGAAGAAGCGAAGCCAACTGTGACCTAAACAAAATCAAAGCATAAAAAAACAAAACAACGGGTAAATGATCAAGCTTATGCATATCAAACAAATTTCGAAATTTTACCGGCACAAATCCTGGGGCCCGTTTCACAAGGGCTAACGTTACGTAGCGTGAGCGCAAATCGGCAAAAACGGTACTAAGAAACGCCTCTTTCGCTGACGTTTGCCAAAAATGTTTTGTGGCTGTGATCGAGGTAGCAAGCCACAAACTATTTGAAGGATCATGGGAAATATCAATACTTCCGGCTTTTTTTTTATATCTCGCGTGACGAGACTTGAACTTTAAAAATAGAAGACCAAAACAACAAGCTTGCCACAGCAAATATTCTTTAGTCTATCGTGAAAAACTACGGGATGAATTTAGCAAATTAAACAAACGCAAGTGTTTTGGAGTGCTCTTTCTTAATTTTCATCATGTTAGATGGCATAATATAGTGCGAATTGAATTTTCTGCACATAAATAGACATGGGTGAAATCGAAAACTTTGTACAAACTGACAGAGAGGTATGATTTATCTCCCTTCTGGTAGCAACCCTTTTCTCTCTCCCAAAAACGAAGAGTAAGCTTAAAGAGTTATCTGACCTTAGCAAACGTTTAGTGTCTGCGGTCTGCAAGGAAGTTCCTCACCCACCTGTTGACCTGGGACGGTATTCATGTCGAGATAGCATGAGACTTAGCATGATGCTAACTTAGAAGCTCTTCCAAAAGTCCTATTAAATCCTATAGGACATTGGAAGAGCTTCTAAGTTAGCATCATGCTAAGTCTCATGCTATCTCGACATGAATACCGTCCCAGGGCCTGTATTCACGTTGAGATAGCATGAGACTTAGCATGATGCTAACTTAGAAGCTCTTCCAATGTCCTATAGGATTTAATAGGACTTTTGGAAGAGCTTCTAAGTTAGCATGATGCTTAGTCTCATGCTATCTCAACGTGAATACAGGCCCTGGCCTCTGAAACCGTAGTGACTCAGTTTATGGGACCATTTGAACATGGAAATCAATTCATAAAGTCTTGAACATAGACACAAAACAAGAAGGAAACACTGTAATTCGTAATGCTGAAAAAATCAGACTAGAGTGAGAGAGAGCATAGAAGAGGGGTGCGTGGCTTGGCCCACAATATTATCGATTTACGAATTTTGTTTCTTCACAATTTCCATATCCCCCCCCCCCCCCCCCTTTCTACAGTGGTTTACAATATGAACGAGATTTAAAAAAAATACCACGCATGCGCAAGAGCTGAAAAAAGCAAACTATCAAAGAAACAGATTTAGAAATTTATGCACGAACAAGAAATGAATTATAAAAAAAAGACGCCGGTTTTTATATATTTATTTGTGGGAAAGCATTCATTTTATTGATCCTTTTTGCTTTTGTATGTGAAAACATGCTTTTACCACAGACAACAACAAACAAACAACAACAAACACAACGAACGAACGAAAATATCGAAAGGAAAATATGTCAACTTCAGTATTCAGTAACAAAAAAAGAAAGAAAGAGTATAAAAAATTTATAGCATAAGATTTTTTTAATTAAATGAATAAAAACAAATATGAAAACAATACCACGTAGATGACGGTTAAAGCATGTCAAATTACGACGCCATTGTTATTATTGTTATTGTTATTATTATTATTATTATTATTATACCTTTTTTGTTTCGCTTAGAATATGCTGGCCTCCATGTTTGTGTACTATGTGCTGTGTATGACAGTCCTGGTTGGAGCATTTTCGTTCTCACGGTTTGCTTTGTGTTAATGTTTGTGTTTTAAACGAAGTTTGTTACTGGAGCAGTATTGTACGTGTTTGTTTGCTTCCTGTTCTGAGTGGTCAAATCATGGTTAATTATTCTTAGCGTCCTCTCGGCCGAAGCCATATGGGACATTACGATATATTTTTAGTTGTTTATGTCAAATCATGTGTCATGCTCACGTTTTAAAGAACCACCAGATCACGTGTCAAAATCACGGGTTTCACGTGTTTTCCCTCTTATTGCTGGAAAGAAATCTTGTTTTGACCAGATCTCACTCCCATACAAATGCCCCGTATGCACTTAGCACACGTTAAACCCAGTGGCAAGGAAAAAGTTGTCTTTTGGTCGAAATTTAACCCCCTCCCTTCCTTCCTCATCAGTCACACAAAAATCGAATGCAAACAAAATATAAAAAAATTTGGGTGACGCGCCTCTGGCTGCGAGGCGCTCTCCGGGTGGGAGCAACCCGAATTTCACAGAGACGCCTTTGTGACTATAACGTACCTAACCTAACCTAACCAAATTCAAACCGAAACATCATTTTAAAGGGCAGCCTCAATTTGAAGTTGGGGACATCTGTATGTGCGTCACAGCTACCCAGAAAAAAACCCAAGGGACTTAACCGTGGTGTGTCGGTGTCTTTAATTTGTAAAAGAATGTGAAGTTCGTTTGTACAGGAACAGTAGGTGAAGACGGGGTAAAAAGCCCATGGGCGGGTAAGAAGCCCATGCCAATTATCTCATGAAATGAAGCAAATTCCAGTCACATTTTGCCCATGAGACGAGTGTTAATGTTTAGCATTCGTCTCATGGGCAAATTGGACTGAAATTTTCTTTATTTCATGAGATAATTGGCATGGGCTTCTTACCCGCCCATGGGCTTTTTACCCCGTCTTCCACTACTGTACGTGTTTCTTTCCTGTTCTGAATGGTAAAATCATGCGTCATGTTCACAGTTGTAAAATAATTTAAAACCAGGAAAAAAGTATCAATTTTCTTTTGATTATAGAATGCTTTGCTTGTCATTATTCGAAGAGTAATTACCACGTCGAAATCTTAAGTCAAATATGGATTTAAAAAGAAAGAAGAAGAAAAAATAACCATTTTAATTATCTCTTTCACAAAACCCCCCCAACCCCCCCACCCAGACACGCACGCACTCACACAAACACGCGCGCACACGCGCCTCTCTCTCTCTCTCTCTCTCTCTCTCTCTCTCTCTCTCTCTCTCTCTCTCTCTCTCTCTCTCTCTCTCTCTCTCTCTCTCTCTCTCTCTCTCTCTTTTTTCTCTCTCTCTCTCGTGAAGATTAATGTTTTACGTCCTCCCGAACGTCAGATCATATGGGACATCTCTCTCTCTCTCTCTCTCTCTCTCTCTCTCTCTCTCTCTCTCTCTCTCTCTCTCGCTCTCTCTTATGCAACAACTTTTTGCGCCATCTTTTGTGCTTTATTTAACAAAATCTATATAAAAAAAACACCCGTAATTTTACAATTAATTAGATGAAATAATTAACATAAAATGTTTTAAGATGGAAAAAATATTCTCCTCATACTTTCCTAGGCAGTTACAGACAGGGTTCAAACAAATATAATCTGCGCATTTTAAGCTATTACAGTATAATTTATTCTTGGTTTTCCACCCTTCTTTTGTTTTTGAGAGTTCACAGGGTTACGTTTCTCTAGATAACGGTCGCCGCGCGAATAACGCTTACGCCAAACGGGGTCTAAGAAACACTTTAGAAAACGTTGGCGGAAGAATATTACAAGCTATTGTCTGATTGGTCAATTTTTTAAAGTATTATTTTAACTAAGCTTTAATGGACCAATCAACAACAAGAAATGTATTCACCCCATGCTAGTCACGTGATAGTTCGCCAAGAGATACTTTGGGAGTGGCCACAAAACGTTTTTTGGCAAACGTCGGCGATAGAGCTGTTACAGTTTCTTAGTACGGTTTTTGCCGATTTGCGCTCACGCTACGTAACGTTAGCCCTTGTGAAATCGCTTTGGGAGTGGCCACAAAACGGTTTTTTGTAAACGTCGGCGATAGAGGTGTTTTTTAGTAACGTTTTTTGCCGATTTGCGCGCACGCTACGCAACGTTAGCCCCTGTGAAACGGCCCCCAGGACAAGACAAGACGGATGATTTTAGGGTAGGCCTTCTCCCTAACAAGGGGTCACTGGAAATGGGACACACTACACGTACAGGATTTTACCTTCGGCAAACACTGCTTGGAATTTTAGACGCACGCGCACGCACACACACACCTACACACACATGCGCGCGCGCGCGCACACACACACACACGCATACACACAGACACGTACACACATACAGACAGACGCGCGCAAGCAGACGCACACACACACACACACACACACGTGTGTGTGCGCGCAACACACACACACACACACACACACATTTTGTCCTTGTGGAAGGTGTAGACAGGTTGAATAGCGATCTGACACAGACTGATGTATGTGTTGAGATTATTATCTTCATTCAACTGTTCTCGAATGTGTGTGTGTGTGTGTGTGTGTGTGTGTGTGAAGCCAAGTCAAAATGATATTTATTGACGATAAAGGAATAATTATAAGCTAAACGGATTGTTTTCCCATCCTGTCGTCATTCTGTGTGTGTGTGTGTGTGTGTGTGTGTGTGTGTGTTTAGATGTGTGCATTTACGTGTGTATGTGAATATGCGAGTGTGGGTAAAAACAGAGAGAGAGAGAGAGAGAGAGAGAGAGAGAGAGAGAGAGAACCAGCAACCAGCAATACAAGTGAAGAGGGAAGGGAGGGGTGCGTAAGAGGAAGGGAGGGGAGGGAAGGGGTGCTGGAGGTCGACTGCTTGCTGTGACTCCGTGACCGTTCATTCACCTCTCTCTCTTCTCTGTCTGAATGTATCTCTCTCTCTCTCTTTCTCTCTCTCTGGCCTCAGAAAATGAAATTCATTTTGTTTTTTCTTGTCCTGCATTGAGTGATCTCAGGTTTCAGTTAATTAATTACCTCGGAAGTATTACAGCCAACCGTCTTTGTTTAGATTAGGAATGTTTGCAGTCTATTTGTATAAAGCCTTTAAAATCAGGTCTACCTTATGCAGTCAGATGTTGATGATTCCCACAGGTTATGCTTATGTTTTGCTTTGTGTGTACTTATTATTTATTATGTGTGATTATGCCTGACTGTTCTATTGTATCACCCCCTCATGAGGGGCTATGGCCTTGATTGAATATCCGTCTCTCTCTCTCTCTCTCTCTCTCTCTCTCTCTCTCTCTCTCTCTCTCTCTCTCTCTCTCTCTCTCTCTCTCTCTCTCTCTCTTTCTCTCATTGACACACACGTGCAGCTTTGAGCACGTGCATGCTATGTATGCATTTACCCCCTTTGATTTCATCATCAGCCTCTGCTGATTCGTTGTTGGTTTTTTTATGTTTGTTACAGCAGCAGCTATAGTAATATAGTAACAGCTGGGCTCCCATGGACCCCCATTGTGGGGGTCTTTGAGGTACTAAAATTCTAAAGGACCCTCTAAAACAATGTGCAGGGGGTCCCAGGGATGCACTAGAAACATTCTTTTTAGCATTCGCAATGCCACTGGGACCCTCTATCCCGCCTATAGTACCCTCTATACTGTAAGTGAAGGAGAGTAGAATGATTTTGGGATGTTTTTGTGTTATGTACTGTGCTATTCATATGTTTTATATTGTTTTACATGTGTTATGTACTGTGCTATTCATATCTTTTATATTGTTTTACATGTGTTATGTACTGTGCTATTCATATGTTTTATATTGTTTTACACGTGTTATGTACTGTTCTATTCATGTTTTATATTGTTTTACACGTGTTATGTACTGTTCTATTCATGTTTTATATTGTTTTACACGTGTTATGTACTGTTCTATTCATGTTTTATATTGTTTTACACGTGTTATGTACTGTTATATTCATGTTTTATATTGTTTTACACGTGTTATGTACTGTTCTATTCATGTTTTATATTGTTTTACACGTGTTATGTACTGTTCTATTCATGTTTTATATTGTTTTACACGTGTTATGTACTGTGCTATTCATGTTTTATATTGTTTTACACGTGTTATGTACTGTTCTATTCATGTTTTACATGTGTTATGTACTGTGCTTTTCGGATGTTTTATATTGTTTTACATGTGTTACGTACTGTGCTATTCATGTGTTTTATATTGTTTTACATGTGTTGTGTACTATGATATTCATATGTTTTATATTGTTTTACATGTGTTGTGTTATGTACTGTGATATTCATGTTTTATATTGTTTTACATTTGATGCTGTGTTATGCAGTATGCTATTCAGATGTTTTATATTGTTTTACATTTGATGCTGTGTTATGCAGTATGCTATTCAGATGTTTTATATTGTTTTACATTTGATGCTGTGTTATGCAGTATGCTATTCAGATGTTTTATATTGTTTTACATGTGTTGTGTTATGTACTGTGATATTCATGTTTTATATTGTTTTACATTTGATGCTGTGTTATGCAGTATGCTATTCAGATGTTTTATATTGTTTTACATTTGATGCTGTGTTATGCAGTATGCTATTCAGATGTTTTATATTGTTTTACATGTGTTGTGTTATGTACTATGATATTCATGTTTTATATTGTTTTACATTTGATGCTGTGTTATGCAGTATGCTATTCAGATGTTTTATATTATTTTAGACGTGTCTGCACGGGTGCAACTTTTCCTGGTATACAAGGATTTCCTGTTTTTGAATTTTACCAGAAAAGGAAGTTCCTGTTTTTAATATTCGTCAAACAAGATGTTTGTGTGTCTACTGTATTTTTCAAACACTTTAAAGTTAGCATTTGTATAAATTGTGGAAAAAGCAAACTAAAATGCCTTCATAAATCATTTTTTGTTCTTCAGCTGCAGGGGGACATTACCCCTAGACCGCTGCATTTCAGTGTTTTTTTCCATTTTGTGTAGTTGCACCCCTGTGTCATTGGAACTGGGGAAGTTCAGTTCTTCTTATGTCCGACCCACAGTAAATTATTTGTTTTTATTAACGATGGCTTGGAGTCAAAACGGACTATCTAAAACCATTGACATATTATTGAACTTATTAGGAAAACTAATAACTTGTATAAAAAAAAGACTGCAGAAATATATAAAGCATAATATTTCAATATTTTAATATTTCTGCAGTCATTGTTTGATACAAGTTATTAGGTTTTGTAAGAAGTCCAATAATACGTCAATGGACTATCTGAAGATAGTCCGCTTTGACTCCAAGCCATCGCCGGGTGGGTGTTATGGTGTGGACATTGTGTTACAGTTAAAACCTGTATTATCGGGTTTATTATATTACGGCATGGCAATGGAGTGTGGTTACATTCTGCTTGGACCAGAACCAACGGTCGCCCAAAGGTTTCTGGGTCATTGGTAAGGATAAGGGGGGGGGGGGGGGGAGGACAGTGCGCGCGCCTTAACGTATGTGTGACAGTGTGTATGTTTGTAAGCACCTTACTTATGTGTAAAACCGGTTCACAGCAACTCGAACCGGTTTTTCGAACCGCGAAAGTTTAGCACCGGTTTTTCGGTTCAAACCGGTTTTCCCCCCCACCTCTAGTACTTAGTAAGTACTCTGCTTTATAATGTTGTTAGGTGTGGAACGCAGCACTGCAATGGAGGAGATATGACGAAAGGCATTCTGTATGGATAGGGTGGGGGATTCCATCGTCCTTCCCTTTCCATTTCCCCCGTCATTTTTTAACTCCCCCCCCCCTCTCTCTCTCTCTCCCTCATTTCACTTTAAACATGTTTATCCTTTCTCACTGACTGTAGTCATTTATTCGGCTTCACTGAACACTGAAGAACTTTATTTAACAAGGATGAAGATGTTAGAGAGAGAGAGAGAGAGAGGGAGAGAGAGAGGGAGAGCGAAAGCGAGAGAGACACACACAAACACAGAGAAAGAGAGAGAGAGAGAGAGAGAGAGAGAGAGAGAGAGAGAGAGAGAGAGACACAGAGAGAGAGAGAGAGAGAGAGAGAGAGAGAGAGAGAGAGAGCTCAACCTAGTTCCTGTGCCCTCCACTCCGTCAGTTCTCTCCCCTCTATCAGAGTTCATTGACCTGGATGCCTGAAGGCCTCGCATAACGCCACACACACACACACACACACTGCCGCAATGCGGCAAAACACGCGCGCGCGTGCGCCGGTGTCGCGCACGCGCGCAGATTCATTCATTCATACACGTACGCGCACACAAGCAGCGTAACCGGGCAAGAACATCAAGAACAACAACAGCAACAACAACAACACACACACACACGCGCGCGCGCGCGCGCACACACACACACATATATACACACACACACGGCGCGCGCGCACGCACGCGCACGCACGCACGCGCACGCACACACACATAGAGAGAGAGAGCAGAGGGTTGCATCACAAGGGCGGATGGCCTTGACTGGCTGGGCTGTGTGCCGTGTTTAGAGACGGTTTGAGAATCAACAAATCAATAGAGAGCCTCCTCTCTCTCTCTCTCTCTCTCTCTCTCTCTCTCTCTCTCTCTCTCTCTCTCTCTCTCTCTCTCTCCGTAACTGTTTGATGAAATAGTGGTGGGTACTTTATTTGTTCACTTATTTGTTTGGGTTTGTAACTGATGAAATAGGGGTGGGTAATTTATTTATTTACTTATTTGTGTTTAGTCATTCATTTATTTTTGTGTGTGTGTGTGTGTGTGTGTGTGTGTGTGTGTGTGTGTGTGTGTGTGTGTGTGTTTGTTCATTATTTCCTTGGTTGTTTCTGTTTACATTTTCAATGATGGAATGTTACAGTTAAATGTTTTGATATTAGTGTTATTATGCTTCATGTAATCCCCCCCTCCCCATATGATACGGGAGGTGAGAAAATATTAGTTAATTTTTTTTACGGAAAAAGTGATATTTTCATTCTTCAAATCCCCTATAGAGACAGCACTTTTTCCGTCCAAGATCGTTCAGATAGTGATACACACTCTCATAGTAGCGAGCTGCAAATTTGCACGCGACAAGGCCTATTCATTAAAATTTTCGACTTCGACTTGGGCAATTCCATGGATTGGGCGTAACATCGATACAACCTTTGGTTCTACATGTTCACTTGCTGTCCGTCATAACCTGCACCCGTATTGCTATACAGTAATATGGTTATTAAAGCACCCTTTCACCGCCAAAGTCGCATTTTAGCGCCACAATGATTAGCGCCCATGTCATTAAAAGGCATCAAATTGGAGTCTATAATCCAAAGACCCTATTGTCTTAGTTTTGGGAAGTAAGGATAGACCTTATTTTATTATATGTTACAGAAGAATCCCCAATACTGCAGATGGATTTTGTTCTCTACCCAGGTGAAATTAATGGAATTTTTTGGCTGAAATATGGTTGGCGGTGAAAGGGTTAATCGTGTAGTTATACAGTCATTATTAGTTTATCACCTCTCCCCACTTGTCATTGACATAAAAAAAAGAAAAAAGATCTGGCCCGGGAATGGAAATACGGTTTTACGCCCTCTTCGGTCTTTCGGCCATGTGGGGCATTTGTAAATATAAAGATGGTGGGAACAATACTGGAGGCAATGCCCGGAGGCAGTGCTAAACCAGTTAAGTCCCGATTTAAAAAAAAATACAGATATGTGTAGCAGTAACCACGCCTCGGTTAAACCTCATCGGCTATGGCACTGCCACGATAACGTATTCACAATAATAAGTATTGATAGTGATGATCTGGCTCTTCGTTTCGTTTCGTTTTGAAACAAAACCGTGTACGTTACCAATAACAAAATGACCTTGACCGATGATGAAAATCCGTTTAACGTCCTCCGGTCTGAAACAGACACATATGGGACATTAGTAGATATAAAGATGGTGGGAACGACCCTGGAGGCAATGCCCGGAGGCCGTGCAACTCCACGAAAGTCCCGAATTTTTAACGATGCAGATGTATAGCAAATAATATGCCACGAAATGACCTTGACCCAAGATAGGCTGCAGTTTGTTTTCACGTTCGCATAATATATGACACACACACGCATTCGTTTTTCGATGTTTATTCTGTTATTTGATGGTGATTCAAATCCACATACTTCGTTTTGCGATTTGCTTTGTAATAAACACCGAATTCTTGTTGATTCTTTGATGCGCAGAGATAATCGAAAAGTTTTTTTAAATTAAAAAAAAAGAAGTTTACGCCCCCTTTTAAGGCCTTTCCTTTAATAGCAGACAACAAATTAATGAAGAAGAAAAATCAATGTTAAAATGTCAACGACCAGAGAGAGAGAGAGAGAGTGTGGATGGGTGGGGTGAGGGTATAGTGATGGCTGTACTTTGCTTTCCATCGATGTGATTGGTTGAACTCCACTCAATCGCATTGCTGGTCTTAGTTTACGTAACGCGGCTGACTCCGCCCATCATCATCCGATTGGCTGGAGGTTCGGAGGGCGCGCGCCATGCAAATAAGGCACGCGGGGCCCACAGAGCACGTGGAGGGACAGATTGCGTCAGCACGCTACTATTGTGTCGGCGTGTCAACGTCCTGACTGTTAGGGGGTGGGGGGTGTAGATGGGAGTGGGAGGAAGGGGATAAGGTGGGGGTGGGGGGCGAAAACGAGGAGGGGGGAGAAGCTAGGAGGATGGAGGGGTGTGGGGTGGGGGTGCTGTGAATTAAACAGAATGAGGGTTGGTCTCTCTCTCTCTCTCTCTCTCTCTCTCTGGTTTACATTGTTTTCTACCGTTGATGTGAATCAAACAATCTGTGAAGTTTTCAAGAATGGAGGAAAGTGTGGCTGTAACCTGGTAATCAATCAACATTTATTGTCTTTAAAACGTAAAGAAATTCTTTGTCTGGCATGCACATAAAGCACGCATATAAACATAGAAATAAATGAGACATGCATAATATACAGTACAGTAAATACAATGCAATATATAAAACGCTTGGAAGTACACACACACACATGCACACACACACACGAACACGCACACACGCACACACACACACACACACACACACACACACACCCCCACCCCGTCCGTTCCCCCACATATTATTCAAAATCTCCACCATCAACCACGCCTCTGCCCCCCATCATACACACACACTCACACACCAATTCAACACACATTCATTCGCAGTTTGATGTGGGGAAAGGGAAGTAACCCTTTTATGTGTTAACGTTTAAGTGTGGAAAGGATTGCATCCCCTGCAGCAATGTATCGATGAGTGTGTGCGTGTTAGAGAGAGAGAGAGAGAGGAGCTGTGTTGTTTTCGCTCTTCTCATTTATAACCCTATCCTTTCTTTTCGCTACCCTCACCCCCATCCTCTCTACCCTTCCTACTTTCCCCACTTCTCATTCTGTCCACTATCTTCCTTTATTATTAGTCCCCGAGCCGAAGGTTCGGGGAACTATTGTTTTTGGTCTGGTCCGTCCGTCCGGCGTCCGCCGTGCGTCCGTCCGTCCGTCCGTCCGGCTATTCGTCCGTTTTTCTCAAAAACTATTCAGTCTATCATCATCAAATTTGGTATATTAGTTTGCGAAGATGCAAGGTCCACTGATGTATTTAGTTTTACATTAAGGTCAAGGTCGCGCCAGTTACGGGGTTCAAACCCCCAAACACATAATCGCTAATATCTCGCGAAGTTTTGCATGCATTTCAATGCAGTTTTTTTCACATTTCTTGATGAATGGCCTATAACACAGCTGTCATGAATTTTTCTGTGCGCTCGTGTGCGCATGATCGCGCGCGCTCAAATCACGGGTCCGAACCCCAAGGCTATATATCAAAAACTATTCAGTTACGTGCTGTTTTGATGCGTTTTTATGTAGTTACGTGCTGTTTTTGATGCGTTTTTATGTATGTGTACAGCCGACACATTCCGATTTCGGAGTAGCTCGCGATGCTGCGAGGGGACTTTGCAGCCGCTCGGCGTTGCACTTGTTATTATTATTATTATTATTATTATCATTATCATTATCATTACTGTTATTATTAATATTATTATTATTATTATCATCATGATTACTATTATTATAATTAGTTCAGTTATGTTGATGTGCGTTGCTATAAAGGTCAAGATGTGCCACCCCCCCTACATTTCTCGGTTAATTGTGTTTTTCCGTTTTTGCCTTTCTTACCATATATACAGCTGTATTTTAGGAACATTCTTAGCTAATGACCTTTTTGGAATACTAACCCTATCCCTAACCCTAGCCCTAACCCTAACCCTACCCCCCACCCTATAAGACGGAAACACGCAACGAACCACAACTGTGACAAATCGCGGTGTACTGCAGTACATAGTGGGGGGTAGGGTTAGGGTTAGGGCTAGGGTTAGGGATAGGGTTAGTATTCCAAAAAAGTTATTAGCTAAAAATGTTCCTAAAATACAGCTTTATGTATGGTAAGAAAGGCAAAAACGGAAAAATACAATTAACCGAGAAATGCAGGGGGTGGGGTGGGAGAGAGCATTTAGCGGAGAGGATAGCATCCTATCTCTGGTTCGTTTAACGTCTAATTAAGCGTAGCCTCTTATTAAAACATCCTGGAAGGAAAGGGCTTTATATAAGTTGTCTCCCCCCCGTGTGCATAAATAGTTCCCCCACCTTCTGGAAGTGCTGTGCTTGTTAGGCAAGGCAAGGCAAATGTTTTATTTCATACCCACTTGGGGCACAGAAATATGAAACAAAGCACACACATAGCTAAACAATCGAACATCAACTTCATGCAACTTCCTCACTCTCTTTGACTTTGCCTTTTCCCTCTGCTTGCTGTCATCTACTATCTTTCTGCCTTACCGGTCCATCCATTCTCCTGCCTTTTTCTCCCACGAAACTTTCAAAAACATTTCTTCCAGCCGAAGTCGGATATGCTGGGCCTAGTAAGTATTTCTTACTTAGGCGCATAGCGGCAGTATGACGCATCTGCGCTCACAATTGAAAGGAAATTGTCTGAGCGATCGATGAAGAAGAATATATGAGATGTCTTCTTGCCCTGTCTAATGATTATTGGCTTTTGATCGTGAGTTTTTAAAAATAAAAATGCTATTTTAACAAAGAAATATTCACGAAAGTTGTCCTTCTTTTTCTTCTGTGTGACAGTTATGACGTCACCACTACTTTTCGACCTGTGACCTACGTCGTCACCACTACCCGGTATATGACGTAACGGTGCATGACGTCACTATGGTCATTTGATGTCAGTGGGGGGAAAAGGACATGGACAATTGGTGAGTAGACAAGAATTCCTTGTCAATGTAAAGGACTTGTCTTTGTCTACCAAAAAAATAATCATGGCTGTCTGTGTGCCTGACTGTCTCTCTGTCTGTCTGTTTCTGTATGTCTGTCTCTGTCTGTTTGTCTGCCTATCTCTCTGTCTGGCAATCTGTCTGTTTGTCTGTCTGTCTCTCTGTCTGATTGTCTCTCTGTCTGGCTCTCTGTCTCTGTCTGCCTGTGTTTGCACGTCTGCCTGTCTGTCTGCCTGCTTGTCTGTCTGTCTGTCTGCCTGCTTATCTGTCTGCCTGTGTGTCTGTCTGTCTCTCTGTCTGCTTGTCTGTCTGTCTGTCTTTCTGCTTGTCTGTGTCGTATCTGTCTGTTAGTCTGCTTGTCTGTCTTTCTGACTGTCTGTCTGTCGGTCTGCCTGTCTGTCTCCTGTCTGTCTACCTCTGTGTTAACCTGATCTATTATTGTCAGTCTCTCTCTCT
>CM065711.1:31236370-31256370 GCA_017654935.2 Phymorhynchus buccinoides | reverse complement strand
GGTTACTGTTGACACCTGCAGTGTCCCCTGGAGTTGTGTCCCTTTCACTCGGGAGTAGTGTCCCTTGTCAGCCGGTCCCCCCGTGGGGATACCGGGGGATCTTTCGTAAAAACAGTTCCCCCACCTTCACCTGACAGATTAGAAGAAGTTAAAAGCACAGAACATCCAGAAGGTGGGGGGACTATTTATGCAAAAGACCCCCGGTATCCATCCCTACGGGGGGGGGGCTGAATTTGAAGAGGGAAGCATTGATTTGTGTGAACAGCCCACGGCTCAGTGATCTTCCACGCTTCACCGAATCACGGCTACCTACCTGTTTAGGGTGGGGTGGGGGTGGGGGTGGGGTAAAGGTATGAGGGGGGTGGGTGGGAGGAAGGGTGGGCTGGTTCATGGAATGCAGGGGGAGTGGAGTGGAGGGGGAGAGGGGTGGATTTTGTGGAGTGACGCCATGTTGACATTCTCTCCCTCTGAGTACCCAGGACTTTTATGGCGGGAAAATGGACTGTTGAGTGACAGAAAACATTTCGTGCAGTTTGAATGTGGTACGTGGGTGCTACTTCTCCTGGTATATATATACAAGGATTTCCTGTTTTCGAATTTTACCAGAATAGGATGCTCCTTTTTGTTTGTGGCTCAAGCCACAAACCTATAACTCACTTTGTCGGTCGGTCGGTCTGTCGGTCCAAAATTGTCGCACATTTTGACAAAATTGTCGCACTTGAAATGGAAGTTCAGTTTAACGTCGCGTATCGGCTTTCGCCATGTACGACGGGCTGAACAAACCAACCAGGATATAAACAAAAATTTATGTTCCTGAATCACTGTCTTAGCCAAAAGGCCGAGAAGCGATCAGAATTTGAACATAAGCGAGGCACTTCAAATCGAGGCTACACTTCTGGCCGCTCTTTAAAATGATGTATTTTAAAAAGCGTACAAAATAATAAACATATGTAATACAGACACTACAACAGACACGACGAGTATGCGGTGCTTCTTTCGATGAGTATAAGTAGGATACATAGTTTTAAATGTTTTCCAAAAGATATAAAAAGTTACGAAATGGTGCAGAGATAACATTCTGGTTTACAGATTAAAATTATTGAAAAGCCAGGGGAGGTAACTCATGATTGGAGTGGTAAAAATAGACCGCGTGCCACAAACTATTGCGATTTCGCGCTTGTTTTTTGAAAGATCCACCAGATCACGTGTCAAAACCTCGGGTTTCACGTGTTCTCCTCTCATAACTGGAAATAAATCTTGTTTTGACCAAGTCTGACTCCCATATAAATGACCCCAAATTTAGTCCGAAATATCAGTTTAAAAGAGCAGCCTCAATTTGATCTTAATGTGTATGTGGGTCACAGCAACCCAGAAAAAAACAAGGGACTTAATCGTGGTGCGTCACAGGGTCTTTACAAATTTGTCAAACAAGATCTTTGTGTGTCTACTGTATTTTTTAAACGCTTTAAAATAAGCATTTGTATGAATTGTGGGGAAAAGCAAACTAAAATACCTTCATAAATCAATATTTTCTTCAGCTGCAGGGGGACATTACCCCTGGACCCCGGCCTTTCAGGGTTTGTTTCATTTTGTGTAGTTGCACCCATGGTGGTGGGTGGGTGGGTGGGAGGTTCAAACCTCGAACAGCACGATTGCCAAACAGTGAGGAGGTTTTTGTGTGTGCTGATTAGCAACACGTTGTTTTTTGTTTGTTATATTATTTTTGTTTGTGGCACAAGCCACAAACCTATAACTCACTTTGTCGGTCTGTTGGTCTGTCGGTCGGTCCAAAATTGTCGCACCTCAAAGTTAGGCTGCAAAATTGTCGCACTTCAAAGTGAGGCTGCTCTTTAAAATGATGTTTCGTTTTCAATTGTCGCACGCCACAAACGATTGCGAATCCGCGCTTGTTTAATTAATACCCCAGTAGTGTGAAGACATTGCACAGAAGGGGGGCATCACGTGTTGACAGTGGTTGACGACAAGTGGAGAAAAGCAAAATAGTCCTTGTTCGCAACCAATATGTTCAAGTATTGAAGCACATTGTCGTCTTTCCTACTGTTTTTGAATATCTTTAAAATGGCTTAAAGTGTTGTTTAAACTTTCAATGCATAAGATCGTGCACCAGACAAAAAGTTTGAACTAGGGATCAAGTTAAATACCAAGATTGTTTTCCCTGCAAAAAAAGAAAAAGATCAGCTGCGAACGCTGAAAGGGTATGCATATTTGGTGTGATATTTCACAATGTTGCTGATGTCGGATTTTTCGGGAACTTTCAGGCAGTAGTCACTGATGGTTATACTTTATGTGTGCAAAGTATAAATTCTATCATATTTTTTTTTGGCTTCCCTTATATAATTCACCTAAGAATACTGGACTAAAAGAGGAAAGAGGACACTGACATTTTGAATACAACGTAAAAACATGTAGTTTGTGTACAGCGTTCAATAGAAAGTGGTTTAGTATAGTGTTGAGTGTGTGACATTCTATGATCACTATCGCGTTGCTTTGGGGGGGTGGGGGCTGGGGGTGGAGGGTGGGAGATAACTTCACTTAGATAAGAGCACAGTGTGTGTTGATGGGGGTGGGGGTTGGAGGGGACTCAGGATGTGTTTGAAGTGTTCGGTTCATTGTTCTGATGGCTATCTCAACAGGCCTATAACTATGTGTTGTGTGCTGTGGTAGACTGTATGTGGTGTGCTGTGTTGTGTACTGTATTAAGAAGGCCGGGTTCACATTAGACGCGTAAGCTCCGTACGGAAGACCCTAAATACGTGGAAGAAAGGATAACAGTTTACGCATATAGGGGAAATTCGGACACGTGCGCAAATCTTTTTCCCTTCTTTGTTTCACTTATTTATGGATTGCGCACAGAATTTCGCATGGAATATCCGCTTATGTGTGTACACGGCCTAAGAGTGTAGCCAACTTTCATTTTTTAGTGAACTGATTTTTGCTGTTAATTGTCCTGTGTTAGACTGTAGACATCTTTCATTTTTTAGTGAACTGATTTGTGCTGTTAATTGTGCTGTGTTAGACTTGTCATCTTTCATTTTTTTAGTGAATTGCCTTGTGCTGTGTTAGACTGTAGTCATCTTCCATGTTTAGTGAACTGCTTTGTGCTGTGTTAGACTGTAGTCAACTATTATGTTTTAGTGGAATGCTTTGTGCTGTGATTGTTTGTATGTTACGGTTGTAACGTTGTTTTAGCTCAAGTTTTATTCTGTTTGAAATCATGTAGAAACGAAAGACTGTCCATTGAAGCTAGGGGGGGGGGGGGGAGAGAGAGAGAGGGGGAGAGAGAGAGAGAGAGAGAGAGAGAGAGAGGAGGGGTGAGGGGGGGGGGGGGGAGGGATGGGGGAGAGAGAGAGAGAGATGGGGGAGGGGGAGGAGAGAGAGAGAGAGAGGGGGGAGGGGGAGGAGAGAGAGAGAGGGAGGAGAGAGAGAGAGAGAGGGGGGGGGGGGAGAGAGAGAGAGAGGGGGGAGGAGAGAGAGAGAGAGAGAGAGAGAGAGAACTCGACATTTTATTGTCCATAGCAATAAAGTCCTTAGGACAAGGGGTGGGTGGGGAGAATAGCAAAATATTGTATCTAACAAATATGAAATATGATAGAAGTATTTAGGAGAGAGAGAGAGAGAGAGAGAGAGAGAGAGAGAGAGAGAGAGAGAGAGAGGGGGGGGAATGATACAGTGAAAAACAAAATTGTTCTCGGATTCTGGACTTGACTTCAAAAGTGATTGTGGAGCTCTTGGATGGACTGTCAGTGGGATAACATTACATTATATCAGTGTGTGTCAGTCATCAGGGTGTGTCTTGTGACTTGTGCCAGTAGGGAGTGGCAGTGACCAGTGACACAAGACCTGGGCTCCTGTCATGACACTAACACTCGTAGTTCTCGTCACGGCTTCTGTGCTACCCCACTGCAGTCTGTGTGTGTCGACCAGGACAGCAAGCAGCTCCAAGGACAGCTGTCTATTGCAGCATTCCGCACGGTGTGTGTGTGTGTGTGTGTGTCAGGACAGCAAACAGCTCGAAGGACAGCTGTCTATTGCAGCATTCCACACGGTGTGTGTGTCAGGACAGCAAGCAACTCCAAGGACAGCTGTGCAGCATTGTGTGTGTGTCAGGACAGCAAGCAACTCCAAGGACAGCTGTCTATTGCAGCATTCCACACGGTGTGTGTGTGTGTGTGTCAGGACAGCAAGCAGCTCCAAGGACAGCTGTCTATTGCAGCATTCCACACGTGTGTGTGTGTCAGGACAGCAAGCAGCTCCAAGGACAGCTGTCTATTGCAGCATTCCACACGGTGTGTGTGTCAGGACAGCAAGAGAAAAAGCAATTCGGAGGGACAACAACATGCTACTTTTTTTTGGGGTACTAAGCGGAACCTTGGTGGCTGTAGTAGGTGGGAGAATAGTCACACAGCCATACCCTGCAATAGTGGTGTCCAGAACGTTTCTGCGCAATTTTGTGGGAAAACTCTTGAATCGAGACAGTTACCGAGGCTGCTTCCAATGGTGTAGATGTCTCGGCTATCGTGCCTGCAACCACACACAAATCACAAACTGCTTTCTCTGGCCAAAGATTAGCCATTTGTGAACCGGCATTGGTGTTTTATATTTCGCGGGAAAGAGTTGTGATTTTTCTTGCTGCTTTTTAGAATGTAGGTCGTCGTGTTCTTTCCTGCCGCCATGTTGTCTTGTTTCCTTCCACAGGCCTGCGCTGATTGGCGGGGCTTCCATGTCACGTGACCGTGCTGTTGCGGCGATTGGTCGGGCGTGAAGTCACGTGCCCTGCGTGTTGTGGGTGGGTGAGGGTGTAGTGCATGGTAGGGGAGGCCACTCATGACTAGATCCACACTCATCCACAACGCCAGGTGTTTTGCTACGTCAGTGCGACAGTGGCGTCTTACGGCTGTGACGTCATGCTTAGCGCGGTGCTCGTTTTTGGGCGGGAGAATTGAGAGCTTGTGTGTGTGTGTGTGTGTGTGTGTGTGTGTGTGTGTGTGTGTGTGATGTGATGTTTGAGTGTTTAACGTGGCGAGCGTTTAGTTTGTGTGTTTAGTCTATTATGTCTGTTTTGATTTGAGTGTTTGTTGGTTGGTTGGTTTGTTTGAATCAGAAAGATCGACATGTTATTTCATAATGCTCATTTTTATCATCTCTCTGTCTGTCCCCCCCCCCCCTCTCTCTCTCTCTCTCTCTCTCTCCCCCCTCTCTCTCTTTCTCTCTCTCTCTCTCTCTCTCTCTCTCTCTCTCTCTCCCCCTCTCTCTCTCTCTCCCCCTCTCTCTCTTTTCTCTCTCTCTCTCTCCCCCCCCTCTCTCTCTTTCTCTCTCTCTCTCTCTCTCTCTCTCTCTCTCTCTCTCTCTCTCTCTCTCTCTCTCTCTCTCTCTCTCTCTCTCTCTCTCTCTCTCTCTCTCTCTCTCCTCTCCTCCCCCCTCTCTCTCTCTTCTCTCTCTCTCTCTCTCTCTCTCTCTCTCTCTCTCTCTCTCTCTCTCTCTCTCCCTCCCCCCCCTCTCTCTCTCTGTGCAAGGTACCCCCACTACCCTTACCCCTTCACCTTTGCTGTAGTAATGATATAAACAAATACACTGACAATAAAAAAGCTAGTTTGATGAAACATGAAACAGGCAACCTACGACGTTGTGGTGAGTTGAAATCTTGATAAGTCGTCACATAGTAGTAGACGTTGACAAATCTTATGACGTCAATAAGAGGTACACAGTGGAACCTCCCGTATAAGACCTCCCATCATAAGACTCCCTCCCACATAAGACCTATTTCTCTGAGACATTGCCCTTTGTAAGTATCAAAATTACCTCCCTTATAAGACCCCTCTCTTATAAGACCTCATTTTGGATGATTTTTGAAGGTCTTATAAGGGAGGTTCTAATGGGTTTGAGGTGAACGGGCTATCTAGCAGTGGCTAGAAGCCAAGGAAAAAGTTATACAATATGTTGTAATATCAGTATCTATATGACTCAGTCATCAGTCAATGACTGGGATTAGAATACCCATTTCTGTTGATTTCAGCTTCATAATACTACTACATCAATGGCTATCTAGCAGTGGCCAGACGCCAAGAAAGAGTTATACAATATGTTGTAATATCAGTATTTATATAACTGGGATTGGAATACCTATTTCTATTGATTTCAGCCTTCACAATACTACTACATCTATGGCTATGTGTCTAGTGGTTAGAAGCCAAGGAAAGAGTTATACGATATGTTGTAATATCAGTATCTATATAACTGGGGTTAGAATACCTATTTCTATTGATTTCAGCCTTCATAATACTACTACATCTATGGCTGGTGTTTCCGGTGTTGCATAAAATAATTTACCCATGAAATAAATGCTCTTTTTCCTCATTCAAATTGTTTGCTGTTTGGGAAATATTCGCCCCTAAATACATTCAAGGCAGAACAGAAGATTCATCATTAAATACTGAAAAGTCAGGGATATTTTTCTAATATTTATTTGTTTGCACGGACGGTTGTTTATATCGTCCGCCATTTTTAACTTTACGAAGTTAAATGAAATGGCTTTGTACATCGATTTTTCGGCAGAGATGTTGATTTACACCCTCCCGCTCTATTTTTGGGTTCTTTCCGTGTAGATTGAGCGCTTAAATCTCAATATTTTAAATAATAGTTGACTTATTTCTCGCTTGAAATAATAATGGTTCTAGTTCGCACGCGAAGGGTACTTATTTCACGGGAGGTACTTATTTCTCATGACACCGGGTCAGCTGTCTCTCTCCCCCGTGTCTCACATAATGGCTCCTTAAAACCGGTTTTACTGCATTCCTTCCTCTACCAGTCAGTTTTAAAGTTGACCTTTGTGAAGCTTTTCTCTGGTATGCGAGATTGTAAAACAAGTGTTTATATATATTGCTGTATGAATTTTGAAACTCACAAAATTTTTATTTCTTACTGAAATGTAAACTTAAAGATCCACAAGATCACGTGTCGAAATCACGAGTTTCACGCGTTTTCCCTCTTATAGCTGGTAAGAAATCTTGTTTTGACCAGGTTTCACTCCCATACAAACGTCCCCAAATTGAAAACGAAACATTTTAAAGAGCAGCCTCAATTTGAAGTTGGGGGCATTTGTATGTGGGTCACAGCTACCCAGAAAAAAACAAGGGACTTAATCGTGGTGGGTCAGTGGGTCTTTAACTGTACTGGAGTTGTCGGACATGGATTCAGTCACGCTTGTCGCCATATTTGAAGGGACGTTAGCTAGCAGACACACGGTGGAATAGTGAAAAGAAGCTCTACGGAAAGCCGGGCAATAGAGGGACGTTAGCACACACACACAGTGGAATATCCATTGCTATGGCAACTGACTGCACACACTGACTATTATCGTGGCTGGTGGCAGGAGGAAAATCCTCATAATCACAGACTGATGTTGTCAGTTGTCACAGGGCTCCCAATCTTCCCGCAAAACAAGGGGTCCCAGGGACTCCTTCACTTACAGTATAGAGGGTCCTACAGGCGGGATAGAGGGTCCCAGTGGCATTGCGGATGCTAAAAAGACATTTTCTAGTGCATCCCTTCCCTGGGACCCCCTGCACATTCTTTTAAAAGGTCCTTTAGAATTTTAGTGCTTCATAGACCCCCAAATGGGGGTCCCTGGGAGCCCTGGTTGTCAGTTGTTAAGACGCCCCCCCCCCCCCCAATCTCTTTCTCTGTGTTACACCCCCACCCAACCCTTTCTCCCCCGTCTTTCTCTCTCTGTATGCTTAATGTACTACGTGTGTGTCGCTTTGTAAGTGCGTGTGCTCACAATATGTGGTGTGTGTGTGTGCGCGCGTGCGTGTGTGTGTGTGCGCGCGCGCGCGCGCGCGCGCGTGTGTGTGTGTGTGTGTGTGTGTGTGTGTGTGTGTGTGTGTGTGACTAAGACAAGTCACTGTGTGTGCATTTATGTGTTGGAGAGAGTGCTCTCTGTGTGTGTGTCCGTGCATGTGTATGTGAGTGTGTGACTAAGTCAAGTCACCGTGCGGGTGTTGGAGAGAGTGCTCTATAAGTATGTGCATGTGTGTGTATCATGTGTGTGTCTGTGTCTGTGTATCATGTGTGTGTGTGTGTGTGTGTGTGTGTGTGTGTGTGTGTGTGTGTGAGAGAGAGGCGGCAGTCATCAGATGGAGACCTCGTCAGCACATCAGCAATTTACTACTCTCTGGTAAGTATCCCCCAGTTCATTAATTATCACTGTGTCTTTTGCTTCCCTCTCAACGTCATGAACCAGTTTGTTTAAGTATATTGACGAGGATGTCATTGAACAGCGCAGGACATGTCGATGCCCATTGCCCAGATGTCCCTGGCCTGGGTGGCTACTACATTGTAATGTGAACAGGACATGGTTTGGATTGACAGAGTGACAGTGTGAACAATGAATAACACGATTTGGATTGACAATACATAACGTGATTTGGATTGCCAGAGTGATGGTGTGGACATGTCGATGCCCATATGTCCCTGGCCTGGGTGGCTACTACATTGTAATGTGAACAATAAAAACATGATTTGGATTGACAGAGTGACAGTGTGAACATCTGAACATGGATGTGCATTTTCCTACCTCCCCCCTTCTCTCCGTCTGTCTCTGTCTCTTTCTCTCTCTCTCTCTCTCTCTCTCTCTCTCTCTCTCTCTCTCTCTCTCTCTCTCTCTCTCTCTCTGCCCCCCCTCTCTATGTCTCTCTCTCTCTCTCTCTCTCTCTCTCTCTGTCCCTCTCTCTCTCTCTCTCTCTCTCTCTCTCTCTCTCTCTCTCTCTCTCTCTCTCTCTCTCTCTCTCTCTCTCTCTCTCTCTCTCTCTCTCTCTCTCTCTCTCTCTCTCTCTCTCTCTCTCTCTCTCTCTCTCTCTCTCTCTCTCTCCCTCCCCTCCCCCCTGGACCCCTATGTTCCGTGTTTTGTCGTACAGTGAATGTCACACTGTTTGAATTGGGGAAACCTAATGTTAAAAAAAAAATCTTTTAGCTCCCTTAACCAGGTCACAATACGTAGGACCAACGATCACACGACCACCCCCCCCCCCCCCCAATACACCCCGATCCCTCGTCATTCCGAAAACACTCCCGTGTCCGGATCTTTCTCTAACACCCCCCCCCCCCCCCTCCTCTATGTCGCTTGGAGGGTGGATAGGGAGGGTGTTGTACGTATTTAAGGACCCCGCACGTCACATTTCCGATAGGACGCTAATCTCACCTTCTCTAGACGTGTCACATTCCCTCTTATACTAGGAAGATTTATTTAAAGACCCACCACGTCACGTGTTAAAATCACGTTTTTCACGTGTTTTCCCTCTTATAGGTGGTAATAAATCTTAAAGATCCACCAGATCACGTGTCAAAATCACGTGTTTTCCCTCTTATGACTGGAAATAAATCTTGTTTTGACCAAGTCTAACTCCCATATAAATGGCTCCAAATTGAAACCGACACATCAGTTTAAAGAGCAGCCTCAATTTGAATATGGGGAAATTCGTATGTGGGTCACAGCAACCCAGAAAAAAATCAAGGGACTTTATCGTGGTGCGTCACTGGGTCTTTAAGAAATCTTCCTAGCATAAGAGGGAATGTGACACGTGACGTGGGGGGGGGGGGGGGGGGGGGGGTCTTTAAGATTCCTTACTAACCATAAGAGGGAAAACACGTGGAAACCGTGATTTTGACACGCGACGTGCGGGTTCTTTAAGACGTTAGCTACTTCAAGAACTTGGGGTTGGGGTTGGGGGTTAGGGTTGGTACAGGTCAATTACTTGTGGCGGTGCCATAGCCGATGAGGTTTAACCGAGGCGTGGTCACCGCTACAGCTATCTGTATTAATTATAAAAAATCGGGACTTTACTGGTTTCGTACTGCCTCCGGGCATTGCCTCCAGTATTGTTCCCACCATATTTGTATTTACAAATGTCCCATATGTGTCTGATTCAGACCAAGAGGACGTAAAACACCATTTTCGCTCGGGTTAGGGTTGGTATGGGGAACGGAGGATGGCTAGGAATGGGGGATAAAAGGTAGGAGGAGAGTAGAGGGATTTGTTCCTTTATGCTCGGTCACCATCTGTGTTCTACCGAGGACCCGGCATGTTTGACAATCGTGTGACAGGTCGCACACGCCTTTGACTCGCTGACAGGTTTATGGACACAAGCAGGTCTGCTTCTTTTGGTCTCTCCCCCTCCCCCCCCCCCCCCCCCCCCCCCCCCCCCCCCCCCCCCCCCCCCCCCCCCCCCCCCCCCCCCCCCCCCCCCCCCCCTCAGACCCAAGCAACAACAACACGGGCGACAGCAGGACCAAATGCGTACACAACGCACAGCCAGTCGGTTGTGAATGACACGGCAGCAGGTGTGAGGAAAAACACAGAATGAAACAAAACAGATGCTTTGTATTAGCCAGGACTGGACACAAGATGCACACCGAGCCTTAGTGCGTTGTGGAAAGGGGGAGGGGGAGGGGGTGAAGGGGGGGATGGTGTAGCAGCTCCTGTGTGGCTACGACTGTTGTTTCGGGTGACAGCGACTGTCAGTATGTCCGAGAGAAAAGGGCGTCGTTCTCATCATCGTGTTCGTGGTGTTTGACGATGCAGCACAACGCAGTACAATCCGCCATGCATTCATGCAATACAAAACGCTTACTACAACACAAGTTATAACAATAAGCCTGTCAGTCGTTTCCGACCATGACTGCCAGATAGCAGACGGGGCGCGGATGCTATTCCGGCTGGGCTGGGCTAGAATTTGTTTGGTTTAATTAAGCGAATTTTTTTAATTATTATTGAGAATCACATAGTAAAGCAGCAACATAAACAAATGAGAACGAGCACAACACGCTTAAAGACACCCCCCACCCCACCCACCCCGTCACGTATCACATCCCCTCTTATGCTTGGAAGATTTGTTAAGATTTCTTACGAGCTGTAAGAGGGAAAACACGCGAAAACCATGATTTTGACATGTGACGTGGTGGGTCTTTAAAGCTTATACAAGGCGCTCAAACACAAGTAGATTATACAATAGTGGCTGCCAAGAGTGCATCCCCACTCCGGCAACCGCTATTATTCTGGGACAAAAACTGGGCTGAAGTTGTTCGTAGCGGTGATGCCTGGCCAAGACTACATCCCCACTTCGGCAACCACTATTCTGGGACAAAAACTGGGCTGAAATTGTTCATAGTGCAGATGCCATGCCAAGAGTAGGGGAAGACGGGGTAAAAAGCCCATGGGCGGGTAAGAAGCCCACGACAATTATCTCATGAAATAAATAACATTTCAGTCAAATTTGCCCATGAGACGAATGCTAAACATTAACACTCGTCTCATGGGCAAAATGTGACTGAAATTGTCTTTATTTCATGAGATAATTGGCATGGGCTTCGTACCCGCCCATGGGCTTTTTACCCCGTCTTACCATACTCCGGCAAGCACTATTCTGGGACAAAAACTGGGCTGAAATTGTTCACAGTGGAGTTGCCTTCTACATCCCCACTCCGAGTACATTCGAGTGAACGCGTTCTTGCACACAGACACACACACACACACACACACACACACACACACACACACACACACACACACACACACACACACACACACAAACACACACAACACACATACTCACTGAAACGCACACACACTTACACAAACACATACTCACTTGTACAAACACACACGCGCACGCACACGCACCAAACACCCACACCCACGCCACCCACCCACACACACACACACACACACACACACACACACACACACACACGCGCACTCACATACACAAAAACACATACGTGCACTCACAGACACATACTCGCACACACTCACCCCCCCCCCACTCTCTCTCTAGTCGAACACAATCTCTCCTGGCTGCACACATACACTCATACACATGTAAGCACGTATGACTATACCCACACAGAACACAATGTCGTGCAGCTCTCCGTTGAGTTTCTTTGGTTAGGTTAGGTGCATTATAGTCACAGAGGCGTCTCTGTGAAAATCGGGTTGCTCCCACCTGGAGAGAACGTCGCAGCCAGAGGCGCGCCACCCAATTTTTTTCTTTTTTTTTGTTTTGCATGCGATTTTTGTGACTGATGAGGAAGGTATAGTTTGACCAAATGACAACTTTTTCGTTGCCACCAGGTTTAACGTGTGCTAAATGCATGGGCACACGGGACCTCGGTTTGTCGTCTCAGCCGAAGACACATTTGAGCTGTGTCTTGCGCGTTTCAAACTCGGAGGACTAAAACGTGGCCCTCTAGACTAACTAGTAACCGAGAGGACCTTTATCTTCACAGCTGATCTTTTTTAGCGGGTGGGTTTACTGAACACAAGGATCCTTTTTGAAAGCTTTCAATCTCCACCCCCCACCCACCCCACCCACCCTGCCTCGCAGCAATCCGTGGCCTGCCTGCCTGTATGTAGTGAAAAGAATGGAGAATGTATGACCTCATGTCATCACGAAGTGCACAGCACACACAGAGAGAGAGAGAGAGAGAGAGAGAGAGAGAGAGAGAGAGAGAGATTTGGCAAGATTTGAAATGCGCGCGTACAGCTTTGGTTGAACAGGCGTTCCTGTGAAGGATCAAGCACAGTGCAATGCAATGCAATGTGTGGGTGGGGGGGGGGGGGGGGGGGGGGAGGCATACATTGTACCACGAGGAAACATGGAATCCTTCCAGGATCAAGCAAAGTGTGTGTGTGGGTGTGTGTGTGTCATACATTGTACGAACATCACCTCCAGGGTTGTGGGTGAGAGAGAGAGAGAGAGAGAGAGAGAGAGAGAGAGAGAGTGAGTGTGTGTGTGTGTGTGTGTGTGTGTGTGTTGTATATATGTGTGTGTGTGAGAGAGTTGAGGAAACATGGAAACCTTCCAAGGATCAAGCACAGTGCAATGTGCAATGGGGAGACATTGTACCATCATCACCTCCACAGAGGAAACATGGAAACCTTCCAAGGATCAAGCAAAGTGCATTGAGGAGGGGGGGGGGGGGGGGTCATACATTGAATCATCACCTCCAGGAGGAAACATGGAATCCTTCCAGCAACAGTGCACATTGCATTCACAGGTTATCAAACATATTGAGAGAAAAAAAGTTGCTGTTGAGCCACTCAACTCATCCCAAAATGCACGGGAATGAATTAGAAACAGAGAGAATCCTCCGAAGTCGGAGTGTGGCTGCGTAATATTCTCGTCCCTAGCTGGTGTATAGTGTTTAAGTGCTTTGGCATGATCCCTGGAGTCTTTAAGCCAGGGTAAGACAACGCCAAAGAAACAGAGGGAACCCAGAACCCACTTCCGGTATGGAAGTACCACCGCTTCCATAATATGATCAGCAATATGACAAATACTGATTTGATATTGACGACACTAGAGACATTTCTTTTTGTTGATTTTATGATCAGCAATATGACAAATACTAATTTGATATTGACGACACAAGAGACACTTACTCATGTTGAACCGTGTGTGTGTGTTGCAGGCCCAAGGGAAATAACTTCATCCGGACCGGACAACTACTATCAGCGCCTGAGTTCCGTCCCTTCCTTCATGGACTGGACAGTCTATGGTGCCAAGAAAATACATTTACTGCAGCGTCTGACACAGACACACACGTTAACACACAGACACACTCACAGGCACACACACACACATTCACACACATACACACATTCACACGCACACACAAACACAAACAGGCAGACACACGCACACAGACATACGCACAGAAACACACACACACATACACACACACACACACACACACACACACAGACAAACACACACGCACACACACACACACACACACACACACACACACACACTCACTCACTCGCATTCATACACTCACATTCACACACACACACATTCACACACTCACATTCTCACACACATTCACATAACAGTTAAACACACACACAATACACACACAAGTTGCAACACACACACACATTCACACACACAAACACATCCAAACCCTTATGCAACCGCACACATACACATGCCCTCCTCACGCGTATGCATACACGCACACCTTGTGCGAGCACGCAGACACGCGCACACACACACGCACGCACACGCACACGCACGCACGCACACACACACACACACACACACACACACACACTGAGGAGAGGGTTGAGGAAGGGTGCAGGGAGTGGTGGGTGTAAGCCCTGGTCGATGTGACGTCATCACCATCACCGGGTATACATTCATCCGCCCCCTGATGCCCGTTATCCACATTCACCCCGTCATCGTTATCGCCACTGCCCTCTATGTGACGTCATCACCATCACCGGAGGTATACATTCATCCGCCCCCTGATGCCCGTTATCCACATTCATCATCATCATCATCATCTTTGACGTCAGCAAGATCCGGGGCTTACTGTGACCTCATTTATATCTACGTCACTCTGCTACGCGTCACCCGCTCGCTCTAGGGGTAAGTTGGATCAGGATGATAAGAGAGCTTGTGTTCTTGAGAATTGTTTTATGGAATAGAATAGCGGTTGGGGTCAGGAGTTAAGAAATCAGGGACCCCCACATTTGGGGGGGTCTATGCAGCACTAAAATTCTAAAGGACCCTCTAAAAGAATGTGCAGGGGGTCCCAGGGATGCGCCATAAACATTCTTTTTAGCATTCACAATGCCACCGGGACCCTCTATCCCGCCTCTAGGACCCTCTATGCTGTAAGTGAAGGAGTCCCTGGGACCCCTTGTTTTACAGGACGATTGGGAGTCCTGGAAATAACCCCCGCCCCCCCAGACTTTACAGAGAGAAAGCTTTCTTGAAGAAGTGGGTTTTTAGCTGGGACTCGAATGGAGGAAGAGTGGACTGGTTACGGGTATGGTAAGGGAGAGAATTCAAAACGCTTGGTGCAACGAAACTAAGGTACTTCCCCTGAACCGTCCTTGTGGAAGGTTGGACAAAGGAGAAATAGGGCAGGATTGCAGGGAAAACATGGATAATCCTGCTGGAATTTAGGAGGGGGAAAATAGGGCAGGATTGCAGGGAAAAGATGGATAATCCTGCTGGAGTTTAGGAGGGGGAAAATAGGGCAGGATTGCGGGGAAAACATGGATAATCCTGCTGGAATTTAGGAGGGGAGAAAATAGGGCAGGATTGCAGAGAAAACATTGATAATCCTGCTGGAATTTAGGAGGGGGAAAATAGGGCAGGATTGCGGGGAAAACATTCATGATCCTGCTGGAATTTAGGAGGGGGAAAATAGGGCAGGATTGCAGAGAAAACATTGATAATCCTGCTGGAATTTAGGAGGGGAGAAAATAGGGTAGGATTGCGGGGAAAACATTCATGATCCGGCTGGAATTTAGGAGGGGAAAAATAGGGCAGGATTGCAGGGAAAACATGGATAATCCTGGAATTTAGGAGGGGGAAAATAGGGCAGGATTGCAGAGAAAACATTGATAATCCTGCTGGAATTTAGGAGGGGGAAAATAGGGCAGGATTGCGGGGAAAACATTCATGATCCTGCTGGAATTTAGGAGGGGGAAAATAGGGCAGGATTGCAGGGAAAACATGGATAATCCTGCTGGAATTTAGGAGGGGGAAAATAGGGCAGGATTGCAGGGAAAAGATGGATAATCCTGCTGGAGTTTAGGAGGGGGAAAATAGGGCAGGATTGCGGGGAAAACATGGATAATCCTGCTGGAATTTAGGAGGGGAGAAAATAGGGCAGGATTGCAGAGAAAACATTGATAATCCTGCTGGAATTTAGGAGGGGGAAAATAGGGCAGGATTGCGGGGAAAACATTCATGATCCTGCTGGAATTTAGGAGGGGGAAAATAGGGCAGGATTGCAGGGAAAACATGGATAATCCTGCTGGAGTTTAGGAGGGGGAAAATAGGGCAGGATTGCAGAGAAAGCATTGATAATCCTGCTGGAATTTAGGAGGGGAGAAAATAGGGTAGGATTGCGGGGAAAACATTCATGATCCGGCTGGAATTTAGGAGGGGGAAAATAGGGCAGGATTGCAGGGAAAACATGGATAATCCTGCTGGAGTTTAGGAGGGGGAAAATAGGGCAGGATTGCAGGGAAAACATTGATAATCCTGCTGGAATTTAGGAGGGGGAAAATAGGGCAGGATTGCAGAGAAAACATTGATAATCCCGCTGGAATTTAGGAGGGGGAAAATAGGGCAGGATTGCAGAGAAAACATTGATAATCCTGCTGGAATTTAGGAGGGGGAAAATAGGGCAGGATTGCAGAGAAAACATTGATAATCCTGCTGGAATTTAGGAGGGGAGAAAATAGGGTAGGATTGCGGGGAAAACATTCATGATCCGGCTGGAATTTAGGAGGGGGAAAATAGGGCAGGATTGCAGGGGGAACATTGATGATTCTGCTGGAATTTAGGAGGGGGAAAATAGGGCAGGATTGCAGGGGGAACATTGATGATTCTGCTAGAATTTGGGAGGGGGAAAATAGGGCAGGATTGCAGGGGGAACATTGATGATTCTGCTAGAATTTGGGAGGGAAAAGATGTTCTTTTCTCAGATTACGAATAGCATATTTTGTTTTCTTTCTCATATATTTCTTTAGTCTGCTTTGAAACAATATTGCACATCTTTTTAATTATTCACATTCTTTCTAAAACAAACACAAAAGTTAGTGTCTTTTTGTGTGTGGCTATTTGAACATGTTTGAAAAATAAAAATAAAAGTTGATATTTAAAAAACAAAAGTTTGTTTATTCTGTGATATTGTGCGAGACTAGAAACAGAATGTGTGTCTGCCTGCCTTGCTTGTCTTTATATGTATGTGCGTGTGTGTGTGTGTGCATGCGTGTATGTGCGTGTGCGCGCACCTGTATGTGTGTGCGTGCGCGTGCGTGCTACACTTCTTTTGTTTTGTATGTGCGTGCTGATGCGTGTAGTTCCACACAGTAGAGCGTCACAGACATCCCACAGCGTGCATTGGCCTCACCAGACTGCAGCACACACACGCGCTCGCATGCACACACACACACGCACGCACACATACACACGTACACGCACGTGCTCACACACTGACTTCTACATACACAGACTATGATTAAACTTTGTGCAAATTTAATCTCTTTTTTTGTTTTCTTCTTTCTCTCTAAAACGCAAATACCAACCCTTACATACTGGCGGTGAAAGGACAGCTTAAAGGGGCACCCTGACGGATGAGTTTCTTTGCAAGAAACACGTCGAGATCACCAGAAAGACAGCCTTGTCAAGGATCGGAACACTCACTTTGCTCTGGTTTCCTAGAAATTAAACCGTCAAAACGGCGATTCCTCCTTGGCGGAGATGCCGGAGAGAGTAGCCATTTTGGATGGGGTGGGTGAAGTCACTCATTGTGGTTTTGTTTTTTTGCAGTGCAGTAAAAAAAAAAAGGAGCTGTTTCCTTTGTTGGGAGCGAAACTCCTTGAGATAATCTGTATAAAATTTAAAAAAAGGAAACAAAGGCTTGTATTGCGAAAATTTCGTGCGAACGATTTGGTCTAAACGCAGGCGGCCACTAGAAAAGAGATGGCACATGTCTTCTTTTGGGGTGAAATAATTTGACTTCCAGCACCTCCGTCAAGGAGGAATCGCCGATTTGACGGTTTGATTTCGAGGGAACCAGAGCAAAGTGAGTTGCAATCTCTGTAAAGGGTGTTTTCCTGGTGATCTGGACGTGTTTCTTACAAAAAACGCACCCGTCAGGGTGGCCCTTTAAGAGATTATCAGTCACATAGCGATCAATGAAAATCAATAATGTGAAACATCAACAAAGCTGATCAATGAAAGTGATCATGACACTCATTATCAGTGACAATCAACAAATCAATGACACTCGGTCAACGGATCTTCGTCTTCTTCTGCGTTCCAACAAGCCATACGGCCATAATGGGTGAGGTAGGTATGTGTACTGTGTTCAGTTTGAATTGGTCTCACCGCTTCATCCAACACATTCCCATTTGGAAGGAGCTCAAAGGAGAAAAGATTTAAAACAATTTTATTTTTCAATTTTTATTTTTCAACTTTCTCTCCCCCTTTACTCCATCAATCAAACACAGTAAACACCATAATGAATCAACTTTATCTCCCCCTTTAAACACAGTAAACACCATAATGAATCAACTTTATCTCCCCCTTTAAACACAGTAAACACCATAATGAATCAACTTTATCTCTCCCTTTACTCTTAAACACAGTAAGCACAATAATGAATCGACTTTCTCTCCCCCTTTACTCCATCAATCAAACACAGTGAACACCATAATGAATCAACTTTATCTCTCCCTTTACTCTTAAACACAGTAAACACCATAATGAATCAACTTTATCTCTCCCTTTAAACACAGTAAACACCATAATGAATCAACTTTATCTCTCCCTTTACTCTTAAACACAGTAAACACCATAATGAATCAACTATCTCTCCCTTTTACTCCATCAATTAAACACAGTAAACACCATAATGAATCAACTTTATCTCCCCCTTTACTTCATCAATTAAACACAGTAAACACCATAATGAATCAACTTTATCTCCCCCTTTACTCCATCAATTAAACAGTAAACACCATAATGAATCAACTTTATCTTGAAACAAAAATTGACCCATAAGGCCTAAACATCAAACAACACTACACACTGACACAATCAGACAAAGATGAGAAAATAAACAAAGAAAAAACCACTAAATGTTCGTCTTAAAAGACTTTTTCAAAGGAAGAAGATGATTATAGATAAAATGGTTCGGTGAATGAAATATCATTTATTGAGAAAAAAAGACCAGGAGACTAAATACCCGGGGTGCAGAAGACCAGGGGGCTAAATACCCGGGGTGCAGAAGACCAGGGGGCTAAATACCCGGGGTGCAGAAGACCAGGGGGCTAAATACCCGGGGTGCAGAAGACCAGGGGGCTAAATACCCGGGGTGCAGAAGACCAGGGGGCTAAATACCCGGGGTGCAGAAGACCAGGGGGCTAAATACCCGGGATGCAGAAGACTAGGGGCTATTGGCTGGGGGGCTAAATAGAATATCCGGTGAGCAGTGTAAAGGGAACAGGAAGCTCCAGCCCCACCTCCTCCCCATCACAGTTGATGTACGATAATAATCAATAGATTAAAGATCTACGCGATCAATGTCTGTGAAACGTAATGGTGGGGTAGTTCTCCGGATCCTCCTCGGCCTCATGCAACCAATGCAAAGGGAACAGGAAGTTCCAGGCCCACCTCCTCCCCATCACGGCCCTGAACCTACCCCCCATCCCCCTGCTGTCCCTCAGCTCCACGTTGTTCTTGAGACCCTGGACCTCGAACGAGGTCAGTCCGCGCATGACCAGCGCCAGGTGCTGAACGAGGTAGGTGAAGGACAGCGTGGTGAAGTAGAGCAGGAAGGTCTGCACGGCTATGTTCAGAGCCGTCAGGAAAGGGACGTAACCCAGCAGCCAGCGGATTACGGTGACGGGGGCCAAGAGGTCAAACCAGCGCATGTGACCCCACATGGTCACACGGAGGTAGGGCAGGGCGTGGCCCGTGGCGTAGCAGCAGGAGAAGAAGGCCCATGCGGAGAACACCAGGAAGTGACGCTGGTTGCGGTAGCCCACGCAGTTCCCGGCGAAGTAGCAGTGGTGGTCCCTCTTGAGGACGCAGCAGTTGCACTCCGGGCAGTGGTGACACCTGGCGGGCCGCATCATTCGGCACGCGTAGCACGGAGCCCAAGACCAGTAAGGGAACACCGTACCGGCAGGGGGACGGAACTCGGGCACCCAGGGAGGCTGGGAAGACGCACAATCTGAAGGCGGGGAGTTGTCGGCAGTACTGCTGCCTCGTTTGTTCCGGAGACCTCGAGTTGTCTTCCCCTTCTGTCCGCCTTTGGGGACGGGTCGTTCTGAAACGTCTGCCTTGTTCTGAGAATCGGGAGTGTCGTCCTTTGAAGGTGGCTCGTTCCTGTCTCCAGCAGACTCCTGTGAAGACTGTTGTTCGTTGTCTGTCCCCGGTGGTGTTGCTTTG
>CM065711.1:31221370-31223870 GCA_017654935.2 Phymorhynchus buccinoides | reverse complement strand
AACAGAAAAAGATACGAGAATGGTTCTTGTATCATTAGAAAGAGAATTGGATGAAGTTTGCGAAAGTATAATTTTCTTAAAATGGTCGGTTTGACACTTAATGTCCCTTTCGTGGTGCTAGGTCACATATAATTATAGTCACTGCTGTGTCGACGGTGCAGTAAATCTTCGCTTAATTCAACAATGCCGAGTTGCCTCCTCCATTGTTACACAAGTGTGGTGTTAAATCCATAATAGTTCCACCGTAAAGTTCTAGACCTACTACATGTAGGCCTACCATTTTGTCTGAACTTGCAGTAGTTGTTAGACAAGTTGCGCAGTTGCGTGTGTAACAATTCAGCTTTGTAGCAACCATTGAGACGCGTGGCTACTCGCAGACCGTCAACATGAACATGATTCGCTGTGTGTAGGCTAAATAGGCCAACACCCGTGAGGTTTAATCTAAGGAGTAATCCTCTTTTTGTTTTTGCATACGTTTTGGCAGTGTGACTGTTTTTATTCTGTCCAACTGATATAGGGGAAGACGGGGTAAAAAGCGCATGGGCGGGTAAGAAGCCCACCCCAATTATCTCATGAAATGAAGCAAATTTTAGTCTCATTTTGCCCATGAGACGAGCGTTAATGTCTAGCATTCGTCTCATGGGCAAATTTGACTGAAATTTTCTTTATTTCATGAGATAATTGGGGTGGGCTTCTTACCCGCCAATGCGCTTTTTACCCCGTCTTCCCCTATATCTGGGCATCAATTTCTGGATTATGGTCCCGTTTACGACATTAGTTGACTCGATTTACTTCCCTTGGTTTTGACTCCGACTATCATCTGTTTTAGACAATTTTTAGCTATCCACCTCATTTTCTCGCCTTCCAATGTTCTTTCCGTTTCATGAAAATAACCATAACCTATAATCCTAACCCTATCCCTTTCCCGAGCAAGGTAGAATGCGGCTTCTTAATCAGCAGATTGCGTTCATGTTGACGGTCTGCGAGTAGCCAGGCGCCCATTGAACTCAGTATTTGCCTTGTCAATCTGCAGACGACATTTTTTGCCGGGGAGAGTCACGACTGCCTGCCAGTGATTGTTGCAGGTATTTACTATTAGTTTGTTGCAATCATTTACGCATTGGACTGTAGAGGGGAAGTACTGTTTTTTGATTTTGATCTTGTTGTTTTTTTGCTCCTTTTCAGTGTCGCCTGCTTTTTGCTCCTTTTGCTATATATTTGCTGTTTTCTTGTTTGTCTGTGTTGATAAAGGCCGAAACTGATTCGCCGAAATATCCAGTAGGGGGGAAGACGGGGTAAAAAGCGCATGGGCGGGTAAGAAGCCCACCCCAATTATCTCATGAAATAAAGAAAATTTCAGTCAAATTTGCCCATGAGACGAATGCTAGACATTAACGCTCGTCTCATGGGCAAAATGAGACTGACATTTTCTTTATTTCATGTGTCTAGCATTCGTCTCATGGGCAAATTTGACTAAAATTTTCTTTATTTCATGAGATAATTGGGGTGGGCTTCTTACCCGCCCATGCGCTTTTTACCCCGTCTTCCCCTAGTTTTGTTTCGTCTCTCTTTTTGTGAATAAAATAACGTCAATTTACACTTGTGTGTAGTTGTTTGTTTGTTGTATGTTCCAGTGATGTTGCAGTCTGTTTCAGTTTTTAAATTTTTGTTGCAAGTTCAGGGAGTGTTTTCAATGTGTTTGTCTGGTTATACTTATTGTCAGTGGGACAGTTACTAGAATTCAGCTTTAAAGACCCACCACGTCACGTGTCAAACTCACGGCTTTCATGCGTTTTCCCTCTTGTAGAATGTGACACGTGACGTGTGTGTGTGTGTGTGTGTGTGTGTGTGTGTGCGTGTGTGTGTGTGTGTGTGTGTGTGTGTGTGTGTGTGTGTGTGTGTGTGTGTGTGTGTGTGTGTGTGTGTGTGTGTGTGTGTGTGTGTGTGTGTGTGTGTGTGTGTGTGTGTGTGTGTGTGTGTGTGTGTGTGTGTGTGTGTGTGTGTGTGTGTGTGTGTGTGTGTGTCTTTAACCAGTCACCGTATCAACAGCAGGCGTGTATGTGTGTAGTTCTTAGCTACTGTCTGTCTGTCTGTCAGCTGCCAACCTTCAATGCGTCTTTGTGTGTTTGTGTGTGTGTGTGTGTGTGTGTGTGTGTGTGTGTGTGTGTGTGTGTGTGAAGTCAAGTCAAGTCAAGTCAAGTCAAGTCAAGTCAAAATCATCTTTAATGAGGGTTAAAGAATAAGCTGACAAAGCTTTTTTTCATCCTCTGTGTGTGTGTGTGTGTGTGTGTGTGTGCGTGTGTGCGTGCGTGTGTGCGTGTGCGGCGTGTGTGTGTGTATGTGCGCGTGTGTATGTGCGTGTGTGTGTGTGTTTGTGTGTGCGTGTGGTGTGTGCGCGTGTGCTCTTGTGTCTTGTCTTCCGTTTGTTAGCAGGTAAATAAAAGTTCAGTTAATCGTTTTTCGTCAGTGTCTTAATCGTTTAAAAGTTGTAAATGATTCG
>CM065711.1:31203870-31211370 GCA_017654935.2 Phymorhynchus buccinoides | reverse complement strand
TAGCTGTTAGTTTAACTTAGATTACATCCAGAAATAGCTGATTACTCTGTAGATGTTAGTTTAACTCAGATTACACCCAGAAATAGCTATGTCGTGTTTCGCTGTCGCGTTTTGCAGATAGATCATCGTTAGCTGCTGTTGTGTCTTGATACAGGGGATGTCCTGTTAGTGCTGGTCATCATTATTACGTATTGTACGAGTTTATGTTCATAGTGTAATGATAACCCGTAGTCCATGTACTGATATTATCAACTGCTGTATGTTAATGTGTAACATATTCAAGGCTAGAAGGCTATGCCACTCTTGAATAGATGTTGATTTGTTTGTACGTCGTCCTCTCCACCATTGTTGATGTGTACTGTGTGGGTGGAGGGTCATAAAGGCGAACTTGGCACATTCTTTTTTTTGAGAATGATGCTTTGTTTGGTCTCGCTTTGGTTCTGACCCACGCATTGCTAGATGATTGGTATCGTAATCAACTTTTGGTGGAAGGAAGTTAATTAGAAAGAGAGTATTCCCCCTTTTTTGTTCAATTTTGCTGTATGTTAATGTTGACGTTGGCTAAATATGGTATGATTGCAGTATATATACAGTCATGTACATTTCGTAACTGTAATGTGCAGTATGATAACAGGTGTCTAGCGTAATATATATTATGTCATTATAGTCTGTAGTATGATCCCAATACTAGCTGGTGGATATTCCATGACGAATATCCCCTTGTAACATCCCTACTATCCCTACTATCCCTACTATCCCTATAGTCAGTGAGTTGTAGATCAGTACTGTCCCCATAGGGATATCCTGTACTATCCCTACTATCCCTACAGTCATTAAGTTGTAGATCAGTAATGTCCCCATAGGGATATCCTGTACTATCCCTACTATCCCTACAGTCATTGAGTTGTAGATCAGTAATGTATCCTGTACTATCCCTACAGTCATTGAGTTGTAGATCAGTAATGTATCCTGTACTATCCCTACTATCCCTACAGTCATTGAGTTGTAGATCAGTAATGTATCCTGTACTATCCCTACTATCCCTACAGTCATTGAGTTGTAGATCAGTAATGTATCCTGTACTATCCCTACTATCCCTACAGCCATTGAGTTGTAGATCAGTAATGTATCCTGTACTATCCCTACAGCCATTGAGTTGTAGATCAGTAATGTATCCTGTACTATCCCTACTATCCCTACAGCCATTGAGTTGTAGATCAGTAATGTATCCTGTACTATCCCTACAGCCATACAGCCATTGAGTTGTAGATCAGTAATGTATCCTGTACTATCCCTACAGCCATTGAGTTGTAGATCAGTAATGTATCCCTACTATCCCTACAGCCATTGAGTTGTAGATCAGTAATGTATCCTGTACTATCCCTACTATCCCTACAGCCATTGAGTTGTAGATCAGTAATGTATATCCTGTACTATCCCTACTATCCCTACAGCCATTGAGTTGTAGATCAGTAATGTCCCCATAGGGATATCCTGTACTATCCCTACTATCCCTACAGTCATTGAGTTGTAGATCAGTAATGTCCCCATAGGGATATCCTGTACTATCCCTACTATCCCTACAGTCATTGAGTTGTAGATCAGTAATGTCCCCTTAGGGATATCCTGTACTATCCCTACTATCCCTACAGTCATTGAGTTGTAGATCAGTAATGTCCCCTTAGGGATATCCTGTACTATCCCTACTATCCCTACAGTCATTGAGTTGTAGATCAGTAATGTCCCCTTAGGGATATCCTGTACTATCCCTACTATCCCTACAGTCATTAAGTTGTAGATCAGTAATGTCCCCTTAGGGATATCCTGTACTATCCCTACTATCCCTACAGTCATTAAGTTGTAGATCAGTAATGTCCCCTTAGGAGATATCCTGTACTATCCCTACTATCCCTACAGTCATTAAGTTGTAGATCAGTAATGTCCCCATAGGGATATCCTGTACTATCCCTACTATCCCTACAGTCATTGAGTTGTAGATCAGTAATGTCCCCTTAGGGATATCCTGTACTATCCCTACTATCCCTACAGTCATTGAGTTGTAGATCAGTAATGTCCCCTTAGGGATATCCTGTACTATCCCTACTATCCCTACAGTCATTGAGTTGTAGATCAGTAATGTCCCCATAGGGATATCCTGTAATATCCCTACTATCCCTACAGTCATTAAGTTGTAGATCAGTAATGTCCCCTTAGGGATATCCTGTACTATCCCTACTATCCCTACAGTCATTGAGTTGTAGATCAGTAATGTCCCCTTAGGGATATCCTGTACTATCCCTACTATCCATACAGTCATTAAGTTGTAGATCAGTAATGTCCCCATAGGGATATCCTGTACTATCCCTACTATCCCTACAGTCATTGAGTTGTAGATCAGTAATGTCCCCTTAGGGATATCCTGTACTATCCCTACTATCCCTACAGTCAGTGAGTTGTAGATCAGTAATGTATCCTTAGGGATATCCTGTACTATCCCTACTATCCCTACAGTCATTGAGTTGTAGATCAGTAATGTCCCCATAGGGATATCCTGTACTATCCCTACTATCCCTACAGCCAGTGAGTTGTAGATCAGTAATGTAATGTCCCTACCCTGAGTCTGTAGATCTGGTTACTGTCCCTTACAATCCTATATCCTGTAATATCTCCTTAATTGTCATACTCCTAAGTGATGTCCTGTAAGATCAGTAATGTCCCTTAGGGGAATTTTTTTTTTTTTTTTTTTTTTTTTTTTTTTTTTTTTTTTTTTTTTTTTTTTTTTTTTTTTTTTTTTTTTTTTTTTTTTTTTTTTTTTTTTTTTTTCTGTAATATCAGTGAGTTTTTTTTTTTTTTTTTTTTTTTTTTTTTTTTTTTTTTTTTTTTTTTTTTTTTTTTTTTTTTTTTTTTTTTTTTTTTTTTTTTTTTTTTTTTTTTTTTTTTTTTTTTTTTTTTTTTTTTTTTTTTTTTTTTTTTTTTTTTTTTTTTTTTTTTTTTTTTTTTTTTTTTTTTTTTTTTTTTTTTTTTTTTTTTTTTTTTTTTTTTTTTTTTTTTTTTTTTTTTTTTTTTTTTTTTTTTTTTTTTTTTTTTTTTTTTTTTTTTTTTTTTTTTTTTTTTTTTTTTTTTTTTTTTTTTTTTTTTTTTTTTTTCTTTTTTTTTTTTTTTTTTTTTTTTTTTTTTTTTTTTTTTTTTTTTTTTTTTTTTTTTTTTTTTTTTTTTTTTTTTTTTTTTTTTTTTTTTTTTTTTTTTTTTTTTTTTTTTTTTTTTTTTTTTTTTTTTTTTTTTTTTTTTTTTTTTTTTTTTTTTTTTTTTTTTTTTTTTTTTTTTTTTTTTTTTTTTTTTTTTTTTTTTTTTTTTTTTTTTTTTTTTTTTTTTTTTTTTTTTTTTTTTTTTTTTTTTTTTTTTTTTTTTTTTTTTTTTTTTTTTTTTTTTTTTTTTTTTTTTTTTTTTTTTTTTTTTTTTTTTTTTTTTTTTTTTTTTTTTTTTTTTTTTTTTTTTTTTTTTTTTTTTTTTTTTTTTTTTTTTTTTTTTTTTTTTTTTTTTTTTTTTTTTTTTTTTTTTTTTTTTTTTTTTTTTTTTTTTTTTTTTTTTTTTTTTTTTTTTTTTTTTTTTTTTTTTTTTTTTTTTTTTTTTTTTTTTTTTTTTTTTTTTTTTTTTTTTTTTTTTTTTTTTTTTTTTTTTTTTTTTTTTTTTTTTTTTTTTTTTTTTTTTTTTTTTTTTTTTTTTTTTTTTTTTTTTTTTTTTTTTTTTTTTTTTTTTTTTTTTTTTTTTTTTTTTTTTTTTTTTTTTTTTTTTTTTTTTTTTTTTTTTTTTTTTTTTTTTTTTTTTTTTTTTTTTTTTTTTTTTTTTTTTTTTTTTTTTTTTTTTTTTTTTTTTTTTTTTTTTTTTTTTTTTTTTTTTTTTTTTTTTTTTTTTTTTTTTTTTTTTTTTTTTTTTTTTTTTTTTTTTTTTTTTTTTTTTTTTTTTTTTTTTTTTTTTTTTTTTTTTTTTTTTTTTTTTTTTTTTTTTTTTTTTTTTTTTTTTTTTTTTTTTTTTTTTTTTTTTTTTTTTTTTTTTTTTTTTTTTTTTTTTTTTTTTTTTTTTTTTTTTTTTTTTTTTTTTTTTTTTTTTTTTTTTTTCTTTTTTTTTTTTTTTTTTTTTTTTTTTTTTTTTTTTTTTTTTTTTTTTTTTTTTTTTTTTTTTTTTTTTTTTTTTTTTTTTTTTTTTTTTTTTTTTTTTTTTTTTTTTTTTTTTTTTTTTTTTTTTTTTTTTTTTTTTTTTTTTTTTTTTTTTTTTTTTTTTTTTTTTTTTTTTTTTTTTTTTTTTTTTTTTTTTTTTTTTTTTTTTTTTTTTTTTTTTTTTTTTTTTTTTTTTTTTTTTTTTTTTTTTTTTTTTTTTTTTTTTTTTTTTTTTTTTTTTTTTTTTTTTTTTTTTTTTTTTTTTTTTTTTTTTTTTTTTTTTTTTTTTTTTTTTTTTTTTTTTTTTTTTTTTTTTTTTTTTTTTTTTTTTTTTTTTTTTTTTTTTTTTTTTTTTTTTTTTTTTTTTTTTTTTTTTTTTTTTTTTTTTTTTTTTTTTTTTTTTTTTTTTTTTTTTTTTTTTTTTTTTTTCCTTTTTTTTTTTTTTTTTTTTTTTTTTTTTTTTTTTTTTTTTTTTTTTTTTTTTTTTTTTTTTTTTTTTTTTTTTTTTTTTTTTTTTTTTTTTTTTTTTTTTTTTTTTTTTTTTTTTTTTTTTTTTTTTTTTTTTTTTTTTTTTTTTTTTTTTTTTTTTTTTTTTTTTTTTTTTTTTTTTTTTTTTTTTTTTTTTTTTTTTTTTTTTTTTTTTTTTTTTTTTTTTTTTTTTTTTTTTTTTTTTTTTTTTTTTTTTTTTTTTTTTTTTTTTTTTTTTTTTTTTTTTTTTTTTTTTTTTTTTTTTTTTTTTTTTTTTTTTTTTTTTTTTTTTTTTTTTTTTTTTTTTTTTTTTTTTTTTTTTTTTTTTTTTTTTTTTTTTTTTTTTTTTTTTTTTTTTTTTTTTTTTTTTTTTTTTTTTTTTTTTTTTTTTTTTTTTTTTTTTTTTTTTTTTTTTTTTTTTTTTTTTTTTTTTTTTTTTTTTTTTTTTTTTTTTTTTTTTTTTTTTTTTTCTTTTTTTTTTTTTTTTTTTTTTTTTTTTTTTTTTTTTTTTTTTTTTTTTTTTTTTTTTTTTTTTTTTTTTTTTTTTTTTTTTTTTTTTTTTTTTTTTTTTTTTTTTTTTTTTTTTTTTTTTTTTTTTTTTTTTTTTTTTTTTTTTTTTTTTTTTTTTTTTTTTTTTTTTTTTTTTTTTTTTTTTTTTTTTTTTTTTTTTTTTTTTTTTTTTTTTTTTTTTTTTTTTTTTTTTTTTTTTTTTTTTTTTTTTTTTTTTTTTTTTTTTTTTTTTTTTTTTTTTTTTTTTTTTTTTTTTTTTTTTTTTTTTTTTTTTTTTTTTTTTTTTTTTTTTTTTTTTTTTTTTTTTTTTTTTTTTTTTTTTTTTTTTTTTTTTTTTTTTTTTTTTTTTTTTTTTTTTTTTTTTTTTTTTTTTTTTTTTTTTTTTTTTTTTTTTTTTTTTTTTTTTTTTTTTTTTTTTTTTTTTTTTTTTTTTTTTTTTTTTTTTTTTTTTTTTTTTTTTTTTTTTTTTTTTTTTTTTTTTTTTTTTTTTTTTTTTTTTTTTTTTTTTTTTTTTTTTTTTTTTTTTTTTTTTTTTTTTTTTTTTTTTTTTTTTTTTTTTTTTTTTTTTTTTTTTTTTTTTTTTTTTTTTTTTTTTTTTTTTTTTTTTTTTTTTTTTTTTTTTTTTTTTTTTTTTTTTTTTTTTTTTTTTTTTTTTTTTTTTTTTTTTTTTTTTTTTTTTTTTTTTTTTTTTTTTTTTTTTTTTTTTTTTTTTTTTTTTTTTTTTTTTTTTTTTTTTTTTTTTTTTTTTTTTTTTTTTTTTTTTTTTTTTTTTTTTTTTTTTTTTTTTTTTTTTTTTTTTTTTTTTTTTTTTTTTTTTTTTTTTTTTTTTTTTTTTTTTTTTTTTTTTTTTTTTTTTTTTTTTTTTTTTTTTTTTTTTTTTTTTTTTTTTTTTTTTTTTTTTTTTTTTTTTTTTTTTTCCTTTTTCCTCGCTAAGGTTTCTAGGGCAGTTCTTCTAGTAGTGCACTAGGGGCTTATCACGCGATTTTGAATCTGATGAAATTCCTAAAAAGGCTGCAGTGAGTTGTTTGTTTTTTTATGGTGGGACTATGTTTCTAGTCCAATTCTAGATTGTTCCTAGTTCCATCAACACACAGCAGCAAACGACACCCCTACATGAATCTGATGAAATATTGTCCTTATATCCTACTTATAGTCCTAACTTAGATGAAATCCGACTACTATCCTAAAAACCTTTTAACTAACCTAACCTAAACTGCGTATATCCTAACTAATACACCTACCTACTGTACTCCTTTCTACTACTTACTAAAAACTCCTAACTACTGTCTTACTTAACACCTCTTAACTTAACTCCTAACTCTGCTCTGCTGAACTTACTACCTAACGAAATGACAATCCTGATAAAACGTTGCCCTACTCCTAAACTGGCTTTTTCCAGAGGGCAGTCAATGCACTACATAATCAATACACTACTCTAAAACTCTTTAACCTAAACTCTTTCCTAAACTACTATCCTAAACTAAATCCTTAACATTATCTCCTAACTCCTACCTCTTACCACTTAACTCTCCTACATGCCTACCTTACTAACTACCTATTACTCTACTTTTAAACTACTAAACTTCTCTTTCTCCCTAAACGAACTTCTGCTAAAAAAAATCCTAATAACTCCTACTTTGAAAACACTGCTTTTTAAACTACTGCGACTACTGGCTACTCTACTTTGCTTGTTTTAACTTTTTTACTGCTACTGCTCCTAAATCCAACTTCCCTAAACTCATCCCTACTGCCTTTGTGCTGCTACAACTTTGCTCGGCTTGTTTTGTTTTTTTTTTTTTGTCTTTTTGTTTTTTTTTCCTCCGCTAATGGGTTTCTTCTTCTATCTAGTTTCCTAGTGTAGTTCTAGTTCCCTTAGGTTTTCTAGTTCTATGCTTCTAGTAAAGTCCTGGTTTCTATAGTCCTTCTAGGTCCCCCGCCCCTACGCTAGTTTCCCCTCGCCTAACATGAATCTGAGATGAAATCCTAACTACTAAACTTTAACTTTCCTACTGCTGTGTTTGTTGTTTTTTTTTTTTCCTCCTTTTCCTTTGTTTTTTTTCCCTTTTTTTTCCTTTTTTTTTTTTTATTCCTTTTTTTTTTTCTATTTTTTTTTTTTTTTTTTTTTTTTTTGTTTTTTTTTTTTTTTTTTTCCTCGCTATCGCTATTTTTCTAGTCCCGCCCCCTAATGAATCTGAAATGAAAAATCCTACTTACTTTGCTGTTGTGTTCCCACCCCGATTTCCTACTTTTCCCTTTCTCCTCTTTCCTCTCGGCTAATGTTTTCTTCTGTCCCACAGCACACACCCTACAAATGACATCATCTGAAATCTGATGAAATCCTAATCTTGGGCTTTAGTGAGTGAGAGAT
>CM065711.1:31191370-31198870 GCA_017654935.2 Phymorhynchus buccinoides | reverse complement strand
CCCGGGAGTCTTTTGTACAAATAGTTCCCCCACCTTCTGGAAGTTCTGCGCTCTCAACTTCCTCTAATCCGTCATTCTCTTTCACTCTGCCTTTTCCCTTTTGCCCTACTAGCTACACACCGTCACGCGCACTGTCTTCCTGCCTTACTGGTCCATTGGATGGAAGTTCAGTTTAACGTCGCGTATCGGCTTTCGCCATGTACGACGGGCTGAACAAACCAACCAGGGCATAAACACAAAATTATGTTCCTGAATCACTGTCTTAGCCCAAAGGCCGAGAAGCGATCAGAATTGAAGTGGTCCATTCTCCTGCCTTTGTTCTTATGGATACTTTTATAGGGTAAGACGGGGTAAAAAGCCCATGGGCGGGTGAGAAGCCCATGCCAATTATCTCATGAAATAACGAACATGTCTGTAAAATTTGCCCATGAGACGAATGCTAAACATTAACACTCGTCTCATGGGCAAAATGTGACTGAAATTTGCTTCATTTCATGAGATAATTGGCACGGGCTTCTTACCCGCCCATGGGCTTTTTACCCCGTCTTCACCATAGATTTTCTCCACGCGGAGACGGACGTGCTGTACCCTGACTATTCCTTAGTTAGGCCCATAACGGCAGCGCGACGCACCTGCGCTCACAGGACAGAAGAAGACCGAGAAAAAAAAACAAAAAACCTACTGAATATACTCGTCGGTTACGCGTGTTGACATAGGCATTGTTTGACTAAACTTCTGTTTACTCTGGCTACCGTTGTTTACAATAGCCACTCACTAGCCACCCAGCAATGACCTGACATCGGTATTGTCCCACAGAAGGCTAGCTATAAAAGACGGGAGGCTACGCCCAATTAGACGCTAAACCAACCAGAGAGAGAGAGAGAAATCGGAAGTCGGAAGTCGGAAACTTTAATCGTAAGGCCACCGGCCTGTATACAATGAGTACACGTTATCATGGGAGAACCAAAAACGAATAACGAAAAAAGGGATGTAACTTCCTACATCATAATCAAATAGAATCAAGGGAATTAATTTGATATATAAAAATAAGCAACAAAATTAAATGTTTCAATTCAGTCACAAGAATACAGTATTCTGCTCTTATTCAGTTATTGACATGTATAGGGGAAGACGGGGTAAAAAGCGCATGGGCGGGTAAGAAGCCCACCCCAATTATCTCATGAAATGAAGCAAATTTCAGTCTCATTTTGCCCATGAGACGAGCGTTAATGTCTAGCATTCGTCTCATGGGCAAATTTGAATGAAATTTTCTTTATTTCATGAAATAATTGGGGTGGGCTTCTTACCCGCCCATGCGCTTTTTACCCCGTCTTCCCCTATCTCTAGTCTTGAAAGCATGAAATGCATACATTGCTAAATTTCTTAGGAGCATTACGTCATCAGATTGTAACATTCGAGCTAGACATTCTTCATTGATTACGAACGTATAGTATTTTGATAAATGTTTTTTTCTTAGAGAAGCATATGTTTGACATTCAAACACAACATGAAATTCACTCTCTATCTTGTTACAAAATGGGCATTCCTTTGATTTTTCATTATATCTGTTATTGATGTTTAGATCACACAGTCCAAGTCTCAATCTTGCTAAGGCATAACGGAATTTACTAATAGTAATGGCTGACAAATACTTTTCTAATTGAAACGATGACTTATAAATGATCTATACGTACTAAATCGTTCACTTGCAGAGAGTTTTGCATGCCAATCTTGCATGTAGCAATCAATCATTCTCTGCTTTAACTCTTTAAGAAAAACAGCTTCATTTCCCACCCCTCCATTAAGCCAAACATCTGAAAAACCAAAAGTATCAAAACATTTTTTAACAGATTTAGACCAGTTATGATAATTAGAGTGACCATGGGTAAACTCGGGAATCTTATTCAAAATCATGAGATGTGCCTGTTTGGGAAATCTATGGATAGACATACTTTGGAGTTTAAACCAATATTTTATCGACTTTAGAGCGCTGTCAATATACAGAGGATATCGACCTGTTTCGCCATATATAATTGTATTTGGACTTTTGGGGCTAACACCTAATATACGCTAGAGAGAGAGAGAGAGAGAGAGAGAGAGAGAGAGAGAGAGAGAGAGAGAGAGAGAGAGAACTCGGAACTCTCGGAACTCGGAAATAGTTTAATGATTTAGGCCAACAGCCCCTATCATGACAAGAAAACACTAACACATTGCAATGCACAACAGCAACACATAGTTTTCAATATGAGAGAGAGAGAGAGAGAGAGAGAGAGAGAGAGAGAGAGAGAGAGAGAGAGAGAGAGAGAGAGAGAGAGAGAGAGAGAGAGAGAGAGACTCAAACTCAAAAACTTTTTAATGATTAGGCCATCTGCCCGTATCAAACAGGGGAGACAAAGGGGAAGGGGTACCGGTGAAAATCCAATGACCATAGTAGACATGGTATTGGGGCGAAACGGGGAAGCGTGAAAATAGACCTTTGCAGGGCCCCCGAAGCAACTAAGCTCTCATTTGCTGGAAAGATCACGTGACAAGAGTAAGATACCCGCCTGCGGCTTCCATGTTTGCCGAGCGATCCATGAGCTAGAGGTAAGAGTATGTTTCTTGACCACTTCGATCTTATTTTTCACCTTCAGTATTTGCATTGTATCAATGACATGTGATTTCCATCTTCAGTGGTTTTCGGCATATGCTGTTATGTTGTCTTGCTACCTACAAAGTGTATACATGTATTGACTGTGGCCTGTTGCTCTCTGTTAGGGGAAGACGGGGTAAAAAGCGCATGGGCGGGTAAGAAGCCCACCCCAATTATCTCATGAAATGAAGCAAATTTCAGTCTCATTTTGCCCATGAGACGAGTGTTAATGTCTAGCATTCGTCTCATGGGCAAATTTGACTGAAATTTTCTTTATTTCATGAGATAATTGGGGTGGGCTTTTTACCCGCCCATGCGCTTTTTACCCCGTCTTCCCCTACGTCACTGAAGTGTCTTTTTTATGCACTTGTTGTGGGGCAAAATGGGGTCAAAGGAAGAGGGCAAAATGGGGTCAAAGGAAGAGGGCAAAATGGGGTAAAAGGAAGAGGGCAAAATGGGGTAAAAGGAAGAGGGCAAAATGGGGTAAAAGGAAGAGGGCAAAATGGGGTAAAAGGAAGAGGGCAACATGGGGTCAAAGGAAGAGGGCAAAATGGGGTCAAAGGAAGAGGGCAAAATGGGGTCAAAGGAAGAGGGCAAAATGGGGTAAAAGGAAGAGGGCAAAAGGTAAAAGGAAGAGGGCAAAATGGGGTAAAAGGAAGAGGGCAAAATGGGGTAAAAGGAAGAGGGCAAAATGGGGTAAAAGGAAGAGGGCAAAATGGGGTAAAAGGAAGAGGGCAAAATGGGGTAAAAGGAAGAGGGCAAAATGGGGTAAAAGGAAGAGGGCAAAATGGGGTAAAAGGAAGAGGGCAAAATGGGGTAAAAGGAAGAGGGCAAAATGGGGTAAAAGGAAGAGGGCAAAATGGGGTCAAAGGAAGAGGGCAAAATGGGGTCAAAGGAAGAGGGCAAAATGGGGTAAAAGGAAGAGGGCAAAATGGGGTAAAAGGAAGAGGGCAAAATGGGGTAAAAGGAAGAGGGCAAAATGGGGTCAAAGGAAGAGGGCAAAATGGGGTAAAAGGAAGAGGGCAAAATGGGGTCAAAGGAAGAGGGCAAAATGGGGTAAAAGGAAGAGGGCAAAATGGGGTAAAAGGAAGAGGGCAAAATGGGGTAAAAGGAAGAGGGCAAAATGGGGTCAAAGGAAGAGGGCAAAATGGGGTAAAAGGAAGAGGGCAAAATGGGGTAAAAGGAAGAGGGCAAAATGGGGTAAAAGGAAGAGGGCAAAATGGGGTCAAAGGAAGAGGGCAAAATGGGGTAAAAGGAAGAGGGCAAAATGGGGTCAAAGGAAGAGGGCAAAATGGGGTCAAAGGAAGAGGGCAAAATGGGGTAAAAGGAAGAGGGCAAAATGGGGTAAAAGGAAGAGGGCAAAATGGGGTAAAAGGAAGAGGGCAAAATGGGGTCAAAGGAAGAGGGCAAAATGGGGTAAAAGGAAGAGGGCAAAATGGGGTCAAAGGAAGAGGGCAAAATAGGGTAAAAGGAAGAGGGCAAAATAGGGTAAAAGGAAGAGGGCAAAATGGGGTAAAAGGAAGAGGGCAAAATGGGGTAAAAGGAAGAGGGCAAAATGGGGTAAAAGGAAGAGGGCAAAATGGGTTAAAAGGAAGAGGGCAAAATGGGGTCAAAGGTAGAGGGCAAAATGGGGTCAAAGGAAGAGGGCAAAATGGGGTAAAAGGAAGAGGGCAAAATGGGGTAAAAGGAAGAGGGCAAAATGGGGTAAAAGGAAGAGGGCAAAATGGGGTAAAAGGAAGAGGGCAAAATGAGGGTAAAAGGAAGAGGGCAAAATGGGGTCAAAGGAAGAGGGCAAAATGGGGTAAAAGGAAGAGGGCAAAATGGGGTAAAAGGAAGAGGGCAAAATGGGGTCAAAGGAAGAGGGCAAAATGGGGTAAAAGGAAGAGGGCAAAATGGGGTAAAAGGAAGAGGGCAAAATGGGGTAAAAGGAAGAGGGCAAAATGGGGTAAAAGGAAGAGGGCAAAATGGGGTCAAAGGAAGAGGGCAAAATGGGGTAAAAGGAAGAGGGCAAAATGGGGTAAAAGGAAGAGGGCAAAATGGGGTCAAAGGAAGAGGGCAAAATGGGGTCAAAGGAAGAGGGCAAAATGGGGTCAAAGGAAGAGGGCAAAATGGGGTCAAAGGAAGAGGGCAAAATGGGGTCAAAGGTAGAGGGCAAAATGGGGTCAAAGGAAGAGGGCAAAATGGGGTCAAAGGAAGAGGGCAAAATGGGGTCAAAGGAAGAGGGCAAAATGGGGTCAAAGGAAGAGGGCAAAATGGGGTAAAAGGAAGAGGGCAAAATGGGGTAAAAGGAAGAGGGCAAAATGGGGTCAAAGGAAGAGGGCAAAATGGGGTAAAAGGAAGAGGGCAAAATGGGGTAAAAGGAAGAGGGCAAAATGGGGTAAAAGGAAGAGGGCAAAATGGGGTAAAAGGAAGAGGGCAAAATGGGGTCAAAGGTAGAGGGCAAAATGGGGTAAAAGGAAGAGGGCAAAATGGGGTAAAAGGAAGAGGGCAAAATGGGGTAAAAGGAAGAGGGCAAAATGGGGTAAAAGGAAGAGGGCAAAATGGGGTCAAAGGAAGAGGGCAAAATGGGGTAAAAGGAAGAGGGCAAAATGGGGTAAAAGGAAGAGGGCAAAATGGGGTCAAGGGAAGAGGGCAACATGGGGTCAAAAGGAAGAGGGCAAAATGGGGTCAAAGGAAGAGGGCAAAATGGGGTCAAAGGAAGAGGGCAACATGGGGTCAAAGGAAGAGGGCAAAATGGGGTACAACTGATTCTTGACATTTCACAGAAAAGATATTTCTTTTTATTTTATTTTCAGTTTATTTTCAGTTTAATTTTATTATTCAACAGTAAATAATATATTTTCTTTTAATGCCAGTTTAATGTCATTTTTATAAAATACCTCTATACAAATGTGAACTGTGCGACGATGACTTACAGAATGAACCTTCTGAACAGTAATCAAGGATTTTATTTCACTTTAATTTCAGTTTAACTTCATTTTAACGACAGTCAAACATTTTAAATTACTTTTAAGTTCCGTTTAATTCCATTTTTTGCCTCCCCATTTTGACCCCTGGCAGTACCCCGTTTTGTCCAAGGTATGGGGCAGAACGGGGTACATCGGTTCACTTTTGTAAAGACCAGTAAATGAACCAATAAGCTGGCCATAGCTTTATTGCTTTGTCATATTGTTAGGAAGACATTCAAGTTTGCAGGCATATAAACTAATGGCAGTTTACCCTTATAAGCTAAAGATTATGTGTAAGTTTTGTACATAAACATTCGTTGACCTTTTTTCGACTTTTAAAACCTTTGTTGATTTTAAAATGTGGTCCTGAAAATTTGTAATTACATATAGCTCAAAGAGTTAGTATCCAAAGTTTTGAATGTAAACATTTGACAAAAATATGTATAATTTTAGTTGTGCAAGTGCGGGCCACGCCAGACATTATAGGCTCTGACCTACTAATCAGACCCAAACACAGTGAAAAACATAATAAATTTGGAACAACTTTATTTAAAGAAATAAAAACTTTTCTTATCCCCTTCCCCCCCTCCCCCCCCCCCCCCCCCTCCCATCTCAATCTAAAGTAATGTCTCACATGACCTCGGTCGACGAGACGTAAAACAAAATATCCTTATAAGCGTTGAGAGATTGAGTGATTTCTCTTAAGTACCCCATTTTACCATTTTTGTCCACTACTATCAAAAGAAATGAGAGAGAGAGAGAGAGAGAGAGAGAGAGAGAGAGAGAGAGAGAGAGAGAGAGATTATGACTTCATATATTAAATACTTGTAGCGGTGCCATAGCCGATGAGGTTTAACCGAGGCGTGGTTATCGCTACACCTATCTGTATTAATTTTAAAAAATCGGGACTTTACTGGTTTCGTACTGCCTCCGGGCATTGCCTCCAGTATTGTTCCCACCATATTTGTATTTACAAATGTCCCATATGTGTCTGATTCAGACCAAGAGGACGTAAAACACCATTTTCGTAGAAAGAGAGAGAGAGAGAGAGAGAGAGAGAGAGAGAGAGAGAGAGAGAGAGAGAGAGCTGCCGCATTTGAATCACAGCTGAAGAGAGAGACCCTTCTTTGTTTCCTGTTGTGCGAGCCACCGCGAGGCAGAGCTTTTCTCTGGCGAGAACGACCCGATGAGTGAAAATAGGGTTTTACGCCCTCTTCGGCCTTTCGGCCATGTGGGGCATTTGTAAATACAAAGATGGTGGGAACAATACTGGCTGCAACGCCCGGAGGCAGTGCTAAGCCAGTAAAGTCCCGATTTAAAAAAAATAATATAGATATGTGTAGCAGTAACCACGCCTCGGTTAAACCTCATTGGCTATGGTACCACCACAAGTAAGAGAACGACCCGATCCCTGGGATCGGTTGTTTTCCACTTTAACTGTACCGGTGTCATGAGAAATAAGTACCTACCGTAAAATAAGTACCCTTCAAAAGCGCACTAGAGCCATTCTTCTTTCATGTGATAAATAAGTCAACTATTATTTATAATATTGATATTTAAGTGTTCAATCTACACGGAAAGAACCAAGAAATTGAGCGGGAGGGTGTAAATCTACCATTTGTGCTGAGAGATCGATATACAAAGCCATGTCATTTAGTTTCGTACTTTTCAAAATGGCGGACGATATATAAACAAAAATAAATAATAATAAATATTAGAAGAATATCCCCGACTTCTTAGTATTTATTGATGAATCTTCTGTTCTTCCTGCATGCCACAGGACGCCTCTGAATGTATTTAGGGGCGGATCTTTCCCAAACAGCCGACAATTTGAATGAGGGAAAAGAGTATTTATTTCATGGGTGAAATATTTTATGCGACACCGGGAAAGAGGGTTGACTGGGCCGCACTGGGAGAAGT
>CM065711.1:31185040-31190870 GCA_017654935.2 Phymorhynchus buccinoides | reverse complement strand
CACGTTCAGAACTCCCTGGACGATTGATAGAAAATGCGTATCAATATCAGTGTGTAACACTAGTACACAACACGTTCAGAACTCCTGAGATATTGATAGAAAATGCGTATCAATATGAGTATGTAACACTAGTACACAACACGTTGAAAACTCCTTGGACTTTGATAGAAAATGCGTATCAATATGAGTATGTAACACTAGTACACAACACGTTGAAAACTCCTTGGACTTTGATAGAAAATGCGTATCAATATGAGTATGTAACACTAGTACACAACACGTTCAGAACTCCTGAGATATTGATAGAAAATGCGTATGAATATCAGTATGTAACACTAGTACACAACACGTTGAGAAGTCCTGGGAGATTGATAGAAAATGCGTATGAATATCAGTATGTAACACTAGTACACTACACGTTGAGAATTCCTTGGACATAATTATACAGATATTACATATCAATATCAGTACGTAATACTAGTACACAACACGTTCAGAACTCCTGAGATATTGATAGAAAATGCGTATGAATATCAGTATGTAACACTAGTACACAACACGTTGAGAAGTCCTTGGACATAATTATACAGATATTACATATCAATATCAGTACGTAATACTAGTACACAACACGTTCAGAACTCCTGAGATATTGATAGAAAATGCGTATCAATATCAGTATGTAACACTAGTACACAACACGTTGAGAAGTCCTTGGATATTGATAGAAAATGCGTATGAATATCAGTATGCAACACTAGTACACAACACGTTGAAAACTCCTTGGACTTTGATAGAAAATGCGTATCAATATGAGTATGTAACACTAGTACACAACACGTTCAGAACTCCTGAGATATTGATAGAAAATGCGTATGAATATCAGTATGTAACACTAGTACACAACACGTTGAGAAGTCCTGGGAGATTGATAGAAAATGCGTATGAATATCAGTATGTAACACTAGTACACTACACGTTGAGAATTCCTTGGACATAATTATACAGATATTACATATCAATATCAGTACGTAATACTAGTACACAACACGTTCAGAACTCCTGAGATATTGATAGAAAATGCGTATCAATATCAGTATGTAACACTAGTACACTACACGTTGAGAATTCCTTGGACATAATTATACAGATATTACATATCAATATCAGTACGTAATACTAGTACACAACACGTTCAGAACTCCTGAGATATTGATAGAAAATGCGTATCAATATCAGTATGTAACACTAGTACACAACACGTTGAGAAGTCCTTGGATATTGATAGAAAATGCGTATGAATATCAGTATGCAACACTAGTACACAACACGTTGAGAATTCCTTGGACATAATTATACAGATATTACATATCAATATCAGCATGTAAACAGATAAGACCTCCTGGGATATATACAGATATTACATATCAATATCAACATGTAACAGATGAGAACTCCTAGGGAGATATACATATATTATATATCAATATCAACATGTAAACAAATAAGACCTCCTGGGAGATATACAGACATTACATATCAGTATCAGTATGTAATAGAGTGCACAACATGTTGAGAGCACCTGGGATATATACAGATATTACATATCAACATCAGCATGTAAACAGATGAGAACTCCTTGGGAGATATACATATATTACATATCAACATCAGCATGTAACAGATGATAACTCCTTGGGAGATATACAGATATTACATATCAACATCAGTATGTAAACAGATGAGAACTCCTTGGGATATATACAGACATTATATATCAATATCAGTATGTAACAGATGAGAACTCCTTGGGAGATATACAGATATTACATATCAATATCAGCATGTAAACAGATGATAACACCTGGGATATATACAGATATTACATATCAACATCAGCATGTAACAGATGATAACTCCTTGGGAGATATACAGATATTACATATCAATATCAGCATGTAAACAGATAAGACCTCCTGGGATATATACAGATATTACATATCAATATCAGCATGTAAACAGATAAGACCTCCTGGGATATATACAGATATTACATATCAATATTCACACTCTTCACTGGCTTTCAATTTCTGCTCGAATTCAGTACAAGGTCGCATGCCTCACCTTCAACTCTATTAATGGAACTGCCCCTCAGTATCTCACTGACATTGTACAAACCTACACTCCCACCCGACATCTCAGATCTTCCTCCGACTCATGCCTGCTCTCCACTCCCCGTATTAAAACTAAATCCTTCGGTTAATCTTCTTTCTCGTACTCTGCTCCCTCGGTACTGGAAATAGCTTACCACACAGTGTTCGCCACTCTTCCTCTGTTCAGTCTTTCAAAACTTCTCTGAAAACTCATCTTTTTGAAACCTCATACTCTCACCTCTAATCCACGTAGTCCTTGATGATATTAACCTGCAGTGTGTGTGTGTGTGTGTTGTGCGTGCGTGTGCGTTGGGAGGAGGGGATGGAGAGGGGGGGGGGGGGCGAGAGAGATTAATACATGTATTTTGTATGAACAGTCTCACTTATTTTTAATGCTTATATTCATTGATACTTGTCTTCATGTTGATTATTCTTGGCTTGTCTTTAATGTGTATGTTTATCTGTATGTTAGTGTTTAGGCCTTTGTTCAGCGCTTTGAGCACCCTGCAAAGGGAGTTAAGCGCTATATAAATACCCAGTATTATTATTATTATTATTATTATTATTATTAATATCAACATGTAACAGATGAGAACTCCTTGGGAGATATACAGGGATATATGCAGACATTACATATCAATATCAGTATGTAACAGTAGTACGCACCATGCAACATAGATTTAAATAGAAAAATGTTAAATGATGCGTTGGAAAGATGAATCATGTTCACACCGATCATGTGTTCATATAGGATAGGAAACCACCCTCAATCAAGCAACTGAGAATATTCAAAAAAAGGAAGCAAATGGGAGATTTAGTGGGATTTTTTTTACGCCAGGTGTCGTGACATTCGAGAAGGGCTTATCACGCTATATTCTTAGTTGGGCGTAATGAGAGAGAGAGAGAGAGAGAGAGAGAGACAGAGGGAGAGAGAGAGAGAGAGAAAGAGAGAGAGAGAGAGAGAAAGAGAGAAAAAAAAAAGACTGAGAGAGAGAGAGAGAGAGAGATTGATTGATTGATTGATTAACCTTTTTATTTATAGAGGGTAATAGAGTAAAGCAATAACATGCTTTTTTAGATCCCCAGCAATCGAGAGAGAGAGAGAGAGACATCCTGAGAGAGAGAGAGAGAGGAGAAGAGAGAGAGAGAGAGAGAGGAGAGGAGAGATGAGAGAGAGAGAGAGACGAGAGAGCGAGATAGAGAAGAGAGAGAGAGAGAGGAGAGAGACGCGAATGAGAGAGGAGAGGAGAGAGAAGAGAGGGATGAGAGAGAGAGGGGGGGAGGAGAGAAGACGATAGAGAGAGAGAGAGAGAGAGAGAGAGAGAGAGAGGGTTGGACTCCTCTCTATATCTCTCTCTCTCTCTTTATCCCCAACTAAGAAAATAGAGCGGATTAGCCCCACTCGAGTGTCACGCCATGTGGCGTGAAAAAATCCCACTAAGTCTCCCATTGAACTACCTATATGTGCTATGAAAACCTCATATCTCAATGTTTGTCTCATTCGTGGGTTGTTTTTTATATGGTTAGGTCCCTTGCCCATGTTTAAACCAAACCTCGAAACTGAGCAATAAAAAAAAAAGTCTACTAACTCAAAACCATATTGCAGGCCAATACTATATATTTTTACCTCCCTGGCCTTAGAAAAAAAAACACCTTTCATCGCCACTGTCGCCTCTTGGCACCACAATGATTTAACACCCATGTCACTGAAAGGCATCAAATGAGGGTCTGGTATCCAGTGACCTTATGTTCTTCATTTTGGGAGTGTAAAGGATAGGCCCTATTTTATGCACGTCACAGAGAAATCCCCAATATTGCAGACACAAATATTGTCTCTATCCGGGTAAGTTTGATGGTTAATTTTGGCTGAGGAACGGCTAGCGTTGAAAGGGTTTTAAATTATTTTGAGCTGACAAAACTGAAGTTATGTCCCATATGTGCCTTCCTAGGTATTATTAGGTATTAGGTACTTTATAGTCACAGAGGCGTCTCTGTGAAATTCGGGTTGCTCCCACTTGGAGAGCGCGTCGCAGCCAGAGGCGCGCCACCCAATTGGTTTTTTTTTTAATTGTTTTTTGCATGCGATTTTTGTGACTGATGAGGAAGGGGGGGGGGGTAAATTTTGACCAAATGACAACTTTTTCGTTGCCACTGGGTTTAAACGTATGCTAAGCGCATGGGCACACAGGGACCTCGGTTTATCGTCTCATCCGAAAGACTCCACGTTCAGACCGTTAAGGCCTAGTGCAGAATGAGAGGAAAAAAATCCCCTGTACCCAGGTTCGAACTCGGGTTTACTTGACACGAAGCGAACGCGCTACCACTGTGCCACTCTACACCGAGAGGGACGTAAAACCCCAAAATTTCTTCTTCTTCTTCAAAACTGAAGTCAGCCTTTTCCGATCTACATGAAGCTCGCCTGACTCCAACATTTCTTCTGTTCCTAAACACTGTCAATTTTATTATTTTTAAACTCCGAACTAAAGTATAGAGTGGCACAGTGGTAACGCGTTCGCCTCGTGTCACGATAAACCCGAGTTCGAACCTGGGTACAGGGGATTTTTTTCTCTCTCACTTTGCACTAGGCCTTACGGTCTGAACGTGGAGTCTTTCTGATGAGATGATAAACCGAGGTCCCGTGTGCCCATGCACTTAGCACACGCTAAACCCAGTGGCAAACAAAAAGTTGTCATTGGTCAAAAATTGTACTCCCCCCCCGCCCCCCCCCCCCCCCCCCCCCGCCCCACCCCCCCCCCCCCCCCCCCCCCCCCCCCCCCCCCCCCACCCCCCCCCCCCCCCCCCCCCCCCCCCCCCCCCCACCCCCCCCCCCCCCCCCCCCCCCCCACATTTCCTTCCTCATCAGTCACACTAAAAATCGCATGAAAAAAAACAAATGGGTGGCGCGCCTCTGGCTGCGACGCGCTCTCCAGGTGGGAGCATCCCGAATTTCACAGAGACGCCTCTGTGACTATAAAGTACCCAAATACCTAAAACAATGATGAAACTGACGTGACTGACCCAAAATGATGTTGGCTTTCCATGCGGGGATGAGGAATTGGGTCTCCAGGTATTTGGGCAGGAAGGACAGCATGCCCGAGATGCCGAACAGCATTGAGCAGGTGCCCAAAACCAGACAGACGTACACGGGTGTCCGCACCAGACGACACAGACTGCGTAGGAACTCTGAAACAGAACCTTATCATGATGTCATTGATTACATCGACAATGACGTCATGTATAACATCACAACGACGTCGAAACATTGAGTATTGAGCAGGTGCCCAAAATACCAGACACGCATTACACACGGGGTGTGTGGGAACTCTGAAACAGAACCTTATGACGTCATTGATTACATCAACAGTGACGTCATGTATAACATCACCAACGACGTCGAAATATTGAACATTGAGCAGGTGCCCAAAATACCAGACACACATTATACACCGGGTGTGTGGGAACTCTGAAACCGAACCTTATGACGTCATTGATTACGTCATCAATGAGGCCAGCACAGCATTGATGAGGTCACCAAAACCAGTCACACATACTACACATAGACACAAGCACGTGCGATGCACGCGCATACACAGTCGTGTATTCAACATACATTCAAAGAGTTGGTGTCTTTCTAGGTCTCTATTTCAGACACTAACTATACTAAGTGTATTAACATT
>CM065711.1:31177540-31180040 GCA_017654935.2 Phymorhynchus buccinoides | reverse complement strand
GTAAGTAAATGTGTTAATGTTTTTGTTAATGCTTTGTATGGGGCTGCGGCATGCATGGTCAGGAAAGTGGGAGGGAAAACAAAATCAAGGGAAGATTGGTTTGACGATGAATGTGAGAAGAAGAAGAGGGAAGTAAAGAGATTACTACAACAGTTTAGAAGGGCTAAAACAAAAGAGACAAAAAAAGAAAAAGGAAACACATTTGCCAAGGAAAGACAAAATTATGTAAATTTAAGAAAAGAGAAGAAAAGACAATTTGATGAAAACAGGATATTAAAGCTCAAACAATCCGTAAATGACCCTAAATTGTTTTGGAGCACAATAAGATCAGTCAACAGGAAATCAGTAATCTACAATGAAATAACATCACAGCAATGGTTTGACCATTTCCATAGTGTTTTCAACTCCTTTGATAATAATCAGCATGATCCATTGGTAGATGAAATAGAGGATGAACAAAGTGATGAGCCCTTGTTTGGCGACCCTATAACAGCGGATGAAGTGAGAGCGGGTATTAGAAATTTGAAAACAAGTAAAAGCCCAGGACCAGATAGAGTAATAAGTGAAATGTTGAAGCATGCCAATGAAAATGTGATTGATTTTTGTGTGTCTTTGTTTAATCATTTGTTTAACCATGGATTGTTTCCCTTGTCTTGGTCTAAGTCTATTATTGTACCCATTTATAAAAAAAAAAAGGAGATCAACATAACCCAGACAATTATAGAGGTGTATCTTTGACAAGTATAATTAGTAAAGTATATACTCATATTTTGAATAGAAGGTTGACTCGTTGGGCTGAAAGGGAAGGGAAAATTGTAGAGGAACAAGCAGGGTTTAGATCAGGTCATAGCACAGTTGATCATATTTTTACTTTGTATGCTTTAGTTCAAAAGTTTCTTAAGAAAAATAATAAATTATACGTTGCTTTCGTAGATTTTAAGAAAGCATTTGATTCAGTAAATAGAAGCGTGTTGTGGCATGTTCTTAGAAAAACAGGAGTTAATGGAAAGTTGTATTTTGCTCTTCGTGGTATATATGATTCAGTTCTAGCATGTGTTCGAGAAAAAGGTTTGTATTCTGATTTATTCAATTGCCCAAGGGGAGTGAAACAAGGCTGTTTATTGAGCCCTCAAATGTTTGCATTTTTTATAAACGAATTGGCTATAGAAATGTCACAAAAAGGCAGACATGGCATACAACTGATTGCAGGTGCTGTTGAACTGTTTATGCTTTTATTTGCAGACGATGTAATTCTACTTTCTAGTACTGTTGTTGGCTTACAAAACCAGCTAAATGTCTTAAAAAATGAAGCAGACAGACTCCAGTTGTCTATTAATTTAGATAAAACAAATATTATTGTCTTTCGTATGGGTGGCCACTTATCCCAGCATGAAAAATGGACATATGGAAATATACATGTAAAAGTAACCAATAGTTATAAGTATTTGGGGATGATGTTTACAACTCGTTTAAGTCTAAATGTAGGATGGCGGGAAATGGGAAGAAAGGGTAAAAAGGGAGTGGTAGAAATTTTAAGATGCATGAAGAAATTGAACACAGTTGATCCATCTCTATTCTGGAAGTTATTTGATACTCAAATAGCACCTATGCTAACGTATGCGGCAGAAGTGTGGGGATTAAATGAAAATTTAGAAATGGAAAAGGTACACACTATGGCTATTAAGAGATTCATGAACATTCCTCTGCATTCATCTAACACTATGGCTTATGGCGATTCCGGAAGATATCCATTATATATCCAAACCTTTTCTAAATGCATTAAATATTGGTTAAAACTCTTAAAACGTCCAACGTCAAGGCTATGCAAACAAGCGTATGACATGCTATTCTCCCAAATGGAATCAGGACACAATAATTGGGTTAGTAAGGTAAAACAAGTTTTAACTGTTAACGGGTTTGGTATTGTATGGCTTAGTAAAGAGGTAGGGGATGAAAGGGCATTTATCTTAGAATTTAAGGATCGTTTGATAGCCTGTTACACACAGAATTGGCATTCTAAAATGGAAGACAACGAAAAGTATTCATGGTTTTTCTCTTTTAAAAGTATTTTACAGCCTGAAATGTTTTTGAAGTCTGTCGTTAATAAATGGCACAGAAGCATGTTAGCCAGATTTAGAAGTAGAACTCTTGGTTTCAGAGCGAACACAAATTGGTTCTGTAATGAAGTTACTGTTGATAATGTTTGTATTTTATGTTCAGGTAATGTCAAAGAAGATGAAGTTCATTTCATTTTTCATTGTAAAGCATATGAGGATAAGAGGAAGAAATCAAAATTGTTTACTATGATGCCAGCAAGATCTTACACTTTGTTTGAATTATTATCTTCTAATGATGAAAATATTGTTCGATTGTTCACTAAGTACATAGCTGAAGCTTATGACAGCAGAGAAAAGAAAATGTTGATTACAATTTCCGAATAATACAGTGCTCTAGTTCTTTATATACATAACGTGTATAAGTTTGGTGATCAGTTTTTCGT
>CM065711.1:31150040-31167540 GCA_017654935.2 Phymorhynchus buccinoides | reverse complement strand
ACAGACCTATCTCCATTTTAAGCATATTATCTAAACCTCTTGAAAAGCACGTTAAAAAACATTTACATTCTCATTTACAATGTTATGATTTGATACATGAGAGTCAGTCTGGTTTTAGAGAAAACCACTCATGCCACACTGCTCTTATACAATTAGTAGACAGATGTCTCTCAAATGTAAATAACAATGAATTTACAGGTGCCTTATTCATAGACTTTGCTAAAGCATTTGATGTTATTAATCACACTCTTTTAATTGAAAAAACTAATACATTACAATCTAACCAGCAGTGCTTTGCGTTTCATCGAGTCGTTTCTTTGTGATCGGCAACAGCTTGTTGAAATTAATTCATCGAGGTCAAAATTACTTCCTATTAAGTTTGGCGTTCCCCAAGGGTCAGTCTTAGGACCACTTTTTTTCTCTATATACATAAATGACTTGCCTTTGTGTGTTAAATGCTGCTGTGAAATGTTTGCTGATGACACCTCATTGCAATCTAATAATACCAATCCTTCTATATTAACAGAAAATGTGCAGGCTAATGTTAATAAATTAATTGAGTGGACGGAGTTGAACCACATGTCTCTTAACGCACAAAAAACAAAATGTATGTATGTAACCTCAAGACAAAAACGAACAAAGATGAATTCTGTGTTTCCTCCATTGTATGTCAAGGATAAAGTAATTGAAGAAGTTTCCTCCCATAAAGTGTTAGGGGTTATTATTGATAATGACTTATTGTGGGGTGATCACATTAATGACCTTGGTAAACGTATTTCCATAAGAATTTACCAATTATCAAAAATAAAGAATTTTTTTGGATCTTCATTCAAGAAAACTTTTTTTTCATGGTCACATCTTACCTCTTATTAATTATGCATCCACTTTATGGGATAGTGCAAGTGAAAGTAATCTGAATTATATAACTCGCTTACATAAAAGAGCTTTAAAGCTAGTTTTACTTAAATCTAGTAGCCTGACTGTAAATGACTACAAACAACTAAACATCCTTCCTTTTAAAGACAGGCTTTTCTATAACAAATGCCTATGTATGTTTAATGTCGTAAACGGAACTGCCCCGAAGAAAATTATAAGCTCTTTTAAAATAAATGAAAATCGACACACTCACATGCTTTCGTTTCCTAAACCCCGAAATGATCTATTCAAATCCAGCTTGACATACTCTGGAGGAAACACATGGAACAACTTGCCAGCATTCTTGAAATTATGTCCATCTAAATCTACTTTTAAAAGAACTTTAAAGAAGTATTTGATTGATAAATTGTAAAATTTTAATTTATTATTATGTATATTCGCATGTATATAAATATGTAAAAAAAAAAATGTTACTCTTCCTCCCCCCCCCCCCCCCTATCTTTTTCTTTTCTTTCCTTTTCTCCCAATTGTTATGTTTTGTGCGCTCTCTCTCTCTCTCTCTCTCTCTCTCTCTCTCTCTCTATCTCTCTCTCTCTCTCTCTCTCTCTCTCTCTCTCTCTCTCTCGTTTGATTTATATATATATTTATTTATTTTTATTTTTTACTTTTTATTTCTTTAAATTTAGACTCATTTATGAATGTTCTCTGTGGTGTTTTTTTCTATTATTATGCATTTTCATGATGTTTGTATTTTTGTTGGAGGGCAGGATGAAAAAAAGCCTTGTTAGCTTATTCTTTAACCCTCAATAAAGATCATTTTGACTTGACTTGACTTGACACACACACATCTTATATATCTGCTAATGTAATTTTTATATGCACTCAGTTAGTTTTGTATGAACAGATGTGTAGGGAAAACACTTAAATAACACTACCATAAACGCACTCACACACACACTCTCACTTGAATAGCTATCTGCTGTAGGCTTAATTAATTTCACACACACACACACACACACACACACACACACACACACACACACACACACACACACACACTTTTTTTTAATATATATATATATTTTTGTTGTTGTCTAATATCACTTGCGGGTGAACAGACGTAAAACTAAAGAACGAACACACACACACACACACACACACACACACACACACACACACACACACACACACTGGACTGGACTGGACTGGACTGGAACCAATTTATTGTCAGATTAACTATAAAGCTGTACTGACATTGAAAAAAAAGTAAAACAAAAAACGATGAAATGCAATACATAATAAAGAAATTATTATACAAAGCTTGAAATTGAGAAGAAGAAAAACTCTCTCTCTCTCTCTCTCTCTCTCTCTCTCTCTCTCTCTCTCTCTCTCTCTCTCTCTCTCTCTCTCTGTTGCTCTTAAAAAAGCTAGCATTATACGGCCTCTCTAGTAATACCAGAGAATTAAAGTCGTCATTCTTAGATGAAAGATACCAACTTGTTTTCACTAATGGTAAAAAATCCTCTCTCCTCCCCTTAAAATATGGAATTCCTCAAGGGTCAATATTTGGCGCGATCCTCTTTTCAATTTATATTAATGATTTGCCTCTCAATTTTCAAGCTCTCTGTGACATGTTCGCGGATGATACTACTCTCCATACAAGCAACTCCAAAGTAGAAAACATAGTTCATGCATTGCAAGAAAGTATCAATCAGTTAACAGAATGGTCTGAACTAAATCACATTAGTCTAAATCCTAACCAAACTAAATTCATGCTTGTCACCACTAGGCAAAAACGACAACGTTTTTTCCCTGTTCTCTCCCCTTGCATATAACTGGTAACGATATTGAAGAAGTTAACTCACATAAAGTACTAGGGGTCTTAATTGATAATAATTTATCTTGGTCTAACCATGTACAAACTCTTTGTAAAACAATTTCCAAAAAAATATATCTTCTATGCAAAATAAAACACTTTCTAAACACAGATTCACGCAAAATGTTATTCCACGCATACATTGATTCTCACATAAACTATTCGTCTACACTCTGGGATTCAGCAAGTGAGCAAACCCTAAAGCCACTGCATAGTCTCTATAGACGAGCACTGAAATTAGTCTTACTAAAATCGTCGAGTCTTACTCAATCCGATTATGTATCATTAGACATTCTCCCTCTTCATTTTAAATTAAGATATGATAAGGCAATATTTATGTTCAAAATTATGTCAGGCTATGCTCCTCCTTCTCTACAAGAAAAATTTCAATTCAACATGAAACATCTTCCTCATAGACTGATGTTACCTCTTCCCAAATTAGATTTATTCAAATCTAGCTTACAATATGCAGGGGGTCTCCTCTGGAACGGCATTTCTTCCCAAATTAACGTTCATGTTTGTTTAAACACATTCAAAAAAAGATATCATCAAATACTCATGAACGAATACTCTAGCTCATAATATCCAAGAATGTCTACTTTGTATCCTTTTCCAAATCTCTCATTTGTTATAATACATGCTTATGTGTTAAGTCTTCTTATATGTACATTGTATTTACTATGCATTATTTTTCCTGCATATATTACTTCATTTCTTCCATTTTATTCTGTTCTTTTATTTTGACCTCCCTCTCTCTGTCGGTCTCTGTCTGTCTGTCTGTCTGTCTGTCTGTCCTTGTCTCAGTCTCGTTAATTGATGTAATTTATCTTATTTATATGCCTTGCACGGTGCGTCCGTTTACGACCTTGATTGAAGGTTGTTTTTTTCTTGTATTTTGCGATGTCTTTTTTTTTTCTATTTGTATTTTTTAAATTTCTTTTCTTTTGGTTCGGAGGGCCGGATGAAAAAAAGCCGGTTATTGTGCTTATTGGGCTTTTCCTCGATAAAAAAAACAACACAACATTCGTTCGTTCGTTCTCTCTCTCTCTCTCTCTCTCTCTCTCTCTCTCTCTCTCTCTCTCTCTCTCTCTCAAGAATCAAATCAAGTACATCATTTGTTTATTCAATGTTCCATCTGGAAATAACATTTTGACTTGACTTGACGCACACAAGCAAACACTCACACTCACACACACACACACAACACACACACACACGCGCGCGCGCGCGCGCGCGCGCGCGCGCGCACGCACGCACGCACGCACGCACGCACGCACGCACGCACGCACGCACGCACGCACGCACACACGAAAAAAAGCTGTCAAGCTCACTCCTTTATCCTCAATAAAGATCATTTTTGACTTGACTTGACACACACACACACACACACTTCAATGTCCTGCTTCTGTACTAAAAATAACATACAACCTTATACCCCACCCCACCCCACCCCACCCCCTCTTGTCCCCCTCGGTGTTGACAAATTTGATAACTAGATCTCTCACACATAGTTTTTGTTACCCCCCCCCCCCCCTTGTTGTTGTTGACGTCCCATAATATTCCAACGACCTTACTGCTTCACAGTGGAACAAAATCCATGACTTATCCCCTCCCCCCCTTCTTGTTCAGTCTTCACCTCACCCCACTTCCACACACCCATCCTATGGCGCGCCAAAGATACAAAACTCTATCTAGCAGTTCGACAGAGTTTAAAAACCCTATCGAACTGTTAGATACAGTTTCTAAACTATAGCTAGCAGTTAGATAGAGTTTCAAAACTCTGTCGAGCAGCTAGATAGAGTTTCTCGTCGTAAAACTCTATCGAACGCGCCATTTTGATACTTTTTTTAAACGAAGCATTTCATTGGTAGATAGGACTAGTATCTTTGACTGTGACCTACACCTAGCCTAATAGGTGGCATTCTGCGAACTCGTTTAGCGGCTTCAATTACAGATGAAACGCCAGGAAGATTCGCTCGTTGAAATCGTTCAGTTGCCATGTTTGTTTGACTACATGTAGGGGCCTAGGCCTATCGTCTTATTCAAATTCACGGGTCACTGCCCTGCCAAGGCCACAAACTTGTCGCTGAAGCCATGTACCAATCAGAAATCGCGATAGAAAAACTATATCTCGATAGGGTTATTTTGTGGAAACCCTATCTAGCTGTTCGATAGAGTTTCGAAACTGAAAACTCTATCGAACTGATAGATACAGTTTTAAAACTCTGTCGAACAGCTAGATAGAGTTTTGTATCTTTGGCGCGCCATACCATCTATCCTTAGGTCTGAGCCAAACCCCCCCCCCCCCCCCCCCCCCCCCCCACACTCTCCAGTCTTAAAACCCAGGTCCCTTCACACACACACCCACCCCCAGTCCACCCACATGGTGGAGTCAGCGGGGCGTGCTGACCTTAACAACTTGGTGTTTACTGACACATATATATATATATATACTACTACCCTTGAAGTTTGGGGGTAACAGTCGGTACACGCGTACTACTGCCATAAGTCTGTCCTTTAGTGCGTATGCACTGTAAATGTAGAGCATAATATACTACAGTAAAATAGTATTCAATAAACAATGGTTATTTCTACAGCTACATTTGACTGGAACAAAACCTATTAGCTTTCATTTATATTACCTGTTTGAGAATCAGACTACTTTGTCAGCCACGGAGCTGAGGCCACCAGGTTGATAGCAAAATCAAGAGACGTTTCAGCTGATTGACGTATATTTCATGCACAGTGGGAAAAAAATCCGGTAAAGGTCAAGATGTGGCCCCCCCCCCCCCCCCCCCCCCCCCCCCCACCCCCACCCCACCCCCACCCCCCACCCCCCTTCATCTCGGGTAATTGTATTTTTCCGTTTTTGCCTTTCTTACCATACATAAAGCTGTATTTTATGAACATTTTTAGCTAATAACCTTTTTGGAATACTAACCCTAACCCTAACCCTAGCCCTAACCCTAAGCCCTAAAACACCCCCCCCCTAACCCTACCCCCCCCCCCCCCGCCCCCCCCCCCCCACCCCCCCCCCCCCCCCCCCCCCCCCCCCCCCCCCCCCCCTATAAGACGGAAAAACGCAACGAACCACAACTGTGACAAATCGCGGTGTACTGCAGTACATAGTGGGGGGTAGGGTTAGGTTTAGGGCTAGGGTTAGGGATAGGGTTAGTATTCCAAAAAGGTTATTAGCTAAAAATGTTCCTAAAATACAGCTTTATGTATGGTAAGAAAGGCAAAAACGGAAAAATACAATTAACCGAGAAATGCAGGGGGGGTGGCACATCTTTAATCCACTTTGCCACTTTCTTTAATAATAATAATAATAATAATAATAATAATAATAATAATAATGATTATTTATATAGCGCTTTGCTCCCTTTGCGGGGAGCTCAAAGCGCTTTACATAGACAATAAAACACAAATAAGTTAACATTATACACATAATAAAGGGGCACCCTGACGGATGAGTTTTTGCAAGAAACGCGTCGAGATCACCAGGAAAACACCCTTTACAGAGATCGCAACACTCACTTTGCTCTGGTTTCTTCGAAATCAAACCGTCAAATCGGCGATTCCTCCTTGGCGGAGGTGCTGGAAGTCAAATTATTTGAGTGAAAGAGAAGGCATGTGCCTTCTCTTTTCTAATGGCCGCTTGAGTTTAGACCAAATCGTTTGCACGAAATGTTCACAATACAAGCCTTTTTTTTTTTTTTTGTTTTAATTTGTATAGTTTACCTAAAAGGAGTTTCGCTCACAACAAAGGAAATAGCGCCCCTTTTTTTTTTTTACTGCACTACAAACAAAGAAAAAGCTTCAACCACAATGAGTGTCCTCCACCCACCCTACCCAAAATGGCTTATCTCGTCAGCATCTCCGCCAAGGAGGAATCGCCGTTTTGACGGTTCAATTTCTAGGAAACCAGAGCAATGTGAGTGTTCCGATCCTTGAAAAGGCTGTCTTTCTGGTGATCTCGACGTTTTTCTTGCAAAAAAAAACCTCATCCGTCAGGGTCCACCTTTAAGACTCAGTACAATCAAATCGAATCAAATATGCACAAAATAACACTATTTAACCCTTTCAACGCCAGCCATTTTTCAGCCAAAGCAAATATGCACAAAATAACACTATTTAACCCTTTCAACGCCAGCCATTTTTCAGCCAAAGCTTTTCATTAAACCTACCTGGGTTGAGAAAAGATTCTGTCTGCAGTATTGTGGCTTCCTCTGTGACGTGCATAAAACAGGGCCTGTCCTTACCTCCCAGAATTAAGAACATAAGGTCACTGGATACCAGACCCTCATTTGATGCCTTTCAGTGACATGGGTGTCAAATCACTGTGGTGCCAAGAGGCGACAGTGGCGATGAAAGGTTACAAAGCGATTAAAAATCATTTAACACTAGCGCAACGCCGAGTACCGGTAACGCCTAGTAACGGTAACGCCTAGTAACGGTAACGCCAAGTACTGGTAACGCTGAGTACAGCAAATTTGAAGCGATTCGGTTAAGAAACGGCGGAGTTATAAGGCCCCGTTTCCCGTTGGCGCTGCTCTGAGAGTGACGCGCTCTCCCTAGTAACGGTAACGCCTAGTAATGGTAACGCCAAGTACTGGTGATGCTGAGTACAGCAAATTTGAAGCGATTCGGTTAGGAAACGGCGGAGTTATAAGGCCCCGTTTCCCGTTGGCGCTGCTCTGAGAGTGACGCACTCTCCCGATTCTCTTCAAATTTGCTGCCAGGCTTTGCCCCGGCCACAGCAAGCCTGACAGCAAATTTGAAGAGATTCGGTTAAGAAACGGCGGAGTTATGTGTGAAAAGGTGAAGCGGCGTATATCGCGCGCGTTTCTAAATCGAATCGCTTCCGGTTTGGCACATCGATAGTCACCTTATTCGCTTATTATGTGTACACGGCCTTACGCATAAACAAACAAGAGCACGCACACATACACGCGTACGCACACATGCGTGCGCCCACGCATGCATAGGCCTACACACATGCTACACACATGGTCATCTAGCTTCCAAATTGGAAGACAATCCGTCCAGAAATACCGGAGATACGGGCGCCGAGAGGCCGGTGGATACGCGTTTCGCGCATTTGCCAAACCGCGCAAATGAAACGGCCGCCTCGGTTGCCGTTGCCATCACCCCGTTAGGGCTCACAGCAAATTTGAAGCGATTCGGTCGAAAAACGGCGGAGTTATAAGGCCCGTTTTGTGTTTCAGACAGACAGACACACACACACACACACACGGACACTTGGCTTTTTATTATATGATGATATGATGAACATAAACCAGAAGAGAGAAAATAGTGACATTTAATTTGCAATGAATGGTTATTTTTTGTTTGATTAAAGCCTGAGAGAGCATGTGTGTAGGCCTATGCATGCGTGGGCGCACGCATGTGTGCGTACGCGTGTATGTGTGCGTGCTCTTGTTTGTTTATGCGTAAGGCCGTGTACACATAATAAGCGAATATTCCATGCGGAAACCCGTGCGCAATCCATAAATAAGTGAAACAAAGAAGGGAAAAGATTTGCGCACGTGTCCGAATTTCCCCTATATGAGTAAACTTGTATCCTTCTTTCTTCCACTTATTTAGGGTTTTCCGTACGGAACTTACACGTCTAATGTGAACCCGGCCTTTGACTGCATTTGCAATATATATGAGCTGTGATAACAAAATACGAATAACCACAAGAGGGGACACTTGAATGTTATCTACAATGTCAATATCAAGCGTATCTCATACAGTTTTCAATTATATCTACCAGGTCAGTATTTCATGTCATATGTCATGCACCCCCCCCACTTAGATCACAATCGGAATGTTGACATACATACACTGCACTCAAACTAAGAGTTGGTTGTTGTTTTTAAAGGGCCACCCTGGCGGATGAGTTTTTGTAAGAAACACGTCCAGATCAGCAGGAAAACACCCTTTACAGAGATTGCAACACTCCCTTTGCTCTGGTTTCCTAGAAATCAAACCGTCAAATCGGCGATTCCTCCTTGGCGGAGGTGCTGGAAGTCAAATTCTTTCACACAAAGAGAAGGCGTGTTCTGTCTCTTTTCTAATAGCCGCCTGCGTTTAGGCCAATTCGTTTGCCCGAAATTTTCGCAATACAAGCCCTTTTTTCTTCTTTTTTTTTTAAAATGTATACAGATTATCTAAAGGAGTTTCGCTCACAACAAAGGAAACAGCTCCAATTTTTTTTTTTACTGCACTACAAAAAAAGAAAACGTTTCAACCACAATGAGTGACCTTCACCCACCCCATCCAAAATGGCCACTCTCTCCGGCATCTCCGCCAAGGAGGAATTACCGTTTTCAGAGACGGTTTGATTTCTAGGAAACCAGAGCAAAGTGAGTGTTCCGATCCTTGAAAAGTGGTCTTTCTGGTGATCTCGACGTGTTTCTTGCAAAAACTCATCCATCAGGGTGTACCTTTAATGTGCATTGTTCTGGGGATGAAATGCCGCATGAATTGCGCTTCAACCAAAGGTCACATGTAGAAGGTTCGCCTAATAACAAGACAACAGTTCCAACGGATGTTTGTTTTTTAAAGCAGCGCAAAATCTGTCAACTATAATAATTATTTGGTCAATAATTCACCCAACAGCCCCCTTTGAGAGCACAAATTGTCGATTAATATATCTTTTTCAATGTTCAACATCTTTAAAAATGGCAGCATGTGGAAACATAACAATAGGAATATTTAATGCACCCACGCTCATCCACCCACACATACGCTAATACACACAACATATACACACATACACACAACACACACACATATACACACATACACACAACACACACACATATACACACATACACACACACACACACACACATATACACACATACACACACACACACATACACACATACACACAACACACACACATATACACACATACACACAAACACACACACATATACACACGCACACACATAGACACGCACACGCGCGCGCACGCACGCGCACACGCACGCACACACACACACACACACACACACACACACACCACACACACAACAACAACAACAACAACAACATACGGTATTTATACGGCGCTGAATCTTGATAGAAATCAAATCAAAGCGCGCACACACGTTAGCATTCATAACGCATTCAAACAAAAATGCAATACAAAGCGAGCACACACGTTTGACATAAATGGTATACAGCAGAAACAGACCTAAAGGCAAGAGAGAGAGAAGAGAAAGAGAGTGGAGCTTTAATGACGGGGGAACAGGTGGGTTTTGAGGTTAGATTTGAAGGCTGAGAGGGTCGGTCGCTGACGGAGGGAAAGAGGAAGTTTGTTCCAGGAGGTCGGTCCTGAGACAGCAAAAGAGCGCCGACCAACAGTTGAAAGCTTATACCTAGGGATCTGGAGAGAAAGCGGGTCAGAAACTGAACGTAAAGTGCGAGCTGGCGTATAGATGGAAATATTGTCGCAGAGGTACACACACACACACACACACACACGCACACACACACGCACACACACACACGCGCACACGCGCACACGCGCACACGCACACGCACACACACACACACACACACACACACACACACACTGGACTGGACTGGAACCAATTGATTGTCAGATTAACTATAAAAGCTGTATTGACATTGAAACAAAATATGGAAAAAACCCGATGAAATTCAATAGATAATAAAGAAATTATACAAAACTTTAAATTGGAAAAAAACTCTCTCTCTCTCTCTCTCTCTATCTCTCTATCTCTCTATCTATCTCTCTCTCTCTCTCTCTCTCTCTCTCTCTCTCTCTCTCTCTTTCTAACCAACTCTCTTTCACTCACCTGAATGACCCTATCTTAATCCATAACACATTTGTGCAATTACGTGTGTGTGTGTGTGTGCGCATACACACACACACACAAACACACACTATAATAGTTACGTAAGTTTTCTAATTAATACATGTATCACTAGATTGAAAAGTTATCGAATGTAGCATTCGAGAATCACCCGCGAAGCCCAGCCAATATGACCACCTTATTTCATCTTGGGAACTGCATTTTTCCGACCCCCCAATTTTCAGGGTACAGCGATCTCCTTGACCTTGACCTTGATTTGTCAACAATATTCGGAAGGAGCATAAGCCAAACCACCTTCATACCAAGTTTCAACATCCTATGTCGACTGGTGCCCGAGATATGGCTAAACTTTGTTTTTCAGTTTTGAAGGTAATACGTCAAGGTCATGACCTTGACCTTGACACTAAAAGGCACATCTGCAGTACCTAACCTACATGCACATCAAGTTTCATCTTCCTATCTTTATTCCTTCATGGTGGTATGCTGTGTTACACACCCACCCCCCCCCCCCCCCCCCACACACACACACACACACACACACATACATACACACATACACACACAGCCACTTACACTGTAGAAAATATATTGCGTTAATCGCCTAGAATTGTAGAGTACAAAACAGCGTACGGGCAAAGACTGTATAGTATATTTGGTACGGGTGCGTAATAGTCCGCACTAGAATGTGCCTTCCCAGGTCGAGAGGACGTAAAGCACTAGGGGAAGACGGGGTAAAAAGCGCATGGGCGGGTAAGAAGCCCACCCCAATTATTTCATGAAATAAAGAAAATGTCAGTCAAATTTGCCCATGAGACGAATGCTAGACATTAACGCTCGTCTCATGGGCAAAATGAGACTGAAATTTGCTTCATTTCATGAGATAATTGGGGTGGGCTTCTTACCCGCCCATGCGCTTTTTACCCCGTCTTCCCCTATAATTGATTGAGAGTCCGCACTAGACTAGTCTGTCCTTATAGCGAAGGCTGTTAGTCTTTTAAGTCGGCAGTTTATGGCACAGGGCCTGTATTCACGTTGAGATAGCATGAGACTTAGCATGATGCTAACTTAGAAGCTCTTCCAATGTCCTATAGGATTTAATAGGACTTTTGGAAGAGCTTCTAAGTTAGCATCATTCTAAGTCTCATGCTATCTCAACGTGAATACAGGCCCTGGTTGCTTCCTGGTTGACTTTAGAATTTTAAAAAATTAATGTGCTGAACTCGATTCCACCGGGAAGCAAGTGTGAATTGGAGCGTGAAATTAGTTATTGGTGGTTTCAGCTTGGGAATTACAATTACGCGATCCGCCGGGTTGGATGGAAGTTCAGTTTATCGTCGCGTATCGGCTTTCGCCATGTACGACGGGCTGAACAAACCAACCAGGGTATAAACAAAAATTTATGTTCCTGAATCACCGTCCCAGCCAAAAGGCCGAGAGGCGATCAGAATCAAGTGTCGCCTTTTTATAATAACCAGTTGTTGTCCCTGACAACAGAGGAAAAATTGCCTTCGATATACTGACAAAATTAGCAAATCCTTAAATTTTGCTCGTCTTGTTGGCTTTAAACGGACTCGAAACAGTTACATTATGTCTGTATATTCATTTGAATCAAAGTTTGTGTTTGACTTTTTAATCTAAAACAAATCATATCATTTTTGGCTCACGTCGTTTTTTAAAACAAAGTGCGTCTATAGTATCGTATCGTACATGTTCGGTTGTGTGTCTGTGTGTATGTGTGTGTGTGTGTGTGTGTTGCGTCCGTGGCCGGGAGGGGGGGGGGGGGGATTCGTCACTATGTTTTTCTGAAAGCTTGGTAAATATGCTTTTCAATTTTACCTGTTTGCCAAAAATAAAAATAGGGCTCCACTATGTTACATGCGCATATATAAACATACATATAATTAAATTTTAAAGAAAGGGGTAGGGGTAATTTAATGTATAGAAATAATTTAATTTACACAGTAAAATAAAAATTATTTCTGTTTTCAGATGCACAAGTGTCTACATAACAGTATTCTCTCTATACAGGCATGGGAATTGTCATGGGAATTCCCACGCCTGCTATAGTAATAAAAATCAGACGTGAGCCTTGAAGGCTTTGCCTCTTGTTTACAGATCTATTCACGAAGTTGTCTTACGTGCAGACGGTGAAAGAGTTACGTACCTTGATAAATACAATCTAAAACAATATAAGCAAAAGTCTTTGCAAGAGGGTGTTGTTTGAATATTGATGTCTTAGAAATATAGCAAGTACAAGCGGATTTATCTATCATTTGTAATAATAATCATAATAATAATGATCATTTCTATAGCGCCTAATCTCCCGTAGGGGCTCCAGGCGCTTCACAAAAATAATATATCTTATATGAACGGGACATTGTAACAACAAAAACAACAACAATAACAACACACACACACGCATACGCACGCGCGCGCGCGCACACACACACGCATGCACATGCACACACTCGCACGCACACCCACGCATGCGCACACTCATTCCTCCGCTAACACACACAAAAACACATATGGGCGCGAGCGCACGAAGTGTGCGGACGCACACAAAAATTAAATGAACGTTCTGCATCCACACACACACGCACACGCACGCGCACGCGCACGCGCACGCACACACACACACGCACATACACACACACACACACACACACACATACACACACACACACACACACACACACACACACACACACACACACACACACACACACACACACACACGCACACACGCACGCACACACACGCACACATTTCTTTACTTTCTAATTTGGTACTTTAGCTTGTTGTGTTGCTATGTTATGCTGAGTTATGTTGAGTACCGGTATGTTTTGTTCTGTCATATATAAAAACGTCCAAGACAGTTATCAAGCACATTTTCAGGCATTCAGCGACTATAAGGGACAAACACATTTAGTCCGCCTCTGGTCGCATTTTTCAGGCAGTTAATAGTCGCTATGAGAATGCTAATCACGATTACCTGCTTTAATTTGCATAGAACCAGATCTTGAACATATTTAGGCCTCAATAGTTTTAAAATTGATTGAGTTGTATCGTTCCACATGTATCCAACAGCTTATAAATAACGGTAGTAAACGTTATGTCTGTTATATGCCCCACATGGCCGAAAGGCCAAAGAGGGCGTAAAACATTATTTCCTATGTCTGTTATATAGGTAATAGACATCATACTTAGCACATAAACAATCATACACCATGAACCTATTATCACTGATTATGACCAGTTATTGCACTTCATGTTGTAGTGAGTGGAACACTTTAATCACAAACAGAAAACAAGCTGAGGGTTTCATCCCGATTCTAAAGTGCTAATGTTCTAAGTGAAAGCATCAAATACAGACTTTGAGTTCATTGTCATGATATGGTATGTGAGGTATAACGGGTTAAATGAGGAGAACTTTGAAGGGGTGGTGGTAAGATCATTGTTTTTTTCCACCAATACTTTGCTATTTTGTCCATGACCCTTTTTGAAGGGGGGGGCATAAAAGAAGGGGTGGGGGTAACGCGAAAAGGGATGGATGATGGAACACAATTAAAGCTCTATATTTGGGCACTAAGCATGTAAAAAAACCAAAAAGTACAAACTGTGACAACCACCAACACGTTGCTCTTTTGTCCATGTGTGAAGAAAGGTGTGAATGATGGAACAAAAACTAAAGCTCTATATTTGGGCACTAAACATTTACAAAAATGAACTAAATGTGACAGCCACCAAAACATTGCTGTTTTGTCCATGGCCCTTTTTTAAGGGGGGGGGGTGAAAATGGGGGAGGGGGTGAAAAAAGGGGTGAAAGATGGCACTAAACATGTAAAACAAATAAGAACAAAATGTGACAACCACCAAGACATTGCTGTTTTGTCCATGACCCTTTTTTAAGGGGGGGGGGGGGGGTGAAAAATGGGGGAGGGGTGAAAAAAGGGGTGAAAGATGGAACAAAAAACTAAAGCATGTAAATAAAAGTACTAAAAGTGACAAAATCGTGAAAACACAAAGTGTAACATGGTTCCCAGCAGGAGACTAATGTTACTACAGTTGTAGGGTCACCGCTTTTAACGGTCACATTCAACCACGGACTTCTATACTGGATCTGGATAAGTACGTCGAAGTAGCCTATGAAGGCTATAAACTCGACGGAAACTGGGAGCGCGCAAATGAGAGTTTGAACTTAGTGATTTTTTTTAATAATTTTGTTTTTAAATTGGTGGTATTGACAGATTACAGTTGGCCATAGGCTTTTCGTAGTATCCACAAAGATATTCTAAAAGGGTAAGATGGATTACTTAAAAGCTCGGCGAACCGGGCTGATAGAGTTATCGTTAGTGGGGACGTGTACACTATTCACAGTGGAGGCTATCCAAAAACTTGGACTGGAACTTGAACGGAGAATTCAACTGGCCTATCGATGTGTAAAATGTGTCACGTTTCAAAGGGACATAACCAGTGTTTCTGTCCTCACTACTCATATAGGGAAAAGAGACCGGATGTTTATCTTCCCCTGTACAGTCTTTGGTATCCAGGCTGGACCAATCCGGCTAGTGAATCATGTCTACCCTCCATTTATCCTGCTCCTCGCTCACGCCTTGCCTTGGCAGTTTCAAAAACGATATCCCTTTGCATTTTTCTGACGTGGTAGAACAACCAACCATGCAGCAATTCTTCCCACCATCAGTACTTTTTCTCTTCGTCTGAGCGTAGTCTGCCATGCTGTCAAAAGCCAACCGGAAGTGAAGGATCAGACTAGTGGCGATTCGGCCTTGAAGGCTCACTTATGTGACCTTGACCCCAAGTCAGCCATCCAGTGTATAGAAGCATAGAAGTCCGTGATTCAACCAATACATGACGCTGACAGTTTTCTTCACGTCGATTATTAAATCTAGGATAGTTCTTCTACAATTTTCCTAAGTTCTGAAACTCTACCCTCAAAACCCCTAATTCGACCTTTTTATAGGCTCTGACAGACATTGACATTCACGGACAGTAACTGTATTTAACGCATCCATCCAACCAACAGATGATTCTAACAGTTTGTTTTCTGTTAGAAAACAAATGTATTAATGTTCGTCTTTATGTACTCAGATCTACAAAATTGTATTATAAAAAAGCAAACTTTGGATTTGGGGGGAACTTTTTACAAGTGCACTCTTACTGATGATCAGACGCCTTTCACAGTAACTGTTTTTAACGGCTCCATCCGACCAACAGGTGACTCAAACAGCTTGTTATGACACATTTTGTCGCTGATCACTTTTTCAACTTCTGTACATTAGAAGGGTAAATCTATGGAACGTTTCTCTCTCTCTCTCTCTCTCTCTCTCTCTCGCTCTCGCTCTCTGCACGCAAACAAGCATGCGCGTTCACTTAGACCCCCCCCCCCCCCACACACACACACACACACACACACACTCATATATACACACACAAATTAAACAATGTGTTGGCGTGCAGAGAGCGAGAGAGAGAGAGAGAGAGAGAGAGAGAGAGAGAGAGAGAGAGAGAGAGAGAGAGGAGAGAGAGAGAGAGAGGGTGGGGAGAGAGAGAGAGAGAGAGAGAGAGAGAGAGAGAGAGAGAGAGAGAGAGTGATTAAGAAACAGAGAAACAGAGAGAAACACTGAGTGGTGAGAGATAATGAGAGAGTATGTGTTGGTGCTTATAGGAAAGTGGGGTGGTGGTGTGGGTGGGGGGGGGGGTGGGGGACTATAACACTCCAAACACGTTAACAAACTAACAAAAGCCAAGAGTTGTGACGACAAAATGTGATTTCCTACAAGGCACATTTTGTCGCTTTTACGGACCCTTCCGGAGGTGTGCATTTTGTCACATTTTGACGCCGGCGACAAAATGTGATTTGGGGCGACCAAATGTGACTTGTAGTACGTCACATTTTGTCGGCGACAAAATGTGTCATAACACAGCTTGCTTTCTAACAGAAACATAATCTGTGAGTGTCCCCAAAGTTTCAAAGCTGTACCTTGAACTGCCAAATTTGGCCCCATTTCGGCGTTAACAGCTTAAGCTATTAGATCAGGATCCCTACTCACCTGTCAAGTGGCCCAGTGACCAAGAATACAAAACCTCTCAGTCGCTGCTGCCTGAGCCAAGGAACTCGCTTTCTCTGTCTCTCTCTCTCTGTGTCTCTGTCTCTCTCTCTCTGTGTCTCTCTCTGTGTCTCTGTCTCTCTTTCTGTGTCTCTGTCTCTCTCTGTGTGTCTCTGTCTCTCTGTGTGTCTCTGTCTCTCTCTATCTGTCTCTCTGTGTCTGTCTTTCTCTGTGTGTCTCTGTCTCTCTCTCTCTCTGTCTCTCTGTGTCTCTGTCTCTCTCTCTGTGTCTCTGTGTCTCTTTCTGTGTCTCTGTCTCTCTCTCTGTGTCTCTGTGTCTCTCTCTGTGTCTCTGTCTCTCTGTGTGTCTCTGTCTCTCTCTGTCTCTGTCTCTCTGTGTCTCTCTCTCTCTCTCTCTGTCTCTGTCTCTCTCTCTCTCTCTCTCTCTCTCTCTCTCTCTCTCTCTCTCTCTCTCTCTCTCTCTCTCTCTCTCTCTCTCTCTCTCTCTCTCTGTCTCTGTCTCTGTCTCTGTCTCTCTCTATGTCTCTGTCTCTCTTCTCTGTAAGTCTCTGTCTCTCTCTCTGTCTCTGTCTCTCTCTCTCTCTGTGTCTCTGTCTCTCTCTGTGTGTCTCTGTCTCTCTCTCTGTCTCTCTGTCTCTCTGTGTCTCTCTCTCTCTCTCTCTCTGTGTCTCTGTCTCTCTTTCTGTGTCTCTGTCTCTCTCTATGTGTCTCTGTCTCTCTCTCTATGTCTCTGTCTCTCTCTCTGTGTCTCTGTCTCTCTCTCTATGTATCTGTCTCTCTCTGTGTATCTCTGTCTCTTTC